>CM060593.1:40453746-41141246 GCA_030578255.1 Tiaroga cobitis
TTTTTTTCTACAGATTTATTATTATTATTACTACAGTTCATATCAGTTTATTGTTCACGTTACATTAATGAAAATGCGATTTTACAGTACAGTGACAATTGCCTTAAGGAAAAATGCTTATTTGTCATGCAAATGACTTCAGTGTAATTTCTTGTTTCTGCCTCTTGAATTTGGGGCAATATTTTCTGAAAATGTTCGTGACAGATTTAGTGAAATTCCCCCAATAGAACCCTATACATTGTATATATATTATACAGTTTTTACTGATCTCTTTTCTACAGGATGTCCGTTACACAAATGATCAGGGTGGTATGGTACAATTATGATTGGTTTTACCATGATGACATTCTGGTATATCCATGGTACTGCAGTGTACCTGAAAGAACACAGTGGCATTAACTTGGTTTTGTAAGATTCACTCATTCATCTTGATTCTCCTCAGACTCTCATTTGCTTTCTCTTTAAGCACTCTGAGTTGGTGCACATTAGATTAGATTAGATTTTAGATTAAATTAGTTTAGATTAGGCACATATTCACTATTAACAAGTTGCTTTTTCCTAGCATATCGACTGTTTATTAGTACTTATAAAGCACATATTAATTTATATTCTGCATGACCATATTCTAGATCCCATAATCACCCCATACACATAACCACCACAACAACTTCTACCACTTACTAGTATCAATAAGAAGCTAATAAGGAGTTTATTGAGGAAAAATACATAGCTAATAGTGAATATGTACCATAATCTAAAGCGAGACCGCACTCTGTTCTTTTTTGGTATACTTGTTCCTTCTCACTGCTCTTTCTAATGTCTTTCTTCTGCTTCTTTCTCTTCTGTACGGTTTGAGATGAGCTTGTGTTCGCTCTCGGGTGCACCTCTCTCTCAGAGCCAGTAATCAAACGCATTCTGCCTGATACATGCCCCATTACAGCCACTCTCATGTTCCATTTGCCCACCGTTCGCACAATGGTGTCATTACGATGGCAGAAAACTAGCGGCGCTACTGTAGCCGCACACAGTGCTTAACACAGTCAGCACACCGAAATGAAGGATGCGGTAGAATAATTGGCACTGAGAATAAAGCAGTGCTCGTCTTAGCTGGCCAGCATACGCTTGTGTCAGTACGAGCTACACAGTTAGCGTAGTTAGCATTGCGAGTGAGACATTAGAACATGTTTGTTAGGCACAAATGATTTGCAATTTTGCTTGTGTGAAGATTCAGATTTGTTCATTTAGCTGTGTGGAAGAATGTAAGATGTGCGGTTTGCTCGAGCTGGACGTGTGACGTTGTGTTAGTGTTGTGGATTAAAGTTTTTCTGTCATCTGAGATGATAGGAGCATCAAAGAAAAAGAAAACAAGGGGTGAATTTAAAAGGAAGCATGCTGAAAATAGCTATTGTTGTTTCCAGACTGAGTGCAGATTTCTTCCCTGTGTTGATGTATTTCCTAGTGAAACTGCATATTGAAGGCCTCTGCTTCAGCTACTTGCTAATGCTAGCTAGAGGCAGTTAGTTATAGTTGGAGTAGATATGCTCATTCTAGAGAGTATTCTATTAGCCAAACATCGGGATAATCATGTCATTGCAATTCGAGACATCAGTATTTTTGGTACGCTGTACCATTTCAAATGCATGTATTTGCTAAGCTAGATTTTGATTTTCAGAACTACATGAACTCAACACTTACTAAAATGAACTAAACGACTAACTAGAGATGTTAAAGATGCTAAATGGGAAGTTTTTAAACTTAACTTTAAAGCTAGCTCTTACCTGTAACCTGTAACCGGTCAGATTCACTTGTTAAATGGAGGCAAAGAGCGAAAATCTTCGGCGATTCATCTTAAATGCACATGACAGGGCAGCAATAGTCATCTAAGAATAAACCTTCTGGATGGTTTATTTCCCTGACAGATCTGCATGTGGGACACATTGAAACATGTTCACCAAAACAGTGTGTTTTTGTGAAAAAAAGCTGTAACACTGTAACTTTGTATGTCCTCTGTGCATGCATGAAAGATTTTTAAAACAGATTTTTAAAATGCTCACAAAAATGAACTGCTTTTGGCACAAAGACACATAAGGCATAAAAAATGCAAGAGAAAATAATAAATAATAAAAATGTATAATGTTTTTACATTTCGATTTCGATTTAAGATATATATTTCAGACCGTAATCATTTACGATGTTGATTCAGACTATAAGATTTTACAGATTGTAATTATTTAATGTTAAATATCCAATGAAAAGTGTTATTTGGGAACTGCATTTCAAATAACATTGTACTTGTTTAATTAAATCTGGCAAAACTGAGCAGTTCTTTTTCAGCACATTGTATTGCACATTAAGTTCCTCATAAGGGGAAAGGAAATAGACTTTAGCTATGGTAAATAATGTAAATGTTGGAATTTTTATTAATTTGTGGATTGGCTTCAGGCAAACTAGTGTTTCTTTTAATTGTGACAATGTAGTCCTCAAGAAATAGCAGTGTTTTTGTGAAAACTCTTTATAAATTATGTACATTTTCCATTTTTCTTGAAAAATATAAACATGGATTGTAGCATAATACTGTATAGACTGTCAGGCTAAATGCAAACAGTAACATTTTAGATAATGTCCCTCTTTCTAAACAGGACATATAAATGTATGTGCATTTATTGTCTTATGTTGTGAAAATAAAAGTTTATTCAGTTCTTCTAGTGAATGGGAATAAGGTGACTTACAATAAGCTGTTGGTTGCATCTCTTATTATTCATATAAGTTATGACAGCAAATTTCGGAAAAGTCCTGTTAAGAATAATGAGGCTGGTAAGGACAAGTGGAATAACAATCACATACCATTATGACATTTACTGCATGTCATCATGATTATAAATTATATAAATATAAATTAGAAATGTCTACAGTGCTGCTTAATTTTATATCACCACAACATCATCATAAATATGTTGAGTATTCAGTTTTTCCATATAGTCAATCATATGTGATCTCAAATGTTACTTGAGGAAAATATTTTTAACATGAAGTGCATTTTTTGTTCTTGGCAATCGCAAGATATTCCTGTATACAGGTTGTTCAAATTATAGTATGAATTGTTTGCATTGTTTATGCATTAACTCTCAATAGATGTTTTAAATATTTACAAAGTAAACTGGCTTTAGGAATGTAAGATCATATGAAAAGTTATGGGGTTCAAAGCAGGCTATAAATGATTTTTGGGAAAAAATATCTCTTTTTGTGAAAACAAATAATGTTTTCTTCACTGTTTCTTTGTTTCTTCTGTATTCGATCCATATGTTGGATTTTTTTAATAAGGCTCACAAATCATATATCAAGGCTTAGATTTATCGGCCAATATATCAGTAGTAGTGTTAACATAGACCATGTGTCACTTTTAATGATTTATGACTTTGATTTATGGTTCTGAGGTTCCCCTGTCTCTGATTTATGATGGGTCGCTGACAGGCTCCGGTATGTCTAGGCTGCGCGACGCCATGTGACATCCTCCTGCGTTGACATCCTGGCCGTAGGTGTGAAAGAAAGGTGTCTGGCCCTTGGCCTTCCGGGTTTATTGACCGTCTACCTGCGCGAGATAGGTGTTATGTCGTTGTGTATTCTGTCTGCTGGGGAGGCCCGTTTTCACACTTCGCCAAAAGCTGCGTGTATAGATGTGTGTTGAACGCGAGCACAGTCACTGAAGCGTACTCGTGTCTCGTGTCTCGTGTCACGCTCCTCTGCAGTTTTTTTTTCTCTCGTTCTCATAACGTTACTATTTTCCAAGCCATATTGTTTTGTTGGATACGTGAGTGATTTACGGTCTGTAGCTGACAGGCTCTGGTATGTCTAGGCTGAACGACGCCGTGTGACATCCTCCTGCGGTGACATCCTGGTCGGATGTCCGCAGGTGTTAAGAGAAACGTGTTTAGCCGGAGTTCATTGCGCTTTTGATCCACAGCGTTTGGCGTTTACATGTGTTAATTATGTTGCGGGTGGTTAGCCACGAGTTTACACTTTTGACCAAAAGTTACGAACAGATAAGCCTACGTGCATCTCTGGTGATTATCTTAGTTCTCAAACAAAAACGGCCACAAAGTTGCATTTTATATAGCCAGAGTTGGGAAAGTTCACTTATAGCTACACGAACTTCAAAGTGCAGTTCACAAATTTTAAAATGAACTAGTTCATACTTCTCAGTTTTGAACTAAGTTCACAAGTTCCAAAAATGAACTAGTTTTTTTCCAGATGTTGCTGCGAGCTATTTTTTATTATTGCCACAGCCCATATACAACCACAGACAGCAATTATTTTAACGTCGGGCAAAGCTTGCACAGAAATGTAAGATTTTTTTCTCATCCTCACCAACCTTGTCATAAAACTCGTTTAAATAATCATACGACGCCTCCTCGATGCTTTGTCGACTACATGCGTGCTGCTTTTTGTTTTGATGACTCAAGCGGCTGCCGCGGTGCATGGTGGCTTGTGTTGCCAGGTTGGGTGTTTTTTTCGCTACATATTAAGGCCTGTTTACGTGTGTTTTAGGCGGGTTTTCGCCTGGAAGGTTCTATAGAAATCTGGCACCCTATTGAACGAAGTTAAACTGAGAGAGCGTGCGTTCACAGACAACAGAATGAACGAGAACACAGTAACGTTCATCAGGCAGTAACACAGTACGTTTAGTTCAAGTTCGCCTAAATTATCAACGAGTTCATGAACTAGCGTTCAACGAATGCGTTCAGGCACAACACTGTATATAGCCCCACTCTTATCCATCGATTGTTATGATAAGATAAATCGACACCTCAATCAATGACACCTCCTTTTGAAGAGCTGATTTCATGTATTTTTCTAACATTTAGAACACCATCTGACTTTATGAATACACATAAATAACAGCTTAATGATTCTATATTTGTGTGCATTTAAAGTCTGCATGTGGGCCTACCATTCTGACACTAGTGTTACCTTATTTCTTTGATAATATTAAAGTGTTTCAGCACATGTAGTCAGAGTTACAGAAAATAATAATAGTGCAGCAAATAAGGAGATTATGTCTTATTTATTTTAATCAGGTTTGTTAACCTGTATACCTGAATGATGTTAGTTTAATCTGCAATGACATGTATTTGGTATAACACTGAACATATTTGAAAAAAAACCTGTTAAAATCAAGTAATGATGCAATCCTTTAAATCTTAACTTTGAGTGCAACATAATTAAATGGATGTAAAATTATTATCATGTCACATGTGACATTAAGGTGCCGGAAAAGACTGTAGCACCAATGACACAATGAATCACCAATGCCACACATAAGACCATAATAATTAGAGGAGACTAAATTGTTACATTTTGCATACAATCTAAATTAATAGCTTTGAATAAAGTCTATCTTTAAATGGGTCACCGGGGTTATCCCCTAAGAAAAAGTGACATCAGTGACATTTTCATGAAATTTCCCTTACAAAATGAATGATACAGATGTCAGACCACATCTTGTCAATCGTAGTATAAGAAACAAATTAAGTAGTTTAATCCATAAGTGTTCTAGTTTATTATTTTTAAATATCATTTACATAATATATTTGATAGTTTCCATAGAATGACCCATGATTTTGTATTAATTTTAACCTAAGGTATTATTTTACTTATCAACATGTGTTCAAAAACTTTATAATTTTAAAGCAAAAACTGTGCTTAGTCGTCTTAGATCTGATATGCCTGCAGTATTTTGTCCACCGACACACAACATCAAGCAGTCTTCCTGTTACCGTAACCGTTTAACCTTTTGCACTATCAAAAACATTTCAAATTGCACCATTCGACAATATACGGCTTATTACGGTAATTTCAGGCTTTCCTTCAGCAATTGACGACAGCTTTCTGGCAGAGCGGTGTCGCGGAAGGATTTGAATGTTGAACAGAGAGAGAGATACGGAGCGCAACAGGATAGGGTTTTTGGACAGCATAAATAATAAAAGATAAAACAAACAAAAACACTGCGATTCAATGCGGGAGACAACAGGTGATGCGTTTGGGGTGATTTTTTATGAAAGTTGGGAGGCGGATGGCGAATACTCTTTCACGTAGCCTATCTTAGCATGTGTGGTCGTGCGTAAACGTTACTGTATGTAAAGTTATGCATGTAGACTATTTGTAAATGAGTGCGTGTATGAAAAAAGAAAAAAAGTATCCTAAATGAAAACTGTGCAACCCCATGTCACACACAGAAATACTTGTATATACGCATTACAGTTAATTTTCAACTTAAAAGTGTCAGCTTTTATTATTATTATTATTATTATTATTATTATTTTTATTTCTTTATTTAACAAAATAATAAAAATCAGTAATTTATTAAAGTTTCTATTATTTGTCTATTTAAATTAAAATTTTAAATACATTTACAAACACAACACACACACACACCAATGGCCAATAACTGTAATTTATTGAAAGTCATATTTTTCTGAAAAAATAATTCCTAGCGCTTGAAGATAGCACAATGGTTTATAATTTTAAAGTCAAATCAAAATATGTGTAAATCACCCATTTTAGTTCTTCAGGTTCTAAAGGGGTAAGTTGTATCTTTCAGAAATTGCACACATTTTCAGAGACAAGATATGTAGCAATTGGTTCTTTTTGAACAAGAGAATAATGATACCAAATACGTCTGACACAATGTTTTGAGAAAAGCAGTGTTTAAAATATAGATGATTTTTCTTTTGACAAACATACATTTTAAATTATATCCCGTGGTGTTTAACATCAATACGTGGGTTTTTATGCAAAGACGAATTAATTAAAAGACAACAACAATGCAAATAGTTTAAGTAGACATAACACGATAATAAACAAAACACTTCCAGATCCTTCCATAGCCGTAGTAAACATTTACAATATGTAAATAGATTCTGACAGATTTGTTAAGAGCGCCTGTAACACATTATTGTAATGCATTCACATATGAGGACTAACGTTACCCGTCCCTTGTAAAGGCTATGGATACAATTCAAGCATAATCTTTATGCAACAATCACGTGTGCACAATTTACTACAACAGTGTGTACGGGGTATAAGAAAAAGGGTTGAAAAGCTCTGTTTATAATAAACTCACAAAAGTGGGCAAATGACGGGTTTATTACTCTGATAGGTTTAGTCATCTTGTTCAGACAGCAGATGATACTGTTTTCACATTATGTATGTTGGACCGTATGTGTTTTAGGTGAAGATTTTTCTTAAAGAGCTGTCAACATTCTGCGTTTTATAGGAATAAATGACAATTAATTTAAGGAATAGTCTTTCTGTTTGAGAATATTTGACTAAGCTGATACTTTTGTTTAGGTCAACTCCCCCATCTATCTCTGATGAATCACAGTAAATACAACATGAGCCATTTAAAACAAATACTTGCCCAACATGAAAAGTGAGGCTTGATGCTTTTCTGTTACATTTATACAACTGTTACACTTAAAACAAACCTAGCAATTAAGTTACGCATTACGAGTGTCACAGATAGACAATCTGTCATGCTTGTCTTCACAATTTGTGTTCTCTTTAAGAAAAAACAAAAAACAGTCTTTGTCCCGCATCAACAGAATACCAGAATTGTTTAACATATCTTCATTTTCCACAATTATAAATATTGATTAGCAACAGCTCAATGGTTATCAAATGCTAGCGAAGAGATTATCTACAGAATGTCACTGTCACATTAGTTTGCTATTAGTGATGGTGGCCCTGGTATCGTCACATCGTAGTGAGAACACATATAAACACAAAGTTTTGACTATCAAGCCATGCAGGTCAAAAACAGAAAACAGCAATTAGTTGTATCAGTATGGAGATTGAGTTATGTTCTTTGATTTTGTCATGTTAGTGAACTCTAGGTCTTCTCGTCTTCTATTTGGTCATATACGACAGTATTCACAAGAATTTACTTGATTTAATAACTTCGAATGCCGGGTGTTATATCCATATCTGTGTTACACAACATCTTTTCAACAATAGACAAGCTGTTTATGTTGAGCCTAAGCATCGGTAAGTGTCAACATGTATGGAAAAGACCATTGTGTTACAGCAAAACCACTATCGGTGGAATGATATTGTAATGTATAGAGTTTTTGCATCTGTCTGCATTACTCGACATTATCTCGTTGTTTCTTGACATATGTTTATTTGTTTTTGTTTAACCGTGATCCAATTTTCACATCTCAAAGAATCTTACAGACGGAATGTGTTTATCCAGAATTTAGACTACTGTTAAAAAAGTCGACGTGTAGGGGTATATACAATCGGTACAATGTGTTTTAATTTCGCTATAGAGACAATTTAATGAATGCTTCAGGGGCTGAACTTTAACATTTTAATCTTTGGTAAAGTTAACTTAAAGTCTGCACAAAAAAAAAAGAGATATTCCATCCTTTCTAAATGCATGTTATGGATCTATTGAGCACAATTCACCAGTGCATATGTTTTGACCTTGTTATGTTTAATCAAATTTTGTTGGAAAATCAAAAATACATGTAGGATTTACTCAACTTTTTTATGTCAACAGGTTTTACGTATGTCACATTGTTTATTTCAGTAAACTTAAGTTTCTCACATACGATTAATTCAATGCCATTTAGGTGAATCGGGTTAACATTCTTAATTTTGTCCAAAACTATTAAGTTCAATTATCCTAAACTGTTACATCCAAGGCATGCCCAAAGTAGTTGTTTTTATTATTATTAAAACCACTTTTATTATTGTTAGCACGTCCTCACACCAGTCTACACTTTACCACAATGGTAACCTCCAAAAAAAAAACACTAACACATCAGAAACTCGTTTAAATATAATCATAAAAGAACATTAGACATTGACAAGTACCAATTTTTATCCTGATGAAAATGATGGGAAGGGGGAAATCCTGTTCCTAGTTTTCTAAATTGCTATTTTAACACAACTAAATTCATTTATGTAATCTCAACCAAATGGATTAAGAAAAGTGGTTGAAAAGAATCGTGTTGGATTAACTCCATTTACTTAATTATATTGAACAAGCATCAAATGTTATTTTTGGTATACTTAACTGAAACATGAAAATATTGAGTTAAGTCATACGCAACTGTTTCAAGTCAGATTAACGCAATGTATTGTGTTTGAATGAGAAAGCTAATACAACGGTGTTCAATGAAAAAATATTTTGACTGAATTCTCTCTGGTGAGATGCAGGACATAGTTATTTATGGCTTCCTGAAGACCACCCCCGTACACCGGTACAATGATCTTAAACGATCTCTGTAATATTTCATATTTTAAATCATGTAGTATTTTTTTTAAATGCAGCAAAACAAAGAATGAAGATCATTCAATTATTACTCTACAAGAATCATCATTTTTAGCTTAGACACGGCCACAAAAGAATTACGACTTAAGTGGATAAACCTTTTATTTCAACATTTATTTATTTTTCCGTTGCAAAAAAAAAAAATATGATAAGACATTACATATACATAAAGTAAAACAATAACTCCATTTACAGGTGATCGAGCCAGAATAGGAAATCGCGGCATGCTACCAGGTTTAGACTTTTGACTAGAGTTTTCAACCATTTCACCAACGTAACATAATTTCTCATTTTTTGAAAACAGTGACACACATAGATCTGTTACAAACGTACACATACAGAGAACTCCAAACTCGTTACTACAATCAAACACCACACCCAGAACTTTTCTGAGAACTACACAGATCGGCTCGTTGGCATTGAGACACACAATCGTAACATCATGCCACGAATTTTTTAGGCCTCTTACAATCATTTTATTTGAGATTTGTTACACGTCTGGTATCTCCCGCACAGTCGTTATTCGAATCACATGCGCCATCGATGATCTTGTGCATCAAGTCAACCACCTGGCCTCTAAAATAAATCTTCAAACATACAGTCTATTGTAGCTCTTAAACGACACTCTTTGCTCGTGGCGCACTCGTACACCGTAGGCTTGTGTGCAGCATCTTCAGCACTCAGCGGGCAGTCGTGCTCCATCAAGCCTTTAGTTAGAAATTTTTAGATTTTTTAGAACAGAACTTCATGGATGGTGTAAACTTTGTCCCCTATTCGATGTTGAAAGATTCGGATAGTTCCTGGAATGTCATGTGATTGAGTCCTTGCAGCACAATCGTCCAAGTCTTGTGCATTAACACTCTGAAGTTTGGGTTTATGGGTCAGATCCTCCAAAGTGTTATTAGTTGAAGAAGTGCAATTCGTGTCATGCTCAGGTATTGAGGAATGTTGAAGCGGTCTTTGGCAATCCATGTAGCAATCAGACAAGGTTCCTTTGATCGCTGAGATGTTAGTAGAGATGTCCACACTGGAACATGTAGTGTCCTGTTAGGGCAGCTCTGTCAGGAGGTCACCAGAGCTCTGTGTAGCTCTGTGAGATTATCAGGGTGGATATATAACCCCCGCTGGAGGAGGTTGTCTTCAGGAAGCCATAAATAACTATGTCCTGCATCTCACCAGAGAGAATTCAGTCAAAATATTTTTTCATTGAACACCGTTGTATTAGCTTTCTCATTCAAACACAATACATTGCGTTAATCTGACTTGAAACAGTTGCGTATGACTTAACTCAATATTTTCATGTTTCAGTTAAGTATACCAAAAATAACATTTGATGCTTGTTCAATATAATTAAGTAAATGGAGTTAATCCAACACGATTCTTTTCAACCACTTTTCTTAATCCATTTGGTTGAGATTACATAAATGAATTTAGTTGTGTTAAAATAGCAATTTAGAAAACTAGGAACAGGATTTCCCCCTTCCCATCATTTTCATCAGGATAAAAATTGGTACTTGTCAATGTCTAATGTTCTTTTATGATTATATTTAAACGAGTTTCTGATGTGTTAGTGTTTTTTTTTTGGAGGTTACCATTGTGGTAAAGTGTAGACTGGTGTGAGGACGTGCTAACAATAATAAAAGTGGTTTTAATAATAATAAAAACAACTACTTTGGGCATGCCTTGGATGTAACAGTTTAGGATAATTGAACTTAATAGTTTTGGACAAAATTAAGAATGTTAACCCGATTCACCTAAATGGCATTGAATTAATCGTATGTGAGAAACTTAAGTTTACTGAAATAAACAATGTGACATACGTAAAACCTGTTGACATAAAAAAGTTGAGTAAATCCTACATGTATTTTTGATTTTCCAACAAAATTTGATTAAACATAACAAGGTCAAAACATATGCACTGGTGAATTGTGCTCAATAGATCCATAACATGCATTTAGAAAGGATGGAATATCTCTTTTTTTTTTGTGCAGACTTTAAGTTAACTTTACCAAAGATTAAAATGTTAAAGTTCAGCCCCTGAAGCATTCATTAAATTGTCTCTATAGCGAAATTAAAACACATTGTACCGATTGTATATACCCCTACACGTCGACTTTTTTAACAGTAGTCTAAATTCTGGATAAACACATTCCGTCTGTAAGATTCTTTGAGATGTGAAAATTGGATCACGGTTAAACAAAAACAAATAAACATATGTCAAGAAACAACGAGATAATGTCGAGTAATGCAGACAGATGCAAAAACTCTATACATTACAATATCATTCCACCGATAGTGGTTTTGCTGTAACACAATGGTCTTTTCCATACATGTTGACACTTACCGATGCTTAGGCTCAACATAAACAGCTTGTCTATTGTTGAAAAGATGTTGTGTAACACAGATATGGATATAACACCCGGCATTCGAAGTTATTAAATCAAGTAAATTCTTGTGAATACTGTCGTATATGACCAAATAGAAGACGAGAAGACCTAGAGTTCACTAACATGACAAAATCAAAGAACATAACTCAATCTCCATACTGATACAACTAATTGCTGTTTTCTGTTTTTGACCTGCATGGCTTGATAGTCAAAACTTTGTGTTTATATGTGTTCTCACTACGATGTGACGATACCAGGGCCACCATCACTAATAGCAAACTAATGTGACAGTGACATTCTGTAGATAATCTCTTCGCTAGCATTTGATAACCATTGAGCTGTTGCTAATCAATATTTATAATTGTGGAAAATGAAGATATGTTAAACAATTCTGGTATTCTGTTGATGCGGGACAAAGACTGTTTTTTGTTTTTTCTTAAAGAGAACACAAATTGTGAAGACAAGCATGACAGATTGTCTATCTGTGACACTCGTAATGCGTAACTTAATTGCTAGGTTTGTTTTAAGTGTAACAGTTGTATAAATGTAACAGAAAAGCATCAAGCCTCACTTTTCATGTTGGGCAAGTATTTGTTTTAAATGGCTCATGTTGTATTTACTGTGATTCATCAGAGATAGATGGGGGAGTTGACCTAAACAAAAGTATCAGCTTAGTCAAATATTCTCAAACAGAAAGACTATTCCTTAAATTAATTGTCATTTATTCCTATAAAACGCAGAATGTTGACAGCTCTTTAAGAAAAATCTTCACCTAAAACACATACGGTCCAACATACATAATGTGAAAACAGTATCATCTGCTGTCTGAACAAGATGACTAAACCTATCAGAGTAATAAACCCGTCATTTGCCCACTTTTGTGAGTTTATTATAAACAGAGCTTTTCAACCCTTTTTCTTATACCCCGTACACACTGTTGTAGTAAATTGTGCACACGTGATTGTTGCATAAAGATTATGCTTGAATTGTATCCATAGCCTTTACAAGGGACGGGTAACGTTAGTCCTCATATGTGAATGCATTACAATAATGTGTTACAGGCGCTCTTAACAAATCTGTCAGAATCTATTTACATATTGTAAATGTTTACTACGGCTATGGAAGGATCTGGAAGTGTTTTGTTTATTATCGTGTTATGTCTACTTAAACTATTTGCATTGTTGTTGTCTTTTAATTAATTCGTCTTTGCATAAAAACCCACGTATTGATGTTAAACACCACGGGATATAATTTAAAATGTATGTTTGTCAAAAGAAAAATCATCTATATTTTAAACACTGCTTTTCTCAAAACATTGTGTCAGACGTATTTGGTATCATTATTCTCTTGTTCAAAAAGAACCAATTGCTACATATCTTGTCTCTGAAAATGTGTGCAATTTCTGAAAGATACAACTTACCCCTTTAGAACCTGAAGAACTAAAATGGGTGATTTACACATATTTTGATTTGACTTTAAAATTATAAACCATTGTGCTATCTTCAAGCGCTAGGAATTATTTTTTCAGAAAAATATGACTTTCAATAAATTACAGTTATTGGCCATTGGTGTGTGTGTGTGTTGTGTTTGTAAATGTATTTAAAATTTTAATTTAAATAGACAAATAATAGAAACTTTAATAAATTACTGATTTTTATTATTTTGTTAAATAAAGAAATAAAAATAATAATAATAATAATAATAATAATAATAAAAGCTGACACTTTTAAGTTGAAAATTAACTGTAATGCGTATATACAAGTATTTCTGTGTGTGACATGGGGTTGCACAGTTTTCATTTAGGATACTTTTTTTCTTTTTTCATACACGCACTCATTTACAAATAGTCTACATGCATAACTTTACATACAGTAACGTTTACGCACGACCACACATGCTAAGATAGGCTACGTGAAAGAGTATTCGCCATCCGCCTCCCAACTTTCATAAAAAATCACCCCAAACGCATCACCTGTTGTCTCCCGCATTGAATCGCAGTGTTTTTGTTTGTTTTATCTTTTATTATTTATGCTGTCCAAAAACCCTATCCTGTTGCGCTCCGTATCTCTCTCTCTGTTCAACATTCAAATCCTTCCGCGACACCGCTCTGCCAGAAAGCTGTCGTCATTTGCTGAAGGAAAGCCTGAAATTACCGTAATAAGCCGTATATTGTCGAATGGTGCAATTTGAAATGTTTTTGATAGTGCAAAAGGTTAAACGGTTACGGTAACAGGAAGACTGCTTGATGTTGTGTGTCGGTGGACAAAATACTGCAGGCATATCAGATCTAAGACGACTAAGCACAGTTTTTGCTTTAAAATTATAAAGTTTTTGAACACATGTTGATAAGTAAAATAATACCTTAGGTTAAAATTAATACAAAATCATGGGTCATTCTATGGAAACTATCAAATATATTATGTAAATGATATTTAAAAATAATAAACTAGAACACTTATGGATTAAACTACTTAATTTGTTTCTTATACTACGATTGACAAGATGTGGTCTGACATCTGTATCATTCATTTTGTAAGGGAAATTTCATGAAAATGTCACTGATGTCACTTTTTCTTAGGGGATAACCCCGGTGACCCATTTAAAGATAGACTTTATTCAAAGCTATTAATTTAGATTGTATGCAAAATGTAACAATTTAGTCTCCTCTAATTATTATGGTCTTATGTGTGGCATTGGTGATTCATTGTGTCATTGGTGCTACAGTCTTTTCCGGCACCTTAATGTCACATGTGACATGATAATAATTTTACATCCATTTAATTATGTTGCACTCAAAGTTAAGATTTAAAGGATTGCATCATTACTTGATTTTAACAGGTTTTTTTTCAAATATGTTCAGTGTTATACCAAATACATGTCATTGCAGATTAAACTAACATCATTCAGGTATACAGGTTAACAAACCTGATTAAAATAAATAAGACATAATCTCCTTATTTGCTGCACTATTATTATTTTCTGTAACTCTGACTACATGTGCTGAAACACTTTAATATTATCAAAGAAATAAGGTAACACTAGTGTCAGAATGGTAGGCCCACATGCAGACTTTAAATGCACACAAATATAGAATCATTAAGCTGTTATTTATGTGTATTCATAAAGTCAGATGGTGTTCTAAATGTTAGAAAAATACATGAAATCAGCTCTTCAAAAGGAGGTGTCATTGATTGAGGTGTCGATTTATCTTATCATAACAATCGATGGATAAGAGTGGGGCTATATACAGTGTTGTGCCTGAACGCATTCGTTGAACGCTAGTTCATGAACTCGTTGATAATTTAGGCGAACTTGAACTAAACGTACTGTGTTACTGCCTGATGAACGTTACTGTGTTCTCGTTCATTCTGTTGTCTGTGAACGCACGCTCTCTCAGTTTAACTTCGTTCAATAGGGTGCCAGATTTCTATAGAACCTTCCAGGCGAAAACCCGCCTAAAACACACGTAAACAGGCCTTAATATGTAGCGAAAAAAACACCCAACCTGGCAACACAAGCCACCATGCACCGCGGCAGCCGCTTGAGTCATCAAAACAAAAAGCAGCACGCATGTAGTCGACAAAGCATCGAGGAGGCGTCGTATGATTATTTAAACGAGTTTTATGACAAGGTTGGTGAGGATGAGAAAAAAATCTTACATTTCTGTGCAAGCTTTGCCCGACGTTAAAATAATTGCTGTCTGTGGTTGTATATGGGCTGTGGCAATAATAAAAAATAGCTCGCAGCAACATCTGGAAAAAAACTAGTTCATTTTTGGAACTTGTGAACTTAGTTCAAAACTGAGAAGTATGAACTAGTTCATTTTAAAATTTGTGAACTGCACTTTGAAGTTCGTGTAGCTATAAGTGAACTTTCCCAACTCTGGCTATATAAAATGCAACTTTGTGGCCGTTTTTGTTTGAGAACTAAGATAATCACCAGAGATGCACGTAGGCTTATCTGTTCGTAACTTTTGGTCAAAAGTGTAAACTCGTGGCTAACCACCCGCAACATAATTAACACATGTAAACGCCAAACGCTGTGGATCAAAAGCGCAATGAACTCCGGCTAAACACGTTTCTCTTAACACCTGCGGACATCCGACCAGGATGTCACCGCAGGAGGATGTCACACGGCGTCGTTCAGCCTAGACATACCAGAGCCTGTCAGCTACAGACCGTAAATCACTCACGTATCCAACAAAACAATATGGCTTGGAAAATAGTAACGTTATGAGAACGAGAGAAAAAAAAACTGCAGAGGAGCGTGACACGAGACACGAGACACGAGTACGCTTCAGTGACTGTGCTCGCGTTCAACACACATCTATACACGCAGCTTTTGGCGAAGTGTGAAAACGGGCCTCCCCAGCAGACAGAATACACAACGACATAACACCTATCTCGCGCAGGTAGACGGTCAATAAACCCGGAAGGCCAAGGGCCAGACACCTTTCTTTCACACCTACGGCCAGGATGTCAACGCAGGAGGATGTCACATGGCGTCGCGCAGCCTAGACATACCGGAGCCTGTCAGCGACCCATCATAAATCAGAGACAGGGGAACCTCAGAACCATAAATCAAAGTCATAAATCATTAAAAGTGACACATGGTCTATGTTAACACTACTATCAGTTATCAACTTCCACATATAAAGACGTATTACATTTATTCATTTAGCTGACGCTTTTATCCAAAGCGACTTACAATTGCTATATATGTCAGAGGTCGCACGCCTCTGGAGCAACTATGGGTTAAGTGTCTTGCTCAGGGACACATTGGTGTCTCACAGTGGATTCGAACCTGGGTCTCTCACACCAAAGGCATGCGTCTTATCCACTGCGCCATCGGCTGCATGAGTAACACTACCCCGGGAAATCAGTTTCACCACTCTTTTGAGTGTTTCTCTTCCCATACGCCTCATAACTAAATAAACAGGCAGTGTGCAACAGTTAAGAGGTAGATGCGATTGACTCGCACAACAAAAGGCACAATAACAACATGTAATATTAATCTCTCTCGCTCTCTTTCAGCTCACGTACCAATGATTATCCCACCGTCCACCATTATCCTCCATTGGCACGTGCACCAAAGGTTGCCGACCCCTGCGTTAAACCTTTGCTGTTCCCCAGGGAAGGGTCTGAGGCTTTTAGAAGTGCAATTTATTGTGGATTATGCAGAGGAATTATTGAGCCCCACTCCATAAAGGAAAGCTTAGTGACAAATGAGACTCTGTCGGCTGGAGTGCCAATGTAAATTGCACCTCCAAAACAGAGCATGGGACCGCGATGGGAGAATTAGAGTAATACGTCTCCAGAAGCTTTGTGTCAGGCTCAGTGTAAGAAACAGGGAGTGTTATTACTATTAAGGGAGCATGTGAGCCTGCCGTGTTAGGACACATTCATAGGCGGCGTCTGTAAGATGCACCACGCTTTATTACTCTTGATATAAATGGCAGTACGACGAACCACAGTGTCAGAGTAGATTTATAGATCAATTATGGAGATCAGGAGCTAATTCGGGGATACACACCAGTCCACCATACCAGTCTGCTGAGCTTTAACTGAATCACCTTGCCCATTAGACAGGATGAATACATTGGACACAGATAAAGCCCTCTGTCAAATTCGGTGGAAAGATTGAGGCTAACACACCCTTATTATTCAGTAATCCGATTCATAGGCGTCTGCTAATGAGGGATTTCTGACATGCATAACGACATCAACCTGAGCGGCCCAAATTGTCCTTTTACCAAATTTGCATCTCATTAAATTGAATTTACCGGTGACTGTCATAATTTGGTCTGGTAAAACAGGAGTTTGATGGTAAAGGGCATAGAACGATATGGAGACTTGCGGTGACGGAGGTGTGCTGGAGACAATGGTATTTCACGGCACGTCTCCGGATTAGAAAAAGGAAGAATCTGCTGATTATCTCCATTTGAGGGGTGATTACTTTAAAGGGGTCAAGAGGCTAATAAATGAATGACATCTCTGGAAGCTCGTTTCCCAGCCATGCGCCAACGGCTCGGACGACTAATCGTAGGAATTTAATCTAGCGTTCCTGACCGGTCCGAGTGAACGATCCGGCTCTCTCTGCTTTCTAAGAGATGAAGCTGCTGTCATTATCCTTGGATCGTGCTTGCCTGAAAGCTGAATAACCACAAAATGCCAGACCGCCATTTACGAGATAAGCAGTAGCTAAGTTTACCTAGCGTTAATGTAGACGCTGATAACTGCAAACAGACAACCACAACAATAAAGGGAAAAAAAAGACAGATGAAGGAAATTCACTAAGAGTTAATTGCTAAAGCTGATAGCGATGTTTATGTACGCACACTGTTTACGTTTGCACCGCGCTACATGAGGTATGCTAATGGGGTAACAGTGCTTTTTCAAGGTCCGCTCTGAGTGTGAGGTTACTGAGGATGAATGTTTACGCTGAACATAATATAAATGACCTAATTTACATATGCCTGTCACAGGTTTTTGCACTGAAATATCCAGCTTTTTTAACGTAAGAGCTTATTTTATGTGTGGCTTCCACTTCCAATTATTTTAGCTGCACAAAAACAGTCCGTTATGCTATGCTATGCTATGCAAAGAGGTATTTGCTATCCTGTTATTTAAATAGTTTTACCGTGTATTGCACTTTGTTATTCTTCTAGTTACTTACCTATAGGTGCTAATAAAGTGTCACATTCACAGGATCTCTTTATTTTGCATTGAAACATAAGATGGATAGTACAGATATAAAGCTTCAATGATGTAAGTGCATAGCAAATATGTCTCATATTTTCCTTTAGACTAATGTAAAAACATCATTAAGCCATACAATTCCCTTAATTGTTAATATAGTTTTTTCCATGTTGTATTTCACCATATGGTTTTGCGATAAAATATAGGCACTGTTTTTGCACTGATCTTATCCGGCATCATTTCCTGCTTTATTTTTGTCAGACACAAGCTTGCTGTGTAGTGGGCAATTGCTTCTTGCCTCAAAATAAATGAACAAACATTATCGAACGAAGCAGTGAGTGGTTCTGAGCAACCTGCGGCATGTGTAAAATAGATGTATGGCACATCGTGCTAGATGAGTGAGTCTGCTAAGCAAATAGATAATAATGATCTTGGTGATTATAGTAATGATCTAATGTAACTGGATAATTAGGTTATTATTTGCCTTGGATCAAGGCTGTCTCCAGATAAATAGATGTTCAAATGCACATCATTCATACATCTTCCTCTCTTAGTTTCTTTTTTTTCCTTTATCCATTTTATAGTGAAGATGTCGTTATTTTGTAGCTCGCGAATCTTGAAGAACATAAAAGGAGTTATGAACTCTCTTTTACACATCTTAATCATTATTTTAAAAAAGTTTTTTTTACTTTTTCCGCTATTGTGATTCTTAATACATTAAGTCATTGTATGTGTGAATTGCATTTTAATTTTTTTTTTTTTTTGCAATAAATGTATACAAAATTAGGACAAGAATATTAAAGCTTTGGTGACTTTCATTGTAAATAATTGTTAAGATCACTAGAAGAAACATTTTGAGTCTTCAGAGGAGGTGAATCCGAGAATTATTTTTTAAATGCATGTTATTGATATATTCTGAATATATATTCTCATCATGCACATTTCATTTAAAGTCCCCCTATGGTGCAAATCAAGTTTTTAATGTTGTTTATATGTTATATGTTGTTTATAGTCTCGAAAAGGCAGTTTGAAATCGCTGGTTTTTCTGACGTCACAAACTACCTTGTAACCAACGTGCGATTGTCAATGAGTGGATCTCTGAGCTGGTGTGACTGAGTGGAGGCGGGGCTAATTTGCATATTCATAGAACCGCGTATACTAAATGAGGCAAAGCTGTAGAGTTACATTCAAGCTATTTTAAGGCATGAAAAAAAATTCAAGGAAAAAACTTTCAAATATGTAATTTTGGTGATCAAAGATGAGTTTTAAGGGAAAAAATGACTGACTAAAATCGTTTTGTTTTCTTCCATTGAAACTTCTTTCTAGTGACATTTACCTGACTTCTCCAATCATTCGTTCTGTTTAAACCCCGACCCTTTCTTTCAATCAACTCCAAGCTCACATTCAAATCTGCCTCCGTCCAATCAACAACCGGTGGATTGAAACAAGTCCCCGCCCTACATTTTTTCAATAATTCGATTTGCTTGGATGTATGTCAATACGCAAGAAAAGATCTGTCGCTACTTCCGTTTTATCCCAACTTTAAGAAGAAACCTTAATTTGCTCTCCTTTTAACGTCTAGGAGAAACCATTGAGACGTTAAAGAGATTATAAGTGATTTTTCTTTCCTATGGGATACTCTGGATTTGAGAAAGAGCCTATCCTCCTATCTCTCTGTACTGGGAGAAATATTACCATCCTCTTCACTGGAACAGCAACACTGATGATAATGGTGGATCAGATCAGAGCAAAAGGTCAGTCACTGCCCTAAGGCAAGCTCATAGTGAATACCCACACTGCACTGCTCCCCTCTCAACCAGCACAGCCTCCCAAGACCGCCTGCTGTACCTCTTTCTTTTGCTCTCTACCCTGTCTCTCTCTCTCTCTTTCCCATCCGTCCTTTATCAGCTGGGACCGCGGGAGAGCCATTGTACCGAGTGCAGACAGAGGCGAGATCAAAAGAGAGAGGTTGAAAGACAATTTTTTTCTTATTAACAACTACAAAAGCGAGGGGAAAAAATAGAGACGGTGGAGCCTCCCAGGAGGGGAGCATTTTTTGACCATTAGTAACATGCAGACAGAAGGAGGAAGGGCTCTGTGCATACTTCCATGTTTGTTTTTCCTTTTTTAGCTCCCGGACTTTGATGCTTTGACCTGCCCGCACGCGAACGGGCTGTTTTTTCTGTTATGGCCGATTTTATTGGTCACTCTCTTCTCTCGTGCCAGTGGCTGTGAGTTTTTGCTGTGCCACAGGAGAGGAGGGTAAATATCAGAGAAGGTCATGGGGAGGAGAGAGGGAGGATGGAGTGATGGCTGGAATAAACGAAGGAGAAAGTAGGAAGAGAGACGGAATAGATGGGAGCTGGGAGGAATCAAAGGATGTGCGAAGGGCTGCCAAACTTGACTTTCGACGGGGACTGCAAGAAGATTTTCAAAATTGATGATCTTTAAAGAACCCCTGAAGTCATTTTGATGAGTCATCTTGTACTCAGGGGCTTTTGTAAAAAATAAATAAATAAATAAAATGTCCAATTTTGTCCCGCCCCCTCATACCAAGTTCTTTTGAACTTTGTTCATCAAAGAATCCTGAAATAAACGTATCCCGGTTTCTACAAAAATACTGCGCAGCACAACTGTTTTCAACATTGATGATAATCAGAAATGTTTCTTGAGCATCAAATCATCATATTCGAATGATTTCTGAAGGATCATGTGACACTGAAGACTGGAGTAATGATGCTGAAAATTTGTCAGGAATAAATATAAATATATATGGTGTCCCCAGAATGTGTCTGTGAAATTTTCAGCTCAAAATACCCTCCCAGATCATTTATTATAGCTTGTCAAATTTGCCTTTTTTTGTGTGTCCCTTTAAATGCAAATGAGCTGCTGCTCTAGAATTGGTTACACTGTTGTCGCTTGCAAAAACCAAATGGTGACGCCGGGTGGAAACGTGCAGATTAAGGGGCGGTAATATTATAACAAGATCCCCTTCCTACATCAGAAGAGGAGCGAAATTTAATGTTTCATGTTTTCTGGGCTGGTAGATGCACCGGGGAGACACGATTATAGCACTTAAACATGGGAAAAGATTTTCATGAAATGTCCTTTAAATTGTAATAATATTTCACAATATTACTGTTTTACTGTATTTTTAATCAAATAAATGCAGTCTTGGTGAGCAGAAGAGACTTTTCTCAAAGACATCCGAAAATCAAATGTCCCTGGTGGTCTAATTATGCATGATTCATCAGAACAAACTTTTTCTGCCTCTAAATTGATTTTCTTTTCTGATGTAACCAAGGCCGTGCAGGAAAGTAATTAACACAAATATATTATTTATCTATTTTCAATTATCCAAAATCAAGTGCTGCATTACATTATTTCCCACTGAATATTCTGTTTTACTTGGGAGTTTGTCCAATTATGAAAGTTAAATAGGTTGCAAGCTTGGCTCAACCTCAGTTTGCCAAACACAGTGATTGTATCTGAACAATCTGTTACATTAGTGTCTGTGTCTAGTGGTCTGGCCTACATTATGGGACCAAAATTGGCCAAACACTTTCCAACATGAGGAAAGCTCAGAAAGTTTTCTGTGAGGGGTTTATGTAGGGTTATGGGATAGTAAATATTATTAGCTAAGTATTAAAATCATTTGGAGTACCCGTGTGTGTGTGTGTGTGTGTGTGTGTGTGTGAACATCCCTGTTTTTATTTTATTCTTCAATTAAAGAATTCTTCAAATTTTTATTATTGGCAATCTATTTTTCACATCTATGACTAGGGAAGATCAATGAAAAGAGTGGGCAGAGGGTTATAGGGATCAAAGCAAATCCCCTTGAAGAGACACACAGGCGCACACACACACGGGTTCTCCTCCCAATAAACACGCAGTACGGTCTGTCTGTTCTTTCTGAACGCACAGCAGGGGCAGCATTAGCTCTAATAATTCAATGCATTTCTGTCGTTTTTTTCTTTTCAGCCCTGAAGGAAGTGCAGCCTCCAAGAACAAATGAAAGAAACTTCCAGACTGTGATTTATTTCATTAGGCAAATGAGATGTGTGAGCCCTCTGGCAGTACTGACTCGAAAACTGTCCACTCTCTCTCTCTCTCTCTCTCTCTCTCTCTCTCTCTCTCTCTCTCTCTCTCTCTCTCTCTCTCTCTCTCTCTCTCTCTCTCTCTCTCTCTCTCTCTCTCTCTCTCTCTCTCTCTCTCTCTCTCTCTCTCTCATTTCCTGAGCCTCTTTATACCTTTGCATTTCTCTCTCGTCTAAACGTGCACAGAATGGCCACTCTTGGTAGTTGCATGGTGCATGTCCTGCGGAGGACCGTACGTTCACATCCATGCATATGTAGCACGTCACGTCCAATCAAGCTCTGGAATGACTGGAACTGAAGTGTTTGCCAGGGAACAGCTGTTGCCGTGTTAGTGCAGAACAAAATGGCTGCCATTCAGCTTTAGCCGTCTAACTGTACCTGACCGATGTCAAGTGTGCGCCGAGAGCTCCTCTCAATTATTTTGACTAAGTGTGATGTGAAATAGATTGTGTGGAGCCAGAAAAAATGGATCAGGTCAGAGCAACAGTGGGCATCTGGCTTCAACAGAAAAAATATATTCACAGTTTACCTGGATGCGAAAACTGGCTTTTGATTTTTGAATGTGATCTTCCCTAGTTAGAAGAGTTCGTTTTCACGTAATCGCATAGAGTATGTTTTGGGCCTCAGTCTAAACAATTTATTCGAATTCACAGAACATTATGTTTTGCTTTTGTTTATTTGGTTACTACTGGTTACTATTTATTCGGTTACTACTGAATTATTGGTGAACAACAACACCAGGGAAGAGATGTTGACATGTTAGCACAGAACAACATGGCCGCCCTTCAGCTCTAGCCATCTAACTCCAGCTGACCGCCGCCAAGTTTACACTTCTCAGTTATTTGGAATAAGTGTGATATAAAATGGGCAACAACGGGGCACCTACTGCTTTTCTATTTAACTCAGATTATCTTCAAATGATTTCTCCACCATTACAATAGTCTACCTAAAAGAGTAAATTTACCGTAGGCGGGGCCAGATTACACTAATAGCTGGTAATGGATTGCATTTGGAAATTCTTGAAAAATCAAGATTGCTTATCTTTTGCATGTTTCTGGCTTCAGTTTGAAAAACATCATTTGAGTTCATATAGCAACATATGTTTTGGTTGGTTTGTTACTACTAAATTATTGGCAAACAACAACACAGGATAGTTGTGTTGGACAGGGAACAGCTGTTGACATGTTATTTCAAGAACAAAATGGCCACCATTCAGCTCTCTAACTCCACCTGACTGCCGCCAAGTTTGCACCTAGAGTTCCTCTCAGTTATTTTGACTCAGTGATATAAAAACAGAAACAGAACCAGAAAACATGTATGTGTGTTGGAGCAATAGTGGGCATGTCGTTTTGACAGAATGGACAGAATTACAGAAAAACCTACTGTTTACACAGATTATTTTCAAACGACTGCTCCACCATGACAAACGTCGACCTAAAAGAGTAAATTGATATAGACGGGTTAATCAAACACCTGAATTGCATTTGGACACATTTTAGAATGTAACAACACGTGCAATCGAGCTAGAATTGTATTGTTTGCATTTTTCTAGCCTCAGTCTGGACAATTCTCACGAATTTGTATTCAAACAGCATGTTTTGCTTTTGCTTACCTGGTTACTTAGGAATTATTAGCAAACAACGACACAAGGATACACATTTTGACATCTTAGCACAGAACAAAATGGCCGCCATTCAGCTCTAGCACGTCTAACTCCAGCTGACCACCGCCAAGTGTGCGACAAGAGCTCCACTCAATTATGTTGAATAAGTGCAACATGAAAAGGCCCGAGCAGAGCCAAAAAACATGGGTCTGGTCGGAGCAACAGTAGGCATCTTGCTTTGACAGAATGAACAGAATTACAGGCCACTACGGGTTTTTTTTATTTCTTTTTTTTTATTGAGCCGCAGAAGGGAAAGGCCGACAGTAAGAATTTAGGTCCTGCTATTAGTATTGATCTCTCTTTCTCATTTGTCTCTCTGGTTCTCTTCTCACCAGGTTCTCCATCAGCGAGAGGGCGTGAGGGAAGGAGTGCCCCACATTCAAGCGCCCGCTGACCGCACTCCCCCCACCACCCTTCGCTCCGTCCACAGCATGGCTCTCTCTCTCTGGATCCTCTTCACGTGCACCATCGCCCTGAGCAACATCAGCCCCTCTGCACAGGGTTGGTACTCCACCTATTTCTCATCAGATCATTGCATAACGAGCCGCTGAATTTGTTGTTGTTTTTGTTGGAACAAATTGAGGTAAACTCTGTACTCAAGGGGGCGGTCGAGAAGCCTACTATTGTCTTTGCCATTAAGGCACATATGTTACTATTGAGGTAAAGATTCTTTAAAAAATTGGCTGCGTTTAACTAGACTGTAAGACATGCACTTGCAAACTTCCCTAAGCACTTCCCCACAGATGAATCCCTGCTTCCATTTTGAAGTGCATTTGATAAACCGATATTGAATCTTAAATTCCAAAATAAACCTTTTAGTCTTTGCTATTTTCTGCTGATGCAAAACAAGCACTTTACTTATTATTTGTAGCATACCTTCTAATAATCCCAATAATAAACCTCGTGCTTTGTTACATTTAATAAGTCTGAGCTTTCAAATTCTGCCGCTCACTTTTGATTATTATGCCTAAAAATAAATAGCAATTGAATTCGGACTTCGTTGTTAAATGTAACCTTTAATGTCATGCTGAATTAACCAACTTACAGGTATGTTTACAGCATTGAGAGATTGTGAAAAAATGACATGCACTGTATATATATCCAGACGAATTGGTATTGAATCAAAATCTGAACCGAATCAAATCAAGCGCGTGTGAATTGAATCAATTTGTGAAAATCTGTGTCAATACCCATCTTGAGGATTTTTCTTTGGTGCGGACCTCAACTTTCGCACCAATAAAAACACAAAAAACCCACCTATCTTTTACCAATTTTCTTTTACCAATTAACCATTTATTAAAACAATACATTTATTGACTACAGATGGATACCTTTCAGTTAGAAGTGCCATTTGAAGTTATTCTGGCATATACTGGTCTCCACTGCCTCTATAAATGGGCCAGTGTGGATGCATGTGAGTTGACAGTGTGTGTGGTGGATAAAGGGACCCATGTGGCAGTAAAGCTGGTGTGGATACGATGGGCCTGAGGTCTGTGGACGGGGGATGTAGCAGGGCTCTGTCCAGCTAGTGCCCTTCCACTCCGACACCACCGCACCATCTGGCTCTCTGCGGGGCCCGTGCCAGGCCTAGAGAGCAGGGAAGCGTGCAGCGTTTGCTTGTCCAGGTGTATTTAGTGGCCGCTGTATTTCCTGTGTTTAATTTGCCTGGTTCTGCTGCTGTGAATTGATGTGATGTACTCAGTGTTCCATTGGACACGTTTTGGCCCCGAGCACGGAGCCGCTTCATCAATGTGTTGTACGTGTGTGTGTGTGTGTGCATGTGCATGAGTGCCTCCAGCTGTCTCTGTGACCTGGCTCTGGATTAATAATGCATTAATAATCAATTGAGTGTTATCAAGGTTGTGCTGCTAGCACAGGCAATTTGGAGAAATAAGGAAGCCTTCGTTCCTCTATGGGCTCATTGATCGCCTTGTGTTGCCATTAAAGTGTGCCACAAATAACACATACTCACACAGAGCACATAATTCTGTTTCTCATTTCTGCTGTTCTCGCCGCCTTTGTGTGTGTGTGCGTGTGTGTGTGTGGATGCATATACTGTGTTTATAAGGGAGACTGAGGCTAGTTGTAACGATTTTATACTCCCCACACACAGAGAGAAAGAGAGAGAAAGAGAGAGAGACTATATACATTCATAATGTTACAACAGGTTCCCATTTCAAATAAATGGTGAATTGAACTTTCTATTCCTCAAAGAATCTGAAAAAAAAATGGATCACAGTTTCCACAAAAATATTAAGCAGCACTATTAAGAAACTATTTTCAACACTGATAATAATACGAAATGTTTTTTGAGCATCAAATCATTTAGACTGATTTCTGAAGGATCATGTGACACTGAAGACTGGAGTAATGATGCTGAAAATTCAGCTTTGACATCACGTTAATAATCCAAATTTAATAATATATTTTAAATTGTAATAATATTTTCACAATGTTACTGTTTGACTGTCTTGGTGAGCATGAGAGATTTCTTTAAAATAATAATAATAATAATAATAATAATAATAATAATAAAAATAGACAAAACTTACAACCCCAAAGTTTTGAATGGTATAGATTTAGAAATCAACAAATATTTACACATTTTGGTTTTGTCTCATTGGTACAAGTACTAATTTTAATTCGGAGCATATACAATTTTATTTGACCTCCTGAGATTTACAGTTTTCTGTATGTTAAACGCATCTTCCACTGAATACTCTTTTTTTGTGTGTGTCAAGATACTTGTGGAGTTCATGCAGCTCAAGTGCTGCTTACAGTAAAGGAAAAAAAGAAAAAAAGACTAATATATTATGAAGTTCATATTAATTTGTCAAATTGTTATGATGAGAATATAATTTGTGATAAAAAAAGCCAGACTTTCTGACCCTACTGTATATGTAGTTGATAAATATATATAGTTTTTTTTTAAATTACCGTTTACTTTAATAATTGTATTTATTTGGTTAAAATGGGTAATTAAAATGGGTGTTAATAAGAGCATGTCCCTTATTAAAAAAAATCAACACACACTCTAATTAATGCACATAATCAAAACTTGAGTTAGTAGACTGGAAATGAGTGCTTTCTTATTACGGTAGATTCTTTTTCTCGTTTTTGTTTTGTTTGTTTGTTGGTTTGCCCCCTCAATTTTTACAGAATATATGATCTGTCACTTTGTATGACAGTTTCAGGGTTTAGCCAATAGGGAAATGTGACAAAATCGATTTGAAACGCTAAGAAAAAAAATGATTATATATTTTTCAGAGTATAGCCTCAAATGCATGCAATACAGTTACATGATTTTTATGTTTTGATTTTTTTTCCCCTCCAGCTTCCAGTGTTTAAATGTCAAAACTAATAATCATAAATTGCTCATAGGCATGCTTGTGGGACTATTGTGTGTGTGTGTGTGTTTGGATTTATATATGGACAGACACACTTCCTCAGAAAAATATCCCACATTCTGATGCCCTTAATACTTCCTTTAGTCCACATTTTCAGTCTAATTTCTTCCTTTGGTCTAACACCGTCTGGTACACTAACAGCTCACTCAAACTTTCTCCAGCGTGTCTCATATTTGTACTCAATCTAATTCTCTGACGCCTCCATATGACACTCTCGCATAACATCACTTCTCAGTCTGACGCTCACCCCTTGATCTCACGCTCTTGAATCACAGTGGAATTTTCCCACTCTGTAGCCAAGTATTGTCACTCTTCACTCTAATGCTCACTCATTTGTCAAATATTCTCCCTCAAAGACTACATTTATGGCTTTTCGATTGAGTGAGACCTTGAGATGTTGAGTGACACAAAGTAATGTTGAACATCGCTCACCGTTGCGTGGATGGTTTCATGCCGCTCTGAAATGTCGTAGGGTAAGCAGCACTGCCGGTGATTGTCGGGCCCGTTGATTGGTCCGCTGAGAGGACTTATTTTCCTGTACTTTCGAACAGGGTAATCAGTTTGAAGTCAACACAAAGTGCTGTTTGCAGCCCATTTTACATCTGAAATCTGATGTGTTTCTGAGTGAAACCGGATTTTCAACAACAAAGAAATGTAGCGTTACACTTCAAACCCTTCAATTATTGATTTGATGGTGAAACACTGGTATTACTCGTGTGCCTGCATGAGCACTACGGCTCAGCGTGTCAGAGAATATGTGCATGCTAACCACGCTAGCCGTCGGCAGAACTTATAGAATGGGGGAGTATTTTGTTTTCATAGGTTGCACACATTTTTATGATCTGAGAAACAGACTTTCCCCAAAACAATAACATTGCGTGTTTATTATTACTAAAATAGACCTAGTTCTAAATTAACACCAAGACACAAGATTGTCCATCCTACAAACTACACCAAAAACCCTTGTGCATTATGCCCATATACTTCGTAAACACGAGGCACAAAAGCTTTCAGTTCAATTTTCAAACAACACAATAATAAAAACAATACATACCACATAGCAATACAAATATGTACATCTGTAGCATATTGATTTGCAACAAAGACTTTGAGTGTACTCACTCACCTTTAAAATATTTGAAAGCGGCGCGCCTATAAATAAAGCCTAATTATGTTTCAAGTTCCGTTTTGTATAATAATGCGTTAAATATTAATTTTCTGGTCATTGGTGGATGTTGAACCAACTCCAGGGTAAGTCTGAGGAGATGCGCTTCCCATTTAAAAACACATTTAAATAGAATTCCTTAAAATAGTTTCAAGTTACTTGTCACCGCACCAACTACACATACATAAATTATTTGGTAATAAAGCGTCTACAATTCACAAATGACTTTTAATTTGAACAGATTGCATACTGCCCAACGCTGCTAAAACACTTCAAGTATAACAGAAAGCCTTGTCGTTTTTCAGAGCACAAACACAGATACACACTGAATCGTTTGCCAAATATGCTGTTATCACGGTGAAAGTGGATCTTAGACCAGTAGGTCTGGGCAGATTTTCTCTCTAAAAGCAATCAGAAGCAGCAGCAGGCAGTGGTTTGAGTGAGAGAATTTCACAATAGTCTTGAGTCCGTGGCCAGGGGAAGGTAAGCCTTCCTCAGCCTTACACACACTCAGCTTAATTCCTGATTCATATTTCTTAAGATAATGTGTTATTTAAAGTTACCGTTGTAGAGATTAGTGTTCCTGTGAGCTAAATGCTGCTGAAGACGTTTTGTTATGGAATACGTGAATAGCCAAATCCACAGAAATGGTGAACGGGCCTGTAACCACTAAAGTCCTGACAGAAACATTTGCCTAGTATCTTTTGCCTAGCTGCCTATAATAGATGTCACAATGGATTTATTGATTTGGCAGTAGTGTTCAAGTACAACCCCTTTGGCTTTTCCACCATCCACTCAAGAAACATAAATTAGACTTGGTTCTCTAAAACCACAGTCCAAAAGAATCATTTCTCAGATTTTTACTTTTTAAAGCTGCTGTGTCATGTTTGAAGCTAAAATGCAAAAATCGCAGTTTATTGTGCAGAGACAACTATAAAAAAAAAGCCAGCTTTACTTTCTGAAACAC
This sequence comes from Tiaroga cobitis, assembly GCA_030578255.1. NCBI lineage: Eukaryota > Metazoa > Chordata > Actinopteri > Cypriniformes > Leuciscidae > Tiaroga > Tiaroga cobitis. Next base: position 40,483,468 of record CM060593.1, read on the forward strand.
CGTAGCATTTTTAAAGATCACCCTTGAGAGAGACGGCAAAACAACTTCTGGTTCAACCAATAGAGTGAGTTTAGGATTGATCTGCCTCTCAAAACCAGACTGTCAAGCTTTAATCAGTATCAAAGACATGTAATCTCAATTGATGACCATTTAAAATGGTGTAGTGTATTCTAAACGTCTAATTGAAATTGAAATCTATAAATCACAAATATCGAATTATTATTATGGTAGATGTTTTACCAGTATTATTATAGTATTATCAATATTTTGGTACAGGGCTCTTAAAAGTAGACTTAAAAAGTGTTCAAATATGATGTTTTACTGGTTATTTCAGCATGATCTCATGAGAAAACAACTATTGAGTTGGCAGTTACATGTGAATTGGTACGATTGGATTCGTATGAAAATATACATTTAACACACTTTGTTTTGATGGTCCTTTAAAGGGTTAGTTCACCCAAAAATGAAAATTAAGTCATTAATTACTCACCCCCATGCTGTACCAACCCCGTAAGGCCTTCGTTCGTCTTCGGAATACAAATGAAGATATTTATGATTAAATCTGAGAGGTGGATGACTGCTACATAGGCTCCCTAAGGGAATGACACCGGACGGCCCAGAAAGTCATTAAAGAAAATGTTTAAATATTCCATGTCGCAACAGTGGCTCAACTATAAGTTTATCAAGCGACGAGAATACTTTTTGTGCGAAAAAACAAACAAAAATAACAACTTTATTCGACTATTCCTTTTCTTCCTTGTAGGCCTGAAACGAGACTTCAAGAGATTTCCACGATGCGCACGCGCGAGAACTTAACTGAAGTAGTTGAAAGAGATCGCAATTCTCGCGCGTGCGTCGTGGAAATCTCTTGAAGTCTCGTTTGTTAGTCACATTGCTTTTATGGCTTAGGTAACTGACTGAAAAAAAGCCTCTGCAGAACTGAACACCCATGAGCAAACATGGCAGATTTCAAATCATACGGTCCTTTATTCAGGTATAATACACCTCATCAGAACATTGGAAGACGTGGACGTGTTTGGGAAAACTTTTTGGAAACAGCCATTATTTCTGCAATTCCATTTGATGACTTTACACACTCCAACATTAAATAACCTCTCGGCTCAGTTAATTCTGTTCAACACCGTCACACTGCAGTACAGCACTTTGTAGTCGAGAGTCGCATTAATGTCTCGTCTGGAGCATGTCTCAGATTCACCCTGCAGACTCTCAAAGACACACACAGACACACACCTCCTGTAAACAGACTGCCAAAGTAGCCCCTTCCTGTGCTGCTTGTAAATGTACAGATAGGCTGTGAAACAGCATTAGTGCTCTTTAATGGGCTGGTGTATTGACCACTCATGGGTGCATGATGAAGTCTTGACATAGCTGTTTCATTTAGTGTGTGTGTGTGTGTGTGTGTGACTGATCTGACTGCTACAATCTGTCCTCATCTTACACACACTTAAATCTTCACTTCATGGTTGCTCTTGTGGAAAGACCTGCGGTCCTGTAGTGCGCACATGCACACTTTTTTTCTCTCTCTCTCTCTTTCTCTTTTTCCTCCTCTTCTTGAGTTCTCATTCAGCTCTAGAGGACCAGCTGTTTTGCCTTATTTTTCTCCGAGCTCTTTCCAGCCTGAATGTTTAATGAGAGAGGAATTTGTTTGGGCTGCATGGATGCAGCATTCATGGGCTTTTGAAGCAGTCAGGGTTGAATTCATGCATGTATTGGCTGATTTTAATGCATAAATAAAGGCAGAGCTATGGCGCTTAATCAGAGCCGAGGTGCAGTTGGAAGGGGAGTCTTACTGTTTGCTCAAAGTGTTATGTTTATTTATTTATTGATTTTTAAATCTGTGATTTTAACTTTTAGTGTGCTGCTGTTGATCCACACCACTCTTGGCTCTGTCTTTAGAATATATAGCTACACTATATGGCCCACTCTTTCTTTCTCTTCCTCTTGTTTTCTAATGCCTTCCATCTCATCACATTTACATTTTGTTGTATTTTTAGTTTATTCCCTCATCCCGCCTAGTGTTGTCTGTCCTCTTCTTGTCTTGTTTCCTCGTTCCTTTTGTACAGCATCTCACCTCATCTAATGTCTCATCTTTCCTCTCCTCGTTTTGTGTCTTTTTGCATTCTCCTCTCCCTTTCTCTCCTCTCCTCTCCTCTCCTCTCCTCTCCTCTCCTCTCCTCTCCTCTCCTCTCCTCTCTCCTCTTCTTTCTCCTCTCCTCTCATCTTATTTCTCCTCTCCTCTCCGATCATCTCCTCTCCTCTCCTCTCCTCTCCTCTCTCCTCTTCTTTCTCCTCTCCTCTTCTTTTTCCTCTCCTCTCCTCTTCTTTCTCCTCTCCTCTCCTCTCCTCTCTCCTCTTCTTTCTCCTCTCCTCTTCTTTCTCATCTCCTCTCCTCGCCTCTCTCATCTTCTTTCTCCTCTTCTTTCTCCTCTCATCTCCCCTCCTCTCCTCTTCTTTCTCCTCTCCTATCCTCTTCTTTCTCCTCTCCTCTCCTCTTCTTTCTCCTCTCCTCTCATCTCCTCTTCTTTCTCCTCTCCTCTCCTCTTCTTTCTCCTCTCATCTCCTCTTCGTTCTCCTCTCCTCTTCTTTCTCCTCTCATCTCCTCTTCTTTCTCCTCTCCTCTTCTTTCTCCTCTCCTCTCATCTCCTCTTATTTCTCCTCTCCTCTCCTCTCCTCTTCTTTCTCCTCTCCTCTCCTCTCCTCTCCTCTCCTCTCCTCTCCTCTCCTCTCCTCTCCTCTCCTCTCCTCTCCTCTTCTTTCTCCTCTCATCTCCTCTCCTCTTCTTTCTACTCTCCTCTCCTCTTCTTTCTCCTCTCCTCTCCTCTTCTCTCTCCTCTCCTCTCCTCTTCTCTCTCCTCTCCTCTCATCTCCTCTTCTCTCTCCTCTCCTCTTCTTTCTCATCTCCTCTCCTCTCCTCTTCTTTCTCCTCTCCTCTTCTTTCTCCTCTCCTCTCCTCTCATCTCCTCTTCTTTCTCCTCTCCTCTCCCCTCCTCTCCTCTCCTCTTCTTTCTCCTCTCCTCTCCCCTCTTCTCCTCTACTCTTCTTTCTCCTCTCCCCTCCTCTCCTCTTTTCTCCTCTCCTCTTCTTTCTCCTCTCCTCTCCCCTCCCCTCTTTCTCCTCTCCTCTCCCCCTCTCCCCTCCTCTCCTCTCCTTTCCTCTCCTCTCCTCTTCTTTCTCCTCTCCTCTCTCCTCCTCTCCTCTTCTTTCTCCTCTCCTCTCCTCTCTTCTTCTCTTCTTTCTCCTCTCCTCTCCTCTTCTTTCTCCTCTGCCCTCCTCTCCTCTTCTTTCTCCTCTGCCCTCCTCTCCTCTTCTTTCTCCTCTCCCCTCGTCTCCTCTCCTCTTCTTTCTCCTCTCCTCTTCTTTCTCCCCTCCCCTCCCCTCCTCTCCTCTTCTTTATCCTCTCCTCTCCTCTCCTCTCCTCTCTCCTCTCCTCTCCTCTCCCCTACCCTCCACTCCTCTCTTCTCCTCTTCTTTCTCCTCTCTTCTCCTCTTCTTTCTTCTCTCCTCTCCTCTTCTTTCTCCTCTCCCCTCCCCTCCCCTCCCCTCCTCTGTCCTCCCCTCCTCTCTTCTCCTTTTCTTTCTCCTCTCCTCTCCTCTTCTGTCTCCTCTCCTCTACTCTTCTTTCTCCTCTCCTCTCCTCTCCTCGCATATCCTCTTCTTTCTCCTCTTCTTTCTCCTCTCCTCTCCTCTCCTCTTCTTTCTCCTCTCCTCTCCCCTCCTCTCCTCTTCTTTCTCCTCTCCCCTCCTGTGCTCTACTCTTCTTTCTCCTCTCCTCTTCTTTCTCCTCTCCTCTTCTTTCTCCTCTCCTCTCCCCTCTTCTCCTCTCCTCTTCTTTCTCCTCTCCTCTTCTTTCTCCTCTCCTCTCCTCTCCCCTCCTCTCCTTTCTCCTCTCCTCCCCTCTCATCTCCTCTTCTTTCTCCTCTCCTCTCCCCTCCTCTCCTCTCCTCTTCTTTCTCCTCTCCTCTCCTCTCTTCTCCTCTTCTTTCTCCTCTCCTCTCTTCTTCTTTCTCCTCTCCCCTCCTCTCCTCTCCTTTATCCTCTCCCCTCATCTCCTCTCCTCTTCTTTCTCCTCTCCTCTTCTTTCTCCTCTCCCCTCCCCTCCTCTCCTCTCCTCTCCTCTCCTCTCCTCTCCTCTTCTTTCTCCTCTCCTCTCCTCTTCTTTTTCCTCTCCCCTCATCTCCTCTCCTCTTCTTTCTCCTCTCCTCTTCTTTCTCCTCTCCCCTGCCCTCCCCTCCCCTCCTCTCCTCTCCTCTCCTCTTCTTTCTCCTCTCCCCTCGTCTACTCTCCTCTTCTTTCTCCTCTCCTCTTCTTTCTCCTCTCCTCTCCTCTTCTCTCCTCTCACCTCCTCTCCTCTTCTTTCTCCTCTCCCCTCCTCTCCTCTCCTCTCACCTCCTCTCCTCTTCTTTCTCCTCTCCTCTCCTTTCTCCTCTCCTCTTCTTTCTCCTCTCCTCTCCTCTCCTCTTCTTTCTCCTCTCCTCTCCTCTTCTTTTTCCTCTCCTCTCCCCTCCACTCCTCTCCTCTTCTTTCTCCTCTCCTCTCCCCTCCTCTCCTCTCCTCTCCTCTCCTCTCCTCTCCTCTCCTCTCCTCTCCTCTCCTCTCCTCTCCTCTCTTCTCCTCTTCTTTCTCCTCTCCTCTCCTCTTCTTTCTCCTCTCCTCTCTTCTCCTCTTCTTTCTCCTCTCCTCTCCTCTTCTTTCTCCTCTCCTCTCCTCTCCTCTCCTCTCCTCTCTTCTCCTCTTCTTTCTCCTCTCCTCTCCTCTCCTCTCCTCTCCTCTCCTCTCCTCTCCTCTCTTCTCCTCTTCTTTCTCCTCTCCTCTCCTCTTCTTTCTCCTCTCCTCTCTTCTCCTCTTCTTTCTCCTCTCCTCTCCTCTTCTTTCTCCTCTCCTCTCCTCTCCTCTCCTCTCCTCTCTTCTCCTCTTCTTTCTCCTCTCTTCTCCTCTTCTTTCTCCTCTCCTCTCCTCTCTTCTCCTCTTCTTTCTCCTCTCCTCTCCTCTTCTTTCTCCTCTCCTCTCCTCTCTTCTCCTCTTCTTTCTCCTCTCCTCTCCTCTTCTTTCTCCTCTCCTCTCCTCTCCTCTCCTCTCCTCTCCTCTCCTCTCCCATGGCTGTTGGTGGTGCCGTGTTCTTCAAAGCGTGAGCTGAGAGCAGTAGATCACAGACAGGTCTGTGCGAGTGAAAGGTTAATGGATGGCCTTTAAATATATATTGGGAGTGTGGGAGGAGGGGGAGGGAGCGAGAGTGGCGGCGGTGTGTTCTTTCAAATGGGCCTTTGAAGATGCTTCTCTCTCCTGTCTGTGTGTCTCTGTACGTGTCTCCACTGATGAGAGACAGAGGCCGTGTCTGAAGCCCTGCATTATCTGCTGTCTGGTCTGGTCTGGCACATTTTCTTTTATTCATTTTGTGTGTGTGTGTGTGTGTGTGTGTGTGTGTGTGTGCGTGCTGTGGAATGGGCATTATGGAGACGTCTGGTTTTCACATCGGTGTGTGATTGTGTCATCACTTTGTTCTGGTATGTACTGATGTTGCATTTAGATGTGTGCTTGTGTCATTGAGCGTGTGTGTGTGTGTGTGTGCCTATTCTCTACCACCATCTAATAATTATCAGCAGTAGCCAAAGGCAGACAGAGAGACTGATGGGGCAGAAAGCATATAAAAAGAGAAAAACTAGAAAATACATAAATGTGACCAAATGAGGGGACATAAAAGCTATTTGGGAGAGTAAACAAGATATGTTTTTGTGAACACACATGCATCGCCTATTTTGTTTGTGCAAGAGTGCATTTTCTGATGCATTTTCTTTTTTACACTTGATAGGTGCAGTAAGTAAAAGGTTTTATACCTAAAGAAATAAATAATACTTTTGATAGAGACATTTCATAGTATGTACACTCTCATAAGATGAAGACTCGAGTCATATCAGTGGCCTAGAAAAGATGTTTTATATAAGGCAGGGTCGATCGCATGGCTGACGGATGCTACTGAATTTTTTTTTTTGTAACCCTCTATTATCAGACATTTTTGGTTTTGGAATAAATTAGTTGTGAGTGACAAGTCCATCGGATATCTTTACAATGGCATTGGTACTAGAAAAACTCCACAGCAATTCAGTATAACACCTAAGACCACCATTATGCTTTGTACAAAAATACTTTGTGGTATGTTATGTCATATTTGTGTACAAATATCTACCTGACACAACATCAAAGAACCCTGCAAATCTAATGTTATCAAATAGGAATGGTGCTTCACAATTTACAGAGATTTGTGAAAAGAACATAACTTTCATCTAGTAGTTATCCCATCTGGGTGCTAGCCACATTCAAATTACTGCTGACTGATTCTGCATTCATTCGGTTGACGCAAACGTTTGCCAGACGCCTCAGATTGGTTTTACATGCCAGGCTACAATTTTTTTATTTCTAAGCAAATTGAAGATTTTGATTATTCCCCCCAAAATGGGAGAAAGAACATAGACATTTAAAGCCATTGCTCAAAATTAATCTTATATAGACTCCCTTAAAAGAGCAGATTTATATCATGAATGTTATCAAAACTGCTGATCGTCAATCAGACAACAGACAGAGAATGTTTTACAAATGACTTACAGATTTCACTCAACATCAATAGCATCTACAGATGAAAATGCAAGTGTCGAATAGGCATCGTGGCATTGTTGTAGCTACTTCTATTTCAGGGTTAGAAAGTTGAGAAACAACTCTATTTAAAGACGGGGATTTGATGAATCCAACTTTATTTCTCCTTGACTTACGCACTCCACTCTCCCCTCTTGGCCTACTTGCTCCCTCCCTCTCCTCTTTTTGATTAGGGAAGGCAGTATTGAGTTTCCATTTATATCCGTTTATAATGCCGCTGCCAGTAGCTTATGACAGGCCGGACTAACCAAAGCCTCTGGTGGCATTACGCAGCTGGTTTTATCCTTTGCCCTATGAAGTAGTTTTATTACCTCTACGCAAATGAAATCACAGGACTCAGAGACTGTAGCGTGCCCTGAATTACTCTTTCTCTCTCTAACTGGCTATATTTCACAATATGGGGGTGGAAAAAAACACTGATACACTGGTCTTAGGAAGTCTTTAAGCTCAATGTGAGACATTGTTTGGGGTAAATGTATTTTAACACAAGGTTAGTTCGGTAAAGTGTGTTGCGTCAGTCATGTTGCGCGAGTCACGTCCTGTCCTCAACGGGAAACGCATGACGCCCTGTGTGGTCGTCCCCTTCTCATTAGTCTCTCGCTTTGACCGAGTCCTAATCTTAATGCTAGCTGTTCCAGTCATCGTTCTCTCTCGGCCTGGCCATGAGGCTGATGGAGGGTGGAGAGACGCTGAGTATGGGGTGTGATGTGTCGCGCCGAGAGAGGTGTGTGGTGTGATGTGGACACATGGGTGTGTGAGTGAGACGTGGGATTTAGTGCTGGGCTGTAATTGGGTTCGGTGCGGGTGGTTGTGATAGCCAGAGAGCTGGGGACGGACTGTAGAAGGAGAAACAGTCGTCGATTGGGGAGGTGAGACACAGAGTGACCTTCAGCCTGTTAGCCAGGGACTTGCTAAGGTTGTTGCTTTCTAGCTCCGTCTCTTCACAAAAATATTTTCACGTGATTAACTGCTAACTTAAAATCTGCTTTGACTGGCACCACGAAGATCACAGTGATTTTGCGAAGACATGGTCCTGGATCAACATATTTTATTGATTCTGGATTCTGGAACAACATTCCTGTCCGAAAATGGAGTCCTAAGCCTATCCCTACCTGTAAACCCAACCGTACCCTACCCATAACGTCTCCCTAAAAGACGGAAAGGGAAATGATAGGTGAATAACACTGATGTAGAAGCACCTAACCCTGGTTGTAAACTTGTCCCTTAAATCGGATTGGTTAATTGTGAATGTTGTTCCAGGATCAACAAATATGTTGATGATTGGTGATGGAATTGTAGTTCTTTCCCTCACTAAAGCCATTAAAGGCATAGTTCACTTAAAAATCCATACTACTGTTTGGTTATACCCATATTCTTCAAAATATTGTATTTTGTGTTCAGCAGAAGAAAGAAATCCATACAGGTTTGAAACAACTTGAGGGCGAGTAAATTATGATAGAATTTTCATTCATCTTTTACCTTGTCAGATTTTCAAAACCTTTTTTTTTTTTTTTTTTGCTTCAAATCAAAGTTTGTAGTGTTGTGATTCACGTCATAGCTGATTGGCTTGGTTCGTGGCTTATAACTCTTTAAGAAGACTATTTTAAATCCCTATGGGAGAAATGAATGGGAAACAAAACTTCCGGAACCAACGCTATTGTGGCTGTGAAGTGTCATTTGACAAGCTTGATCTGTCACCATGGAAATATTTAGGTGATACTTACTTGTGAAAGGGTTAAATTGTTGTATACACACCTGTCAAAATAACTGTGTAGAAATGCTATCAAATCAATGGCAATGCATGTTAAAAACATGTTAAGAAAAGATATTACTTAATAAATGATAAAGACATGATTTGTGATTATGCATTGAGTTCGACAGTCAAACTCAATTAAATGAGTCAAACTTAATTTAGATTGACAAACTCGATTAAATGTATTGCTGTAGATCACTGATAGGCTTATACTCAATTCAATACTTATATTCAATTGCACAGTAATATAATGTCTTCAATTATATTCCTATGGAGCAATTACCGGTATATTGATGTTTAAGGTTAATTGTATATTTTGACTTATTAATCAGCATATCATGTAAGCAATTCGTAATCAACAGCTCTAATATTAATGTTTTACTAAAATTTAGTTGCTTTAGTTACGGTAATCGCTACAGCCTTGGAATAGATAGTTACTGAATGCTCAACTGGAAGTAATGCTGTATTATATATATATATATATATATATATGGCCATTAAACAGACTTGCAAGAACTGCACTAATTAGAATTGTTTGGTCATACAACTAATTTTAGAGAGGCCAAACTTGCTGACATGTGGGCACTGGTCCACTCTCTGAACTCTTCACATCACTGTAGTAGTGCTGGCGTGGCAGCCATGCCGGCTCTAATGGTGCCGTTCCCAAAGCTTGAGCTCTGTGCTAATGAGCATCTGAGTGATTAAGTGGCGCCTGGAGATGCACTGAAAGAGGAAGAAGAAGAAGCGGGTGGCATCCACACTCAACCCTGCTGTATCTTTATCCCTCCCAACCTGCTCCACTGTTAGAGCTCCTAATTGCTTAATCAATCATTGCTTCATTAATTGATAGGCAGCTCTGATAATCAGGTATTTTAAGCTCAATTCAATTGATTGACTTGATTGATTTACAGCATTTGGAGTTCACCGGCGGATGAATTATTTAGTGGCAATCGTTCCTTGTCATAGAGCAAAGCATAGAGGACTCATGTGACACGTGACAAATGAATGATCTGAGCGCTAATGTATCACACATCATTAGAAGACAATTGTATTGTATCTCTTTCTCAGTCTTGTATGAATTTTTTATATATGTAAATGTTTTTTTTTTTATATTAATATATTTATTCATTTAAATATATGATATTTTTTATTAGCTTTTATAATGATAATAAAAAAAAACAGGAAATTATATCGTAGAGTGGACCCTTGCAGACTTTTTTTACGGATCTGAATATGCATAATATGATGTTTTATTAACAAGGTTCGGGAGAAAAACACTTTCTAATGATCAAACAATCAAATCAATCCAACCAGCTGTCAGCAATCAATAATCAACATTGATTATAAATGGGCGTGCCCCGGACAGCACGCCAAATACGCATAACCATTTACTCTCTGATCATTCGTAAGTGTGAACTCGTGAAATATAGTTTGGACACTTTACTATCCCCAGATTTTTGCGAAATACCCCATTTTCGCCCGGCGTTTAAACACCTTAACGTGCGCGTATGTGATAGGAAAGCGTCCTTATACGGCAGATTTAAGCACATCTAGCCACAGCGAGTGTTTTGCGGTAGGGGAAGAGAAATATATCACAAGCTCAGACTTTTTCTTGACCCAAGAAATATAAAAAATGTGTTCTCATCTCTTGCAGCCCAAGGACAAGTTGTACATTTGTAGAAATTTCAAATATGAGGAGAATAAGTCTGTGCAAGTTTCCCACTGACATTTTGAAATACTCTGGGGTTTTAAAAAAAAATTAAAACTACACCAGAACACATGGTGTTCCTCACATAATAAATATAGAATACTCTGAGTGAAATACATGGATGCTTGCGTTTTGACGTCACCACCAGGTAACCACTGTATTTTTTTTAAATACAGTCTTGTAAACATGTTTTGCTTGCATTGCCGGGTTATTGATTTGCATGTAAATTGGGTTATTTCAATGAACTGTTTTTTGGTAGTTATCAGTGTAGTGGTGTGCATGTAAACGTACTCACTGTTACACTATGTGGTTTGCAACCATTCTCTAGATACAGATGAGATCCAATATGGTTCTCTTTTTCTCCTCATTTCTATTGGCTCTTGAGTAATTGTGAAGCTCTTGGAATAGTGTTGGAACCCTGTGGACCTTTAATGAGCCAATCAATGGCATATTTGACCATCTACATCACTAGATACGAGTGTCTCCATTTCTTTTTTCCTGCTGAGTTCATTGCACCCTTCTTTTCAACTGTCTCACTCCATTTGCATCTTGCCAGTCCTGTCTAACTCTGTCCGTGTCCTTGTCTGTCTGTGTCGGTCAGTGTGTGTGTGTGTGTTCAAGACTGAGGGCACGGCCTCTCTTCTCTGCTCTCTAAACCTCCCTGAGGCTTTAATTACTGCATTTGGATAATGAGTCAAATCCAATCACTCGTCTGCACTGTTCTGAATTAGTATACAGCTCCTATTAGGGCAGCACCAGCCCTAGTTTCTTCACACCAGCTGCCCCGCAGTGACACGTCTTCATTTCTCGCCACTCTTTCTTTCACTTCACTTAGGACGTGGGAGGGAACAAGAGAAAAATAAATGTGTTGGAAAAATCATTCAAGGGGGAAATACATGAATATGGAGCGGAAAGACCTGTTGATGGGGGGAAAGGAGGTTACATGTGGCGTCCATGCATAGATGCTTTTTGAACGAAAGATGGTGATATTGAAATGATGTTTCCATTTCATGCAGTGTATTATATTTATAAAGTCAGAGGCAGTGGCTTACAGGCAATGTTGTGGAAGGTGCTTTAACTGTAGCCTGCCATACAAGCTATGCGTCTTAAAGTCTGTATAGATTACACAAAGCTACAGTTTATAAAAATAGTTAGCTATACAGGTATGACCAGTTACAATGAAAAAATAGAAAAATGTTATGTAGTGCACTTAATTGAATTTAATGTGTGCTTGTAGTGTATAGCTTAAAAGTGCGTGTTTTTCTAAGTAAAACTGTAAAACTTGCAAATAATATAATATTAATAAAAGGCCACTTAAGTGTATTTAAAAAGTACCACACTTAAGTCATTTTTAAGTGCACTTTGTAATTATCTCAAATTAAATGTTTTTGTATTGGATTTTAAAAAGAAAAGTACTTGATTATAATTTATACTCAAGTGTGTTATTTGATATTACAATTAGTTTAAATATACTAAGGGGGCTTTCATATGGCGTTATATGTGTGGCTCAATCCTGAGCGAGTAATTGTAAGTTTTGAGCACAGAGAACTATATTTTGCAAGCACATTGCATTATATTTTGACAGGTGCTCTCTCACAAACTTATTCTCTGCGCTCCTGTCAAGTCCCTCTCTCTCTCAACCTCTTAATTCTGTGCGCGCTCAACTCTTGACACACACGCTCGCTCAACATACAACAGCGTTACACGTGTGCCACAAAATCAACCAATCGGAAAATTAAAGTGATTGGCTGTTGGTCTCCAATCAAATCGCTAGTAGAACCAAAGCCCGTCTGGTAGAACCATATCTATATATGGGTAGAACTATCTACTACAGCATCCCGGAAGCTTACTGAAAAAAAAAATCGAAAAAAATAACTGACTACAGCAAGACTAATGGATTAAAACACATTTTGCTTAGTATTTTTTTTTATTATTATTAACTTTAAAGTGCCGTGTTAGTTTTGTGTATTATAATGCTGTTGTGTTTTTTAACTTATAATATTACAGTAGCCTATATCTCCTATTGTGACTAAAGTTAGTTTGACTTATCCTTTTCACCATTTGACTCTGTCATGTTTGATGGTGTCTAGAGAAGACATCTTTCCATAAAATTCATTTTTCGTCTTTTTTGTGCTGCGTGGTGATTGGAGACCAACAGCAAATCACAATTGACCTTTAATTTTCCGATTGGTTGATTTTGTGGCACACATGTATGTTGAGCGAGCGTGTGTGTCAAGAGTTGAGCACGCACAGAATTAAGAGGTTGAGAGAGAGAGGGACTTGACAGGAGCGCAGAGAATAAGTTTGTGAGAGAGCACCTGTAAACTGCGTGAGAGGGGTTATTATTGCACGTTAATATGGATAATAGCAAATACATTTATTGAGCACGGAATCGTTTTTTTCTTTGCTCAAACGAATTTTTTTTTTTTTTGCGATTGTTAATTTCTGTTCAAAATGTGCTTGCAAAATATAGTTCTCTGTGCTCAAAACTTACAATTACTCGCTCAGGATTGAGGCACGCATATAACGCCATACTTTCACACTGGCAGTTTAGTTCGGAACGGGGCACGGTTCGCATGAAAAATCGCTAATGTGAACGCTGTCATGGGACCCGGGTGCGCACTGGGGTACCGAACCCGAGACCCGAGGTGGTCTGAGTTCGGTTGCTCCCGAACCGTGCCGCGGTTCGCGTGAATGTGAAAGCAGCACGGAGTAAAGTGACCTGCGCATGCGTTTTAGCTTATTGTGATGTATTCAGTTAAATAAAACACATGATAGTGTTGATGATTTACCTTGGATATGAGCGAGAGTGAGCCTGCAGTGTATTCGTGCATTGCGTGTGGAATCAGGGCACCAAATTTGGAAATCCACTGTCTCCTCAAAAGAGTCCGTTTGCAAGCAGCAGAAGGCCACCTTATGTGACACACGCACAGTAAACCTGTCTTGTTCACTCAACTGCGCATAATAGCAGCGAATTAATAAAAAAACACAATATTGACTCGCTTTCTGTTTTCTATCATGCGCCGTGCACGTTTGTGATGACGTAATATGCACGCAAACGCACCAAGGTTCGATAGAATCAAGTTGAGTGTGAAACCAGACCAACGCTGCGGGGGGCGCCGGGAACAAACGCGCTCGGGCTCGGACCGCAGCAAACGAGCCCAGTGTAAAAGCCCCCTTAATTACAAATTCATCATTAATGTGTAATGATATATATATGTATATTCAAAAGTTTCAATAGAAATTACATGAAAGAATTTTTTTGTTTACTATAAATGCTTGTCAAAATATTTTACAATACACTTTAACCATATTTCAAAGACAATTTAAGTAATTATGAAATGACTTAAAAATATGTGGGTCCTACATAAGTGGGTCAAAAAAGCACTTTTAAGTTCAGCTAATTGTTATAAATATAATTTTAAACTAGGCCTATTATACATTTTTATTTAATTGTAAATAATGTGCAGTTAAGTTTATGCAAACATTACATTTATTTCACATTTAAGTATGTATATATTTTTTACCATGTTACTTCAGCAAATTACAAAGTATGCTTAAATTGACTACTTTTCACAAGGGAGGTTTTAACAAATTTAAAAAATCTTTCACAAAAACAACATTTACATACAGAAAAAAAAAGAAATACACCCTGGTCAAAAAAGCAATGCCCAGTTACTTAACCATTTTGTTGAAAATGTGAACTGATCCACTAAAATTAACCAGACTTGTTAGTGCTAAATATGAGAGAGAGAGAGAGAGAGAGAGAGAGAGAGAGAGAGAGAGAGAGGGGGGGGGGGGGGGGGGGGGGGAGGGAGTGGGAGAGGGAGAGGGAGAGGGAGAGGGAGAGGGAGAGGGAGAGGGAGAGGGAGAGAGAGGAAGAGGTCTGTTAAGAAGAGTGTGTTTGATTTACCTTAGTTTGCTGAGTTATAAAGCTGCCCACGCAAAATAATATGACTTTAAAAACCGGTGATACAGCGTTGTGCCATGTTGCGCCGCTTTTCTGGAAATAGCCTGTTAATGGCTACTTGCTAAAGCGACAGTATTTTGGAAACTGCAAAGATCCTGTCACACTACTGAAAAATGAGGTTAAGCAAGTATTGCTACTTGTAGTTACTCTTCATTATTGATGAGGAATGGTGCTCATGGAGGCAATGCCAGTTCGATTCCTGCTAGCCTCATTCCATTTTCCCTTCCCCACCCGATTCTACCATTCATTACCAGTCTACAAGTTTAGCGGTTCAATAAAAGAGTCACAGTCAAAAAAATATATAATTCTTTAAGTACAAACATTGCCGAAGAAAGAAACTGAACGACAGTCCAGTTTGTACAGAGACTGTTACAGTCGGTTAAGATAGTTGCAGGGCTTTAGAGGCAAAGGACCAGTGATTCATCTGTTACAGCTACATATATCGTACACTCATTGATAGAACCAGATATGAGACTATGACTATCTGCTCCATTACAAGGATTGTACTGAGCAGTCAGTTAGTTCTAGGACTAGCCGATGTTTGTGTAGTCCAGTCGCACATCACATGTGCTTGTTCAGTGGCACTGATGACAGCAGGAGGAAAATTCCTCTGTTCACAAATTGTGTCGCGATTTATTTGCTTCTCATTTGTTTTGAATGCCATTCTGTTACGACCAAATATATTCGGAATTATGAGAATGTGAAAATACAGTGAGCAATTTGCATTCACAAAGCATGCTGTAAGCAAACTGCAAGGCGAACTTATAAGATGAACTGTGATTAGTATTGGGAGAAAATAACTGTCGCCCTAATTGAGATCCTCATTGATGATGCACTAGATCAGGGTTGCTCAACTCTGGCCCTCAAGGTCCAGTTTCCTGCAGAGTTCCTTCTCCAACCCTAATCAAACACACCTGAACTAGATCTTGAAGAATTACTAGACATTTGCAGGTAGGTGGGTTTAATCTAGGTTGGAGGTAAACTCTGCTGGAAAGTGGACCTCGAGGACCAGTGTTGAGGACCCATACACTAGATTGTTTTTGCACATTCATATGCCATTTATCAAGACATTGCTAGTGTAACAGAGGCCAGCTGTGCAATAAACCTCACTCTGCGACTGACGCTAGAGGCTGCGGTCTTTAGCCTCCTTTTTAGAGCGCCTGCCTCCCATGCCAGAGACCTGGGTATGAGGCCCACACAGAGCGAGGCAAGTAGGACCTGAGGGGTTACACAACCTTTGATTTCTCCCCCACATAATTTCAGCTGTGCGGGACACACTCAGCCCGCCAGTCGATGTGACGTTTACATAGGTAAACATTGAGTCATTGACTAGTTAACTGTTTCTGGATCACTGGTCGACTACTAAAATTACGTAATTGTGCAATTTTGAGAATACCAGCCCTCACACTAGATGACTACGCATCTCAAATACCCCTACTTGGGGTAGGACCCTACCCTAACTTGGGATAGCATTTGGAAGTTACCCATTCAGTTACCCACACATAATCAGCATGCTAGAGCATTTGCACTACCTGGCAGGCCACATCTCCGACCCAAACACATTCCAATTACACATCCCAAAAACTGACCCTGAACAAATATTTCCTAGATAATTCTCTTTCAGATATTTACTTACCCAAGGTCATTTCCCTAATCGTCTTTAGACCTGCTTGTATCAAAAAGACTAAATGAAAATATAACTATCCTATCTTTTAAATGGGTTCCATCCTTTAGCTCTAGACTTTCGTTTTAATTCGGATTATGAAGATTATTCCCCTCAGTCCAATTTCCCATTCTGATCAGAGATAATGTCTGCGGGAGCAGAATACACTCATAAATGAGGGAATGAGCCTATTAATCCAGTGGCCCTAGTCGAGTTTGGGAGATAACTGGGTGGTTAGAGTTGGAGATACGGGCAGATAGAAAGGAGAAATTATTGGGCTGACGCATTTGGCCTTGCTTGCGGGATGGCAACGTGCAGTGTGAGACGGACCGGCCTGCTGAAACTATATGAACATGTGGGTGGGTGGGTGATTGGTTGGCTGTGTGATTGGCCTCCTGTGGTGAGGCAGTGCCGAGCCCAGAGTAATGGTTTAATCAGTGACCAGCAGTATGGAGCTATGTGTTTGCTCCATGGGAAAGCTGCGGAAACAAGACTGCATGCTGGCACACTCTAATCCCACTTTGCTTCTTTATATATGTGCGTGTGTCATGTGGGCACAAGGGAGTGGATGTACACCAGAACAGCCTTGTATGAAGTATGTTTACCTACACCCAATTGTCTGAACTGGTCTGAACTGAACTGACTTGCTGTGGCGAGCCTGTCTGACGGCTACATGGCTGTGTGATCTATGATGCAGTTACGCATGTCCATGTACGTAAGTGCTCAGGGAGTATAAGAGAACAGGACAAGGATTATAGGACGTTAAGTGGGAAACAGCTTAGAGAGTCACAAGCATCTGGGATGAATGGTTGACATTTGCAGAAAACGGAGCACTCTTTGGAACCTGTGCAGCTCTACGTAACATCTGACTTTTACATTGACCTTGGGGTGAAAAGGGGTGGCTCAAAACTAAGATAACTTTACGTTTTGGTCCTCCGTCTCTTGCAAAGAAAAGGCAATTTTATGTCCGAAGCTGAATGGATGTACTTGTTCCGTTTGTCCATACAACAGAGCCTGCAGATTACTGTTACTTACAAAAGCATGCATCGTCTAAGCAGGTTTCCGAGTTGTCTGCTTTTTCGTGAAAATGTCCCCACTATTTGATTGCACAGTCTTTGAAGCTGCAAGAGCTGAAGGAATGAATTTCAGGAGTACTGAGTGCTTCATTGATCAGTTTTTTCCTGTGCATGGCACTCTGTGGGTCAGATCCACCCCCTCATCTTTCAGCACAATGGACAGCTCCACAGGTCCCTCCTCTCTATTTGTTAGCACCATGGAGAGCTCCGTTGCCTGTTTTTTGTCCTTCTGTGAGTGGAGGCGGCCGGCGGCCATTTTACATGGCTGGATCTTCAAACTCTTTGAAAGCTCTTGTTCAGATAAAGTATGCCACTCTGGGCCACTCTCGGCCCCTCTCAGCCAGGCACAATGATTAACCCTACAGCACCTACAGCCCTCTTAACGTCTCTCTTTCGCTCTCTTAAATTGAGTGTAAATGGCAGATGCCATGTGTGGGAAGAAAGGGTCGGTGGTGCATCTGGGGTCGCTTCTCTCCTCTTGGTTCTACTCAGGTGTTTGGTTATTGGCTCCCGAAGCGATTAGGAAACATGGGAGCTGCTTTTCTATTCTCAAGCCTTGCATTAGGGTGGCGGATGGCACCCGGCGGAGAGCTGTGTGAAGGAGTGGGAGGATGTTAACAGAGTGTGTACGTAACTCTCACAGTTTGCTTGAGTGAGAGGGTAAATAGTTTGCTCCTTAGGACTACGAAGGCTGGAAATATGATCACTGCCTGTGAAAAACCCTCGTCCATTCCTCTGATTACTTGTCTTCCCATTTTGTATTATCTATTTTCTCTTTTTAGATTTTGTTTTTGTGTGTGTGTGGGTAATAAAGGTTTGCTGTAATAAACAGTTCCATATGCTGTAATGCCAAGAGTAATTACTAATTAACAGGTAACTCCATGACCTGCTAATTACATCAATAATCCATGCAAGTGTTAGGCTCATTTTAAAATCAACATGAAGTCATAGTTGACCCTGTTTATTTTTGAACCTGTTTCTGGTCTGTATGACAAGGATCATGTTATTCATAATATTTAAGAAAAAAAAATCTTGCTCTGCCTCTAAAATAGAATTTCCACTTACTTTGTAAACCCATGTTACATCCACTTTTCACGATTCGATCAATTCAAATTTATAACATCATGTCCCACTCATGTCCCACATGTCCCAATCATTTCACTCTGAAATGTGCCAAATTACAGAAGTAAAATGGGTTGTGAACAGTGATAAGTGTCGACTTGAACAGTTCATACTAAATGTGCGTTTCTCTCTCTTCGTGTAGCGTTAAGTCGCTCTGCAATGCCATTTGGTCTGATGCGGAGGGAGTTGGCATGCGAGGGTTACCCCATCGAGCTCCGCTGCCCCGGCAGTGATGTCATCATGATCGAGACAGCCAACTACGGTCGCACGGACGACAAGATCTGTGACGCCGACCCCTTTCAGATGGAGAATGTACAGTGTTACCTGCCAGACGCCTTCAAGATCATGTCACAAAGGTACATCGGAGTGGGGTTCATTTTTACAGTGTCTATTTTGTCATAGTTTTTGTCTTTTGATGAAAAGTCATAATTCATTTTTATAATTAACCTCTGAATAAATGACAGCTGACAAAGATCACATACCAGCTGATTATAATGTACAAAATGACAACAATGTGTACAACTGGAAACAAAATCAAACATTTTGAGAAAGGTATAAACATGTATTATATTACACTACCATTCAAAAGTGTATATAAATATATTTCAATAATAATAATAATACTTTTGTTCAGCAAGGATACTGATAAAAATGGCTTTCCCCTCACATTTTGCATCTGCCTGTGAATACAGTTTATTCAGCAAGGATAGTTGAACAAAAGTGAAAGTAAAGTCATTCATAATGTTTCAAAAGGTTTATGTTTAAAAAAAAACACTCTTCTTTTGAAATTTCTGTCCACGAAAGAAACCTGAAATACATTTTTCACAATTTCCACCAAAATAAAAATTAGGCAGCACAACTGTTTTCAACATGAATGTTTCTTGAGCATCATAGTAAAATGATTTCTGAAGGATCATGTGACACTGAAGACTGGAGTAATTATGCTGAAAATTAAGCGTTGATCACAGGGAGATATTGCATTTTAAAATATATTATAATAAAAAATTGTAAAAAACATATTTTAAATTGTAATAATATTTCACAATATTACTGTAATCCTCTATTTTAGATCAAATAAATCCAGCCTTGAACATAAGACACATTAAAAAAATCCTACCGGTCCCAGTCAGTAGTTGTAACGGTTATCAGCTGGAGTGCCCTTGAGAGCCACCTGAGGGCACTCCACATCAGACTATCATTGTTCACTCACAACTACATTTCCCATAATTCACTGCCCGGACTCATCATCCCTGATTATTACATTCACCTGTGTCTCATTATATTGTTTGTAACAGCTGATAACCGTTACAGTAGTACTGTATATTATCATCAACAGTATGTTGTAATTAAAATCATTTCATTATTATCATGATGCATCTTTTTGGTCTCGTCTTCGTTATGGTATTTTTGTCGGTAAACTTTGTTGACGAGATTAACACTGCATGGGAGAGAGAGGGTGGTATAAATGTTACAAATTACTCTGACTGTTCATGTCACTGTTTTGTTTGCTTGCACTGTGTATTCCAGAGTGTATTGATATGGTTGAGTGGTTAAGTGACTGTTTAGCGTGTTTGAATAATGTGAGCATAACCGGTGTGTGTGTGTGTGTGTGTGTGTGTGTGTGTGTGTGTGTGTGTGTGTCGCCTGCAGTTCGTGTCCCTGTCTGTGCTCAGCGTTTGCTTCCTCGGAGACGAGATCAATGATTCCCTATTCTAGCTATCCATCAGCCTTGTAATGGAGAGAGAGAGAGAGAGAGAGAGAGAGAGAGAGAGAGAGAGAGAGAGAGAGAGAGAGAGGGAACAGAGGAGGCATGTGGGATGGATGAGTAGATTGAGAGAGAGATTGGACTGGGAATGATGCTGCACTAGTAGAGAGATGATGAGGGGATATAGAGAGGGATTTGAAAAGAGAAGTGTCTCTGCATCTGTTTGAGAGAGAATAAATCTTTACCGTGCTAGAACTGTGTTTGCATTTCATACCGATAACAACCCTGCATTCACACATTTATCTGCCTTAGTTCGAGGCAATATAGCTCTAAGTAGGTTTGAGCGGGAGGAATAGTCTGTTGCCTCCGCACGGCTTCGAATGACGCTGCCTGTCACATGATCACACTTATAGTGAGAAATAAATTATTACCTCATACTTAGAACTAGACATTTGAGCAAACCCCTAACTTAAGTATTACATTTTAACATGTAGCCTATGTCTCACCTACTGACATGAATAACACCTTAAATCATGCATCTTGTTGAGGAGAGGTGTGATATTACTTTTCCAAGCTATCAGACTTGTGAAAGAGACTTCGGACATATATACATCGATATATTATCCTAGAATAAAGATTTGATTCTACAAACCTCTGCAAACTTGCGGTTATTATATTTCCTGAAGATGTATTATGTGCATCTCTGACTTATTAATGTTGTGTAATGATCCGAATGGGGGGGTGGTCAAGAGATTTCTACTGTGTTTGATCGATAATTCAGGAAATGCATGTAAAATAATGTTTAATGTACGTTTAATTTCTGTAAAAGTCATTGCACTTTATATAAATTAGGATATTTTAGTTTACTTGTACGGTTAAGGTAAACGGTAACGGTAACGGTAAATAGTGTCTAATAAGCTCATGAGGGCTGGGCACCATAAAAGGTGTTTGACACTTAAATAAACAAATCAATCAATCAAAAAAAAAAAAATGTACGTTTTCTGCCAGCCTTAACTGCCAGTTATTTGACTGTTTTTTATGATTGTTTTGATTGTTTTGTTTTACAGTGTCACAAAAGAGAAACCTTAACAGCTTAACACATCCTTGATCTCAAACCCTGCTGTTGTTACAGTATATACAGTATATGTTTTCTTACAGATTTATTTGATATTTAGATCATTTTGTTTACTAGTTGATTCATTTTTTAGGTTAACTATTTGAAATGTATTAAAGTGAATATTATGTTTTATATATATAATTTTCTTTAGTAATGTTGTGTTCTTTGTTTACTATCATTATTTGTGCACTACTGTTAACAATGTATGGGGTCGTTAGGATTTTTTTTAAGGTATGATATTTTTAAGTCTAATGCTCACGATGACTGCATTTGTTTTGATCAATGAAAATCCAGTAAAAATGTTAATATTGTGAAAAATAATTACAATTTAAATTTGACTGTTTTTTAATTGTACATATATTAAAATGTAATTTATTCCTGTGATGCAAAGCTGAATTTTCAGCATCATTACTCCAGTCTTCAGTGTCACATGATGCTTCAGAAATGATGAAATCATGACTATTATATTGCATTACATTACATTACATCACATTATAAAGTTTGAAGACCACTGCTATAGACAAATTAAAATACAGTCAATTAACATTTAATTTAGGTGGTTTTAGTTTCTCTCTAGCAAATAATTGAAAGCAGAAAATAAAAAGAAATCACTCAAACACACACACACACCTACACACATTCTGATTATCACAAACAATCTCAGTGTAATTTCTTATATATATATATATATATATATATATATATATATATATATATATACACTGCCGTTCAAAAGTTTGGGATCAGATCTGTAAGATTTTTACTGTTTTTAAAAGACGTCTCTTATGCTCACCAAGGCTGCATTTATTTTATTATAATTACATAAAAAAAAAAACAGTAATATTGTTAAATATTGTTTTCCATTTGAATATATTTTAATTGTCAGCATCATTACATCAGTTTGATGTATTTATTCCTGTGATGCAATTTATTCCTGTGATGCAAAGCTGAATTTTCAGCATCATTACTCCAGTCTTCAGTGTCACATGATCCTAAAGAGTGAGCAGAAGAGACTTTCAAACTTTTGAACAGCAGTGTATATAAACGAACTTTTAAAAAGTCAAAACAGTTCAATAATTTGTGTGTGTTTGTGTGTATAGTGTTGACTGAAGGAATGGCTTGACTTTGCTTCTTTCTTTCTCTCTCTCTCTCTGGTCTTCTCAGGTGTAATAATCGGACTCAGTGTGTGGTGGTGGCTGGGTCTGATGTTTTTCCTGACCCCTGTCCAGGAACCTACAAATACCTGGAGATCCAGTATGAATGTGTGCCATACAGTGAGTAACCATGCAGACACTCCATCCCAACAGCCCCACCCCCTCGCCTCTCCTGTCCCACCCCTTCACCCCCCCAACCCCACCCCACCTAAACCCCGCCCCCTCAACCAGCTACTGCCATCCACACACACACTCACTCACTCATGCTCAGTCACGCACACACACACTCACGAGTGCGTTCTCTCCTTCACGCACACACACATCCTCTCCGTTCTCTCTCTCTTTCTTACACTCGCACGCACACACTCTCTCTCTCTCTCACACTTTAAACCGCTTTTTTTTTTCCCATCGGCAGTGCGACGTTCCAGAGGCTGAGGGAGATTTTCACATTGGGGAGGTGCTTCGTACACAAACAAACACACAAACCGGGGCAGATAAGCATTCGATATCCCCAGCGCTGTGCAGACTCAGCCTTTATGGCGATCATAAGCACACAAACACACTCGTGCACAGCCTCACACACAGTAACAGAATGACCCAGAGGGTGCTTTATCTGGCATTAAACACCTTTACCCTCCCCTCTGACAGACAATCAAAATGAAATTGTTGCCGCTGCGAGAGAGAGGTGTGTGTGCGTCGCACAATGGGAATGTTAACACAAACCTCAAATTTATTTCAGACAGCACGACCCAAAGTCGCACACATGCTAATATTCCCATGGCAACGTTCAGCTCTCTGTGGCACTGCTTCACTCGCGAATGAGAGGCAGGTGTGAAATTTCGAGCGAGCGAACGCCGACTCGAACGTGTTTCCGGGGCTGGACTCATGTGAAAATCTCCCGTCAGACGATACCACCCCCTCCTCCCCCTCATGAGCGTTGACTTTACGTGTGCAGGCGGTCCAGACGGGGCCGTGATTCAGCGGAGGGTGGGTCTGTGGGGCTTTAGGTGTGTAGTTTGGTTTTGGGGGGGAAGTTAATGGGTTTTACTGTGAGCGGGAAGGGGGTTATTAACTCTAATCTATAATCCCGGGTCAGTTTCTCTGCTCTTCCCACAGGAAATAAAGAGGATGGACTACAACCCGCCAGTTCACTCTGCTCACTAATCCTCCTTTCTCTTTTTTCTCTCTTTCAGCGTTCTGCTTTCTTCGTGTGCTCCTCTCATTCGTAATCACTCTTCTGACATTTTTATTTTCTCGTCCAGTCCTTTGTTTTACTCGCTTATTTTTTTTTTATTTGCTTGTGTTCTTCGTTTCTCTTTGGATTCACCTGCTGCCTTCTCTTTTTTTTGTCTCGTACACACACACACACACTTTTTAGCCTTCATCTCTTGTTTTTTTTTTCCTTTGACATGCTTTTATTCGATCTCCACCATCACTTCCCCTTTTTCTGTCTCTTTCTCTTTCTGTTGCAGGTTTCGGAAGCGCCCAGAAGAGTTGAGCATTTATCTTTTAAAGCTCTCTCTCTCTCTCTCTCTCTCTCTCTCTCTCTCTCTCTCTCTCTCTCTCTCTCTCTCTCTCTCTCTCTCTCTCTCTCTCTCTCTCTCTCTCTCTCTCTCTCTCTCTCTCTCTCTCTCTCTCTCTCTCTCTCTCTCTCTCTCTCTCTCTCTCTCTCTCTCTCTCTCTCTCTCACACACACACACACACACACACACACACACACACACACACACTTGTACAGAATGAACGGGACTCTTCAGCCCACACTCTTTTACCACCTTTGCCCAGCGTCCGTAATCCTTAAATCCGCTTCTACACACACACATCAAAACACAGAGTGCAAATACTCTTCCTCTCTTTCCTCTTTCGGGTGCTTAGCAAGACTCAGGTTTTCCTTTGAGGCAGCGGCTAGTCTCTCCCTCTCTCTCAAAAACTCAATGTCTTTCTTTGTTATTTCATATTTTGACAGTATTAACACTTTGTTTGAAGGTGACATAGTTATGTACTTGCTATAGTAATAACAGTAAACTCTGTCAATCTCAATCTCTCTCAAAATAATTACACATCACTAACCCTAAACCAAACTCTAACCCTAAGAGCATGAAAGGATGTATTTTCCTGACTTTGGTCTGTTTCAGGCCTGTCGCCAAGGGTGACACAACATGTCAACATGCCTTATCATATGGTCATTCAGCAAACTTACTATTGAGTGCAAAAAAACTAAAATTTGTGGATTTGGCCATTCACATATTCCATATCGAAACGTCTTCAGCAGCATTTAGCTCACAAAAAAAGGTAATTTTTCTCAGAATTGCGTGATATAAACTCACAATTGCAAGTTATAAAGTCAGAATTGCGTGATATGCAGTTGCGCAATTACGTGTTATAAAGTCAGAATTGTGAGATAAACTCACAATCATGAGAAAATGTGGTGGAATCAAGCTTCCAAATGATTCTTATTGCTTTTAGAGGGAAATGCTGTCCATAAATGCTGACCTAGGATCAGTTTTCTCCGAAATTCTGCGTGTTTTGAGTGGTGAGTGAATTCTGATTCTACTCATGCCCAAATCCTCTCGTTA
Organism: Tiaroga cobitis; assembly: GCA_030578255.1. Classification (NCBI taxonomy): domain Eukaryota; kingdom Metazoa; phylum Chordata; class Actinopteri; order Cypriniformes; family Leuciscidae; genus Tiaroga; species Tiaroga cobitis. Next base: position 40,507,978 of record CM060593.1, read on the forward strand.
TAACAAGCGGTTATGTAAATTAGACATTCATTGTGCATCAGCTTCACTGATTATAACTGAGCGTGAGATCGCAATAAAAAAAAAATATATATAACCACTTTTTAATGTTAATAAAATGAGCGCTCTTTGTTCGTTTTCAGCCATGCCAAATCCTGGATTTAGTAAATGTTTTTAAAGGGGACGCATATCCTCATGGTGTTGGTTCACCATCTGCGTATGATCAGAAAATTAATATTTTATGTTTTGGTGTTGTTTTAATATAGAAATTGGTCTATTTCAGTTCCGTCAGGACCACTATTGACAAATACGATTGACAATTAACATGCAGTTTAGGATTAGCGATATGGTTCTGTTCTGGGCAAGAACTCCCTGCGCATCCATGCAGCCGAGCATGGATAAGAGCAGCAATAACCCCCCTTAGAGTAAACAGAACAGAACCAACATGAATGTATTGCAGATATCATTAATTCATTTTAATGTATAACATAATTAGAGAATTTTAGTCTGATTCAGAGGGAATCAGAATGCCAAATCCTGACTGGCGAGAGGAGGAGCTGGGGAGGGAGGAGGGTAATTGGCTCATGAGAAACGCGATAGCTGTTGATAATACTAAAGAAGCTTATATGTATACAGTGATAGACGTTGTATTCCTATAAGTAGACGTGGATCAGCTGAGAGTCAGCTGATGTGAGCTTGACTAACGTGCCAGAACTGACGCTAGGCTTAATTTATATTAGGCTAAATACGGGATGTTATTTTTTTGGTGAATGTCTGTTTTATAGATCCTAACAAAAAGTTCTCCCCCCCCCCCCCGTTAAAAAATTTAAAATAAAAGCCCACCCATTCTATATGTTCTGGCGACGGCCCTGGTCTGTTTTCTCTTTATAGTAGGTTAGATTCTTTTACAATAGTTATTTCATTGTTTCTGATGGAGTTAGTGTGTAAGGCAGGCTAGTCGGTGCGTTAGCATGACATATGTTGGCGAGCCGCATGCAGTTGAGTCACAGCTGAGACACTAACACGCCTCACCACTCTGCTCACTGCTTCATTTAGCCTGTCACAGTTATTTTCCTCTTCTTTTTTGTTTTTTTGTTGCTTCCTCCTTAGTTGCCATCTCTAGGATGTTGGTTTGAAATAGCGCCGTGCGCAGAGGTGAGAGGATGCATGATAACTAGCTGCTGACTTGCATTTTATCTCCTATTTTGAAAAAAAAACTTTGTTTATGGTGTTTGAGGAATGGAAAGGTGAGGGAAATTGGGACCTGATTCCACCATGATGAAAAGTTCTCACTGTCTGAAGTGACAAAGAACAGCCAATTATTGGAATCCTCCGTCAGCCTCGTCTCCCCCGAGAGACCGTGGGCACGAAAGGGATGCGCTCCGCTCCTCTCCGGGCTCCACATGTTGTTGGCTAGCGTGATGGAATAAATAGAAACGCGCCTCAATTATATCCAGACTTCACGCCCCTCGAACGCCGAACCAATTCGGCCATTTTTAATTACCGGGGGATGGTGGCATCGCGCGGGCCTCTGTGGAGATTTGTCGAGATTAATTGAATTTACTGCGGCTAATTGCTCTGATAATGCCCCATCTTTCACGGCTGCTGGAGAACACGTTCCGCGCCGTTATTGGCGTGTTTATCACTGACACATGTCCATTTGTTTGTTTATTTAAAATGTAAGGAAGAAGGGCTACTGCGTTTAAGGACATAGCTTGGCTTGCGGCGCATCTGACAGACTCCTGTTTGTGTGCAAGTGACGCAACTCCCATGATAACAGACACCCGAGACAGAACGGCGACAGATTCAGCCAAACTGTCTTACACTCTCGCACACACACATACACTTAAGGGCAGAGTCAGTATGCCCGCCAACACACACACACACACACACACACACACAAATGCTCACACATAACCACGACTGTAGCCAGCATGTCAAAGTCGGCTTCTGAGTGCCAGCAGGAGTCAAACTTTCTGGCCCTCATATCCACAGAGCTCAATGTCTCAGAGGAAATGACAAACGGGCAGCGCCCCATAAAGACAAACAGCAGCGCCTGACTCAGTCAGCGGAGACTCGCTCGAACTCCACACAGCCTGAGGCCATGTCGGCCAAGAAGCATTAATGCATCGACAACCTCTGTAATACGTCCTCATTCGCTCTTGCGGCAGAAATCTGTTTAGTCGTGTCGGTTGGTATCTTTTCCTCCTGTGTCCAGTGTCGTTCTGCATTATACAAGACCGCACGCACTTGATACTCGCGCTAGCTTATCTGATAAACTTAGCCAGGTCAAGAAAAGGCAATTAGATGCATTTAAAGTTACGGTGTCTTAGTCTTCACAATAGGCAGCACACGCTCAGCTTATCACTCTGTCCAGTTCATCGATCGGTACTTCAAGAGTAACGTCGTGGTCACGTCATGTCAGAACGACCGTGATTACAAGATGACAATTACTCTCTGCTGTTCACGTCCTCGCAAATAGACATTAATCATGTATTTTGGCATTGCTCTTCATGCCAAAAAAAGTGGAGTGGGTGGCTTGTCAACTCTCTATGCTAAAAAATTAAACCATATTTAATATCTTTGATTTTTTTTTTTAGATCAAACTCATTGTTATTATTACTTTTATTATAGTTGAATTATAATAATTAACCCACATTTTGTTGAAAGGACTACATGAACATGGAATTATGTATTTGTATGACTAAGTTTATATATATAATGAACAATTATAGCGTGTTATGTAATCATTTTATATGATGCCGGTGTTATTTGATTCTGTTTGATTTGTGCGTGTGTGTGTGTGTGTGTGTGTTTGAAATTTGCAATATACTCAGCAATGGTGTTCACTTATGAAATTACACGTGGTTTGTCTTAAAGCATATTAAAAAAAAATACATAGACATATAAAAAAAAACATTAAAAACTTTATTTTCACCACAGGGAGAGTTTAATTATTTCAACATAATTACCCAAAAAGCATTTAATATTTTTTTTTTAACATGTACTCAAAAGGTTTAACTATAAACATAATCAACTATGTTTGATAACCACAAAGAAATACAGTTTTTCTGACTAGGAAATGCATGTCATTTGGTTTTATATGTAATACAATGGCATACATTCATTATAACCGTGGCTGAAGTATCCAGATACTTTCGCACATTGTACTGCACATAATGTTATACACATAGCCAGCAGCATGCCATGCCGCTATGTGATTGCATTCCTTCACCAGAACCTAAGACAAGAAAATGCAGTTGTTTATATTCAGTGCACATCCTGACTGCATTTGCTTGTTTTATTTTGCCCTCATAAATCCTTTTTTTAAGGATGTAAATGTGAGAGAAACTATTTTAGTGGTATTCCAGCCCAAACTCTTCAGAAAGTGTTAAACAGTGGGAGTATATATATGAGCACTAGGTGTTTTGGTGTAATTTGGTCTTTGTGAGAGAGAGAGACGGAGAGCTTTGAAACCACTGCAGCTGAGAGTTATTAATATGTATTAGGCCTACATTATTCGTGAATCTCATGAATGTTCGTGGAGTGACATGCGCAAACAGTTTGCCGCCGGCTGTGTCTCCAACTCCACTTCTTGTTGCCAAAGAAAAAATATTCGCGCGGAGACACGCTCTGGTGGCTATGCGAAGCACGCGTCATCTTCTAGCTGTGCTCCTCAGGTGTGTGTTCATTAGCTCCCCTCATTATCACTTGAGTAATTGATATCATTGCGGAGACCGCTGGGCTGAAGGGCCACCGTACTTGTTCACAATGACAGCCAGAAGCAGGAAGCCACTGAAACTATCACAATGAATCCGCATGCATGATCGGTTGACATGTTTCTAATGCGCGAGTGTTTGTGTTTGTGTTTGTGTGATCGTGTGGATGTGTGTGTCTTTTGCTTTACAGGTGGAAGAGGAGACATGAATTAGTCAAGTAACACTTTCCTTTTCTCCTTCTTCCCACATTTTCATCATAGCCTTATGAGGAAATGTTCCTGCGGTATCTATCTATCTATCTATCTATCTATCTATCTATCTATCTATCTATCTATCTATCTATCTATCTATCTATCTATCTATCTATCTATCTATCTATCTATCTATCTATCTATCCATCCATCCATCCATCCGTCCATCCAATCTATCCGTCCATCCTATCCATCCAGCTATCTATCTATCTATCTATCTATCTATCTATCTATCTATCTATCTATCTATCTATCTATCTATCTATCTATCTATCTATCTATCTATCTATCTATCTATCTATCTATCTATCCATCTGTCGTTCTATCGTTCCATCTATTGTTCTATCTATTGTTCTATCTATCTATCTATCGTTCTATATATCGTTCTTTCTTTGTGCTTCTGTCTTTCTTACTCTCTTTCTCTCTGGATCAAGGGGGGAAACAATTTTAGTATGACTCAAATATGCCACAGCCCCTCAATGAAGTCTCATATGAATCACCATTTTTGAGGCACAGAGAAGAGAGCGCACTTGTTCCTTCATGCAAAAACCAGTGCATAATGTTCTTGTCCGATTGCATCACCCTGTTAAACAAGACATGAAATCACACCCACAGAGGGACGTCTCTGTCGGCTATTTTTTTTTAAATAAAATGAAGCGCTTTGCATTAGCGATGATATGTCACCTTTAGGGTGAGGATATTTCTGTTTCAGTTGTACATGAAAAATACTAGCAACAAATGATGAGGCCATTTCATGACATTTGGTTTAATCTGTTATGTTCTGCTGAAGCAGACTCAACACTATGCTACTCTAAAATACACTGGAAGTATATTTTACGTGACTGAAGTGTCACAATATAATAAACGAAACAGTTCTGAATTTGTGGCCTATAAATTTAATGAATCGGTCAAAATGACTAATTCGAAATGAACTGAGAACTGGCTCTGTATTATGTGTACTATGTAGTGTTGTTATTGAGTGGTTGCGCATATCATACGACAACATGTAGATACATTTTCCATTTAAAAAGATTTTCCGTTCAAAAGTTTGGGGTTGGTAAGAGTTGGGTTTTTTTAACTCAAAGCTGAATTTTCAGCATCATTACTCTAGTCTTCAGTGTCACATGATCCTTCAGAAATAATTCTAATAAGTTGATTTGATGCTCTAGAAACATTATTATTATCAATGTTGAAAACATTGTGCTGCTTCATCCTGAAAGAAAAATTCAGGATTCTTAACAGCATAGTATATTTTTTGTAACATTATACATTTCTTTACTTTCACTTTTGATCTATTAAATGTGTCATTTCTGAATAAAACTATTAATTTCTTTAAATAAACATTTTACTGACCCCAAACTGGTGATTAGTAGGACGGCCAGCTGGTTTCCCAGTCTGACAGCTAAAAAAATAAATAAAGAGATCACCTCTTAAACCAGCTTAAGCTTTTTATTCTCAGCAGGGTTGTTGTTTTGTACCAAAAGTACTAAAAGAGCTGCTAATAGAATCATTGTAGAACAAGAATCGTTAAATGGAATCTCTAAGTAACTTTAATTCCTTTTGATTCCCATTCTTAGTCCCCTTCTCTTCATTTCTCAAATGGTGTGAGTGAGTTAGACAGTGACGACTGGCCGCTGCCTTTTATACAGACAGTGTAACTGTGTCTGTATGTGTGAGATCACTTCAAAGACCTCAACTTCAGAACCTTAAACCCTCACAGGCTCAGAAAAGAGAGTCTCTTCCCATTTCTTTTCTTCACTGATCGCTCCATCCCTCTCTCCCCTGAGACCCCCCTCTTCAGATACTCCAGTTTGTCTTTACTCCAGCGGTTGCCTTAGCGCTTATGTGTGTCAGCCACGGGTACAGGCTAACACTGCTAGCACATCCAGATCAGCGAGACAGACAAGCTGTCACTCACTGTCACACGCTGCCTGTCTCTCTGTCATACAAACCAATGCTGTTCGCTTCACACATACGAACACACTCCGCCCAGAAAAACAATGCAATAGCCGAACCTGTAGTAATTCTGTATTCTGTGCAAACACAAGTGATGAGAAGTACTGCTGGAGATTTCAGCTAAAACCAGCATCAGATGGTTTAATGTGCTTTGTAATTGGTCATTGATGGTCAATATGTGATCTAAACTGGAGTAGATGGTTGATTAGATACAAGCTAACAGGGCTGAGGCTCAAACTGTTTGTCAAAAGTCTTTAACTAAATTCGTTCTACGGTCTATTATAGTACTGCCAACTATTTCAGATAAACCCCGCCCTATTTGGCATGTAAAATGGTCACTTTATGTGCCGTTCAAACTATTTCTTCCTGTATAGAGATGCAGTCACATTTACTGTTAACACAGCAAATTTTCGTGAGCGAAACCCAGTCATTTCAATAGGAATCCATGTAATCGGTATTTCGCGTGACGGTGAAATATTTCCCCGCACAGACTTCGCAGAGGGTTCAAGTTGATCACACAGATTTGCTTGTAAACGTTCAGTGACTGTATCTTAAGTAGATCATAATAAGCTACCAAATGTATCAGCATTTACGCTGATAGTCAAAAGTCTTGCTTTGTGAGACTTGGCTAAGCTCAACTTTAGCTTAGATGACCTCTTACCAGCAACAAACCATCTACCATTTTCCAAAAACCAGACTGACCACCTCAAACTTGTTTGACCTGTATTTTTGGTTGTTTTTTTGGGGGGTTGTTTTTTTTTTTTACCAGCACGCAGTGGAAACAAAATGTCCCTCTGTTCTGCTTCCCTCTCTCTTTCTCTATCTATTTTTTTCTTCCGTAGTATAATGGCCTCTCTCCTCCTCCCAGCCTGTTTCTGGTTCTCAGAACTGTAGCTCTGCCAAGCCGCATGGTCCCACGGACCGTAATCAGTGATTGGCAGCTGGATCTTGATGGATTCAGTGAGTAGAAGCGATAAGTGATCAAGCTCTATGAGAGAGAAAGAATAGCTCGCTCACCGGATCCCAGCTGAGCCAGGACTAGCCCCTTTAGGTTCAGAGAGAAATCACCCATTCCTTTTCAACCATTTTCCTTCTCTCTCTTTCTCTCTTCTTCATCACTGCATCAATCTGTGTCTTTTTTAACTCTTTTTTTCCTCCTTACAGCTGCAGAAGACTCCAGTGCACTTTGTAATATGTTCAAAATGGCATACTAGCATGCATCTTACTGCACAGTATATACTACATAGGCTTATATACAAATATAGTATGCACACAGCTTGCAGTATGCAACGATGATCATTTCTAACCTTAGCACACTAAATCATTGTCACGATTATGTTATGAGTGGCATACAATGATCAGCTTGAAAACAATGCATTAATAAAATAAAAAATAATTTGACAGTATGATCAAAAATGAGAAGATTGTTTTTTTTTTGTTTTGTTTTTTTATGAAGACTACTACTACACAAGTTTATGCCATTGTTCTCTAACACCAACTTTATGCTTTATGAATTGCAGCCTGACACATTTCGCAATGCATTACAAATTAAATAGATTTTATTTACTACAAGCGTTTGTGTAACTTGACCCGCTCCGATTGGGATTCGAAACGGGGTCTCCAGCGTTGGTGGTGGACGTGCTAACTGCGTAGCCTCTAGCGTGCCTTTTGAGGCCAGGGGGGTGAGGTTTACATGCACAGCTCTTTCTGGCCTGCGTCTATTACACTCACCCCCCTAAACCTCACTCCCATACGGGTCACGGCACCAAATATAACCAGTTCTACTCGACCCACTCTGAGTGGGATTCAAACCGGGGTCTTCAGCGTTGTAGGCGGGCATGCTAACAAGGATGCAGCCTTTAGTGTCAGTCGCTAGAATGCCTCTTGAGCCCGGGGGTGAGACTTACATGCACAGCTCTTACTGGCCTACGTCCGTAGGTGGGCGCGCTAACAAGGATGCTGAAGACCGCATCTACTAACGTCAATTGTCAATCGTTATCGCACCATTTTGGGCCTAAACAAATTTCGCTATAACACAACCTTGTAGCAGTGTTAAGAACTTGCGTTGCGTTATGAATTATAGCTTGAGACATTTCGCAATGCGTGGCAAATGAAATAGAACTTGTTTACTAGAAGCATTTGCATTCACATACTAGTTCATAGTACATGTTTGACCTAAAAATGCTCGTTATATCACAAACTTGTGGCAGTGTTAAGAACTTTTGTTGCATTATAAATTGAGGGCGTGACACATCTTGCAATGTGTGCAAATGAAATAGAATGTGCGTACAGGAAGCAGTTGCATTCACATACTTGTGCATTGAACTTTTTGGGCCTAAAAACGGAAGTCCAGTTCATTGCATTATGGAATACATTATAGCACACAATGTGCTCTGTTGCACACACTTTGGCAAATAAACCAGGACATCCAGGTACTTCAAGTGTAAATTTGCATACTGCGCACAGTGTGCATACTGCATACTGCAAAGCTAGTATGAGTACTATGCCATTTCGAACATACCTAATGTTCTCTCTCACAGCAGCCCAAAGATGCAGAAGTGCGGATAGAGGAAAGACAGACGGATGGAGGGGAGAGGGGGCAATGGAGGGGAAGCGAAGGGGGGCGGGGTCCGTGTGACTGGGGGAAGTGTACGTGTGTCATGTGACAGGAAGAATGTAAGGGGTTTCACGAAACTTTGTAAAAGCAGTTGAGGCCATTCTCCCCTCTCATTACTCACTCGAGTCATCCTCTCTGTAAAGAGCCTACATCACACTGACAGAATGCCATGATTTGAGAAAGGATAGCCTTTTATTTAATCTCAATTTTCTCTTTTTTCCTGCACCTGTTTTTCTTTCATTATCTTCACTCTCTCTCTCTCTTTCGCTCTTTCTTTTGCTCTCCCTGTCTTCTCTCTCTTTTTTCCGATGCTTGAATAGAAGTGGACCAAAAAGGTAAAGACCACAATGAACATAAAAACCACAGCTCGCTCCGCCCGCCCTCCTCCTCCTCCCCTTCCTCTTCCGTTTCCTTTCCTTCCCTCATCCCCTTCTCCTAACCCAGCACCTTGTGTAGTGCTCATGTTTGATGTTTATATCCCCCCCTCTCTCTTTCTCTCTCTCTCTATTGTTTTCTCTCTTTTTTTTCTCTGGCTTATAACCGAACCTCCTTCCAGATTTGGTTCTTGTTTCAGATAACACAGACACGCGCCATGATATGTATGGCCCTGCATACACGCACTAATCCCTGTGCACAGAAGACCTCATGCATGCAATTTGAACGCGCACGCACGCAACTCTCACTTGAGGAAAAACAGCAGAACTCCAGCAGCTGTCCTGCTAAAAGTTCCAATTAAGTCTATTTGAGAAATTAATAACCATCCTTTAATCTGATCACTTCTACCCCAAGGGAAACACGCTCTCAGACTAAATGCGGCACATGTACTCGTGCACGCGCTCTATTATTTCTCTCTCGCGCGCACTCGCACAAGCCACTTTACGTCGAGCGTTTCTCCATTCTACTTTTCTGTTGGACAGGAAGTCATTTCTCCCACTAAACCCATATCCTCAGCCGACACGCGCACCCATCTGTGCAATTCCACCCTCTCTCATGCACCATCATTTATTCATTCCTCTATTGTTTGCGATTAATTTTGTATCTGTCCTTCCAGATCCAAAGCGACTCCTCCATACAGTTTGAGACCTTTTTGTTTTTTTTCTTCCAGACCCTTTTTTTATGTCTTCCTTCCTTCCTTCAGGATAACCCCTATGTTTTGTCTGTATACTATTTTGGATTAGAGTAACGATTTGTAGAGCTGGTAACTGCCCGACCCCCTGCCAAATGCTCTCTCCCATTTCCAGGTGCTTCAATGTCTCTCTTTTCAAGCTTTCTCTTTTTCGCTATGTCACATTCTTTCTCTTTTTTTCATCTGGATTATGGTTCATCTCCTCTCGGTTTATATCCTTCCAAATTATCATGTGTTCATCACAAGCAGCCACAGGTTTTCTGAGCCTACCTCAGACACTCCCTTTTCTCTAATTTGTTGTCTGCCAGTGGCGTCATTCTTCTTTTTAATCCCTTCTGTTTTGTTGTCTGCTCTTGGACGCTGCTCAGTGGCGTCTGTAGCAGTCACAGACTCCCTCCCTGTGGTGTGTCCGCACGTGTCCAAAGGGGAGGGTACGGCGACAGTTGGCGTCTCTGTAAGATGGCTGCTTTGTTAGGCAGAGCCGGTTCCACTCACACGGCCTCTCTCTGTGGTGCCAATCACCTCGCAGCTTGATTCAGTTTAGCCAGCCAATCACAGAGATTCGGGGCTTCTGTACTTGATCCTCTTGCCAGTCTCCTGAGGACTCAGTTTCAAACTTTTACAAGACTTGAACCGAGCTTGAACCAGGCATAATTCAGCTCCATATCATCCACAGCTGGCTATATGATTTGAACAATCTGTTCCAAACCCTAGTGAGCTGTATCTGCTAAGGTCTCCACATAGGCAGCAACTGTAGTAGTACATCACAGTCTTGAACATGATTTGCTGCTTGCTATTGTAAGTCAATTGCAGGTGCTATTAGGAGGGTATATATCAGGGATGGGAAATGTAGGTCCAGGAGTGCTGGTCTCCTGCACAGTTTTTCTGCAACCCTAATACAAAACACCTAAACAAGCTAATCAATGTCTTTAGGATTATGAAGGCCAAAGCCACATGAAGGCAAGCCTGCAACCTTAGCCGAAAAAAAAGTGTAACCCCTGCTAACGCTGCGGGAAGGAAGGAGACAAGAGCCCGGTTTTTTTATGAATGTCAATGGAGGAGAGCATTCACTATGCTGAATAAACTGCTTTTGTGGGAAAATGGCTTATCATTTAGAATCGACAGCCCATCAGCTAATCTTCAACATGTTTGATCTTAAATAAATGCTGTTTTATAAGAGAAGTCACGGTCAATTGTGCGACAGGTATGATTCAGTTTATGGCACTTCTCATTCATTTCTATGGTATCCGCAAACAGTGATTGACTGTCGCACAACTCTGAACGAAATTCTATGACGTCAAGGCTGTAATGTGATTGGTTATCAAGGCACATGTGATCCAAGTTAGCCGTTACGCTTTCACCAGTGGTAAAGCCAGAGACCTTTGTATCTCCCAATAATAAGACCATCTCTGCTAAAGGTACAGGCAGGTGAATTGGAGCTAAACTCTGCAGGACAGCGGCACTCCAGGACAGACATTACCCATTCCTGGTATATATCCATTCTAAAGAGAATGTCATAGGTACCTTAAAGGGTTAGTTCACCCAAAAATAAAAATTTGCCCATAATTTATTCACCCTCAAGCCATCCTAGGTGTAAATGACTTTCTTCTTTCAGCCAAACACAATCTGAGTTATATAAAAAATATCCTGGCTTTAAAATGGGAGTGAATGGTACTACTTTACCATTAATTTTTATTTTTACGGAGTAATGTCAGAGGAGCTTGAGTTTGTTGCCCAGCCCTATTTGTTTGAACCGTGAGAGGCGTCTACTCTCTCCTAAGATTACGCTACTCCTACATCCTACATCCATGTCATACGTCGGGTCATAGTTCACTCTTCCTCCGGAACTCGATTCACGTAAGGCCGTCACCTGAAGCCAAGTGATTATGGTTTATACTCTAAAGTTATAAATAGGGATATTTTTTCTTACAAAAAGTTGCCGTTTTGCTTCAGCAGGACTTTATTAACCCCCTGGAGCCGTATGGATTACTTTATGGATGCGCTTTTTTGGGCTTCAAAATCCATGTTTACCATTCACTCCCATTTTAAAGCTTGGAAAAGCCAGGATATTTTTAATATAACTCTGATTTTGTTTGGCTGGAAGAAGAAAGTCATACCTTGGATGGCTTGAGGTGAGTAAATTATTGGATGATTTTTGGATGAACTAACCCTTTAAAATAATCCTACCGACCCCAAACTTTTGAACATTTGAGTCAGCTAACAGACATAAACTAAAAGCTACAAAAGTACATTTTTAAGTATGCTAAATTATTTTGGACTCCTCAATTAATGCGGCCAACAGGCTGTAATGCCATCCTCCAGGGCTTATTTTTTAAATAATTTATAAATCGCAAACAATATTAAATTCAAAATGTTAAAAATCTTCTCCAAGTTCACATTACCAAAAAAATTGTAAGTTTGTATTATGTGTTTTGAGCCAAGAGGCCAATTTATGACTTTGGAACCTCTGTTGGTTAAATGCGTTTTTGTTATATGAATTAGCTGATCAGAGTTCGCTAAACTTTAGCTTTAGTTTGCATTCCCACTCACCCACATATGCATGGATATGAATGGAAATTAACATGAAGTCCAGTGTGGTTTTACATTAACACTCACTCACACACTACTATGCAAATATCACTTGAGACTTTCACAGACCTACAAAGTTTACCATTAGCATTTTTGCTAAGCTAATGACTCAATACTCCAGTGAACAAAAAATACACATAGTCTATTTAATACTTTTCAGTTCTATAACTTTATTTATTATTCAGGTCTCTAAATTACTCGACTCTGATTTGTGAATTGTGATATTCTGTGGTCAACTATTCTTATCCAGTTATGCTAATCTGAAAAATTGACCTGCACCAGGCAACTGATTTCCTACATACGTAGCTGTGCTAGTTTTGTCTCTCGTAGCACTTTGCAGTCAATACTTTAAGTCCATTTATTGATGTATTTGTTAAGTGTAATAATATTAATATGCTAATAAACAGTTAGCCAGTCATTATCACAAAATAAACCCTGACAGGGTTATCAGGAGGACCCTGACACAATTGACATTTCTTTTGAATTTTCCTAAAGCTCATTGTAATGAATTCTGGTATTTACATGTGCAATTTACACAGCCAAAATGATAGAAGTGTCACAAAAATTATGCCTACAAATGTAGTCTAGATAGATAGCTCACCTAGGCTTTGGACTGAGCAAATCTGTTACTTCCTGCCCATATCTTTTTCGGCCCTTTTCCTGACTGCACCATTCAGAAACACATGTGTGTGTGTTTGTGCACCCTGTTCTGTCTCTGTTTTTGTGGGAATGAGTACTAAACCTGTTCTGATACCTACACCTCAGTGTGAATCTTCCACTCCGCTGACGCTGACATCAGTTTACACATCTTCGATGTCAGCCCTCCATTTTGTTTCCTCCCCATGGTGCTGTTGGCGAGTGTTGTGAGAGTTCTGCCCTACATTTCAGAGTGTTCTTACCTGCAATCATGCCACAGCGGACAGCCGGCCCCCCCCCTCCTTTCCCTTCTTCCGCCGCTTTATCTGTACTCTCGCTCTGCTGCTAATTATTTTCTCTGTCCTCTATCTATTTCATTAACAGTTAACAATTATGTTCATTAACAACATTGTCTTGACCACCCACCCGCCCACTCTTTGTTTATTAACACTCGTTGGTTTAAGGATCGATTAATTGTCTGATTATGGAGTCATGGGAAGTGCCTCGATGCTGTTGTGCTCAGGGTTTGTCTTTGTTTGAGACACATACACACACACACACACTCTTTTTTCTCTCCTCTTGGCTAGTGTTAAAGGGATAGTTCAGGTAAAAATAAAAAGAAGTTATCTAGCAGAATCTCCAAGCTTCTCTTCTCCATAAGAAACTCAATGGTGACCACGGGTTTCCATTGGACCCCATTCACTTTCATTGTATGGAAAAAGCAGCCTGGACATTCTGCTAAACATCTTCTTTTATGTTCCAGGTTTTGGATTTATTTATTTTAGTGCTGGGCAACGATTAATCGCTTGTTTTTATATAATATATGTGTGTACTATGGATGATTATTTTGTATATATAAATACACACATATGCAAGTATTTAAGAAATATTTGCATGTATATACTTTATTATATTTATACATTATTTATATTATATATAAAAATATATACTTTATATATAAATAACACAATTTTCTTAAATATATTCATGTACGTGTATATTTATATATACAAAATAATGATCCACAGTACACACATATATTGTGTAAACACAAACTTTTATTTTGGATGCGATCAATCGTTGCCCAGCACTAATTTATTTATTTCAGTTACCGAAAATTAGTTTTAATAGCTTTACTTTTAGTTTAGGATAACCACTGGTTTCAACGCGGTGATTAAATTATCACAGAATTTAGATTTTTTGGGTGAACTATCCCTTTAATCACATATCAAGTGTAATCCACACACACACGTTGTCTCACAACCTGGGCAGCCGCCCGTCTGGGCAGTAAGGGAGATAGGAGATTGTCTGTGCGCGCTTTGGCTCTTTAGCTTTAACAATGCACAAGCGTACGCAGGTGGTCACGAATTTCAATGAGTGTGTAATGTGATGTAATTCAGATACAGATAGACTGCTCTGGACTGACAGCACTGCTGTGAGAACAGACTCAGGGGACAGAACGCAAAACCTACAGAAAATATAATTATCTTAGTATAAAAATCTTTACACCTATGAAAAATCCTTTGTAATGATAGGTTACCAACATTTGTGTCCTGGAATTGTGTTGACGATTGTACAGGCATTTAAATTTAATTAAAACTGACGATGGGCTTTATACAGTAAGTCTATGTGTGTGTGTTTTTTGAAGGATGTGGATGTTATTGAGGTGTGTGTATGTTTTAGCGTGTATCTGTGTTTGCGTGTACATGTACGTGGAATAAACGTAGCACATGTTTGTCTTGCTGCTAACCTCTTGCTGTCCAGGACACAATCTGGGAGCCCTTCTAGCCCTTTATCAAATTAACTCAATCCTAATTCTCATTTCACAGGAATAACCTTTGACTCTTCGCCTTTTTCCATCCCTCTCTCTCTGCTTCCAAGCACACAGCAACACTTCTTACAACCTTTAACTGTCTTTCTCTCTTTCTCGCTCACATTCAGATGCATAAAACGGCAGTGTTTTACACCTACCTCTCTGTCTACATCTGTCTCTCTCTCTTAAAAACACACACTGATGCTCATCCACATTCTTAACGCATCACTGCTGACGTAGAAAATAAGCACACAACGACCCATTCAGATTTGAAGTGGATGCCCAGTGCCACACAGAGCTCTGCCCCCTGTTGGCAGCACTTTTGTACCTGCCAGTAACAGGTGTAGGATTCAATTAAGCAGCATGTTCTCAGCAGTGAGGCCAGACAGTTAGACGCCACTGCGGGAAGGCCTGGAGGAGCCCTGACTCTCACACACACGCACACACACACACACCTGACTACACGCAGTAGTGGATGTAGTACTGTAATTTTTTTTCCTCCTTCCTTTGTAGATTGTGCCTTAGCCAAAGATGATTTTCACTTTCATTTTTTTTAGACTCAAATATTATTTATAAATATTATGAATAGGCCTAATTGTTTATAAGTTAAATAATTCATGTATCAGAGGCTGGCCATCCTGCCCAGAGTGCTGAGGTGACTTTTAAGTAATGTCAATAAAGAATAAACTTTGCCTCATGTGTTTCTCCTAAATTAAGAAAGAACATTTGAGGCAATTATTGACACACAGTAAGAGTTCAGATCTATTTAGATATAATGTGGAAAGCTTGGCTCAGATATTTTAGTCTTAGGAGAATATTGAGTTCACATATCTGAGTCTTGATCGCAGACTTTGCTGTCTTACTGGAAATTTCACTGCTCAAAGGATGCTCTTTCATGCCTCAGGAGACTTAATTGTGTTCTCTGATTTGTATTAACATGTCTATGTGGAGGTATTGAGAAATATGTGATGAGTTGATATTGAGTTCATATCTGATTGCTATATCAGATATTGCTGACATAAGAAAGTTTTATTTCTGAGAGGTCATGTTTCTGAGGGACTTGTTAGGGATAGTTCACCCAAAAATAAAACGCACCCTCATGTCATTCCAAAACTCTACAACGACCTTCTGTGTAACACAAATTGGAAATCAATGGCCACCAAAACTGTTTGGTACTTTTCAAAATATCTTCTGGAACTAAATGATGATAGAATTTTCACTTTTTGATTAAGTTTTCAGTTATGTATCAATTTCATTCCAGAGGTTTCTTCTAGAATGACAGACATAAATGAGACAATTGTTCATAAACAGTATCAGTATAAAGCTAAAAATTAACGTGGATAACTTTCAGATATTGGATCAGAAATGTTTGAATTCATATTTCTTTTACTTTGGTATCTGATCACAGTTTGAGACCTTATTGAGATGTCTGAACTGTATAAGCTATGGACACGTGAGATTTCTGAGGTCTTTTGTTTAAGTGAAAAGTCGAATCCCAAAACAGATGTCTGCATTTAATCTAATTACTTTCTAGGACAGTGTTTCTAAACTGGTGGGTCGCAAGATGTTTTGACTGGGTCGTGGAAAGTGTGCAGTCAAAAGAAACAACAACATCAACAAAACGTAATTCTAAATGTTTGTTCTGAATCGAGACTTTTATTTTGAAAGACATGCGTGAAAGCTTTTAACTCTTCTTATTTGTTTTATTATTATTTTTGAGTAACTGAACTGTGCCTTTAATTTTTTTTTTCTGTTGACTCTTCTGTCAGATGCATTTTAAGTAAAGAGTGCCTGAGAAAAACATGTTGTCCTGATTCAGCATCTGCAGCCAGATTAGATGTTTTCAGGCTATTTGGCAGTGTCATTATTCTAATGTCATTTTCTTAACGTGTTACTAAATCATTAAATCACTAAGTCATTAAAAATGTGCTTTCCTGTCCAGTCGGATGTTAAACTGTGCTTGTAGTGCACTCTTCAATATACGTATAAAGAGCAAAAGAATATACAAGCATGCAACAACATAGTTACATTGTCAATTAGTAAGTCATGAAATTATCAAAAAGTACCAATTATTAAAGGTACAATATGTAAGAATTTTGTATCAAAATATCCCGAAAACACTTGCACAGTGTTATATATTTCTTTCAATTGTGTACTTATATTATCTTAAATGTTTCCAAGAATTTGTAAATTCAGAGAAATTTTAAATAGTGCCCGTCCCTTGTCACGTGTCGCCTGTCAATGACAATTGTCAATATCCACGTTATCCCTTTTTTTCTGCTTGTACTGCCATAGTAACCATGGCGACAGACGTGGAGAACTGCGTAACGTCTAGCAGCATGCTGTTGTTGTTTCGGTCAAACATTATGGACCATGGCAAGCAGACTTTAAATAAATAAAACGAGGATCAATATCGGCGTGACGTTTTCACGATGCCGAGAGCTCCACGTCCGCGACTAACTTCGACTTGACAGAGTCAAGCCTGTACTCTCTTAGATGTACTCATGTACTCTCGCTCTTGCATGTACTTTAATAGACAGGTGAGCAAATGTTATAAAGCTCAACATGATGAAATGTTAGAATATGATCAGTATGTTATTCTAATGTTAATCTAGCTTACTGCTAGTCTCATACAGCCAACAAACTAACACATAGAATAACATTATAACTTTCAACACACTCAAATGCAGTTTAGTATAATAGTGTAGACTGGGGATGCACTGATACCAGTACTCGGGTGTCGGTCCGATTTAGTATTTGTACTACGCACCCGATACACCCGAAACGCACCCGATACCACTTTAAGGGGCCAATCACATATCGCGTCTAATAATGCGTGGAAAGCGTGGCCACACCTGGTTCTCCTCGAAAAACGACCGCGTTGCTTCTATTATGAGTGCGCTTGTCGCGCGCCTACATTTGAAATAACGAATTTGCACTCACAAAAACGCAATATGTGAACGGCCCCTTATGGCAACAAGACATTAGCCTAACCTCTCATCAGTTGAGTAGATAGTCGGAGGAGGAGTAATGTCAGCCGTTTGGAGATATTTTAAGATAAGCGATGATAAAAGTAGAGCAGACTGCAAACAATGCTCTGCTAAATTGTCAAGAGGAGGGGTGAGAAATAGCTCCTTTAACACAAGCAGTTTGATTATACAAGTTGCATTTACTTTGTTACAGTCAGAAAGTGAAAAACATCTGATGAAAATAAAACATTGTTAGAAGAACTGTATGGTATTATTAAGTACTCATATCGGTACTTGGTATCGGCAAGTAAGTGCTTAATATACTTACTAAGTAAGGAATGTAAGTACTTGTACTTGTACTTGGTCTGAAAAAAAGTGGTATCGGTACATCCCTATTGTAGACCAAGTGAAACAGTGCTGCGTTACCTCACAATTTTAATTTGTTACATAAACTGACCCATATGACTAGTAATTCAACACTTGTGGGTAGTTCGGTAGAATGAAATGTCCTTATTCCTTTATATCCTCGGGACTCGCATGTGGCGCTGATATCTGTCTCTCATTAGCAATCGCGACTTGCTTCATACCTTAGTCATGTTAAAAAACATGAATGTATTAACTTATCCATAAACATTATTTCCCATAAACATTATTAGATCCATCGACATTACGACAAGTTCCATTACGACAAGTTCCATAATTCCGCTTATCCACTGCGTCATCAATGACAATCGAGGTTAGCAACCCCTAGCGGCGAAAAAAAATACATATTGTAGCTTCAATGTAACTGGTACTTCGTGTGTTAGCTGGGAAGGATTTGCATGTGCGTATGATGTTCATTCTATTCACTTTCCCAAAACACCTCTTTATTTTCACTTTGTATTATTTTGTATGTTTTTAAATGACTTTAGTGGCTCATACCAATTTACTAACTTTATGGTATTAACAAAGTTTGGGACTGTTTTGCCTACTTAATAGCCTTACCTTATACTGTTTATTCATCAGTGTTAGTCATATTCTTACTGTCTATGTGTATGTTAAGTAAAGTTGGATGCTTTAGGAATTAGAAAAAAAAAAAAAAAAAAGTAAAAAAAAAAATTGTCATGACCAAACCAGTTGAGAACCACTGGACTAGGAGACAAAATAGAGAGGACAAAGATATGTCTGTCTGTGTATGTCTTTCTGTCCTTTCTGGATAGGAACAGTAAAGGTGACTATGAAAACAACTATAATTTTAAGAATAGTTCTGTCTATAGGTACAAATCTC
The DNA here is from genome assembly GCA_030578255.1 of Tiaroga cobitis. Lineage (NCBI taxonomy): Eukaryota > Metazoa > Chordata > Actinopteri > Cypriniformes > Leuciscidae > Tiaroga > Tiaroga cobitis. The sequence goes on from CM060593.1 coordinate 40,526,918, forward strand.
TAGCACTATTGAATGACAGCACACAGAAGCCTAGCCCAGGTTGGGTCTTTTGGTGTTTCATTGAGATGTAGATGCTAATTCTCTTCTTACTCAGGGTTTAAACAGTAGGGAGTTGGTTTCAGTCCTAGGTAATACCAGGACATTATTTTTGCAGTGAACACCACACGATATCGAGGTGAGACCGGTATAGTGACCTCAGCCTGGTGTAGATTGACAAGGATAATTGCACACTGTATGTTGGTCATTGTTCCAATAGTTTGGTATAGGATTGTGTAAAAATTCTTGTTTAAGAAAGAGAGCGAACCAGAGCTCAGTATACAGTAGGGAACTGAGCTGCCAGAGAGCACAGGTCGGGTTTAATGAATTCTCTCAGGTCACACTGTGTGTGTGGGAGTGTGTGTTTCTGTGGACCGAAAAGTCCCACACATACACACTCATTCCTATCTCGAGCCTCTGTAATCATATTCACCATATTAAGCCCTTTGTTACATCCATAATAAAAGAAATAAAGAAGCTCAGGTCTAGAAAGACATCTTGAAAGAGAGAGCCAAAGCCTTAATCTTAAATTAGAGCATGCTTAGCTGTTTGTGGATTGCAATCACTTGAACGTTGACAGCACAGCAGCTGGAGTCGATGCAGGGCGCGTGTGTGTGTGTGTGTGTGTGTGTGGGTGAGTTGCTTGTATCGCCCTCCATGTAGTTGAGCAGACACTTGGACAGGCCTCCGGGAGCTTTTCTCTGTGTAACCTAGATTACAGCCCATTACATTAATACTGCATAAAGAAAGCTTTAACCCTGTGACACGGTATGGAGTTTTCAACCCGATGTGCTAGGCTCAAATATTACTTCCTCCATGGACTGACTGACTCACTGTCTATATAGGAACGACCCTTCTTAGCCTGTTCTGTTCAATGACTGTTTGGGGAAAGCGTGTGCTTGTGTGTGTCTGATGTTGCATTTGTCCCAATTTCCTTTGAAACTGAGGGTACTCGTTCTTTGTTTTATGGGTCACCCATATAGAACAGGTCAATATAGTGTGTTCAGTGGTGGAAAGAGTACTGAAAAAGCATACTCAAGTAAAAGTACTGTTACTTGTCAAAAAATGTAGTGAGAGTAGAGTAAAAGTACCGGTCCTAAAAACTACTCAAAGTAGGAGTAAAAAGTAGCCCTTTTAAAAGTACTCAAGAGTAGTGAGTAGTGAGTATTATGCTATGAATGTTAGTTCACCTTATACCCTGCAAATTGAAAATTTAGCTTACTCTTTTATCACAGATTCATAGAAAAAAAGAAACAGTATTTCAATATTTCTCCAACAGTTTTATTTTTGACTGCTAGCACTAAAAATACAGCGTTTCCCCTACCATTGTTTTGGACGACCCCCGCCCCCCCTAAAATGCTGACAAAATCCAGTCATAAAAAAGGAATTTATAACTCGGAATTTCACGGAATTTGTAAATTTTTTGAGGAATAAATAGAAAGCAGTTCAGTACACTTGAAATCAAATCGCGATATAGTGTGAATATTAAACCACAAAGACAATTTAAATACGAATCCTGCATATTCTGTGTGAATGAATGGTGCAGCCGACGCGCAGTTTCATTTACCACACACACACACACACACACACACTGAAGCACGTGTGAGGTGTGACGCTTGCACTGTTTTTTTGCCTATATGAAGACACAAATGCATGAACTTCCTCCAGGCTCAAGATCCACTCCGAAAGTCACTTTGTGAACAAAATAAATTGGCGCCAGGTGTCTCGAAGTCTGTTGATGCTGGTTTGATGCAAAGTTTTCCGCGCGCGATTTGATTTGACGGGAATCACGCATGGAGTCACATGATGACTTATTATAAAAATAAATATTAATATAAATGTAGCGACGGCAGGTTCAAGGAAAATAGCGCAGTAAAAGTACCGATACAGCACTTAAAATGTACTCAAGTAAAAGTAAAAGTACACTGTTTTTAAACTACTTAAAAAAGTACAATTCCTAAAAAAAACTACTCAATTACAGTAACGAGAGTATTTGTAATTCGTTACTTTACACCACTGAGTGTGTTGCCTCTCCTCTCAGGAAGGCTCTGCCTCCCTGCTCTTAGATGAGTCTATTAATATGCTTTAGTTCAGAGATTCTGATTTGTTTGCCCCTCTTCATAGTTCTTCTTTTAAATTGGCATTTTTCAGTGACAAAAGGTATTAGTAGTCTAAATACTGGTGTATGTAATAGGATTATCTTTGTATTTTGATGACAAATTGTCAGACAGAGGTAGGGTGACCAGACGTCCCGAAAATTCGGGACAGTCCCGAAATCTAAGCTGTTGTCCCGAATCCCAAATCCGGCCCTAATTGTCCCGAAAATTATACTGAAGCGAAATCTTGAGTAGGTATTGTCTGATAAAACATTAAAAACTGTCCGTGGAGGTTGAGTCGTCCTTAAGCCAGCCCCCACCGGCTGCTCATTGGCTGCAGCATCTTTTTTGTTTCTTTTTTTGAAGTTCAACAAAGATACCGTAGGCACGAATCTAGATATGCATTGATAAGCTCATTTTCATTAATTTGTTTCGTTGACATGGCTGGTGTACCGGAACCCCAACACGCCGCTAAAAAGCAAAAACACCAATCTCATCTGGTCACCCTAGACAGAGGTGGTTTAAATTCCACTGTATTGGACCTGTAGAGAAAAAGTGGAATTTAAACCACCTTGCTGCTTAATACAAGCTGCTTTATGCTGGTTAGGTCTGGCATAGTGTTAGGATAAGTATAGGCATATTTACTTTGTTTAACAGCAAAACTATATTGATGAAGCTGGATGATGGATTATAATCTTTCTGGTAAAGTTGATTGACCAAGATTGTGTAAACTAGCCTGTTGTGATCACCAGAACATGTGTGAAAGTTGCAATTGTCTTTTGTACACGACTTGCATTCTAATATTTGCCCAGTTTGACAGAACTTTGTGTTGAAGTAAATACCATCTTCAGACACTTTAAGGTTGAAGGCTGTTTATCATCTTGACCAAGATGGTCTACCAGGGCAAAAGCAGGTTCCCTTTCAAGGGAACTCGAGCTGCGTTTGAGACGCGGTGGGAACGCTCTGCGTGATTGCGTCATGAAGCACGTGTAAAATCAGTCCAATGGAAGCCCGATACGTCATAGGTGACGTCATAGACCAGGAAACTATAAAGCACCCTTGCAAACAGACCGCGCCAGCTTCTGTTGTCTTCAGCAAGCGCTCTCTGTGATTCTGTCCTTGTCTATTTATTGTTGTCTGTCCGATCACATTGCTATATATATATATATCATTATGGCGAGCAAGCAAGATTTCAAACGTTGTGTTGTTCCCTGCCCTCGTTTCATTACGGGTGGGGACACACATCAGATGTGTGTTGCTTGTTTGGGAGTTGAGCATGCCCAGTCAGTCCTCGAGGGGGCTGATTGTGAGCATTGCATGAGTTTGTCCATGAAAACTCTCCGCTCCCGCCGGGCATTCTTTGAGGAGGATGGTTCGGTTCGTGTTCCCCGTGGTGCGGGTCCCGCTGCTGCTGAGGCACAGCGGCGGCGTGCATCATGGGGTTCACAGATGGATCTAGTAGTGGGGTTTGAGACGGGCCCAGCCCTTTCTCAGCCCTTACCTGCTAGTTCCGGTGTCCCAGCCCAGGAAGGAGCCCGCCCTGCGGTTTCTCCTCCCCAGGTTGAGGCACCAATGTTGCGGCTATCCAGTTCTGAGGAACCGGATGTCGTTGATATGGGGGATTTTGAGTTTTCGCCAGCTCATATCCCCGATGATGAGGAGTTAATGGAGGTTTTATCTCGTGCTGTTACTAAATTAAATATTGAGTGGCCAGCTGATGATATTGATGTTGAATCAAAAAAGAGTCTTCTAGATGATCGTTATTTACCATCTAGATCACGACCTCCTCGTCGGGAGCTCCCGTTTTTTCCTGATCTTCACACTGAGGTGTCTAGATCATGGAATAAACCGGCATCTTTCAGAGTTCATAATCCTCAAACTAGTAATTACAGTAAAGTGAGAGGTATTGATGATTACGGTTATTTGACAATGCCTCGTGCGGAAGAGACGCTTGCGAGCTATCTCTCCCCCGAGTCAGCGTCATCACTGAAAGCCCCGACGTTACCCACCAGACCATTAAAGAATACATCAATGCTGGTGGGTAAAGCGTATTCGGCAGCAGGTCAGGCGGCAGCATGCCTTCATACAATGTCGATATTACAAGCCTATCAAGCTGACCTGCTGAGGGACATAGATGAATGTGAGGAAGTTAGTGCTGATGCAATTCGAGAATTACGTCGCACGACAGATTTATCTCTCCGGGCCACCAAGGAGACGGCCAAATCTGTGGGCCGTTCTATGGCAGCCCTGGTGGCCACGGAACGTCATTTATGGTTGAATCTTTCTGAGATAAAAGACAAAGATAGATCTGTTCTTCTGGACGCACCGGTTTCTCCTACAAGTCTGTTCGGCGATGCTATAAATTGTGTTGTCGATAGGTTTCAAGAAAATAAAAAACAAGCGGCTGCGTTTCAGAGGTTTCTTCCTCGCCGGTCTAATGTCCCCGAGGCTGCACGCAATATAAAGGTTGAGCAGCCTCGTCCGTCTACGAGCTCCTCATACAGATACCAGCAGAAACAGAGCGTTGCTGCTCGGGCTCCTCCACAATCTGGGGTTCCCGAGTGGCGTTCGCAGTCCAGGCCTGCTGGGGGCAGACAGGATCTGAGGACTGTCATGTCTAAAAGAACCTGGACTAAGAAGAAGTCCTGACGCCAAGTGTGCCAGGCTTCTGAGGGTGGTCCCCTCCAGGGAGGAACGATTCCGAGGAACCGTTTCTCTTTGGCGCCCTCCGGGGGGCGGTTCTCCGAGGAGAGTCGCAGCGTTGCCACATCGGTTGTTCCCTGCCGGTTCGCCGTTTCAGGGCACCGAGGTGTCAGCGTCCCCATGCAATCCTCTGAGGAGGATTGTAGAACGGTCAGTTCGGTTGTTCCCTGCCGGTTCGCCGCTTCAGGGCGCCGAAATGATTGTTCAATCAAATCCAGAGGCCAGTCTCGAGAGACTGGTTCCCTTATCAGAATTTCTGGCAGCGTGGAAACTTCTGCCAAATATTTCTTTATGGGTCCTGCATATAATAGAGAAGGGTTACAGAATTCAGTTCGGTTCTCGTCCGCCCAGATTTCAAGGGGTCCTTCCCACAGTGGTGGACCCACAGCAGGCTCTGGTTATGGAGCAGGAAGTTCTGACACTTCTTCAAAAAGGAGCGATAGAGGGGGTGCCTCCTCCCAGCAGAGAGTCAGGGTTTTACAGCCGTTACTTCATTGTTCCGAAAAAAGATGGAGGGTTGCGTCCTATTCTAGATCTGCGCCAGTTAAACAGCAGAGTTCAGAAACTCAAGTTCAGGATGCTCACACTAAAGCAAATTGTATCACAGATTCAGTCCGAGGACTGGTTTGTCACAATAGACCTGAAAGACGCTTACTTTCATGTATCCATCCATCCTCATCACAGGAAGTTCCTGAGGTTCGCTTTCGGGGGCGAAGCTTACCAGTATCGGGTTCTACCGTTTGGCCTAGGTTTATCACCCCGCACCTTTACAAAATGCGTGGATGCAGCTCTGGCTCCTTTGAGACTCCAGGGCATTCGCGTATTAAATTATATCGACGATTGGTTGATTTTAGCTCAGTCAGAGCAGTTGGCAGTTCGGCATCGAGATGTCGTTCTGTCTCACATAAAGGAGTTGGGGTTGCAGCTCAACATCAAGAAGAGTGTTCTCCTCCCTGCTCAGAGGACCACTTTTTTAGGTGTAATTTGGGATTCGACCACAATGCAGGCACGTCTATCTCCTGCTCGGATTTCTGCGATTCTCACAGCCGTAAAGAATGTAAAACTAGGCCAGTCACTCACTGTGAAACAGTTTCAGAGACTGTTGGGGCTCATGGCAGCAGCGTCCAACGTGATTACTTTTGGTCTGCTGTACATGAGACCCCTGCAGTGGTGGCTCAGAACCAAGGGGTTTTCTCCGAGGGGAAATCCGTTCCGCAAGATCAAGGTCACGCGGCTATGCCTTCGTGCCTTGGTCATGTGGAAGAAACCTTGGTTCCTCGCCCAGGGCCCAGTGCTGGGGGCTTCTTGTCGACGCGTCACGCTTTCGACGGATGCTTCCCTCACGGGATGGGGGGCGGTCATGAGTGGCCGCTCGGCGCAAGGTCTTTGGCAGGACCATCATCTGTCATGGCACATAAATCGCTTGGAGATGATGGCGGTATTTCGAGCTCTCAAATATTTCCTGCCAGACCTGAGAGGCCATCATGTGTTGGTCCGTACGGACAACACGTCGGTGGTATCATATATCAACCATCAGGGGGGTCTGAGGTCACGTCACCTTTGCAAGCAGGCCCATCAGATCCTCCTATGGGCCCAAGGAAAGTTGCTATCTCTCAGAGCAGTTTACATTCCGGGGCGTCAGAATGTGGGAGCAGATATACTGTCAAGGCAGGGGCTGAGGCCCGGGGAGTGGAGACTTCACCCCGAGGTGGTGGAGCTCCTTTGGGAGAAATTTGGTCGTGCTCAGATAGACCTTTTCGCATCCTCAAATACAACCCATTGTCCCATGTGGTTCTCTCTCACGCACCCAGCTCCTCTCGGACTGGATGCGATGGTGCAGGTTTGGCCGAGGCTTCACCTGTATGCTTTTCCTCCGATATCGTTGCTCCCGGGGGTTCTGGAGAGGGTTCGCCGGGAAGGGGCCAGTCTGTTACTAATAGCCCCTTACTGGCCGACTCGAGTATGGTTCTCGGACTTGGTGTCTCTTCTGAGCGGCTCTCCTATGGAGATTCCAATCAGGAGGGACCTGCTGTCCCAGGTAGAGGGCACGATATTTCACCCTCGACCGGAGTTGTGGAAACTGTGGGCCTGGCCTCTGAGGGGGCCAGGCTCATAGAATCCGGTCTCTCGACTGAGGTCGTTGAGACCATTCTCCATTCCAGAGCCCCTTCCACGAGAAAACTGTATGCGCTGAAATGGAAATTATTCTCCACCTGGTGTGGTGAGCGTCAGTTAGATCCTGTTAACTGCCCTGTTGGTTCAGTTCTCGATTTTCTGCAAGACCGTTTCTCTGCTGGATTATCTCCTTCCACCTTAAAAGTTTATGTGGCGGCTATTTCGGCCTACCATACCCCTCTGGGGGGTACTTCTATTGGGAGAGATCCACTGATTACTCGTTTTCTCCGTGGTACATTGAGGTTGAGACCTGCACTGCACTCCAGAGCACCGGCTTGGGATTTAGCCATTGTACTTGAGGGTCTGGCTCTGGCTCCGTTCGAGCCCATTGAAGAGGTTTCAGAAAAATTCCTCACTTTGAAAGCTTTATTTCTCCTTGCTGTTTCATCTATCAAGAGAATTGGAGATTTACACGCCCTGTCGGTTGCTCCGTCATGTTTGGAATTTGCACCTGGTATGGTGAAAGCATTTCTATACCCTAGACCGGGTTATATTCCTAAGGTCCCTGTCAATGTTGGGGGCCCAATAGTGCTGCAGGCCTTCTATCCTCCACCTTTTAATACCCCAGATCAGGAACAATTAAACCTGTTATGTCCAGTTCGGGCATTGGATGCCTACGTTCACAGAGCTGCCCTGTGGCGTAAATCAGAGCAATTATTTGTATGTTTTGGGTCACTCAAAAGAGGGTGCCCTGCATCTAAACAGGTTATGAGCAAGTGGATAGTCGAGGCTATTTAACTAGCTTATGAAGCGGCCGGTCAGCCTTCACCTATGGCTGTACGGGCCCATTCTACTAGGAGTATGGCGGCCTCTACGGCCTTAATTTCAGGGGTTTCCCTTCCTGATATTTGTAATGCGGCAGGATGGTCCTCTCCGCATACATTTGTCAGGTTTTATGACCTTGACCTCTCCACTCCAGGGGCTAGGTTGCTTGCTTCTTAGTGTGCGCAATGGACTTCACACAGAACGGGCATTTGTCACTATGGCGTAGTGGGTATGGGGTTCCCACCGCGTCTCAAACGCAGCTCGAGTTCCCTTGAAAGGGAACGTCTCAGGTTACGTATGTAACCCTGGTTCCCTGATAGGGAACGAGACGCTGCGTTTGCCTGCCATACTTCCTGCACACCCTGATCGACTTGCTTCAGACTTTTCAGAAGCTGGCGCGGTCTGTTTGCAAGGGTGCTTTATAGTTTCCTGGTCTATGACGTCACCTATGACGTATCGGGCTTCCATTGGACTGATTTTACACGTGCTTCATGACGCAATCACGCAGAGCGTTCCCACCGCGTCTCAAACGCAGCGTCTCGTTCCCTATCAGGGAACCAGGGTTACATACGTAACCTGAGACGTTTTCTGACTATCTAAACCAGTGTTTCCCAACCCTATTCCAAGAGGCACACCAACAGTACATGTTTTTGAACTCTTCCTAATCGACCACACCTGATTCAACTCATCAGCTACTAATAAACTCTAAGACCTGAAATGGATGGGTCAGATTAGATTTAGGCTAATGTGACAAAATGTGTACTGTCGATGTGACTTCAAGAACAGGGTTGAGAAACCCAATCTAAACTACCTTGACTAGCTTGGACCATAGCCATGCAGTTTACAAGTTGGTCAAACTATTCGTACAACATGATCTTTCTGGTTAATCTGACTGAGCGAGACAGTAATTCTGGTCAAGTTAGTTATGAAGCTTGGTGAGATTAGCACCAAAATGGTGAAGCTATACTCATTTTCTTAGCAAGGCATTTCTAAGAAGAGTTAGTGCTTATTTCTTCTACATTATGATTATGGGATTTTTTACTGCTCCTTCAGGATGAAGACTGCACTTGATAGGTTAAAAACTAATTTATTTTAAGCTGAATGTATTTCTATAGCTATTGACCAAATTATAACAATTATCTGTAATGTGGTGTGCATGGATGTGTGTCCCTGTGTTCATGTGTATAATTTACTAATTTACCTTTCAGTTTGTCTTTCAGTTTCTCATTTTTGGTGTATATGTGTGTGATTGTGTAGCAACAGTAAGTACTGGCTGTCTGGGACACACATAGCCTATGGCAGGAAAACCCCACTAGCATATCCCCCACCCCACACCATCCACACATGCTCACAGCTGTCCCTTGTGACATCACAGTACTGATGATGTCTGCTTTCTTTTTCCATAGACACCCCCAGCTCCCTTTCCCCACACCCCCAAGCAGTAGCTATATTCTCTCAGGTCCAATGCCCTCTCAGTCTGAGAGTGAGAAACTGCGTCAGCCAGCTAATTCACACCAATCCCAGGTGAACGACCTTGTTCAGAGTACAGAGATACATATACAGATTGGTGTGTCTATGCGTGTGTGTGTCTTGATACAGTACTCCTAGCACATAAATGTTGAGCACTGCAGTTGTTTTTTTACATGACTGGCATCCCAACATTCGTCCTTATTCAACATTAAACACACACAAAAAAAAAAACATTTTGACATTACAGCAGTCCTTTTTGTCAGAGCAAATACCAACTTTATACAGAGGCCCAGTCTCAAAGGGCACACTTAATGTGGCTTACATTAGTTTTCTATGGATAATAGAGTAATCCATTGGTCATTTTAGGTTTCAAAAGGGTCACAATGTGTGGTCCCTTTAAGACTGCTAGGTACCCTCAGTGCTTACTTTTGCAGAGCCTCCCTGGACTGGTGTGGACTTCCCAGTGCAATATTACCCAACAGCCCATGTGTTCACATATATATTTAAAGGGAGACTGCGGGTACCAATTGGGCTATTGATGTGAGAAAACCCTGCTGGAAATTCAGTGACATACCAGTTGAAGGTGGACAGGCTGATTTGTTGCTGGATTAAGTGATCTACTAGGTCTAACTTCCTTGTTCAAGATGGTTTAAACCAGGTCCATTCGGTGATGGTGCATCTGCTGAATCAATGTTTTCCAACTCTGGTCATTTCCTCTCTAGTCCAAAACACCTGTTTCAACTCAGTTATTGGTAGTGACTCCAAGACCTGAAATGGTGTTAGATAAAGGTGACATCCGAAATGTGTACTGATGTGGATAATCCTGGACTATGGTTGGAAAACACTGCGCTAAACAATCTAGACCAGCTAATGACCATAAATTATCAACTTGGTCCAGCTTGACGTTTTTAAATTCAGTTAGCATCAGATCCTGGTTTCCCTCCTGGTGGAACAGGCCAACAGACTTGCTGCAATTTCAATGTGGTTTACCTGCTCTGACCAGCTTGACTAATATGGTCTAGCAGCTTGAAACCAGGTACACCAGTCAGAAGTCCAGTTAACAAACAGTCTATTCCAATTTAGACCGGTTAATGACCACAAATGATTTGTCAATCTTGAAACAATGTAAAATCAGTTACCATAAGAAGCTGGTGATTTTCCAGCAGGGAAGATGAAGTGGGTCAGGGTTTAAAAAATTATTCCCAGCAATATATGAGCACAAGCAGCCAGGATTGTGTCATCTCCCCTCACCAGCCTTTAGTCCAGTGTGCAGATACTTGACTAATGAACATTAACACTCTTTCATTAGAAGAATGGTCATTTATCTCATTTCCTCTCTCCCATTTCTCTCTTCCTCTTTCTTGCTGCCTCATTCTCTTTCATATTATCGTCCCTCATGGCCTCACACCAACTCCCCTTCTTCCTTTATCCTCCATTTCTCCATTTGTCTTCCCATCAAATTTCTCCTCTTTTTAATCCTATCACACCATCATTCTGTGAATTCTTGCTGTCCCCTCCTTGTTATTTCATCTCTCCCTCTCTTTCTCTCCCTTTCTCTCTCACTTCTGCTCTCTCTCTCTCTCTCTCTCTCTCTCTCTCTCTCTCTCTCTCTCTCTCTCTCTCTCTCTCTCTCTCTCTCTCTCTCTCTCTCTCTCTCTCTCTCTCTCTCTCTCTCTCTCTCTCTCTCTCTTCCACATCTCCAGTCTTTGTATGTCCTGGGACTCTATTAAGGGTGCAGGCAGCAAGTTTGCTGCAGGAGGCGGAGCATCAGTCGGGGGCATGGTGTAAGGATCCCCTGCAGTCTGGTGACCGTCTTTACGTCATGCCCTGGACTCCGTACCGTACAGACATGTTGTACGAGTATGCTTCATGGGAAGACTTCAAGCAGAATCGAGCCACAACCACCTACAAGTGAGTGAGGACAACAGCTTGGGTCTACAACCAATAACCATCCCTGTGTACAGCCTACAAAATAATGTTGTTTTTTTTAAACCTTACGTTCAGCAAAGTGCTTTTGTTGTTTAGAGTTCTTGGGTTCTTAAGAAGGGTTCTTGAGTTTCTTCTTGATTTTACATTATATATTGATTACTTTTCAGTTTAGAATATTGTTTTTCCATATCATTCCTTGATTAGTATAAGAATGTAGACTTCTGATTTCAGATCATGTTTATAAAACATGTCAGAAATTATAGAGTTTTTCATGGATGGCAAGTCATCTCAAATTACGCACTCTTCTCCCACAGGCTGCCAAATCGTGTGGATGGAACAGGCTTTGTCGTGTATGATGGTGCTGTTTTTTACAACAAGGAACGTACACGCAATATTGTGAAATACGACTTGCGCACACGTATTAAGAGCGGAGAAGCCATAGTCAATAATGCCAACTACCATGACACCTCACCATACCGCTGGGGGGGCAAGTCTGATATTGACCTAGCAGTGGATGAAAACGGTCTATGGGTCATCTACGCTACAGAGGCCAACAATGGACGATTGGTGGTCAGTCAGGTCAGTGTCACTGAACAGTCCAATTTAAGATATTGGATTTCAGCTGAGATCAGAATTTCTGTAACATTATAGCTATCTTCCAATTTCCAGAACTGTGGAGTAATCAAATTGTTTTGTTGTATCCAACGAACACAATTAAAATCTGAATCCTTTCCTTTTCACTGTTTTTCAGGTTAACCCTTACACCCTACGCTTCGAAGGAACCTGGGAAACCAGCTTCGATAAGCGACTGGCATCCAACGCCTTCATGGCGTGTGGTGTTTTGTATGCCGTGCGCTCTGTTTATCAGGATGATGACAGTGAAGCGGGTGGAGATCTGGTGCTGTATGCGTACAACACCAATCGAGGCCGGGAAGAGTCCGTCCACATTCCCTTCCCCAACCCCTACCAGTATGTGTCCTCTGTGGACTACAACCCAAGAGACAATCAACTTTACGTCTGGAATAACTACAATGTAGTGCGCTACCCCCTAGAGTTCGGGCCACCGGATCCCACTGCTGGTAAGTGACAGAGAAGGAGCGAGATCAGCGGGAGGCAGAGGCTAACAGACAGTTTGATCTGTTAAGTGTCAACGTTCTGTTAGTGTTCCCCTCTGTGTCTTCAATACATTGTCTTTGTGGTTTAATTAGCTGTGGTCATTAGCGTTTTGTCAGATCAGAAAAAGATTTCTAATCAATTATTCATTCACATCTTCTTGCCATGAACATTCTGTCTGTCTTTCTTTCTCTATCTCTCTCACTCTATCTCTCGTTCTCCTCCTGTATTTCACGTTATCCAGTTCTCAGGGGGACTGTGTGAACATATAGTCATGCATTAAAGACTAGCAAATGCTCCTGCTGCTTTAGTTATATTCTTACCAACTTTCTCATAATCCTTTTACAAGGCACATCAAACGTTTAGGATTTCTTTTCTTCTATTTCGTCTTCTTTTTTCATCTTCATCAAACATCTGCCGACATTCTCGCTGACTCCGTAGGTGTTCGGAATCTTCTTCTCGGTCTCTTACCCCCTTGTTGCCTCGGTTTCAATTTTCTTTGCATTCCCGTCTGTCGTTCTCTCTTGCTCTCAGGTCCTCTTGTCACCACCCAGATGAGCAGCAGCACCACCACCGCAGCAAGACCCGTCACTTCCAGCTCCATGCCCTCAACCATACGACCTCTTCCCCCCACCGCTCACCCGATAGGGGCCATCAACAAGGCGCCAGATCTGCGACCTATCACCGCCACCGTACCGGTGACGCGCAGACCCTTGCGCGTCCCACCCCAGGGCCCTGAGCTCCAAGTGTGCGAAGCCAGAGTATCCCGAGGGGTGCAGTGGCCCGCCACCCAGAGGGGGGAGACCGTAGACAGACCGTGCCCTAAAGGATCACTGGGTGAGTAATAGATGATAGTGACTGTTTGTTGAGAGATTTTAAGTGTAGGTGCTTTCACAAATGCAGCCCTTTCCATAAAATTAATGGCTTTTTCAGTTAGAGGTTATATGTGAACAGGACATTTTGGGAAATACAGGTCTAGGAATTTCTTAGGATGAGAAGTATTAACATAAGTGGTGGAGTTCTGTTTCAATGGTGAGTGTGAACCAAGCGGCAACCTCCCTGTCTCTCTCTTGAAACCAGCACGGAAGTGAATTAAACTGCAGTTCATCTACTGACCGCTTGAGGCAGGCTGCAGAAGTGAGTCAAATCTGCATCTCCCCCATGTTAAAATGCCCAACTTTACAGCAGAAAAAAAACATGTTTACAGCCTGGAGCAAAAAGTGGTTTTGGTCTTTATTGCTTATTTTGCCCTTCATGACAACTGTGAGGGGGGTGAATTTTTTTACAACTCATCCATTTAAATTATATTAAGCCTGCATAATTAAGGGCGTGGCCACTTGAGTGACAGGTGGATTGCGGCCGTTTGTCTGCTGTCTGTTAAAGTCACCCTCAGCTTATTCCAGCAGCTGCTGTACTTGCCATCTCTGCCGTGTTTGTGCTTTTTTCGGGATTATTTAAAGCCAAAACAATCTCTGTTACCTTAAAGGGTTAGTTCACCCAAAAAATGAAAATTAAGTCATTAATTACTCACCCCCATGCTGTACCAACCCCGTAAGACCTTCGTTCGTCTTCGGAACACAAATGAAGATATTTTTTATTAAATGTGACAGCTGGATCACTCCTACATAGCGATCTCCCCAATTGCGATCTCCTTCAACTACTTCAGTTAAGTTCTCGCGCGTGCGCGTCGTGGAAATCTCTTGAAGTCTCGTTTCAGGCCTACAAGGAAGAAAAGGAATAGTCGAATAAAGTCGTTATTTTTGTTTAATTTTTCGCACAAAAAGTATTCTCGTCGCTTGATAAACTTATAGTTGAGCCACTGTTGTGACATGGAATATTTCAACATTTTCTTCATTGACTTTCTGGGCCGTCAGGATTCATTCCCTTAGGGAGCCTATGGAGGAGTGATCCAGCTGTCACATTTAATCAAAAATATCTTCATTTGTGTTCCGAAGACGAACGAAGGTCTTACGGGGTTGGTACAGCATGGGGATGAGTAATTAATGACTTAATTTTCATTTTTGGGTGAACTAACCCTTTAAATTATATGTTTATCTTTGTAAAGCTGCTTTGGAACAATCCATTGTTAGAAGTGCTATATAAATGAAGATGACTTGACTTGATTATTTCATACAATTTAATACACGCATTATATCTTCGCCCACGGCGTTTGATTCCGTTGTTGTCGAGTATGGAGAGAACAACCAGCGCTGTATTTCCAGTTGTTTTCCTCGCATGCACTAACGTTAATGGATGTCTGACAATTTCCTTGCTAAAAAAGTCTATAGATATAGAGACCACACTCGTTATTCGGTACTGTTGCTCTCACGGAACAGATATGCTTATTTAACTTTTTAGTGTTAAATAAAAAGTACCGTCAGATGAAATCCTGCAGGTGTCAGTGCTTTCTCTCCATCCATGCAGTAACGTTAAGTTAGATGCACACCCTTGAATGAGCGCAGATTTCTAGTGCATTTACTTGAACTTCAGAGGTAATCTTTGGTTTAACCCATTTGAGAAATTGAGAGGCGGCCAAAATCAGATTTTAAAATGGACTGAAGCTCTTTACGAACTTGACGTGCGATGCCCTGCTGACTGACATGTATGCGCATGAATCACTGTCACACGCACAAGCTCAGAGCAATATTGTAAGTTACTGCATGATAATACATTTTTATAGCAGAATAATAATACATCACGATACAAAAGTCTCACTTTTAGTTACGTCTTTTAACTATTATAATGTTTCGAAGGGCAAAAACATGAACTAAACTATTGGCTTTAATTCTTCAATCAGCTGTCACTTTAACGCGAGGCCAGTAGCTCCACCCACGTCCTTCCTTTTTGCCCATTTTCTGTTATCCGGTAGTGACGAAAGGTGACGCGCTGCCAAGATGGCGACGGCCGGCCCCGCCCACTTTAGGCTTCAAAAACGCTCTTCAGAAACCTACGGGTGACGTCACGGACACTACGTCCATATTTTTTTACAGTCTATGGTGTGAACAAAGCCATAAAGTAAATAATTTGAGCATGTACAAGGTTATGATGCTCCAATTGTTAAACATCCTGTCTATACTGGACACAAGCAGCACATCAAAATGACATTTCTCTAATTATGTTCTATCCGGACAAATGACATAAAGTTTCATTGCATTTTGATGCTGATGATGAAGTTTACCAGGCTTCATGTGTGAAAGTGTCTTGTGGTGGAATGTGGTGGGGTGTCCTAACCAGGTGTCATGTGACTAGTTTTGCATGATTGAAAATTGTCCGCGAAAATGCTGGATGTAGCCACAAAATCAGGTAACACTATTCCGATGGTCCATTTTACACATTCTACTATCTACAAGTAACTTTGCAACTACATGTCACCTAACTCTAGTATTAGTAGACTGTCTGCTTAATATCTGCTAACATTTTATTTTGATGCTCCTCAACAGACATTAACTTTACAACTACGTCAACTTATTCTACTTAACTGAAACCTAAACATAACCAAACAGTCTACTACAATCTACTAATACTCTAATGAGAGTTAGTTGACTTGTAGTTGGCAAGTTACTTACAGTTAGTATAATGTCTAAAGTTGACCATCAAAATAAAGTGTAACCCAAAATCAAAGATCAGAACATATCTAATATACAGCTGTAGATAAACAGCTACTGTATGTGGAGAAGGTTTTTTGACCAAATACTTGTTGCTGTGGGTGGGACAATCCAATGCGACATCACTTATCTCTTCTATGGCAATCTAGGCAATCTAAAAAGGACAATCTGAGTCCTTTTTCTTGCCAGTTGTGACCTCGTCACTTAATTTCAAGTGACGAGGTCACAACTGGTAATAACACAGACTCAAATTGCCATAGAAGAAATACGATTTATTGCTTGACACAAGGGATGGGTTTCGACCAAAATCATCAAGGTATGAGTTATTTTACATTATTATAAATGTATATATAACAATATAGTTATTTTTGCTGGAAATTCTATAAAAAAATGGTTCCACCCACTGATAGTTGCATGGATATCTACCACGGTAAAAACATTACAGCAGAATGTCTCAGTGCTGTTTGATGTTTTAGCGTGTTGCACTTGATTACAACAAGATGTAATGTCAGAAAGAATCACAGCTTTACAGGAAGGAAGGGCGCATGAGGTTTATGACATAAAGGTCACGCAATGTTTGTGGAGACAGCTTTTCAGAGAAGTGTTTATTTTGTTTGGTCTACTGGTTTATTGTATATATCAAGGTTTATGTACATATCTATGTATATACGCCCATTTCTTTGTATGGAGAGTCTGCTTCCGTTTCCTCCTCATCTCAATATTCTCTCCAGCTGGCAGGTCCTCTTGGGAGTCATAGATAAAAGGCAGTCCCTTGCAAATGAAAGAGTGATCTTCAAACTCAGCAAGGGTTATCCTTGCGAAACTGCCGATTTAAAAAAATGAGCCGCTAGACAGAGTACAGATGACAACAAACCCCCCTTCTTCTCCATACAACCGCTGCATCAAATGCTTCTTTCTTGTCGTGGGAGAAAAGCGTCTCCTCCCTCTGTTAGCATCTCTCTCTCCTAGCCACCGACAGAATGCTGTCTTTCTTCTGTCACCTTTTTTTTCCATCACTGAAATGACAGACAAGTTAAATTAGCAGCGGCTTTAATTTGTGAATCCTGGCAGATCCTTCAAAGCCAATCTATAGTGGATGAAGGAGTGGAGAGGAGAGAAAAGCAGACAGCAGCTGAGAGTGAGAGAGAGAGAAAGCAAGGAAAGGAAAACTCCCAGTGTCTCTGATCTTGCTGTAGCTGCTGTAGTGCTGCTTCACTCCTCCATAGCTTTTCCTCTCTCTTTTTTCTCTTCCTCTCTCTCTTCTTTTGAGCTTTTTTGTGTTGTGGTTGCTGGAAAGCCCTGCCGTTTGTTTGATCCCAGCATGTTGTCCTCTCTGTGAACTCGGCTAACTAAACAGTCCAACTTAACTGAAAATGAGGAGTGGCAGAAGGTGTCTCCCTCAAGGTGTTTTCTCAGCATTCAGAGGTGCTGATGGGATGGCTGTGCCTGGTGTGTGATCTTACACAAGTGTGTGCAAGAGTTTGCGATGGCGTTCATGTGTCAGCAAGCTCATTTCCACAAAAAAAAAAGTTTTTTCGTGCAAGGTTTCACAGTGAAGCTCTGAGGAGCACTCTCGCTCTTTCTTACTTTCCACGGTAACTCAAGATTTATATTATATAGTATGGGCCCTACCATACACCCAGAGCAATGCGGTGACAGACGTGTTTGCTAGTTTCAGCCCGACGCAGTTATCTTTTTCAAGTCCTGCGCCAAGTTGTTTAAATAGCAAATGCATTTGCGCCCATGTGCGTGCTGGTCTAAAAACGAGATGTGTTCAGGCGCATTGTTGGCTCGCTGCTATTTTGAGGCAACTGAACTAGACTGCACCATTGACCAACAAAAACTTGGTCTAAAGTCAATGGCGCAGTATTTTTCTTTGTTTTTAAAGGGTGCGTTAGTAACATGTGCCTATAGGCGGGTCCACAACGCGCGTACACTCAGCTTATTACACACACAGGGACGGGCAGCAGCACACAAACATGCCAAATATTAAAAATAAAAGGATTACAATGTGAAAGATTAATATTGTGTAGATAAAGATATGGTGGAATCTGGCTCGTCCCGTAGATGGTCCGCTTGCGTGCTTTAACCTCGCACACGAGCATATCTGTTTCCTCTCTGGAGACGCGTTCAGTCTTTCCGCTTGCAAATTCCACCATGTAAATGGCGAATCCACCATGGCGCGAGCGCAACTGGCTTTTAAAGGGAATGGGAGATGAGTCTCTGATTGGTTTATTGCACGTTACGCCCAAAACACACCCATTACTCATTACGAGAATAGTGACAACCCTTTTAAGACCATGCGCCGGGCACACCGACCATTTCTCCCATCGTTAAACTGGCAAAAGTGGATTCGGACACGCCCTAAGTGCGCTTGCGCCGTGCGCTTTAGACCATGCGCTTAGATCATCAAAATAGGGCCTTATATAATTATATATATATATATATATATATATATATATATATATATATATATATATATATATATATATAGTCTTATTTTTTCGAAACCTTTACTAAATAAAAAGACGTTATATCTCTCCCTCCTAACATCTGGTTTTGTATTTTCAGGCATTGCCTCCTTCCAGTGTCTATCCTCTCCTGTGCTGTGGAACCCTCGCGGCCCTGATCTAAGTAACTGCACCTCGCCGTGGGTCAACCAGGTGGCCCAGAAGGTGAGACCACTAAAAAGATAAAGCTTGCTCCGACCCCCCCATTCCCTGTTCTGCTCTGTCCGCTACCTCAGCTATTATCATTCCGGCCTCAGCTCACATTACCACACACAGGGTCATTCTTTTGACATGATTTGGAACAAAATCTCTCTATTCTATCTAGTTCTAAAAGAGAGTTTAAAAGCATCTCAGGTGAAAGTCGCACTGCACTTACACATCAAGGACTGTTTGTTCTGCTTTTCACATATTACAAAACTTGCAATTTTATTTTAAAGGCATCATATAATTTTTTTTTTTGGCATTTTTTCCCTGTTGTCTACTTTTTATATATTAGTCAAAAATTGCTGCACCGAAAAGTTACAATTTTGTTTATTAGTCACTCTTTCTTTGATCCGTCAAATTAAATGGACTTCTGTTACTTTAAGAGTGCATATGAAATTAGTCCAGCTATTTAACTGATGGTTTGCTCTTTACTGCAGGTTTGTTCTCAGGTCTAATATAGTTTGCACTACCTCCTTCAATAACAGACTCAATAACACTGTGACAGATTCACAACACAGTCCAATAACAGTTGGACTGAGTTTGTTAATTAAAACTAAAATTTGAAATGTTGCCATTGTAGTTAAATGAAATTAATTGAAGTTAATGCACTAAAATGACTAACTGGAAATAAATAAAAACTAAAAATGAAATGATACAAATGAGTCAAATGTAAGTATTAATATTTAAAAAACTAATAACATCGACAAAAGTGCCTGCAATTTGAACTAAAATGTAAAATATAATGAAGATATTAAATAAAAAGCTTATTAAAAATGTAATAGTATATAGATCACCCTAAAACACTAAAATATTTTTTTTTTTCCCCAATCTATAGTTTTGTTTGTGTACAGTGATGATTGACATGGAGACAAACACAGCAACATTTTGACATATCAGACTATAAGCATGGATGGCAACAATTGAACCCCTTTTTTTGCGTTATTATTTTAATTGACCAAAGTAATGGCGGTTTCAGATCTATTCTGCCCTACAAAGGCAAAAGACCTTAACTCGCTAGAGTGTGGAACTGAGAAAAATGACTTTAAAGATTTTTAGTTGTCCCGCCAAAGTAATTATAGGTAGGACACTGAAAATCTGGCAGTTAGATGTTTAAGTAATGAAAGTTATCTACATAACAAAATTTTTAGCTCAAACTTGACTTTTGACCACTATTTTGAAGTTACTGTACTCTGCCTTTGTATTGTCAGCCAAAAGTGAAAAGTCATGCCAAGGCAAAAGGCAGTAACTTCCACATTATCAATATTTGGTTGCTGATCACATTAACAAAATCATTATATTAACACCTGTATAAAATCGAGTGATCATGGCAATTATTTTGTATGATTTACAATTACCTAGCCTTCTAGTTATTGTGCTTTGGTTGCATTCTGGTGGCCCTATTAATACATTAGACATGACAAAATACCTCCATAGCGGTAAAGACTAAAGAGTATCTTCAAGTGGTACCGAGTGGCATAAGACTTGCTAAACACGCGTTATAATGTAATGTAATGATCACGATTAGAGATGCACCGATTGATCGGCTGGTGACCGGAATCAGTCTGACATAATCCGATTTTATGCCGGTCAAATGCACTCGGGCGCCGCATGATTAACATCGCCAACATCAGCATCACACGTGCACACGGAACGCGCACATGTAGGAAACCTCGTGAATTACAGCCGTTTTACACCACAAGGTGCAGCGCGTTTTTTTTTTTTTGTTCGGCGTGCATGTTAATCAATGAGTGCATTCACACCGCGAGCCGGAGCAGCGCGTGAGCGTCGAGCAGGAGCGTCGCGTGAACAGTGAAGCGTGGGTTTCGGCGCCGAATCTATTTTTGCTGCGCTCAATTTAAGTGAAAGCACACTTTTGATGGACAAAATAAATATGATTTCATCCAAAAAGTGCCCAAAATGCGTTTTTGTGCCTGGTGTGTTTTAACAAGAACTGAAGTAGGCTAGGCTATGTCAGAAAGAAAATGAAGACTCAAAAATATTTATAGAAAATTTACCCATTTAAACTTGTTTTTATTATTATTTAATCGTTTCCCTGCACATGCTCCACTTGTCCTGTTTAGCTTGGCTGGACATGTGTCAGATGAGAGAAGAACTGCTTGAGAAATATAACTTGCCATTGATATACAACAAGGGATTGCAATAGGCCTGTGTGTGTGTGTGAGAGAGAGAGAGAGATACATATCTTTATACTGCAAGGCTATATTTATTGAATTTTTATTTGTTATTTATATATTATTTTAATGCCATTACCTGTTTTCATACAGAAGTTTAGTTTGCTAAATATATCAATTTTTTTTTATTGGATATTGGATGTGAAAAGGAAATGGTTCTTCCATAACACTGCACTTTAGATGTGTGAGAATTTTTCACACTAGGAGTCATTTATATAGTTCTATTTTATAGCGATTATCTGTTCAAAAAATGTTCTATGCAAAATGTTCTATTAAAGAGAAGATAGAAAATAAATATTTGTGTGTGCTGTAAAGTGGTTTGAAAAAATAAAATCGGAATCGGCTAAAATCGGTATCGGCAGGTCAAACTCAAGGAAAAATCGGAATCGGGATCGGCCTAGAAAATTGTAATCGGTGCATCTCTAATCACGATACAACAGATCCTCGCGCACACTCGACCCGGAGACTGGTTTATAGCGGTGGATCTGAAAGACGCATACTTTCACAGGCGTTTACCGAGATTCGTGTTCGAATGTGTCACGCTCCGTTCACGAAAAGTAGCCTATGCAGTGCTTTAGCCCTTAGGACTCAGTAGGGAGCGCGTTCTGGACTACTTAGACGACTAATGCATTTATAGCACAACCTTCTGTGTTCTGCGTCTTTTCAGTATGCGTTGGTTTCAGCTGTCTGCCCTATATTGTGCGTGCACTTCGCTCGTCCCGCGGATTTATTCCTGACGCTGTGTTTTGTATGCATGCTTTTAACAGCTGTTCTGATGTTGTATGCACCAGCACTTGCTTCAGTATGTTGTATGCGCCAATATACCCTTGCTTCATTATTATCACTCTGTGATATTAGTCCCGCGTTGGCTCGACCGTGTTCAGGGCGGAGCTGAAGGCGCCGGCGAAGTTTTGGCACTCTGCCAGCTAGATGCATGATTGTTTCAACTAGGTCCGGTACCCGAACTGGGTGAGGCGGGGCTTTAGTTCTTTGTTGTATTGACCTGCTACGGCATGTGTAACATTTTTCTGTCAACTCTGCATCCTTAGAAAACGATATCGCACGTTTGTCGATGGAGCGGGTTAAGAAATGTTCTGACCGCATTAGTGCAGGACAAAGCTCTGAGGACATCAGAAGTTACAGGGACGGATGTACAAAGTACACAGGCTACATCGTCATTTCAATTTTAATGGAGAGTAAAACAAAGGCAGAACACCGTATAATCTGATTGGTAGCATTATTTGATAGAACGCCAGCACCGTAACTTCATATTGACGTGCGGCTAAACAAAGGCAGAGTGCCGTAACTCAATATGAGCGTTCCAAAACTAAGCCAAAGAGCCGTAACTGGTGTTACGTGTTCTGCCTTGGTTTCTCATGGGCTTTTGGAAGTTACGGTTAAGACAAACCATTATTTTCTCGAAAAAACAACGGAATTGACTCAAGATATTTATCCACATGATAAAGGAGGTCTTGAATGTGCCAAAAATATCAATAACTCATTTTCGACCAAAAACGAAGTTACGGTCTTTTGCCTTTGCACGGCAGTATTGTTGTCCTGCACTTCTTATCAACACACATTATACAGATTTTATAATGGTGTTGTCACTATTGTAAATTACTCTTTGTTTACAGAATATGATTAAGGATTGTCAACTGTAAAAGGCTTTAGTTAATAAATTACATTCTTCAAAGATACACAATTAACTAAAACATTCACATTAAAGGAAGGTGATTTTTTTTTCTGAACACAGTACTAACAGCATGTGTTTTGTTTATGGTAATAGAGTAGTGTACTCTAATGTACTTTCAAGTACCTTCAAAAACTCAATGGTATATGTCCTTTTTCTTTTGCTAAATGTTAAGTGACACATTTGCTTCAGGGCAATTGCAGACATGTATGTTTCTGCTTTCAAAACAAGTGAGTAATTTTATCACGTTTCACGCTTTCGTTTTTTCCCTTTTTGTTTTTTTGTAATAGCTTGATTTAGAGAGTCATTAAAGATTTGCTGTCTTTTGTCTGTGCGTTCAGCAGAATAAACCCAGAAACCCCCAGCTCACACCCCCACAGCGCACAGCAGGGGTTTGAGCTTTAGAGACCAGACTGTGTGTGTGTGTGTGTTCACTGTGTAGATAAAAAGCGGAGAGAATGCTGCAAACATCGCTGCTGAGCTGGTGAACCACACGCAGGGCCGCATTCATGCTGGTGATGTCAGTTCCTCTGTCAGACTCATCGAGCAGCTATTGGATATATTAGACGCACAGCTGCAAGCACTCAGACCCGGGAATAAGGAATCGGCAGCCAGGAACTATAATAAGGTGACAAATGCACGCGCGCACGCTCACACACACACACATTTGCCCTTTAAACAAACCCTTCATGTTCTGTTTACTGCCACATCGGTGTACCCTCCCAACTCATAGCCTTGACATGAATAGAGGCTCGGCATACACCTATGCCTCACTTCTTTCCCCCTTTTTATTGCTTTAGTAGCTCATTTTCAATTGAAAATGGTAAATGGACTGCATTTATATAGCGCTTTCCCAGACCCAATGGCCACCAAAGCGCTTTACAGTTTGCCTCACATTCACCCATTCATACACCGACGGCGGTGTTAGCCATACAAGGCACCATCCAGCTCGTCTTAGGTGTCTTGCTCATGGACACCTCGACACTTGGTCAGGTGGAACCGGGGATTGAACCACCAACCTTCCGGTTTGTAGACAACCTGCATGAACCACTGAGCCACTGCCACCCCAGAAACCGAAAAAATCAAAAGCACATACTTACACATACACATACTAAATCAAAAGATCAGAACCATTCATCAGTATTCAGAAATAATGTTGAGGGCCTGTGAAAGCCCAGATCTCTTTGGGTCGGCACTGTGATAATGAAATCAATCTATTTTTACCCCCAAAAAACAATAAATAAAACAATAAAAACAATAATAAATTGAAAAAAGTTATTATTTGGGCTGCAACTAACGATTATTTTGATAGTCGATTAATCTGTCGATTATTTTTCCGATTAATCGATTCATTCGATGAACAATCCTAAATCAATGTTATTCAACATCCTGCCCAATGCTGTCCTCCAAACAACTTGTAATATAAGCCTATAAACATTACATTCTAAACCTAAAAACAACTGATTGCGTACTATGTTAAAGTTGCATTCAAAATGACTAAATAAAAAAAATGATAACAAAAACAAAAGCAAAGAATGTTAACTTATACGAGGTATGAGAAACACATTTATTCAGTCATCTGAAAATAGTTATTATATTACATGAATTTGCTATACCAACAATAGTGCCTTTACTGTTACTGCTGTCATAAATATGATTACTTGTCTTACATATTATTAAACCTACACTTAATTTCTAGCAAAATGTGTATTTTAGTCAGAATTATTGCGCTCTCTGTTTGCATGCTCGCTCGTTCAGTGAAGTTTAAGAATACTTTTTGTCAGAATATGCTAAATGGAAATACTCGCAGGACTTTCTGACATTTACAGATAAGGACATAACCATAAAATGTAAGCTATGTGAGGTGTAAAACACGTGTCAGAGGCTTTAAACAGCACACGCAAGAGCAACAGAGCAAGACATGGTAAACTCTTATGCTTTTGTTTGAAGCGCTTATAAATATAAAGCATTCTCTAGTTTCGAACACCTTGGATCATATACCTTTCCCGGAGCAGATCACTTTGTGTCCTCCACTGTTTTCCATATTTGTTTTGTCCATAGGAATGTGTTATTAACTCCTGTTAAAGGGATAGTTCACACAAACCTGAAAATTAGCCCATGATTTACTCACCCTCAAGTCATCCTAGGTGTATATGACATTCTTCTTTCAGACGAATACAATCGAGTTATTTAAAAAAATGTCCTGGCTTTTCCAAGCTTTATAATGGGACTGAATTGCTGTTTCTGTTTTGAAGTCCATAAAAGTGCATCTATCCATCATAAAAGCGCTCCACACGGCTCCGGGGGGTTCATAAAGGCCTTCTGAAGTGAACCGTTGAGTTTGTGGAAGAAAAATATTCAAAAACACTCCCATTATAAAGCTAGGAAGAGCCAGGACATTTTTTTTTACTAGGATGACTTGAGGGTGAGTAAATCATGGGCTAATTTTAATTTTTGGGTGAACTATCCCTTTAAGTGACGTGACTGGGTGATGGTTTCCGAGCACAGAGCGCAGACGCGACTAATCGAGAATCAAATTCGTTGTCAATTATTATCATTATCGATAATAATTGATATTAACAATTAGTTGTTCCAGCCCTAGTTATTGTAGGCCTAGCTAATTGCTTACGCATCTCATCCCAAGCCTCCGTTACTAATCCCAAAATGTAATTTTAATGCTAGTTACGGAAGCTCGAGTCATTGATTAATGCATTTATTACAGAGAGAGAAAGAGAAAGATAAAGTGTGTGTGAATTACCTGAGTCTGTGCGTCTCTCGACTCAACAGTGTTCGGCAGCAGCGTCTCTACTAATACCAAAGCTGTACATGTAACTGCTTCAAGAGCAGTTTAACTGCTACTACCTCAATACAGATAAATCTGGTGTAGCTTTTCACTTTCTGCGCACGTAAATGTGTCTGTTTGTATCTGTACTGTATGTGTGTATGGGAGACAGAGCGGCTGCGGGAAAAAGAGAGTATGTGCTTTCCATAGATAATTAAACGTAATTTCATATGGAAATACTTTGTCGTTTGTATCACATTGTTTGTTATATCTATTTGCTTGGTCGAGGTCTATGTGGGCTTTGATTCTTTTCCTGTTGTTGGCTATAAGAACCTATTATATATATATAGTTTTTTTTTAATGAACCAAAAGAGCTGGATGATTTCTGCAATGTTTAACACTTTTTTTTGTAACTAAAAAAATGAATAATCATAAATGCAAACTATTTTTAAATCATTGTTTGTTTGTTTTGTTATAAATTGACTCAAAATCAGATGATGGACATACCTCTTCTACATGAATTTGTGTGTGTAACTGAAGGTGTTTTGTTGTGTCTTGCAGTGGCAGAAGCGAGAGAGGACCTGCCGGGCTTATGTTCAGGTATTGTGCAGTGTTATCTCTATGAGACACTTCACCTCTCGTATCTCGTCTTATCCTCCGTTACACTGCACACATATATACTGACGCTCGACTTCCAATCCTGCGCCTGACTGTGAGCATTTTATTACAACACTTTCTAGGAAGCCTGTATATAAAATGCTTTTCAAAGATATTAATATACATTCATAAAGAATTCCTTATGTATCTGTATGCCACTGTACTAAAATACTCTAAAGAAACAGTTAGTTCAAGGTGGTATTATTTCTCATTCTTGGGAGATTTTGATTGGACAAACATATGTGTGTGCAACATTTATTTATTTATTTACGGCTCATTTTCCTTTAAGAGGATGTACATTTTAAATGCATATACCGGTACATCTCTGTTCAAAAGTTTGGGATCAGTACGATTTTATTTATGTAATTTTTTCAAGGAATTCGTTTAATTCAGCAAGGATGTATTGCATTGATCAAATGTGAAAGTAAAGATTTATAATGTTTAAAAAGATTTCTATTTCGAATAAATGCTGTTCTTTTGAACTTTTTATCCATCAAAGAATCCTGAAATGTTTTTTACTCTTTTCACTAAAATGTTGAGCAGCACAACTGTTTTCAACATTAATAATAATAAGAAAATGTATTATAATAGCATCAAATCATCATATTACAATGATTTATGAAGGATTGTGTGACATTTAAGACTAAAGTAATGATGTTAAAAAATCAGCTTTGATCACAGGAATACATTTTAGATATTACATATATTACAAAAAAAAAAATTTAAATGATGCTTTGGTGAGCATAAGAGACTTTCAAAAACATTTTTAAAAAAGAATCAATCTCCAACTTTTGAATGGCAGTGTATCTTCTAAAAGTAAACGTGTCAATGTTTAAAAGTGAAGTCGCACATAGAGCAAAATGCTTGTTTTGATTTCATGGGGTCTTTTAACATGATACCAGGAGTTTTTAAAATATATTATATTGGCGGTTACTTTTAATGAAAAGATATAATGCATTACCATGTGGCATTATGACTGCATTCATAATGCATAACATATACAGGCTTCATAGAAAGTGCCATCCATATTTTTTTATTGCATATGCCTACCTCAGATTAATTTTCTGCGCTGTGTGTGTGTGCGTGCGTGCGTGTGTGAGTGTGTGTGTGTGTGTGTGTGTGTGTGTGTGTGTGTGTGTGTGTGTGTGTGTGTGTGTGTGTGTGTGTGTGTGTGTGTGTGTGTGTGCGAGAAAGAGAGAGAGAGAGAGAGAGAGAGAGAGAGAGAGAGAGAGAGAGACTTCTAGCAATGATAATACTGTATGTCTTGCCCAAGGCTTTCTTTTAGCACTCATGTCATTTATAATGGCCTATAAGATGTTGCTCCTTAGTAGAAATAAATTTCAGCCGTTACATAAGATTCCCAGAGAGTCATATTTTGTGACCTTTCATGTCAAATGTAATCATAATGAAGTGTAACTGTATGTTTGTTTGTGTATGTGTGCGCAGGCGGTTGTGCAGACTGTGGATAATCTCCTGCGTGCCGAGGCTTTAGAGTCATGGCAGGACATGAACAATACGGAGCAGGCGCACACCGCCACCATGCTACTGGACGTCATGGAGAAAGGCGCCTTCCTGTTGGCCAATAACATGTACAATAATCACTTCTCAGACCATGCCTCCAATGTCGGTGAGTTTCTGTTGCGGTGTAACTAAATTAAAGTATTGATGGCTCTTTCAAAAACATGACAAATTTGTGTTTCAAGATTGTGGTTTTTCAGGTAACAAGCTATCCGTTCCCGAGTGACTTAGTAGCAGTGTAGCGCGACTTAATGTTACATCTCTGTTTGCAGCTGTTCAGTCAAGCAAACACACTGTCCTAGAATGTTGTCTCGTCCTCAGGTAGCATTGAGAAGTCTGATTTGTTATAGGGAATTATTCATTAGTTTATTTAATTGATATGTTCAAAATGTTAATTCAGGAGTCATTACTGTATCACTGCACACATTGTTCTGGTTAAATACTGCTATTAATTAACTTTTTCACTGCTGTTTAGTTTTGATTTTGTATTTAGTATGTATTTGGTATTTTTTTTATAAATATACACCACTGTTAAAAATTTGGGGTTGGTACGATTTTTTATGTTTTTGAAAGAAGTCTCTTATGCTCACCAAGGCCACATTTATTTGATCAAAAATACTTTAAAACAGTTATATTGTGAAATATTATTATAAGTTAAATAAATATATTCTATGTTTATATATTTTAAGAGATAATTGGTCAAAGCTGAATTTTTTAGCATCGTTACTCCAGTCTTCAGTGTCACATGATTCTTTAGAAAACATTCTAATATGAGGCCCAAGAAACATTTCTGATTATTATTATCAGTGTTGAAAACAGCTGCTCAATATTGTTTGTGGAAACCGAGATCCGTTTCTTTCTTTCAGGATTCTTTGGACCTGTTTACACTTGGTCACTTCATGTATTTACTCTGATCAGATATCTATCCGATCGAGAAAAGACCAGGTGTAAATGCACTCTGAAACGCATTCGAGTAATCGCTTAAACCACTTCAGGAGGTGGTTTGAGACGCATTCCAGACGAAACTGGACAATTGTAAATGCGAATGGTTGTTGAAACCACATATGTGCGTTTTATTCCTCACAAAATTATAAAAAATAAATGTGTGCCACGGGTGAGCAGCTGAGTATCTCTTCAGAAAGCCAATGCGCAAACTGCCACCAATGAAACTGAGTGTAAATCGCAGACGTTTAACCCTCCTATTATCTTTGGGGTCAATTTGACCCCATTCTGTAAATTCATGATTCTTTTTTTTTTTTTTTTTGCTTTAGATTTAATGACTTTTCCCAATTTAATGGGGACAAGTCTGTAAACATAAAATTAACCTGCTGATATTTTTTCAATGTCCTGTACACATTTTGTAGCATCGGTGTTCCTTGGGGTCAATTTGACCCCCGGCTCTTTTAGCTGTATAATAAAACGGAAGATATATAAAAATTTCACACACATTTGTTTTGGTTGTTTTATTGAGGTCACTATAACATGTTATAATTTGAATTTATAATGTTCATTATAATTTTACATATTTAATATTATATAAAAAAAAAACTTCCCTCTGTTTTAGGGCTCTAACCTAACATAACCTGTAGTATTGCGAGAACCACTAGTAGTTCAAATGACATGTGATATAATTGTCATCAGAACTAATTATTCTTTCCTGTGCCATGGGGAGTGGAAAACATCATTTTTGCGAGAACTTTGATGTTTCCCGTGCCATGGGAGAGGGGAAAACATCATTTTTGCGAGATTGACCCCAAACATAACTCGTGTTACTATCCTTGATAAAATAAATAGTTTTTCTTTCCAAATGTTATAGATTACAAAAATCTATACTTAGAAATATTATAAAACAAACAAAACACCAAATATATTTATAGTTTTCCAATTTTAGGTCAATCAGTAAGATTTTATGGTGATTTGTAAATTTGTCCATAGTCGTGCAATGGGTATTCTGGATGTATGAGGGGTGGGGAGGGGGGTGGTGGGTGGATGTCAACTTAAAAGGTTACTTAAGTAGTCAACAAAGACATAAATTACCTGAGACAAACCTTTGTAAAAAAAAAAAAAAAAATATTGTGGAGGTTTAAATTACTGGGGTCAAATTGACCCCAGTGGGTAACATTTTTTATCAAATTTGAGGGTAACAGGAGGGTTAAAACACAATCGTCTTCATTAAAAGTAGTAAGACTAAATGATCTTACCAGTGCTAATGCTGCTCTCTCTCTCCTATTGCGGCCTTTGATCTTAAAATTTGCTGATGATAAAAAAAAATAAAACACAGCTCTGTTACTTCCGTTGACATGAACTCTGTTGGATTTGCATGT
The DNA here is from genome assembly GCA_030578255.1 of Tiaroga cobitis. Lineage (NCBI taxonomy): Eukaryota > Metazoa > Chordata > Actinopteri > Cypriniformes > Leuciscidae > Tiaroga > Tiaroga cobitis. The sequence continues at coordinate 40,556,687 of CM060593.1, forward strand.
AGTGCAGGAATTGAGGGTGTTTGTTAGCATGCCCGCCTCCCACGCCGGAGTGGATTGAGAAGGACTGGTTACAGATGTAGGCCTAGTTGCAAACTTACTTGTATTATCGAAATATTGTTACCAACAAACGTATTAATTTATATAAAAAAAAAAAAAACCTCACTGACCCCAAACTTTTGAACAGTAGTGTATATAATATAAAAATAGCTTCAGTGTAGTTAGCTACTCTTTTAACATGATTTAACTTTTCCAAATATGTATCTCTATTGTAACCTTTAAAGGTTTTTTTTTTTTTTTTTTTTGAGGTTTCATTACAGTTGAAACACTCAAAGTGTGTGTTTTTGTGTGTCTTTAGATTTAGAGGTGCGTGTGCTGAACACCGAGACGGATTCTCAGGATTTGTCGTTCCCTCAGAACGGTCCCAGTGACAGCAGCATCCAGCTCTCGGCTTCCACCTTCAAACAGTACAGCCGAAACGGTCAGTCACAGCTGCATCTCTCTCCTTCTGCCCCCCTTCCATCACTCTTCCCCGTGCAGTTTCACTGAAGCTTAGCCAAATTTCCACTTTGGTTTACGCCGTTATTAGTTGATAATAATAAACCTAATCAGATTAACAAAAGCGCTGAGACTATTTCTTCCCTGATGGTTTCTTAACGGCACTCTTAATCGAACAGCCCGAGAGGCGACTAGATTACTATCATTTTCAGGCTGACGGAGCAATCTCAGCTCTCTTCTATCCTTCCTGTCCCCTCCATCTCTTAACCATCTTATCCCGCCATCATCTCTCCTACTTTTCGCTTTTTCCGCCACTCCTGCGTTTTGCCTCTTTTTGAAGGTACGCCTTCGTTCGCTGCTTCTCTGCGGAGGCAGGTCGGGCGGGGGAAGCGAGATTAGTATGATTGAAACAAACGCACATGAAATATTCATACGGAAGAAACGGAGTGAGTGAGCGCTGAAGAGATGAATGTTACGTTGCCCTCCATATTAAAATTCCTTTATCCCCTGATCACTCACTCACCCCCTCCCAGTCAAAATCATTTTAACCTTCACTCATCTCGCTCCACCGCTCCCTTTTTCCTCTTAGTTGTTATTCATATCCTCCTGCCACTCTCTTTCTTGTGCTGTGTTTCTTCATACAGGCCAGGTAAAAGTGGTTTTCGTGCTGTATAAGAACCTGGGCCCGTTCCTGTCCACTGAAAACGCCACCGTGAAGATGGAAATGGAGGCGGGGCCTGGTGGGCGGGGCCTGGCGGTGAATTCACACGTCATCGCAGCGTCAATCAATAAGGAGTCCAGTCGAGTGTTTCTGACCGAGCCTGTGGTGTTCACACTTAGACATTTACAGGTACATTAAACTCTCATAGACATAGGCATTTTGTATAACACTTGTAAGCTGAAATCCCCATCATGTAGCCTCAATTCATTTAACATTGTGTCTGGTACATGTGTCTATAATGAACATTTGCTGTGACAGAACAACACACATTTGTAAGAAAATGAACGCAGCAGTAAATTGTTCGTGCCCCTTAAACATGAATTCTTCTGAACATGTTGAACAGATGAATACAAACTTAATTCCTTTGGTCAGTTCTGTAACATGTTTCACTACTCGAGAATCAAGGAGAGATGTATTGTTTATAATTCAGTCTAACTGTGCTGCCTTTGCAGTGCAGAAACTGCTATTTCAGACAATACAGTGAAAATAAGTTTTTAAGAGCTAGAAATATAGTTCCGGACCATGATGGGTTTGCACACGACTCTTATCCCAGCCAACATTGCATGGCCCCCAATGTAGCCACGATATGGGCTTGAGGTATGTCCTCTAAATAGGTTTGTTCATGGGTTCATCGGCCCTATCTGAATCGTCCCCAGTAAGGGACCTGAAATGATTTGTGCGTAGGTTCCATGTTGGCCCTATCTGAATTAACCCCAAGTATGGGCCCCAAAGGGATTTGTCCATGAGTTTCATGTCAGCTTTATCTAATTAGCCACAAGAAGGGCCCTATATGTGTTTGTCCATGGGTTTCATGTCGGCCCTATCTGAATTAGCCCCCAGTATATGATCCAAATCGGTTTGTCCATGGGTTTCATGTCGGCCCTACCTGAATTAGCCCCCAGTATAGGCTCCAAATGGGTTTGTCCATGGGTGTCATAATGACTCTTTTGAATTAGCCTCAGTGAGGGCCTTAAATGGGTTTTTCCATGGGTTTCATGACGAAGTAGCCCAGAATGGGCCCTAAATAGGATTGTTCCTGTGTTCCATGTTGGCCCTATCTGAATTAGCCCCAGTAAGGGCCTTAAATAGGATTGTCTATGCATTCCATGTCGGCCATACTTTAGCTTATTCAGAAAGGTCTGACATGGGACCTCATGGACAAACCCATGTAGGGCCCATTCCTCAAGCCAATATCATGCCAAGAAAACATTATTTGTGAAAGCCACTGATATTGAGTATTTTCCCGTCCCTCTGTTGTTTTCTCATGTCCCCACATCTTTGCAGCTGGAGAATCATTTAACCCCAAACTGTTCGTTCTGGAACTACTCGGAGCGTTCGATGACGGGCCAGTGGTCATCTCAGGGATGCAGGCTGATGGACAGCAACAGCACACACACAACCTGCTCTTGTAGTCATCTAACCAACTTCGCTGTGCTGATGGTACACCACGAACCTGACGTAAGCGCACGCACACACATATCCCCTTACATTTATCACTGGCTGATAAATAAATTTGAATAAAGCTCTCATACACATAAACATTTTTTTCGCTTCCATGCAGTCTGTAAGACACATACACACACACACACATTATACACACAAAAGCAAATTACACAAATACACACACTGCAGTTTCAGCTTGACATTTACTGGATTTTCATAAGTCACTCTCCCTCAGGCAGCCTATCTGTTTATACCATTTCCCTTATCCATCTCTCATTCTATCAGTATCCAGGAAGGATGCACGAGTTGATCCTCTTTGTGATCACGTGGGTGGGTATCGTCATTTCGCTGGTGTGTCTCGCCATCTGCATCTCCACCTTCTGCTTCCTGCGAGGCCTGCAGACCGACCGCAACACCATCCACAAGAACCTCTGCATCAACCTCTTCATCGCTGAGCTCCTCTTCCTCATCGGCATCGACAAGACGCAGTATCACGTGAGCAGTCTAATGATCTGTATAAAGGAAAGAATGAATTTCACATGTTGATTGTGACATTTATGTGCACCCACTGATAGTACGTGCTGTCAGCATTGTTTTAGCATTTGATTAACTAAAGCCCTTAAATGCGAACTGCATTAAGTGCAGGTAATTTGCATTCATTTGCATGCCACAATTCCCTATCTTGCAGATGAGTCATTGCTCTGAGTGCTCGGTTGTTAAGGATGTACCAGACAATCACAATCTGATGTACTTTACTGGTACTGGTTTTCCATTCCTCATGTTCTTGCTCACTCCCGTATATACCAATACACTACTGTTGAAAACTTGCAGCATCATCTCTTTTCTCACCGTGTCTGAAACCCTGAAATCCTTCTATAAATACAACATCTACAACATCTACAACAAATACAACAACAGCCTACTCTGCTCTAATTGGTCAGACAGCCCAGTCTGTTGTGATTGGTCTACTCTGCTCTGATTGGTTAGATGGCTCAGTCAGTTGTGATTGGTCTACTCTGCTCTGATTGGTCAGATGACCCAGTCTGTTGTGATTGGTCTACTCTGCTCTGATTGGTCAGGTGGCTCAGTCTGTTGTGATTGGTCTACTCTGCTCTGATTGGTTAGATGGCTCAGTCAGTTGTGATTGGTCTACTCTGCTCTGATTGGTCAGATGACCCAGTCTGTTGTGATTGGTCTACTCTGCTCTGATTGGTTAGATGGCTCAGTCAGTTGTGATTGGTCTACTCTGCTCTGATTGGTCAGATGACCCAGTCTGTTGTGATTGGTCTACTCTGCTCTGATTGGTCAGATGGCTCAGTCTGTTGTGATTGGTCTACTCTGCTCGGATTGGGCAGATAGCCCATTCTGTTGTGATTGGTTACAGTGGGTGTCAGAAACGAAACACCCATCACCATATATGAATTTCAGCTCCGGAGGCTTCCTCGGCACTTGATACACAGTGATATGAACAGTAACAATGGCGTAGATCCTTTGGAAGGGCATGCAATGTGGATTTGCTTTCGCAAAGCAGAAAACAGCGTCTTCTCGAACCAAACTCTTCCAGGCCTCAGCTACAACTACAGTGTTTGACGGCAGGTCAAAATAGACATCGTTTGCAGGCAGCCAATGAAGACCATACTGGGCATTAAGCAAATTTGTTACAGACCTACGTAGGTTTGAGTGTACTGACCCAAAAATGTACTGACCCAAACTTTTAAACTGTTGTGTAAATTTAACAATATATTTTAGAAACACCAATATTAGCCTGTTAGCTTGTGTTGTGCACATGATGGAGCAGTCTTGGAGCTAGATAATACACTTTCAGTCTGACTGAAAAAATGCCTCTAGGCAATATTATGCACCTCTGCTTCCACTGGTTACATGCTCCAGATTTTTGGAAGAAAGCTGTATTATATGTTGATTATGCATTTTCTGTGCCTTTATCCAGCTGCCCCTGTATTTGATTCTTTGGGGCCAATTAGGTTTTAAGGTTACTGTTTTCTGGTGTATTCTGTACTCCTGCTCTATTGAAGTGTCATGTCTTCTTTTTTTGGTTGGCCAATTAAAACATTACCCATTGTGATTCTTTGAGCATGGAACAGAGTTTAGCATTGACCACTGGAAGTATATCTGATGATAGTGTATGTTGATGAGGCTTATGTTTTAGTCAGCCAACCAAAAATCAAAACCCTAGTGAAAAAACACTTCAGCAGAGCAGAACAACCGATTAAAACATTAACCACTGTGAACAAATTAATGTTGCTGAGTTCAGATCGAAAAGTATACGTGCTTGCAAGTATCAGCTCTTAAGTATCAGCCCTTCTGTGTTTTCAGATTCAAGAGCAGCTGATTAATTGCATAATCAATATAGCTCTCTTCAGAAAATGAAAATTAGCATGGACACATTTTAGCCTGCAAAATAATTAGGATATTGTGACATTAGTTTCATGATCACACAAATTGTGATGCCCTTGACATCAGTGTATTGACACCAAAAGTTCCCTGTTGAAAGCAGTGGTGGTTTAATACGTCTTCCAGAGTTCAGGTTCCATCAGTATGATGGGAATCAAAATCATTGACAAGATACCAAGGTTGCTTCAATGAGCTGTTCAGAAGAAGAACTGGATAATGTTTGCAGGCTTTAAGGCATTGATTTTTTTTTTCTTTTTATGGAAGATAAGAGTCTTGTTTGAAACATTTAAGTAAATAATAAATCCATGAGCAAATCGGTATCTTCTGCTTTGCAGGGGTGTACGGACAATACATAAAGTGTGTGGGGTGCATTATGAATCTCATCAGCCTCTCTTTGCAAGTATGGTTGTTTAAATACCTAGTTTCCATGGATACACTTACACTTACACTTATTTGAAAGTTTAATAACCAAACTTTCCAGTTACATCAGTCACTCTACAATACATACAAGTCATACAAGTTTAAATATCGGGGCTAAAACATTGTTGCGATATATATATATTTTGGTCGAAGATTATTTATCTTCTGTTGTTCACGTCTTCTCTCCTCAGCCAAGCACAATTTGAGTCATGAATATTAATATAAGTATGAGACGTTTGCAGTAAGTGATTTGCTGAAAGGTGGATGTTTTCAGGTGAATGCGTTTGCAATAGTGGGATCACTGTTTACCGTCTGCACATTTTGTTCAGCCAATCGATTGGCAGATGCTTCTGCTTGGAGTCCTTTTAATGTGACGGCTACATTTTCTTTTCCTTCCCTCTGCAGCCCACCACAATAAAACATTTACAAATGTGATCATCCAGAAAAGGAGAGGGATGAATTTATGTTTTTGAAGTTTTAGGGGATAAAAAGTACACCGTAATTTCCATGTCAGTCTCCTCCTGACATCGTTTTCAACTAAAAGCAAAAAAAAAAACTTCTTATGCACTTTGGCTGTTCATTTACACGTCAATGGCATCTTGGAGGCCTGGGAATGCAAACTTTTAAAAATGAGTGCAATTCTTTGACAACTATACAGTTATCGTCTCAGTGTAAACTACAAAAACGCAAATTTGTCATACGCATGTTTATCGCATGTTCAGTCTATTGGCGCATAGTGTTTCTTTACAATGTGACATCGCCACCTACTGGCCTGGCAGCATAATACAGTGTTTTTAATTGTTTTCACTGATCTGTGTGAACAGGGATAGTTTTGACAACGTAAAGGAACAGTTTTTCCATTTTTAGTACATGGTTGTCGTGTAAATGTACTGTAGGTGGTTCTGGACCAAATCAAAGTGCAATGTGGGGTAATACTTTATTTCGATGGTCCACTTTAGACGTTTTACCTATTAAAAAAAGTAACTTGCCTAATTTCTGCGAACACTTTATTTTGATGGTCCACCAACAGACATTCTACTGGCTATAAGTAACTTTGCAACTACATGTCAACTTATTCCACTAACCCAAACCCTAACCTAACTGTCTACTACAGTCTACTAATACTCTAATGAGAGTTAGTTGACATGTTGGACCATCAAAATGAAGTGTAACCGAATGTGCACCAGATTTCAAAAGATAGTTCACCCAGAAATGAACATTCTGTCTTCATTTACACATCCTTACTGTTATTCCAAACCTGTGTGACTTTCTTTCTTCTGTGAAACACAAAGGATGATTTTAAAGAATGTTGTGGTTTCGGTTGCCGCTTCCATTGTGTTTTCCCCCATACAGTGAAAGTCAATAGGAACCGCAAACTGTTTGGTTATCATTCTTCAAAATATCTTCTTTTGTATTCCTGAAATAAAAGAAAGTCACACATGTTTGGAACAACATTTTTGGGTGAACTGTCCCTTTCATAGTCACTAAGTGAGTATCATCAAATGTACTTCTGAAAGGTTTCTCGCTAACCCCCTCTTCCTTCTCTTTGTCCGAACGCAGATTGCATGCCCCATTTTTGCGGGCCTGCTGCATTTCTTCTTCCTGGCTGCGTTCTCCTGGATGTGTCTGGAGGGAATCCAGCTGTATCTGATGCTGGTGGAGGTCTTCGAGAGCGAGTACTCTCGGAAGAAATACTACTACCTGTGTGGCTATTGCTTTCCCGCCCTGGTGGTGGGCATCTCGGCAGCCATTGACTATCGCAGCTACGGGACTAAAAAAGCGTACGTGTGAAGCAGTCTATTTGCACTCGCCCATACAAGGGCCGTTGGGTTTTTAAGCAGGGGGCACAACCCCTCTTTAAACCATTTGTTTCATTTAAATGGATTCCAGCAAAATGGCTCTCTGGGAGTTTAAATTCCAATTGCAGAATCGTCTTTCACAAGGAAACGTATACTGGTATTATGTAGTTTGGAGTTCAGTAGATTGGTTGCTGTCATGTGATCCTGGCTTAACCAAGGTCATCATGTGAATTATAAATGAAGCCAGTTAAAGGTGTTGCAAGCACTTTTTTTTTTTTGAAATAGCACACATAAATCTGACAGATCTTGTTCTGATAAATTACTTTAAAAGAGCACTTCTTAAGGGAGCATCCCACTATTCTTTTTTAGCAATCTGAAAACTAGCCAATTTGAAAAAAGTCTGGTAAACCTGGAAATATTAGGGGGTTTTAAAATGGCAATTCCCAGGCCTGGACAACTTTTGAAATAATTAAAACATTAAAAAGTTACATTTCTTAAGTGTTTATTTTTTTTTAGCTTAAATTGTTCTTTTTGTGTGTGTGTTTGTGTGTGTGCTTTTCTTTTGCTTTTGCTTATGTTATATCCTTACCGTAAAACTTCAAATAATAGCCTGGGCTTTTATTTTCCCAAATCGCCAAACTGCACCGGCTTGTGTTTGAGACAAGCGTCTATATGAGACGGGCTTTTAATTTAGTGTTGAGATGTTGTTCATTGAGTGTAGGCCTAGAGATAACGATCCAAATAGCATAGGCTGATAGATGGAAAGCATGACAGTAGGAGGCTACCACATTATATTATGTTATATTTATAATTCGAATGTGTTTAACAAATCAGTTAATGTAAGAATTAGCCTACTATATTACCGTATGTCTAAAGGGGGTCGCACACCGGACGTCAAGCGCTGCGCCACGTCGCGTCTAGGACAACTCGAGGTATTGCACACCGGACGTGCACTTTCTCATTGAACAGTACAATTAAATACAATTGTTGCTTAGTCTGCAGTCTGGATTCACTTTATCTCAGAGCGTCCGTTAACTGAATGAATTGAGAATATCATAATATCTCGAGTTGTCATGGACGCGGCGCGACGCTGTGCTTTTCGTCCGGTGTGCGACCCCCTTTAGATTATTGGCAACATACAAAAACGAAACGATGTGACAGCCATGGGCTGAACAATACAAGTTACACATCAACAAGAAAGAATGAAGGCTACCCTGTAACACAACTGCAATTATGTGATACAAAATGACCACTATCATCATCACCGCGATCCTCAACTACAAGTTCATTGGCGAATTCCTCCTCCTCGTCACTCTCCTCCACTTCTCCCTCTCCGGCCTCCGCTAACTCTGCCTGCCTTTCTTGCGCTAGCTCTGCCCAGATGCGCAGGGCTCTCTTGCGGTATGTATATGTGTGTGTGACCAGTCCTACACGATCCGCTCCGAGTGGGATTCGAACCGGCATCTCCGTCAGGGGAGGTGGGCACGCTAACAAGGCTACTAAAGATCTCTAGTATGCCTCTTGAGGCCAGGGGAGTGAGGTTTACACACACAGCTCTTACTAGTTTGCCTCCATTACACTCACCCCCCTTAACCCAACCGGGTCACGGCACCAAATGTAACTAGTCACACTCGACCCGTTCAGAGCGGGATTCGAACCGGCGTCTCCGGCATGGAGACCGGCTTACAGCACCTTTAACTGAGCTGATTACCGCATGTGCGGGTGTGTCGCTTTGCGTGTTTGTGTGCATGCGAGTGTGTGTTGGTCTGTGTTTGTGTATGCGAGTGAGGAAAAATAGCACAGCTGCAGACTTTTGAATGTTGACTACAGTGCAGAAAATGAGACGCTGACTCAGTGTGCTAATGATTAAAAACTGAGCTTAACCTTCAACTAGACTTTTATTGCTCTTTTATTAGCTTGTTTTATGCCAAACATGTATCATGATGTTTATAGTAATACTATTTTAAGATAGTTTGCCATTGTTTCAGTGGATTCAATGATCAATAATTAGCTAAATTATAAAAGTGCATGCGATTTTTCCCTGTAATGAAGTGATCGTTCTTTGAACAGTGAAATGTTACCACTAAAGTTATTGTGTGTGTTTTTTGTGTAGGTGCTGGTTGAGGGTGGATAACTACTTCATCTGGAGTTTTATCGGCCCTGTGTCCTTCATTATCATGGTATTGTTCTCTCCAAACATTCAGTGCACTCTCTGCTTTGCTCACAGAGTTTGTTCTTTTTTCCCTCTGAAAAGTGCTGCGCTAGTCATATCAAACAAAGCACTTTTGTTCACCTATGGATCTGTTGCTGCTGACGACTATGTTTTGGCTGTAATATGCTTTATATGAGTGTGGAGTTTAGATTAGGTTTAGATACGGGAACTTGCTGACATTTTCGTAATTACAATATATTTTACTAATGCGCCAGCGCTGTTTTTGTTGTTATTAGTTTGTGGGTAAAAAAAAAAGTTTTCTTTTTTTCTTGCACTGGGTCTCTAATCTAACACGAACAGAGAGCGAATTTCTGTGTAAATGTTCGTATCACCATTCTCATGTAAATCTTGCATTTAATTGCAGCAATTTAAGCTAGAATGGTTTCACAAGCAGTTTCCACAGAACTTTTACTTGTGTTTTATGAATGAGCTCTATTGTTAGGAAGGAACCAGGGGTTTAAACTGTCTTTCCTGTTTAGACATTTTCTAAAGGATTTGTCGTTTTTTTTGAATAACCAATAGGTTAATTTGTCACAAAAACTTGGACATTTTTGTCTTTATGAAATCATTAAGTTACATTCCTAACCCCTTTTCCTCTGTCTCATCTTTGGCCTTTAGGTAAACCTGGTGTTCCTCATGATAACACTTCACAAGATGATCCGTAACTCGTCCGCTCTCAAACCCGACTCCAGCCGCCTGGACAACATCAAGTGAGTGTCTTCCACTGCAAAAATACATATTATAATCGCCTTTTTTTTTTTTTTTTTTTTTTTTTTTTTTTGCTGTATGTTTATGTATTTGTGAATGTGTGCATGTTCTCACTCAGGTCCTGGGCTGTGGGGGCTATCGCACTGCTCTTCCTCTTGGGCCTGACCTGGGCCTTTGGCCTCCTCTTCATCAATGAGAACACTGTTATCATGGCGTACCTTTTCACCACCTTCAATGCCTTCCAGGGCATGTTCATCTTTATATTCCACTGTGCTCTACAGAAAAAGGTCAGTATTTCATACCTAGATAGTACTTTGGGGACACATTTGCTGCTAAAATTCCTCAAAAGTTGGAATAGGAGAAAGCTTTGGATTACAATCTGTATCATGATAATTATCGTTATTATAAAGATAATGATCATAATTAGCTTTAATTAAAGGTATTTTTTGATAGATTATTGTTTTTAAACAGGTTTTCAAGCACTCCATCCGCCATTGTTCAGCCAAATGTAGCCCAAACTTGCATTATTTGTTGAGCCCTGCGGAGAAGTATTTTTGAAACTCTTGTTTCCCAAGCTACTTACTGTATAATTTAAAGTAGTTAAACATCATTCAAGCTACCTATTTGACTATCTGAGCTATTAACAAAAAGTAGCGAACTACACTGGAAATATATAAAAAAGTAATGTTATTAAATATATAACTATCTAATGATATCATTATTTTTTACAGTTAGAGCTATTTTTATATGACACAGTAAAGACATTGTTTAGGCTGACAGCATCAAACAAATAAATGTATATAATATACAATTAATAATACTGGAAATGCCTTAATTTCGAATTAAAATAGTAAAAAAAATAGTGATGTCTAGCAGTGATGACAGTGAATTCAGGTTTCAGTTGAATCATTGAATCATCTTTTTAAGTTGGCATGAACCAGAAATTGCAACCAACTCTTCTTCCCATCCCGTTTGACGTATATCCAAGTAAAACAGCTTATCGAATGAGTAAAAAAATGGAGGGCAAGACTTTTGTCAGATTATACTGTTTAATAGATTGTTAATACTGTGTAATAGATTATTACTGTAAAATGATGCTGTCGCATTACCGCAATATACAAAAAAAAAATTGTGAACTACTAAAATGACAACCCTTGTAAAAAAAACAGTGCACTTAATTGTTGCTTAAGTCCCAAAATCTTAAAGGTGTATTAAAAAAAAAACTTGCAGGTTATATAATATTAAAGGCACACTGTGGAACTTTTCAACCTTTATAATATATTACCAAAACCCATTAAGATGGTACATCGACTTACAATAGGTTGAATGACACGTCTGCCGTAGCCTGAAGGTGTCTGTATCCCTTTTACTAGCACTATGTAACTTCAGGTTTCGGGTAGGAACCCGAGCACAAAAAGAACTACAAAATTCGACCACTTTACGGCATGCGTCACTTCCCCAAATTCTAACGTAAGAGCTCAACTCGCATTTGATTGCCGTCTGCATGTTGTCGTCATGGCTGAACCAACAGCTACTCGGAAGAACGCAAAGATTTTGTCAGAGGACACAAAAAAAAAGAAAAAGGGAGAGTGATAAACTAAAAGCCAGGACAAGGATCAACATTGGTCCAGCGTTGGCTAAAGGAGGAGGAGGGGTGCCCGACCGATGCTGACCAGGCCGTCATGCTTTTGGACTAACTTAGTAAGTTAAATATATTGCTTGCACAATATCTCTATTTTTTCAAATTTGTTGTCTGTCTGGCCATGTTACGGAATCTATCTTGTCCTTCACGTATCAAGGAATGCTAGTAGAGTAGCGAATTATCAATCTGGTAGCAAGTAGGATGCTATAAGTGATATAAGTCACAACATACTGCCGTTATTTTTTTGCCTTCAGCTCATATTTGTGTGTGTGTAAAAGGACAAACAAACTGAAGCCTACAAATAACGGCAGTATGTTGTGAGTTATATCAGTTTTGTTACACGATTTCATCTCCAACCCTGATCAAACACACCTGACTTTAATTTTAAAGAGATCCTGAAGACGTTAATTGTTTGCTTCAGGTGTGTTTGATTAGGGTTGGAGATGAACTGTGCGGGACAGATGATCGGCAGGAGCAGGATTGGGCAACCCTTGTCTATGCGACTTACCTGATCAGACATGTTTTCTGTGTACTTTTGTTCAATTTATTTTCTTTATATACACTCACCTAAAGGATTATTAGGAACACCATACTAATACTGTGTTTGACCCCCTTTCGCCTTCAGAACTGCCTTAATTCTACGTGGCATTGATTCAACAAGGTGCTGAAAGCATTCTTTAGAAATGTTGGCCCATATTGATAGGATAGCATCTTGCAGTTGATGGAGATTTGTGGGATGCACATCCAGGGCACGAAGCTCCCGTTCCACCACATCCCAAAGATGCTCTATTGGGTTGAGATCTGGTGACTGTGGGGGCCATTTTAGTACAGTGAACTCATTGTCATGTTCAAGAAACCAATTTGAAATGATTCGAGCTTTGTGACATGGTGCATTATCCTGCTGGAAGTAGCCATCAGAGGATGGGTACATGGTGCCCATAAAGGGATGGACATGGTCAGAAACAATGCTCAGGTAGGCCGTGGCATTTAAACGATGCCCAATTGGCACTAAGGGGCCTAAAGTGTGCCAAGAAAACATCCCCCACACCATTACACCACCACCACCAGCCTGCACAGTGCTAACAAGGCATGATGGATCCATGTTCTCATTCTGTTTACGCCAAATTCTGACTCTACCATCTGAATGTCTCAACAGAAATCGAGACTCATCAGACCAGGCAACATTTTTCCAGTCTTCAACTGTCCAATTTTGGTGAGCTCTTGCAAATTGTAGCCTCTTTTTCCTATTTGTAGTGGAGATGAGCGGTACCCGGTGGGGTCTTCTGCTGTTGTAGCCCATCCGCCTCAGGGTTGTGCGCGTTGTGGCTTCACAAATGCTTTGCTGCATACCTCGGTTGTAACGAGTGGTTATTTCCGTCAAAGTTGCTCTTCTATCAGCTTGAATCAGTCGGCCCATTCTCCTCTGACCTCTAGCATCAACAAGGCATTTTCGCACACAGGACTGCCGCATACTGGATGTTTTTCCCTTTTCACACCATTCTTTGTAAACCCTAGAAATGGTTGTGCATGAAAATCCCAGTAACTGAGCAGATTGTGAAATACTCAGACCGGCCCGTCTGGCACCAACAACCATGCCACGCTCAAAATTGCTTAAATCACCTTTCTTTCCCATTCTGACATTCAGTTTGGAGTTCAGGAGATTGTCTTGACTAGGACCACACCCCTAAATGCATTGAAGCAACTGTCATGTGATTGGTTGATTAGATAATTGCATTAATGAGAAATTGAACAGGTGTTCCTAATAATCCTTTAGGTGAGTGTATTTTAAATTATTAATATTATGTTTATATCATTATTTTGTTCAATAGTGAATCGATTATCTTTCTTCAACCAACAAGTCAACTACTGTCTACACACACATAATCTAAAGACACGGGAGGCTGACCGGTTGACTGTTTGTTGACTTTTGCGACAGTGCTGAGGCGCTTGTGGCCTCTAGGGGAAAATTACAGGTCGAGCGCCCCTAGTGGCCAAAAGTTCCAGTGTGCCTTTAATTAAAAAAAGACTGCTTAAGTGTACTTGAGGAATTTCATGACTATTTTAACACTTTTAAAAAGAGTTCTTTGCAATAATGTCAAATTAAAAGTTTAGCTTAAAGTAAATTTTACAATGTTTGAATAATCTTTTGTCATGATTTAAAGTTTACTTATTTTGTTGTCTTGACTAACATACGGTAACACTTTACTTGAAGGGGTGTGCATAAGACTGACATGACACCTTCATAATCATGACATGACACATACCATGAATATGAAGGAGGTTTCATGCACGTTTATGACAACTGTCATTAAGTGTCATTCGCTCAATTATGACATTTTTAATGCAAATATGACATTGTTTGAGATGTCTTGGTTATGGCACCTTGACATAAACCAATACATCATAACTTGTCAGTCTTTGTCATGACAACTGGACATTACTAAGACAACATAAATTGTCATAAATATGTCATAACCATATATTTTAAATGTAATAAATCGAAACTTCATCATTACAAATGTGGAATTACAAATATAGTTAAATGCATTGTGACATACTAGGTTTCAATAGAAATGACATTAATGTTTATTTTAGTTTATTTTACCATAAATGTTGGTCAGTATTGGGCAGGAGTACACTTTAATCATATTTCAAAGACAACAGAAGTAATTATGAAATGACATATAAAGATTTCCTACTTAAGTGGGTCAGAAAAGAACTCCACATGAATTTCACATCTGCGAAAACACGTGCAACACATGTGCAAGACATACTTTGCACACGGTAAATATGTGTTAGAACACCTCCCATGGGAAATCCTTGTGGTGACATGTTGTCTGTATGTGAATAAACATGGGAAATTCATGTTTTTTTTCTGTTTTTCAGTTCAACTAATCGCATTTATTCTAAATTTAAACTCTAATAATTGTTATTTTAATTTATGTTAACATGCAATTAAGTGCCTGAAAACATTACTTTCAGTTCACACCTTAAGAGACAATACATGTCTATACTATAATTTAGATGCATTACTGCATCAGTCATCGTGTGTAGTGTGTGTAAGTGCCAATGCTCTGTGTTTCAGGTTCATAAGGAGTACAGCAAGTGCCTGCGTCATTCGTACTGCTGCAGTCGCACCTCTACTACGAGCTCTCACGGGTCGCTGAAGAATTCTGCCCTGCGTGCCAACAACCGCTACTACACCGGCAGCCAGGCACGTCATGCAGCCATACACCGACAGGTGACACGCATGCACACTGACAGCATTACTATTTATAGACTGCTGTTCTCTTCCATTTAACAATTCCATCACCTCATTCACCGGTTTCAGAGCCGAATTCGACGTATGTGGAACGACACGGTGCGAAAGCAAACAGAGTCATCCTTCATGGCCGGAGACATCAACAGCACTCCTACCCTCAATCGTGGTGAGACACTCTTTCAGCCTCAGAATGTCCCAGCATGCACCAGAGTCCCTCTCTACATATGAGTCTGTGCTTAAAGGGGTCATATTTCTTCTGAGAAAAGTCAGTTCAATCAGCAGCCATATTTGCAATGCCTCTATTTCAGACATGCAAGAGCAAATTTTGTCTACCTGAATGCATGGTGAAATACTAGAATATAAAGAAAGTACTGGCCAAACTCACATTTAAATAACAGATTTCAAATCAGCAACAAACTTTGACATGAACTGCCCTTTAATTTTTTTTTCTTAACTCAAATAGTGTTAAAAAGCATATATTTAACGTTGGTGAGATATACACAATGTGCATGAGCAGTTCTAAACTGCACGTGTCTGTATGTGTCTATGGGAGGTGGAGCTATTATGACTTCATCAGTTGGTGATTGGCTCTTTTATTTAGCAGGCGGGGCTCATTCCGCCATATTGCCTGTTGAACTTGTTCCCATTCATAGTAACACGAGTGAACCGTCTTGGTATACATACAGTCTTTAGATGCACATATAATATTAGTAAAGTTTTAAATTCTGCAAAACTCCCAGAATTTAGTTTATTCATGACCATTTTCATCCCTCTATTTGGCTCTTAGAATGAAATGGGCTTTTTTTTTTTGCATATTATGAAATGAGAAACTGCGCTTTTACATTGCTTTTACATTTTCTTTTCACACCGTTCCAGATGCGGCACGTAGCTATAACAGCAGTGCAGCGATCGTTTCCGCAACGAGTCTATTTTTGTTGTGCTGCATTAAAGTGACACTGCATGTTTCGTGGTCAAAATGGACAAAGATTGACCTAAAAAACTAGTAATTTCACCATAAATGCATTTAATACCGATACTACTACTATTTTTCAGTCATCTGAAGACTGTGAAGACCGGGATAAATCAAAGAAAAGTATGTGTTTGTGGTACAGCCGCGGATCAGTCATTCACTGCAAATGCATGTGATAGCACGAGTTGCTCCTGCACTGCAAACGGGGTATGTGTGAAACGGGCGTTAGATGATAGATCCACCTACAGTTCTTAGAAACTTAGATCTGTTTAAGAACTCTTTTTTTCGTACAACAGCAGCACTCATCTTGTTTGTTTATAGCGGATGCGGATGAACAGTCGTAAACCGGAAACTGATATGCCGACTTCTGACAATAGCGGAAGTTCGAAACTACGCTTGTGCACGTAGCCTATTTGACTAAACTTTACAATTAATCTCCCCCTTTGTTATAACAAGAGGATTTGTGCGTGTATAAAACTTAGTAAACTTGGGCTTAACATAAACATACAGTGTTTTAAAGGAAACATGGTTGGATTCTTACTACTGGTAACTTAAATGCCTTTGATTGGTCATTATTTTCAACAGAAATGGCTGTGTTTGGCTACAATAATTAACATTGAAAATAGACACATTTGCAGCGCCGTTAAACTTACGTGGAATGAATAAAACGACCAGATTGCTCTAATTGACTTGCTTTTCTCTTTATTAAACAATTACAAATGGAATGTTACACAAAGTATAACTTCGCTAATCCTGCAATAAAAATAAATGACTTTGCATTGACCTGACCAGGCACCCAAGGCATGGCAGCCACCATACCCTGCCATTACACAACTGACGCACCTCCACTATGAACAGATGCTGTTTTCTCACCGCTGTCATTTTTATTTTATTGAAAGGAAAGCGCGCTGCACATATTTACATATTCATCTAAACGTCACTAACAGTGGGGCGTTAGGATGTTCGCTAACAATATATCGCTATATTTCAAACTTTTTTTTTTACCCCCAAAGCAAAGAACTAAAAAGAACTTCTCCGTGAGTATCGGGGCCTTAAACGATAGTGAACAGAGAGAAGGAGAGAGAATGTTAAAGGGGAACTTGGCAACTCTAGCCATTTCTTCGCTGATTTTCACTTTTGTTGTCACATGTTTTCTCATCGAGCTCCCCCTACAGCTGTGCAGCGTATATTTTCACAACACTGTCATAAAAAAACTCACTTGCGGCACCTTCCTCCCGCTTTCTACCGCTGCTCATGTGCATTTGTTATTATCGGAGCCGGACAACTTTATCGTGTGGAGCTATGTCTACTGAGTGGGTAATACATCATACACAGTATCATAGAATTATGTCGAATTTCCATAAAGCAGTTCGTGTTTCTCGCTCGTTCTCGCTCGTTCTCGCTTCTCACGAGACTTCCTATTTCCAACTTACCGGGACGTATGTTGCAAGGTTGGTTTCCCGCCTGGGAACGCTGGGGGGAGCGGGGAAAGTCACCATTATCTCCAAAACAGGTTATTGAACCATTCAAATGATTTCTAAACGGTTTTATTAAGTTGAAATAGTTGCCAAGTGCCCCTTTAAAAGCAGACTATTCCCAAGACCGGATCTGGATTGTGGCGTCACCACCATTCTGATCATCCCAGGGATCAGTGTTTGTGGGAGGAGAGGGGGGGGAAGACAGAGGAGCTGCAGCTAAATCAACCGCCACTCTTTATGCTAATTCTATCCATTTTGTTTTTAATGAAGTGATTAGCCGCCGAATGAACGGGGGGTAATTACTCTAATTGAGGAGAATGACAGTGGCGTCCTCACTGCAGTGTGCCGATTGTTGCTTTCCGGGGACTTTAATCAAGCCGAGAGAGAGAGAGAGAATTTACGAGACAGAAAGGCAGATCTAAACCATATAGCGGCAACAAAAAAAGAAGAGAAGAATAGATTCTGGGGAGAGGAAACGGCAGGGTTTTGTGCCGCGGGAGAAAAGTTTTTAGATGTTACAAGAGTGAATGGCAGTCAGAAGTAGAGATGGAGGGTAATGAAAGGGCGCGTGCATGTGTACTCCGCTGTTTTTTATCAGATTAATCTCCTATCGCTCTCATTTGCCACTTCACCGCTGTGTGAAGTCTATTCTGTGCTTCCAAGAGCCGGCGCCGTACCTCCACCTCCCTCCCGCTGGCCTAGATTCCTTCCTCACGTTTTACACAAGACACTCCTGTGAGATGTTTACAGGAATTAAAGGAATGTTCCGGGTTTAATTCACGTGAAGCTTATTGACTGGATTTGTGGCATAATGTAGACTAAATCCTTGAGAACCTGTTGGTACCACCAGTAACAAGGTTTTAGCAGCAGGGAAATCAAACTCTTTCAGGTGGGGCTATACTTTGTAGGTGGATGAACATCTGGTTATGCGTTACCAACATAATTTTGGTGGGTGGAGTGAAGTTTGTGCCATGTAAACAATGCTTGACAGATAGACTCCTTCTGGTATCGCCTACTATACGAAGTTAACAAGTTTTCGAATCAAATCATGTTTAGTGAATCATTTGCACAGCTTAAATGGGTTTGTGAGCTTTAGCGGCATTACATTGTCATGACAGATTGAATAGGTCACACTAGTCTCATGTTAAAGTCTTGTGGCTATGATTTAACAGTGTGTTTACTACATGTACGTTTCTGTCTGTCTTGTGTTGTTGTTTTATTCTGAGGAATAAGTCTAAATTAATCAATTCTATGCCACAAATGCTGGTGGCACAGCTTTACTTTTATTAAACTTGGAACATCCCTGCAAGAGGTAAGAAATGCGTGTAGGACTGTATGTGTGTGAGAAAGGCGAGCGTGAGTGAGCGCACATCTAAAATTAATTCTTGAGGCGGTCCTCTCTGATAGATGATAGCGCGAGAGTGCAGGGTTGCACTTTGCCTCAGTCCACTCGATGTCATACTGGCCTCTTTTTAATTTCATGGCATTTCTGTCTGAAAGCCCCGGGCTGGAGCTCTGCGCCTGCATTATGGGCCATACTGAATGTTCCATTTCTCTGAGTCACATTTGTCTACTGCAAGCGTTCACATTTCACTGGGAAATGAACCCACATTTCAGTGACTGCTCTGTGAAACTACATAATGGCAAATATTACCATTTCCCTCCCAATGACTCCATCTGACAGTGAGGCATAGAATTACGCTCCACAACTACTCTTCAAATACATTTCGACTTGACTACAAATAAACACTTCATCAAATCATCCGTTACAACATCACACACCGATATTAAGGAGTTTTTTTGTTTAGTTTTTTTGATGAAATGTCAAACACAGTAATCATACTGGAGAGTGGCTTCTGCTTAACCTTAATGTGAAGTGCAAACAGCTATTCCATAATGTTCATATTGCGTATTACCCCTCTTAAAACTGATAGTTCTTGGCTCCTGGATGCTCACGAATACAGCTTTTCAGCACAATATATATGACAGGTTTAAAGGACAACTCCGGCGCAAAATGAACCTATGGTCTAATAACACATTGGTACCTAGTCAACCGTTCTCTGAGATTTGTTTTCATGATAATCGAATGTAAAGAGTTTTATCTCTAAAAACTGTTTAGCGTATAACGCTAGTATATAGGGCATAGAATAATGAAAAATAAAGATCGCTAGTTAATGCCACTAACAAGGCTCAAAATATCCCCACACTAACACGGTAACATAATGAGGGTCCCTACATGCAAACCGAAGCATTGAGAACTTTGTAAGTGTAGAGACAGTTTAATAAGAAGATATTTTATAAAGACAGTCCACTTAGCGTATACAGGCAGGAGCCATCTTTGGAAAACAGTCTCGACAAGTCGCACCACGAACGCCGTTCATACAGTTCAGCTCACTTGGCACAGCGTTCGTGGTTCGACTTGTCGAGACTGTTTTCACAGTTTTCACTGTTTTCGCGATCTTTATTTTTCATTACTCTATGCCCTATATACTAGCGTTATACGGTAAACGTCTCAGGTTACGTATGTAACCCTGGTTCCCTGATAGGGAACGAGACGCTGCGTTTGAGACGCGGTGGGAACGCTCTGCGTGATTGCGTCATGAAGCACGTGTAAAATCAGTCCAATGGAAGTCCGATACGTCATGGGTGACGTCATAGACCAGGAAACTATAAAGCACCCTTGCAAACAGACCGCGCCAGCTTCTGAAAAGTCTGAAGCAAGTCGATCAGGGTGTGCAGGAAGTATGGCAGGCAAACGCAGCGTCTCGTTCCCTATCAGGGAACCAGGGTTACATACGTAACCTGAGACGTTCCCTTTCAAGGGAACTCGAGCTGCGTTTGAGACGCGGTGGGAACCCCATACCCACTACGCCATAGTGACAAATGCCCGTTCTGTGTGAAGTCCATTGCGCACACTAAGAAGCAAGCAACCTAGCCCCTGGAGTGGAGAGGTCAAGGTCATAAAACCTGACAAATGTATGCGGAGAGGACCATCCTGCCGCATTACAAATATCAGGAAGGGAAACCCCTGAAATTAAGGCCGTAGAGGCCGCCATACTCCTAGTAGAATGGGCCCGTACAGCCATAGGTGAAGGCTGACCGGCCGCTTCATAAGCTAGTGAAATAGCCTCGACTATCCACTTGCTCATAACCTGTTTAGATGCAGGGCACCCTCTTTTGAGTGACCCAAAACATACAAATAATTGCTCTGATTTACGCCACAGGGCAGCTCTGTGAACGTAGGCATCCAATGCCCTAACTGGACATAACAGGTTCAATTGTTCCTGATCTGGGGTATTAAAAGGTGGAGGATAGAAGGCCTGCAGCACTATTGGGCCCCCAACATTGACAGGGACCTTAGGAATATAACCCGGTCTAGGGTATAGAAATGCTTTAACCATACCAGGTGCAAATTCCAAACATGACGGAGCAACCGACAGGGCGTGTAAATCTCCAATTCTCTTGATAGATGAAACAGCAAGGAGAAATAAAGCTTTCAAAGTGAGGAATTTTTCTGAAACCTCTTCAATGGGCTCGAACGGAGCTAGAGCCAGACCCTCAAGTACAATGGCTAAATCCCAAGCCGGTGCTCTGGAGTGCAGTGCAGGTCTCAACCTCAATGTACCACGGAGAAAACGAGTAATCAGAGGATCTCTCCCAATAGAAGTACCCCCCAGAGGGGTATGGTAGGCCGAGATAGCCGCCACATAAACTTTTAAGGTGGAAGGAGATAATCCAGCAGAGAAACGGTCTTGCAGAAAATCGAGAACTGAACCGACAGGGCAGTTAACAGGATCTAACTGACGCTCACCACACCAGGTGGAGAATAATTTCCATTTCAGTGCATACAGTTTTCTCGTGGATGGGGCTCTGGAATGGAGAATGGTCTCAACGACCTCAGTCGAGAGACCGGATTCTATGAGCCTGGCCCCCTCAGAGGCCAGGCCCACAGTTTCCACAACTCCGGTCGAGGGTGAAATATCGTGCCCTCTACCTGGGACAGCAGGTCCCTCCTGATTGGAATCTCCATAGGAGAGCCGCTCAGAAGAGACACCAAGTCCGAGAACCATACTCGAGTCGGCCAGTAAGGGGCTATTAGTAACAGACTGGCCCCTTCCCGGCGAACCCTCTCCAGAACCCCCGGGAGCAATGATATCGGGGGAAAAGCATACAGGTGAAGCCTCGGCCAAACCTGCACCATCGCATCCAGTCCGAGAGGAGCTGGGTGCGTTAGAGAGAACCACATAGGACAATGGGTTGTATTTGAGGATGCGAAAAGGTCTATCTGAGCACGACCAAATTTCTCCCAAAGGAGCTCCACCACCTCGGGGTGAAGTCTCCACTCCCCGGGCCTCAGCCCCTGCCTTGACAGTATATCTGCTCCCACATTCTGACGCCCCGGAATGTAAACTGCTCTGAGAGATAGCAACTTCCCTTGGGCCCATAGGAGGATCTGATGGGCCTGCTTGCAAAGGTGACGTGACCTCAGACCCCCCTGATGGTTGATATATGATACCACCGACGTGTTGTCCGTACGGACCAACACATGATGGCCTCTCAGGTCTGGCAGGAAATATTTGAGAGCTCGAAATACCGCCATCATCTCCAAGCGATTTATGTGCCATGACAGATGATGGTCCTGCCAAAGACCTTGCGCCGAGCGGCCACTCATGACCGCCCCCCATCCCGTGAGGGAAGCATCCGTCGAAAGCGTGACGCGTCGACAAGAAGCCCCCAGCACTGGGCCCTGGGCGAGGAACCAAGGTTTCTTCCACATGACCAAGGCACGAAGGCATAGCCGCGTGACCTTGATCTTGCGGAACGGATTTCCCCTCGGAGAAAACCCCTTGGTTCTGAGCCACCACTGCAGGGGTCTCATGTACAGCAGGCCAAAAGTAATCACGTTGGACGCTGCTGCCATGAGCCCCAACAGTCTCTGAAACTGTTTCACAGTGAGTGACTGGCCTAGTTTTACATTCTTTACGGCTGTGAGGATCGCAGAAATCCGAGCAGGAGATAGACGTGCCTGCATTGTGGTAGAATCCCAAATTACACCTAAAAAAGTGGTCCTCTGAGCAGGGAGGAGAACACTCTTCTTGATGTTGAGCCGCAACCCCAACTCCTTTATGTGAGACAGAACGACATCTCGATGCCGAACTGCCAACTGCTCTGACTGAGCTAAAATCAACCAATCGTCGATATAATTTAATACGCGAATGCCCTGGAGTCTCAAAGGAGCCAGAGCTGCATCCACGCATTTTGTAAAGGTGCGGGGTGATAAACCTAGGCCAAACGGTAGAACCCGATACTGGTAAGCTTCGCCCCCGAAAGCGAACCTCAGGAACTTCCTGTGATGAGGATGGATGGATACATGAAAGTAAGCGTCTTTCAGGTCTATTGTGACAAACCAGTCCTCGGACTGAATCTGTGATACAATTTGCTTTAGTGTGAGCATCCTGAACTTGAGTTTCTGAACTCTGCTGTTTAACTGGCGCAGATCTAGAATAGGACGCAACCCTCCATCTTTTTTCGGAACAATGAAGTAACGGCTGTAAAACCCTGACTCTCTGCTGGGAGGAGGCACCCCCTCTATCGCTCCTTTTTGAAGAAGTGTCAGAACTTCCTGCTCCATAACCAGAGCCTGCTGTGGGTCCACCACTGTGGGAAGGACCCCTTGAAATCTGGGCGGACGAGAACCGAACTGAATTCTGTAACCCTTTTCTATTATATGCAGGACCCATGAAGAAATATTTGGCAGAAGTTTCCACGCTGCCAGAAATTCTGATAAGGGAACCAGTCTCTCGAGACTGGCCTCTGGATTTGGTTGAACAATCATTTCGGCGCCCTGAAGCGGCGAACCGGCAGGGAACAACCGAACTGACCGTTCTACAATCCTCCTCAGAGGATTGCATGGGGACGCTGACACCTCGGTGCCCTGAAACGGCGAACCGGCAGGGAACAACCGATGTGGCAACGCTGCGACTCTCCTCGGAGAACCGCCCCCCGGAGGGCGCCAAAGAGAAACGGTTCCTCGGAATCGTTCCTCCCTGGAGGGGACCACCCTCAGAAGCCTGGCACACTTGGCGTCAGGACTTCTTCTTAGTCCAGGTTCTTTTAGGCATGACAGTCCTCGGATTCTGTCTGCCCCCAGCAGGCCTGGACTGCGAACGCCACTCGGGAACCCCAGATTGTGGAGGAGCCCGAGCAGCAACGCTCTGTTTCTGCTGGTATCTATATGAGGAGCTCGTAGACGGACGAGGCTGCTCAACCTTTATATTGCGTGCAGCCTCGGGGACATTAGACCGGCGAGGAAGAAACCTCTGAAACGCAGCCGCTTGTTTTTTATTTTCTTGAAACCTATCGACAACACAATTTATAGCATCGCCGAACAGACTTGTAGGAGAAACCGGTGCGTCCAGAAGAACAGATCTATCTTTATCCTTTATCTCAGAAAGATTCAACCATAAATGACGTTCCGTGGCCACCAGGGCTGCCATAGAACGGCCCACAGATTTGGCCGTCTCCTTGGTGGCCCGGAGAGATAGATCTGTCGTGCGACGTAATTCTCGAATTGCATCAGCACTAACTTCCTCACAATCATCTATGTCCCTCAGCAGGTCAGCTTGATAGGCTTGTAATATCGACATAGTATGAAGGCATGCTGCCGCCTGACCTGCTGCCGAATACGCTTTACCCACCAGCATTGATGTATTTTTTAATGGTCTGGTGGGTAACGTCGGGGCTTTCAGTGATGACGCTGACTCGGGGGAGAGATAGCTCGCAAGCGTCTCTTCCGCACGAGGCATCGTCAAATAACCGTAATCATCAATACCTCTCACTTTACTGTAATTACTAGTTTGAGGATTATGAACTCTGAAAGATGCCGGTTTATTCCATGATCTAGACACCTCAGTGTGAAGATCAGGAAAAAACGGGAGCTCCCGACGAGGAGGTCGTGATCTAGATGGTAAATAACGATCATCTAGAAGACTCTTTTTTGATTCAACATCAATATCATCAGCTGGCCACTCAATATTTAATTTAGTAACAGCACGAGATAAAACCTCCATTAACTCCTCATCATCGGGGATATGAGCTGGCGAAAACTCAAAATCCCCCATATCAACGACATCCGGTTCCTCAGAACTGGATAGCCGCAACATTGGTGCCTCAACCTGGGGAGGAGAAACCGCAGGGCGGGCTCCTTCCTGGGCTGGGACACCGGAACTAGCAGGTAAGGGCTGAGAAAGGGCTGGGCCCGTCTCAAACCCCGCTACTAGATCCATCTGTGAACCCCATGATGCACGCCGCCGCTGTGCCTCAGCAGCAGCGGGACCCGCACCACGGGGAACACGAACCGAACCATCCTCCTCAAAGAATGCCCGGCGGGAGCGGAGAGTTTTCATGGACAAACTCATGCAATGCTCACAATCAGCCCCCTCGAGGACTGACTGGGCATGCTCCACTCCCAAACAAGCAACACACATCTGATGTGTGTCCCCACCCGTAATGAAACGAGGGCAGGGAACAACACAACGTTTGTAATCTTGCTTGCTCGCCATAATGATATATATATATATAGCAATGTGATCGGACAGACAACAATAAATAGACAAGGACAGAATCACAGAGAGCGCTTGCTGAAGACAACAGAAGCTGGCGCGGTCTGTTTGCAAGGGTGCTTTATAGTTTCCTGGTCTATGACGTCACCCATGACGTATCGGACTTCCATTGGACTGATTTTACACGTGCTTCATGACGCAATCACGCAGAGCGTTCCCACCGCGTCTCAAACGCAGCTCGAGTTCCCTTGAAAGGGAACAGTTTTTAGAGATAAAACTCTTTACATTAGATTATCATGAAAACAAATCTCAGAGGACGGTTGACTAGGTACCAGTGTGTTATTAGACCAAAGGTTCATTTTGCGCCGGAGTTGTACTTTAATGCGATTATATCACTACAAAGCAAAGGCTAACTGTAATTCTGAACGTATGTGTCCGCGACTGTATATTCTTAAGTAGAAGTATACCACTTAATGAGTTTTCTAAACAAAAATAACATTTTAGCAAACATTTTGTGTTAAAAAATGTTATAGCAGTAAGAGCAATAAGACACTGCCCTAACTAGGTCCAACACAACCCGATCTCATTAATGTAATAAACAACGAAATGAAGCCACAACACACCGGAGTCAAGCCAGATCACAAACAAAAGCAAGCCAGCACACAACAAAATCAAGCAACACAATGAAATTAAGCCACAACACAACAAAATCAAGCCACAACACAACTTAATCGATCCACAACACAACGAAATCAAGCCACAACGGAAATGCTCCCGATCACTAGGGGGCTCTCAGAGCACAGTAAAGTTAGTTTACCTTGCCATTGTTCTATAGAGTCGGCAGTCTTACAAAGATATCAATACCATGATTAGTTTTAACAGTATGAAACCATTGTATATCAACAAGAAATATTCATTCAAAATCACCTGCGTGCATTATAGCTGTATATTTATACCTGAGAATGCTTTGACGCGCTACCACAGCGCATGATGCCTAAATGAACGTCTCCCAATTCCATCAAGTGGTTAAAACGTCTAATTTGTATGAATTAAAATGACTTTTAACATTTAAAAACAGACATTTTCAAATTCCAAAGCTTGTAGTAGGTTCCTATTGGTAAGACTGACTTACTACGGGTGAATTTTGTCCATGGGGAATTGATTGAGTGATTGGATAAATCAATTATAATAAATACTGCAATATTTCATAAAAAAAATTGTCAATTTTGATTTCATGGTGTCTTAAAATAATGGCTATAAAGTGTGATTTTTACAGGCAGAGAAAAAAAAAGGATGATATTTATGTTAAAGGATTAGTTCACCCAAAAATGAAAATTAAGTCATTAATTACTCACCCCCATGCTGTACCAACCCTGTAAGGCCTTCGTTCGTCTTCGGAACACAAATGAAGATATTTATGATTAAATCTGAGAGGTGGATGACAGCTACATAGGCTGCCTAAGGGAATGAAACTTGACGGCCCAGAAAGTCATTAAAGAAAATGTTTAAATATTCCATGTCACAACAGTGGCTCAACTATAAGTTTATCAAGCGACGAGAATACTTTTTGTGCGAAAAAACAAACAAAAATAACGACTTTATTCGACTATTCCTTTTCTTCCTTGTAGGCCTGAAACGAGACTTCAAGAGATTTCCACGACGCATGCGCGAGAATTGCGATCTCCTTCAACTACTTCAGTTAAGTTCTCGCGCATGCGTCGTGGAAATCTCTTGAAGTCTCGTTTCAGGCCTACAAGGAAGAAAAGGAATAGTTGAATATAGTCATTATTTTTGTTTGTTTTTTCGCACAAAAAGTATTCTCGTCGCTTGATAAACTTTTGAGCCACTGTTGCGACATCAGTGTTTCCGCTACATTCATTCCGCAGTGGCGGGCCGCCACACCTAAAATCAACCCGCCACGGCTGCAGCTTCTCAGTGAGGTCCGATATTGTGCTATTTGTTAAGCCCCTCTAAAGGCATAAAAAACATTGTAAAGCACAATAAAGTTGTCGCACTATATTCTAAGACTTCTAAACTCTTTCAATAGCATAATGTGAGGTAAAAATGAATATTTAAGTCGTTAAAGTTAATAGAAACTCATCTCTCCTCAGTCATTTACATTTACATTTAGTCATTTAGCAGACGCTTTTATCCAAAGCGACTTACAATTGAGGACTAAACCAAGCGAGTCATCGTGAAGAGGCAAAAACAAAACAGCGCGTCGCGTTCGGTTACGACAGTAACACGACGACAGTCATCAAGATCAATGTTCCCATTATTATACTTTATTTGTAGATAAAGGTCTATGGTTTGCATAAAATGACTTTATCTTGCTGGAGTTTATTGCACTTTCTAAATCATATTCCTTTCTCCCGGGTGTCTGTTAGATTACAGCACTGGAGTAGAGAGCGCTATGAATTGTTCTACATGCGCACTGTAACTGAAATTTAAAACTGTAAACAAAAAAGGCTTAATAAACTGTTACATAGGAAGAATACACTAAGCATAGATAGATATAATCTCTTCTGTTCGCTTTGTGCTTTGAACTTTTCAATGCGAAGAGAAGCGCTGTGACTTCGCGAAGTTTGCGTTGCTTCAAGTGCATCATTCTGCGCACGAGATACGCATATTCGCTTTGCCGCTCTTATTGGAGCCTTCCATGTTATAATACTTAGGGGAGGTTTAAACTTGCCTGGGGCAAGGGGGTGTGGCCAATGGGAATATGGCCTCATGGGCCACACCCCCTCCCCCTGGGGAGATGGGCCTGCCACCACAGTTGGAAAAAATCCTAGAGGAAACACTGGACATGGAATATTTAAACATTTTCTTTAATGACTTTCTGGGCCGTCAAGTTTCATTCCCTTAGGGAGCCTATGTAGCAGTGACCCACCTCTCAGATTTAATCATAAATATCTTCATTTGTGTTCCGAAGACGAACGAAGGCCTTACGGGGTTGGTACAGCATGGGGGTGAGTAATTAATGACTTAATTTTCATTTTTGGGTGAACTAACCCTTTAAGATTTTTTTTTTTAAGGCACAATGGGGAACCATCTTCTAACCAACCCTGTGCTGCAAACCCGAACAGGAAGCTCTCCCTACAACACGCTGCTGGCTGAGACGTTTACCCCGCCCTCGCCTGGAGTCTTCAACTCTACCGGTCAGTATGTGCCTGCTGCTTGAAAGAAAAGATCCCTTTAATATCTAAGTTGTTTCAGAAGAGTTGTCTCAAATGTGCCAAAATGCCACCCAGATTGTATTTATGAAGGTTGCTATTTTATAACTTAAATGACTTAATGGTGTTTAATTTGTTGCGCATACTGTGCTGTGAGAATCAACTTGTCTTGGATGTTTCTTCTAAAACCTCTTAGGAAAAACAAATATATATATATTGAAATATTATTACAATTTAAAATAAAATGATTTTAATAAATTCTAAAATTGAATTTGTTCCTGTTTTGCAAAGTTGGATTTTCAGCATTATTTCTCCAGTCTTCAGTGTCACATGATCCTTCAGAAATCAATCTAATATGCAAAGAAATATTTCTTATTATTATCAATGCCTAAAACAGTTGTGCTGCTTAATATATTTGTGGAATCCATTATACATTATATCCATTATATTTTTGATGAATAGAAAGATCAAAAGAACCGCATTTGTTTAAAATAGGAATCTTTCGTAACATAAATGTATTTATTGTTGTCACTTGATCAATGTAATGCATACTTTCTCAATCAAAGTATTAATTTCTTTTCTTTTTTTAAGCTTACTGACCCTAAACGTTTGAACGGTCTGCATATTTGAATGGGAAATATTTTAGTTCAGCTCTTTTAGAAAGCTTAATCACAAAGAGATCTCTTTAAAATCACAATTGTTCCTCCAAGACAGCAATGCGACTTAATAGAGAGTATTTTGTGTATTTTTTTTTCATTTCTGTTAGAAAATATCAAGAGAAACATCAAACTTAACTTAGTTTCTTTAGCTTAGAACGACTGTCCTTTGAACAATAAAAAAAATCCACTGGGATGTTTTATTATTATTATTGTATATGCAGTTTCTGCCGCAGTGTGTGTGTGTGTGAGTGTCACTGATGGTATTCATGTGCGCATATGCTGTGTGTGTATGCGTCTGTGCGTCTCCCTCTGCGTGTGAGTTTACACCCTGTCGGTCTGTCAGTGTGATTCAGAGGGGTGGACAGGGGCTGACCATCTGGCCAGCGTTTCATTCCCTCCTGCTGGAAAGACAGACCAGAGCATCGATTAAAGCTAGGGCTGAAGTTGAGTGACTGACAACGGAGCGAGAGAGGAAAGCGATCCCTGGAGATTCGCCACAGAGTATCGGCATGCCCGTGTGCCGCACACACATATGCCCGGGCTTCGCTCTCTTGCCATACCGTTCGCCTCCATGTGTCGATTGAGAGGCAGCGAGAGAGAAAGATAGCTGCGGTTCCCATGTCAGTGGGATGAAATTTAAGACGCCGTCTCTGTTGAATATTTTAAACGTTCCCTCTCTGTGTAATGTGTCAGGCTGACGGTGCGGCGCTCAGCTCGGCTTGGCTGAGAGGACATTTTTAGAATGCTTATGGAGAGGAAGTAGGAGGAGGGCCTCATTAGAATGTCTAATTACTCTCTCTCTGCACAGAGGAGCGTTGATTAAAATCATACCGGGCATTAATATTTAAACCCCCGCACGCCTTGGTCTGTGCCGCCACACGCATCTCCTGCGTTCAATACACGCCGACGAGTCAAAAGAATATCACAACATCTCTGGAGTGTGAAAGGGTGCGTGAAATAAACACCGTTTTGACTTTATGAGGTTGAAGTGTGAATAACGTCTAGCTGAATAATCATCATGCCAAAACCAAACAATCAACAAGCCTTCGTTTTCTACGAATTTTAAAGAATTCTGTTCTTGTTCATACAATCAAAGTAAATTTTTGCTTATAACTGTCACTGTATTGACAAAAAAAAACATTCTTCAAAAAATATTTGTTGTTGTTCCGCTAAAAAATAAAGAGGAAGTAACAGGTTTGAAACATTATATAATGACAAAATTGTCATTTTCTGTACTACCCCTTTAAATAATTTCATTATAGTTATTGTCGCTAACCACATTTTGAAAGCAGTCATTTTATTTTATATTCTTTCCAATTATGATTAGCCTGTAGCATGTAGCAGTAGCATGGCAATCTGCAGTTTCAAAGTAGCTTCCCCAACACTGTAAATGAGGCACTGCTGTGTGGGATTTGTTTTTCTATAGATGTCCATTGTTGTCTCATGGCTGTTACAGTAATTCAGCAATAGAGTTCTTGTGTGTGACATTTGTTAATGCTGACATTAATTTTGTGGGGATTTCAAGAAAAATAATCCAGTTCCATGTAAAACTTAATGTAGAAATATATCATTGATCACTGTTGTTGTCTTTCTTTTGTCTAACTTTGCCCTCACATGGCCTCACCATGGATCCACAGGAACTTTCCGTGACCCAAGTAAGACTCTTTTCACTTTCATGCTTACGGCTATTTTCAGTGTTTTATAGGCTAAATTTGCAGAATGATAACCTCTTCACGTGTGCAGTGAAGCCTGTGCTTCTATGTACACAATTTACGTCCCTGATAATAACTTGCCTCTGTCCATAGCCTATTAATCTTGTGATGGAAGTTGCTTTCCCCATTATTGATTTAATCCCGGATTCTGTTGCTTTGAATCCCCGTCTTGATTAAAATAGGTAATGAAGTGCTCACTTCTCCCTCTTCTTTTCCATTTGCTTACCTCCTCTCATTTGCTCCCTCAACAGAGAGCACACTGTCTAAGAACCGAGATCATGGAGGCATGGAGACTCTACCTCTGAACGGGAACTTCAACAACAGCTATTCTTTGCGGAGCGTCGGGGGTCCGAGTGCTCCCGGGGGAAGCTGTGACTTCCTGGGAGGCGGAGGTGGAGATAGCCCCCCTCCCCTTCTCAACCCCCGCGGTTCAGAAACTCTCGGTGGCATACGGAGAAATCTCTCGGATGCTGCGGCATTCGAGAAGATGATCATATCTGAACTCGTGCATAATAATCTACGAGGCGGTGGAGGGGTTGGGGGAGGTGACAGAACATGTGGCAGCCTGGTC
The DNA here is from genome assembly GCA_030578255.1 of Tiaroga cobitis. Taxonomy (NCBI): domain Eukaryota; kingdom Metazoa; phylum Chordata; class Actinopteri; order Cypriniformes; family Leuciscidae; genus Tiaroga; species Tiaroga cobitis. Next base: position 40,587,926 of record CM060593.1, read on the forward strand.
AGAGGACATGGGCACATGGGCATTGGACGGGGTGGAGGCGGGCCCGACCCGGTGATAGGCATAGAGGACGACGAAGACTTTTGTTCGAGAGAAGCACGTCAGCGCACACCGCAGGACGTGGAACTTCTGTACAAGGCTCTGGAGGAGCCCTTGCTGCTTCAGCGCGCCCAGTCCGTGCTCTACCAGAGTGACCCCGAAGAGTCCGAAAGCTACACGGCCGACCTGACAGAGAGTTTGGGCCACAGCGGTCAGAGCGCCCAAAGTGCAGCACACCACGGCCACAATGGAGCTCCCGATTCGCCTGCGCGGGACTCCCTCTACACCAGCATCACCAACCTACGAGATTCACCCTACCCTGACAGCAGCCCAGAGCCACTAGAAGTGGTTCCACGCTCAGCCCAGCCTCCGGAGGAGCTCTACTACAGCTCGGGTCGGCCTGCCATAGGCTCCCGCGGAGCCCCCATGCAGACCTTCTACCAGGCTCCACCTAGGAGACCGAGCACTGAAGCCCACCCCGGCCCTGAGCCCCCCCACACCGAGGGAGATGGACAGATGCAGCTGGTCACAAGCCTGTGACTACAAGGAAGAGGTGGAGGAGTAAGAGCACCACTGGGTCTGATGCAAAGTGCAGATGCCGATGATAGACTCCTCTCCTGTCTCTGACTCCCTCCTTATGTCTGGTTGCCTTTTAGCTCTTTCATTTGTTTTGAAGTAAGAGGTAAGGAAAGCCTAAACAGGGAGAGCGACAGAGAGGTTTGTCTCCATGGCAGCAGGCTCTCTGAAGTGCTGTGTAACCACTCTGCTCTCTCATCAGCGTCATTTTCTCCTCCCTCCTCACACACACATGCAGAAACAGCAAGTCCTACTATCTGCCTTCTCTCAACGGACGTCTCCGCTTTCAGCTCTCTCTGTTCCAAGAATACTGTCAAGAATCACACCGGCCTTCTATTTCTGTCTCTTATTTCACGTCACATCTTTAAAATGTTACTTTTGCGTAACTCCTTACCTTCACTTTCCTTTCTCTCTCTTTCTCCATCATTATTTGATGAGAGCTGTTACATGAGGAAATGGGGGTATGCCATTATACTGCAAGTGACAAAAATCTCTCTGAAAGCTCTTTGGTGTTGCCAAAAATAACTGTTTTTGAGCCAGGACACAAACTGGAATCTACACATACACACACACACACACATACACACACTCACTCACAGAAGTGCTTGTTACTGAACATAAAGAGTGTGAACATGTGCTCATGAAAAAGGAAAACAAGGACTATTGTTCAGACACAGGTAGCAGGAAGCTGCCTCAGTGGAGTTGCCTTTATTTCTTTCTCTGAACTGCATCTTCTGTACAGAACAACCACAGAGACTGGGAACTTGGGGGTGGGGGGTCTTAGGACACAACCCATCTTCAGCTGGGTCGTTTGAAGCCTCTCGACCATGGGATCTCTCATGAATGAAACTCTGTAAGGTTTCGTCTCAGATCCACAGATGGGGGCGGATTAAGGACTGAAGCTGCTCTCCTAATCACAGATGGATGTTGTAGGTGGACGTACTGTATCACCTGTGTTATTGTGGCTAGAAGAATTTTTTTGCTACTGCTCCAGCCATTCTTCAAGTCCGACCTCTGTACATATGAATCACACGAAAGCGACAGCAAGTCTTATTCTACTTGTCTCCTGTATATAGATGAACAAAAGCAACAAAAAAATGATCAAATACTATGAAAAACAGTTATTGTACTGCAACAGAAATTGAAAAGAGTCGAAAATAAAGATGTTTTGAAGTTTGTGACCTGGAGACTACACCTATCTCTCCCTCTCTCTTTCTTTCGCTCTCTTTCTCTCCGGCCCTCGTTCGGTCTTGCCCTGGAGCACCGTGGTGCCAGGAAATCGAATTGTCTGCCAAGAGACAGCGAGAGAGAGACAGAGAGACAGAAAGTGAAGGATTTTACATACAAACGAGATAAATCCTGGCACAATTTTTGTGTAATATAACCCATTACATTGTTGGTAATGTTTGACCTTCAACATTCCCAGACAGGAAGTGCTTGACATGAACGAAAGGGGAATACACTGTGCCTCAGGGGTGCACTGGTGCATTGCGGGTTGATTGACAGCTGCCATAATGTATTGCTGGTTATATTTTATCAGGAGGATATAATAGATATCAGATGACTAGATGAATAGAATATAAGATATTTAGCTGGAGAAAAACAAATTGGGGAGCATATTCAGAAAGGTTTCAGTCGCAAACCCTAGATTGTATTTGACTGTTTTTACATACCAATATCAGCAGTTGTTTCTGAACCTGGTGTGACAGTTGATTTACAGTTTGTATGTGTATGTCTGAACGTGAACATTCGGATGCCTGTGAACCAGAGTGTGTGCGTGTGTCTCAAAGGCTATTTTTACTGGGTAACATGGACCCGCATTAGAAGGACAGGAAGCAGAGTAAATCTATATCTATATAAAAGCTCAGTATAAGCTTCCATCTAAAAGACTTTGTTAAAAGGTATTTTAAATGTTATTTTGTCAGTGAGGTACCCTGAGATTTAAAACAAATCATAATGGCATTCATTGGGCGAAAGGAACATCTGACCAATGAGATGGCCTCTGTGGTTTAGAATCCCCATATGCAAATGAGCTGCATAGCCTATTGAACAAAAGAGAGGTATTCATGAGTGCTCCACCCTTCTGAAGTCTGCTCAATCTTCAACTCTTTCATGTCTGATGTTTTATTTATTAATATTTATTTGTCTGTTTTGGTTATTTATGCACATATTCATTTATTCAGTGTGGTTTTCATTCTGTGTACAGAGCATATGTGAAGGTAACAAGAGTGTGCTATATTTTGAAGAGCATACTAATATACTACTCTTACTACTGCTGCAGTATATACTGTGTATCCTGTGCAAAATATGCAGATTTACTTGACCTTTCATTTCCTATGTGACGGATGAGCTGAAAATGTCTGCAAATTTTTATAATTATTTGATTGGACTGCCAAAACTAAATACATTTTATTTGCCAAATCACTTTATTTTTTATTCCCAATGCTATTTAGACATCACTCACTGAATTCAACATGCAACATGGTGAGGTCACGTGACAACAGTGTGCATGTTTGAAATGTATATTGTGGAACATTCGTCTTCTGTTTCACTTGCTATTGTTTTGAAACACAGTGTATACTATGCAGTATGTAGTAAGCTGGTATGCCATTACAAACATAGCCATGGAGAGAAAGAGAGAGAGCAGGGGTGAGTATCCATGTTTAATGAAAGAGGTGATGTCAAACCTACATAAGTGTGCAGCTGGTTTAAAGAAGGTCTGCGACACTCGCTGTCAGAGGTGGAGAACATTGTGCATCCTGAATGTATGTCCTATCTGCACTCTCTCTTTCTCTATCTCTTACTACTGTAAGTCTTCTAAGGGGACGTGTGTGCAATCCATTGCATGGTAACTTGTACTGATTGACACAGGGTCAGTATGTTCACCGGTGTGCTGGCCAGAAGGTGGTTAGTACACCCGGTCCTATATTTAGCCCAAGGCATGTATGATCAGCTTTTATTTAAAGCAATGACCTGAACAGTTTTTTTTTTTTTTGTTATGCTTTTCTTGCAAAAATGTTCCATGTTGATAAGTAGGACCAGCTTCAACTGGTCAGCAGGTTTGACCGTTTGAATGTATTGTCATACACCTTTGTGAACTGGCTCTCTTAGAGCTTAGGATGCTCTCTAAGGAGATCTGCTCCTGACTTATGGCCCTCTTCCCACCTGGCACCACACCGCTGCTGCTTTACCCTCTTACCCTGCTGCACCGGCCAGTGGGAGAGGCTGTTTACCTCTCGCCCTCCATCCCTGGAGACATCCGATGTGCGTCACGTTTTCTGCATCTCTCCGATTTCTGCCCTTGCTTGCTTTAATTTCCCATCGACCCTTTTTCCGCATTCCCCCTGCCCACACCGTTTTCTCCCTTCCCGCTTAGCTCACCGAATTATTTTTACATGGCTTTCCTAGCTGAGCATTAATGTGGGAAGATTTGTTATGTTAGTCAAAGGCTTTGTTTACATGGGACTGAGGGGATAATATAGTACAGTGTTGAATATGTTGATAATGACAGTGATTATGCGCTGTAGTAAACTGCTAGACTAAAGCCTGCTCCGAGGGACTGCTGCCACCTCCAAAATCCCCATACAACCCCTGATTATCATAATAATACTAAGAGCTATAATCTAGAGAAGTCAACCCACCATGTTCCCGCTCTTTGGGTTTCTCCCTTTGTCTTTCCCCCCTCTCGCTCTTTGAGAGCATTTGTGTTCGCTGTTCTTTATGAAAGGAATCACCCTGATCCACTCTTCATATCAGCCTCGTTTTCATGTCTTCACATTGACACGGAAAGGCAAAGAGTGCATGAGTAGATACTGGATGAGTAGGCCAAGACGGAATCTGCTGCTTTTCCCGTCATTTTAATGCGGAATGAGTTTAAAAACGATACAATTATTGGCTGAAACCATAATGAAATTTGCCAAATAGGAAAAGAACTCCTGAAATGACTTGTCAAATATGGTTTCCTTAACTATTTTGATGAATTTGAAACAGGCAGTTTGGGCTGGACATATCAAAGGGTGGGTCCTTTTTTTAATAACCAGTAGCCAGTGTACTTCACTCATGATCCATGATTTGCTGACAGGTGGAATCACGGGAAGGAATATTCTTATTCTAGATCAGTTGATTGGAAAATAAATATACACGCCCATGAGTGCAAGATGAGTCATCAATATATTTTGGCCTGTTTTTCCAGTAGAGAAAGTACATTTTACTAGCGTATATGTACTAAAAGTGGATTTGGTCAGTGTTTAGGAGTAGAAAAACTACTTAAACATAAAGTCTTAATGGTCTTTTAACAATGAATTTAAGTGTGTGTCCAACTTTGCATTTTCTGCTGAAAAACCTTGAGCGCAGATTTCACGTGGACCTGTGAGACAGAGAGGAAATATAATGGTCCTCTTTCCAGTCCCCGTCTCTTGTCCCTCGCCTGCACTCCTGTGATCTGACAGTCTCTCACCCTGCTGTCATCCCAATCCTCAGCTGAGGCCTGGCACCAGAGAGCCAGAGTCATGATCTCTGATCACGAGCCGACCCCTTCGCTTTTAGAGACACGTGTTGACTTGATGTCCAGATAGTAGGATAGATATAATTAAAGAGAGAGAGAGTGATGATCAAGTCATTCCCTGCTGTCAAAACAACATAAGGCATCAGCCCTGGGCAAAGCACCCCACCTGCTCGGCCGCACCACGCCTGACAGGCAAAGAGAACCCCTGGAGTTATCTGACATGTTTTATTGGGTTCCCTCAGTTATTGAGCGCTCAACACTTTCTGTATCGTGGCCGCATTTTAACCAATGGAGAGACCATTCTAACAGATCTCACCCACCCCCTTTTTTCCAACCAAATGGTGATTGTGTTAGAGGAATGCATGAGCCTTTCTCACAACTGGCCCACATTTCCAATGACTTGAGAACTGAAAGATGACGCAACTGACTACGTTGCTACATAGCCTGTCTACGAACAAACAATGCTTTTCTGTCTTTTGAGGTGCAGTCACAATTACCTTTGCGAAATCCAGTCATTTCAATAGGAATCGCAAGAGTGAAACATTTCCCCTTGCAAATTTCACACAGATTCGCCATTGCTTGATTTGACGCTATTGACTAACTTTTTTTGCACACGGCCCCATAGCTAACAAAAATATTTTTAAAAACGTTATTTCGGAATCTTACCTAATGTTTTTTTTTTTTTCTTTCTTGGTTATATGAACCCGAAGGGAAAATTCTATTTTATAATTCAGCAAACCTGGGAACGTTACTTTTGAATATTCTCTTAACATATTCTGAAACGGTACAGTAGCAGCATTATTTTTAAAAAACGTTAGACGAACATCCAACTAAACGTTTCAGGTAAAAACATTCCTTGAACAATGTAATGTTTTTGTGTTAACTTCTTGAGAGCATTATTAAAGACCCTATAACTTCGAATGAATGTTTGATGTGAAGGAAGTTCTTTTAAATATTTAAAATCTTTTAAACAGTGATTAGTAATATTAAATTAATAGAAAATAAGATTCATTCATCATTTTACATGTACAATATTTTGAATTAGAGCAATAAGCCACAAGAAACCGTGCATCACATGAGGCAGAGTGCCTAAAACTCCATTAACCGTGGTAAAATCAGTGTAATGCACAGGTTTGAGTGCTTATTGTTGAAAATGATGGTGACGGCAATAAGTTTAAAGAAACAAATATTAAAATAATCAGAATAAATATTTCAAACTACTGCTCTAATGTAGAATATATGTTGCAGGAGTATCGGCATTTTACAACAAAGTTGAAACTATCCGTTATTGAAAATCATTTTACTTCAGATTGACAGGGAAATTACAATTATTATAGGCTGTTAGGTGCGACAAAAATGACATTGTCTGTCTTTGGTTTGCAATTTAATGGGCCGTTGCGGAGCCCAGAACCACCTTTTTATGTGTGGATCGGGCAAGACTGGGCTTTGGCACCAGCACTGTGTCGATGGAAAATGGCTAACTGTCACAAACAAAGAGAGAACAGGCAAGCACTATTTTTAAACCGACGTCTACACACTAATAATGTAGTATTATTCTGTCATTGATCTCTTGAAGTGTGTCTGTGCTAGAAACAGCACCTGTACTGTTGAGACTGTGACAAGAGCTCACTGGGGAGGTTCGTGCCGTTAACTGTTAACCAGCTGTCTGTCAGTCTTTAACAATGGCTCGGTCAAGCAGGGTGACACCAGAACACAGAGCTCTAGGTAATACTGACTCCCAAAACAGTGTTCACAAAACACTAACACATGAGCTGTGTGGGTTTTTGTACTCTAAGAGGATATAGAAATCTTAAAGCAAGGGCATTTTTACATATTTAAGTTTGGTCGATCTGAAGCTTTTTATGGCTTCTTTTAGGCATGCGTTTGACTGTATGTTTGCATATTAACTATGTTTAGGCCAGCACTCATGGGTGGGTGTAAAATGGTCTTCTAGGAGAATCACCGCCTTATCATACAGCAAGTTTCTTTAAGAAACACCCAGTCGTTTTGTTCAGCGTTGTGTTCATTTCCTGTCAGGGTTGGGTGGTTTTGAAAAAGAGGGCAGGGGACAGAATCACCCTAGAATGTATTAGGCCTTCTTGAGTTGGACTATCATATTAGTACATTGTTGTGTGACCGGGCAGTATTAGACATTGTATAAAACAAGCATGGGAGGGAACGAGTCATCAAAGTCCAGGGTAAAGATCCTGTCATTTGATTCTTCTTTTTTTTCTGCTCTGAACTCATTGTTTTATTTGAACAACTCTTTGATTAAATTATGATGCTTGGGTGCCGTGTAACAGGAGGGTTAATGTGATTTACTGTTTTTACTGAAGAATGATATGTGTTTTATTTCTCACCGTCATTGCTTTGACAGCTGTTTGGGCCAAAGGGGATGGTTTAATGTAAGCGTTTGCGTCATTGCAGGTCAGTACGACCCTGTATCAGCACATATTAATAAAAAATTACTAAAACCGAACATTGGTCATTTCATCTCTGTTGTGAATCAAAAAACATTCAGGTGTGTTATCTTTCTCAACCGACCTAAATGGTTGTGCAAATTAAAGGGACCATATTCTAAACCTTTTTTTTTTTTCTTTTCATTTCTTTTTGGTTTGCCCTGCGATCCACTTATAATGTCAGGCAAGGTTTTCTTGCACAAAAAATAAATGTAATTACATTTTACATGACTCTCCTCCAACTTCTGTGACCTTTAGAATTACACAGGCAGTTTCGAAGCTTGGTCACGTAGGCGCTTCTGGGAATCTGCTTTTTGCTGTTTTTCACCGTTTTATGGGCAGAAAACATCAATTTGAAAGTATTTTATGTAATATGTTTTATGAAAGTATTTTAGATAATGTGATGTTAAACCATTTACAGTTCTTCACCATATACGGTACAGTACAGTAATGGTTTACAGGTTTTTACTGTAGCATTTTTACAGTTTTTTTTTTTTTTTTTTTTACAGTGTTAAGTTGAGATCCTTCAGAAAGCTATGCAGAGACAAAGTACCTTCCCATTATCAGGAACAGCACATTTACATTCACTGGATTTTTCGATTTTAATATGAATAGTAGTATCTTCTTCATCTGGTGCTAAATTATTGAAGCCTCATATCTCAAGTTAAGATCTGACAGGTTTCTAACTGAAATCAGCATGGTGTGTCAGGATGTTTCTGTAATATGGCCCCTGGTGTTTAGGGATAATAATAGTGTCTTACTTCCTCATTACTTCACCACACTACTAGCGAATAGTTGTGAAAATGTGGTCGTATGTTAGTGTGCTTGTGACTCATTAGCTGTGATACACCCGTTAAGAGATGTCTAAATTTAGAGGATGCCTGTACTGGATCATTTCATTGTAAAATAAAATGGAAATTGTATTTTCCATAATGCGACCCCTTGGTTAAAGATGATGTAAGTAGCCATGCAGGTTGTTTGTTCACTACACAAGACAGTAAATCATTCACACAGTGTCCTGGGGTGCATGTTCATTTACAGATCAGTCTGTCCATAAATTAAAGCAGGAAAGTCTGTTTTAAGGGCTGTGGGTCTTTCCTATGGCCTCTGCTTTTTCCATGTGACCACATTTTTAACAGCAATAAAACCAACTTATCTGATCGTAGTCCAAGACCCTTCTTGCCCTTCTTAGGGGGATGGGACCATAGATCCCAGAGTGAGTTTTAAAGATTATTTGTTAAATATAACAAATACTTGTGTCTGATTTGTCTCAGTCGTTACAATAATTACTACATTGTGCTTAATTGCATGCAGTGAACCCCAAATTCTAACCAATTATCCTAATCCTAGCTAATTATTATTATTCTGTACTTAAATGTATATAATTAAACTGTAAAACCTTAACAAAAAGTGAATACTGTTTCAGTTTATTGTTTAGGTCTGTCAATCAAAACTAATTTGTATCTAAATTTGTAGTCATGCATATATTTTCACGTTGAATCTTCAAATTACTGTAGAAACAACATAAAAAATGTGTTTTAAATAACTAATTTAATAACAATTACAGAATATTAAAAATATTGTAACTTTTAACTTAAGTGAACCAGTATTCACTATAATTTAGGTGCTGTTTAAATGACACTATTTTCAACTAAAAACGGAAAACTTTTTATGCCTTTTGCAGTTTGGCCGTTCATTTACAGGTTAACGGCGTTTTGGGGCCAAAATGTTCAAAACGTGTTTCAAAGTGCAAGTTTTTGAAAATGACACCGTTATAGTCTCCATTTAAACTACAAAAACAGTCATTTGTGAAAATGGTGATGTCATGCACATGTATATTATGTGTTTAAAGGTGCGTGGTGTTTCTTTACAAAGTGACATCGCCAACTACTGGCCCGGCAAGAAAAACACCTCGTTTTTAATCGTTTTCACAGATCCGTATGAACTGGGATTTTGACAACATTGTTGTCTGTATGCAAAAAAAAAAAATGCAATGGATAAATGTGATACATTTTTATTACATCATTGTCGTGTAAACATACCCTTAGTTGTGCCTTTTATATCGTATGTTTGAATGACAGCTTACAGTTTCTGTAAGTTTATTTATTTATATTTAAATTAATAATGTGAAATTGTAAATAATTTTTTTTTCTGTATAAAACATATTTGGCGCTGGATTGACTTGATAAACTTGATAAACATTTAATAAACATCAGGAACGAAGAAACACCAGCAAGAAACGTTACCATGCGACAAAGATCAGACAACTGAGGTTTTAAATTCATAAGATAATGAGCAACAGGTGAGACACTAATCAATGAAACAATGAATAACTATGGCAACTAACAAAACAGCAATGAAAACAGAGGAAGCAAGAACTAAAACACAAGCAAACCAAGACAATAGAATATCAAAATAAGAGTCCTTGAAACAGAGACATAGGGAATCATTAAATATTGTATATATTTTGTAAGAGTGCACTTTTAAATTCTCGTCAATGGACAAATACAGAATATCAAAATAAGAGTCCTTGAAACAGAGACATAGGGAATCATTAAATATTATTTATATTTTGTAAGAGTCCACTTTTAAATTCTCGTCAATGTACAAATACAGTTTTTACTACCAGTTATGGGATCTGCCAGCAGGGTCTAAAAGGGACATGTTTGTTGATGCAACTGGTGCAGAAATTCTCCTGTAAGCATAACTGATAATCAGATTTATTTGAGGTCATTACAGCTCGGCAGCAGCAGAACAACAATTGTTTGCTATATCAGGTTTTCTCTTTCATCAGCGGTAAGTTGTGGAAGGGAATTTGAGTTGTGACCTGAAGAGGACATCCTCTCCACTTTATTACATCAGAATAACTACCTCAGAGAAAGACCTTATGTTATTGCTATAATTTCTTTTACTTTTTCCTCTATGTATAACATTTTAAACTAACAAACAACTTTTATTGTCTGACACAGCGGGAAGGTGTTTACTTTGCATCCAAATATACTCCTCGTTGTAACTCTGGGAATGAATATAACTCTTGAAGCGCTAAAGCCTGTAGTTGATTTGTTCATACGGATGCCAGCAGGTCATCCTATTTCACAGAATCGCTACATTTAACCTCCTTGGCGTACCTACAGAAGACGAGAATGAACCAGCCAAGCAGCCTCTAGTCACTCTTGCATGCTCCTCTGAACTGTGGAGATGAGGCATCGCAATTCTTTTGTGCTTTTCCTGAAAACAGCCCCTTTCTGCCCTAGAATCATGCAAACAGCAAAAGAAAGTGCTTTTGTATGCATCCAGCGCCCACTCGGGGTACATTATAAGCGGCCACCACACCTACCCACCTTGGAAACGCACCAAATCGGTCAGTTTCATGTAGATCGGCTTGTCTGGACGAAGGATCCAACATTTGTGAGGGTTTAAAGGTGTCGTGCATGAAAGCTTTGACGTGTTGTGTGGATTGATGGAGAATAAATAAGAGATATTTTTAAAACCAGTGAATGGAGGACGTTCCTCTTCGCTGTGCAATTGCAGATCCTGTTATATAGTGCGATATGAAGAGGCATGAGGTGAGTAGAGCGCAGTAAATTAAACAAACTAATGGGTTTCACTTCGGCACTGATGTCTTTTGTCTGCGAGGCTTGATTTGCAGATAAAAAGCAGCACACAAGGATGTCCATTTAAGAGGCCTGTGAAGACGCTGTCAGCGGATAAAGTGATTTTAGAGTTTTTCCACATTGTGTTTTAGCGTGTATGTCAAAGTTTATCTGAGGATGTGTTTTGGGGTATTTTGGGTTGTGTCATTATATTTGCATGGTTCTCCCCTGAGGCCAGTCTCTGCTGAGTCTGGTCATTGTGTCGTCTCCGTTTCATTGAGCAGAAAGTGACTTAAAAGCTTTTTCATTCTGTGTTACAAACGAAGGCTTGGCGTACTAAAGGTTTGGATCTATTAATGTAATTAGATGTGCAAAATAGTGCATATTGGCAGGGTTTTTTTTGGGAGCTAATGAACATTTAATTTGGGCCGTACCTCTATACACGTGCAAGATACAGGGCAGTGGCAATGCAAATGGATTAAATTGTGCCCACAAAGAGATTTTGCAGGCATGAAAGTAATTTCAGAAGCGGTAACTGCGTGTGCAAATTAATGCGACTGAATGGCAGGTATTAATCTAATTCTCGTGGTGCATCGTACTGCTATTTTAGCAAAATAGAGATTTGGAGAGCAGATAATAGTTCTGCTGTGCCACTGACACACACATTCATGTAATATGAGATTATTTTTTGTCTGTGCATTCATTTTGAACCACAATGGTGGCTGGAAATTATTTTTGGTATATGCCCATGGTGCAATGGCTTTAACATTTCAAAATGATTTAAATACAGGCTTTTATACATTATAGAAGGCATAAATCGGGGTCAGATAACAGACAACATTTACCACACACCGTGCCTTTTTTTAAATGAGGTTGTGTTCAATGTATTTTTCCCCTTATTGGGGAAAAAATTGTATTCCCCTTGTAAAATAAAAAAAAATGAAATGATCAATAAATTATGACAACATATGTTCTTACATTGCTTTAACTCATCAAAATAGGTTAAGCAACTTGTTTTATGTTATACAAGATTCAACTCATTTTTAGTCAGTATAATGTAATTTAAGATGAAATTACTTAAACATCCAAGTTGATTGTTTTTTTTTTTAAGAGTAGGCCTAACTGTTATAGAAATGATATACTTTAGTGCAAACTGAATGTGATGTTTTCAGACATTTAATGGCATATATTAACTTAAGAGAGCTTTTGACCCACTTAAGTAGGACTTAAGTACATCATGTACTTATCAATTCTATATCTGCACTATCCGAATGTACTGACAAGAATTTATGATTAAAAACTGAAATATTGAAATAGTAATAACGCAGCTATTAATCAAGGTAATCAAGAACTTCACATGTTATTTAGTATGTTAGTCAACACATCAATTAAAGTGCATTTTATTAAATTATGCAAAAAGATTATTCAAAAATAACTCGTCAACGAGTGGATCTCTGAGCTGGTGTGAGTGAGTGGAGGCGGGGATTATTTGCATATTCATAGAACTGCGTATACTAAATGAGGCAAGGGTGTAAAGTTACATTCAAGCTATTTTAAGGCATGAATAATTTTTTTTCAAGGAAAAAACTTTTACATGTCATTTTGGTGATCATAAGGGATACAATTATTGACTACAGGGGGACTTTAAGTGGCCTTTTATTCCTTAATATTATCTGCAAGTCAGGTATTTAAAATATGGCCTACTTTAAAGATTTGAAGTACACCACAAGTGAACATTTAATACAAACAAGAGCACTTCTTTTTCACAAGGGTCTCAGTACATCACTTGTAATGCGCCCACAACTTTTTGTTAGATTGTACAAGTAAATTATCTTTAACAAAAATGTTACAGCCCTGTTTTGTGTCACATTGTATTGTTCACATTATTATTCATTTTAGCAAATCAGTTACTACAGGCAATTCACTTCAATGAACCGGTTAAAAAAAGATTCACTGGTTACGTCGAGTCATCACATAGTTTTCCCAGAAGTCCCTGATTAGCATTATAATATACATATATATCACACCCTTAAATAGCTTCAAAGTAATTGACTACTGTATGGTAGTATCTTGTAGTAGAGAGTTGATTGATTGTATCTTATAGCTTGACAAACTGCAGTTTCAAAGTATCTTCCCCAACACTATACATTTACATACAATTATCTCTAGCCCTGACTATTCCTGCAAAAGTGTCAAGAGGTTACTTTCAGACCCGCTGTAACAGTTTGCAGGCACAGAATCCCACAAATCCACTATAAGAAAAGCATGCAAGATGAAAAGTAAAAGAGGACACAGGAGAAAATCACTGCTTTCAGCCGTTCACTGTTGAAAAGGAAGATCATCTGCACAAGAACGTCTCGCAACCACTGAGGGAACAGTAAAATCCGGATTACACCTTAGAGCATCACAGGAGAATATATATGCCCAATGTGAGTCATTCAATATAACATCACATTTACGCATTTGGTAGACGCTTTTATTCAAAGCGACTTACATTGCATTTCAAGGTACACATTTACATTCTTATCAGCTTTTCCTGGGAATCAAACCCATTACCTTGGTGTTGCAAGCGCCAACGCTCTACTGTTTGAGCTACAGGAAAGCATAACACAGCGGTAAATATCCAGCCAACTGGTCTAAGCATTTGAAGAACACCCACCCTTGACCTGACTGAAATGTTGTGGCATGACTCAAACTCAGCAGTTCAGTCAAGACAACCTCCAAAATTGATTTGAGCAGGTTTGCTGAGAGAAATGGTCCAAAATACCACCGGGTGGAGGAACCAACTCTTTACTGAATGGATAATATGAATTAGAATACTCGTTTTTTGTTTGTTTTTTGTGGGGTACACCAGACAAAAAAAATCGGCTCGAAAACACACTGTAAAAAAATTATATGATCAATGTTATGACAACATCTGTTTTTACTTTGCTTTAACTCATCAACGTTAAGCAATTCTCACCTTTTTTTACAAGGTGCAACTCACATTTAAGTCTGTTTAATGTAATTAAAGAAGAAATGACTTAAACATCCAAGGTGATTGTACTTAGAAATTAAGTCAGCAACGGTTTCTTTTTCTTTTCTTTTTTTACAGTGCACTGATATAGGTTAATTATTGGCTTTGAGGTTGGTTGACAAATGTAGGATTCATGAAGAGGCAAAAATGGAAAAGCTATCAAAACCATTGTTTTGGCCAATAGATAATAAATCATGTAAAATTACATCACATAAACATGTAAAAATATGGTAAAACATGCTTTTCTGACATGGTAAACTTGCTCAGTAACTCCACTGGTACAGAATTGCACTTGCGATCGGTCAGGTATGAGTCCCATTAACCCGCGAGTCAGATACAAGAACTCAAAGACTTGTAGAAGCTAAATGACAAATGTTTACCTAACGATGACTTTTGTTAACACTATCATAGGGTAAACTTTATCTATACGTTATTAGGATAGAGCTTTAAGCTTTTAGCGCCAATCACTGAATTTTATTTTCAAACTGCCACGATACATACACCATGTTTGGGTCAAATATGGACAAACCCAACCGTTGGGTTTAAAAATTAGATTTTTTAAACACTTTGGTTTAGGGTCCAATTCTCACTAGTTTCTTATTAGCATGCATATTACTAGGATATTGGCTGTTTATTAGTACTTATAAAGCACATATTAATGCCTTATTCTGCATGACCATATTCTACATCCCTTAATCCTACCCAAGAAATAAACTTAACTACCTTACTAATATTAATAAGCAGTAATTAGGGGTTTATTGAGGCAAACGTCATTGTTAATAATTAGTTAATGGTGAGAATTGGACCCTAATCTAAAGTGTGATCAACATCTTATTTGAATTGTTTTGTTTTTAATAAAACATTTTTTTTTTTAAATCAATATGACCCAAACATGGGTTGAAACAACATGGATTTTTTTTTTTTTTTTTTTTTTTTTTTTTTTTGAGTGAAGCATCTATGAAATGTGACTTTTGAGCCTTTCAGTTATTTAGGGAACTAATCCTGGTCTCCTTAATGTCAGTTGTTGTTTTTTTCTGTCGAGTTACAGACAGCTCTAAAGGGCTTTTACTTGTACAGAACATGTGTCTGTGTTCAGTCTTGTTTCTCCTCCTCACTGTCCTGATCATGGTACTCCCGCTGAGAGATGAGTGTTCAGCTCTGACCAGCCGTTCACCCCACACTTCTCTCCTGTTACTGCAACACACAAACACATTATCTGATATCCTTGTGGGAACTTCACATTTGGGATTCTGTATATATTTTTAGACATGTTTTTGCCACACAAAGAAAACTAAACAAACACTTAATAGCCTTCATTTCTAAGCAAACGTTATGTTTTCTTTCAATATGACCTGGACATGTTCTTCATCCATTAACTAGTACTATCACGACCACTATACTTCTGTCAACACAAACATAAATACATATACTTCCCCAGCGAATAACTGTTACTATTTGTACTAAACTCACACTCATTTCTCATTCATCCCAGCACACATGCACGCTTGCTATCCGTTTGATCTGAGCATCAGTGTTGGCGCAGTGGTAACAGGCAGACAATGTCTCATCCAGCAGACTTCGGTGAATGAATGCTGTACGGACAAGCCTTTGTCCTGGACATGATGGAGCATCAAGAGCCCTGCGTCTGCACCACACTGCCCACATGTGTTCACATCTGTCACTGCAACACACCACAACTCAACAGAACAAATGCAGGCCTCAAAATCAAAGACCCTATGAAATCAAAATCAGAGTCGTGTGGCTTTTAGTCAGTGAGTTTTAGCGTTAAAGTTATTTATGCTACTGTACTCCTAAACACTGACACATTTTTTTTTAATGTACAGTTTTTCTCTTCTGAAAAAAAAAAACAAAGGAAAGAAAATGATGACTCATCCTGCACTCAGGGGTGTGTACAAATCTTTGTCCAATCAAATGCCATCTGGACTGAGAATGTCCCACCCCCTTATTCCGCTTGATCTGCTAAATAATTTAGCACTATATAGTGCAAAAATCCTGGAATGTTTTCCTCCAAAATCTTAATTTCTTCTCGACTGAAGAAAGAAAGACATGAACATCTTGGATGACATGGGGGTGAGTAAATTATCAGGAAATTTGAATTCTGAATTCTAAGTGAACCGATCCTTTAAACAGGAAATATGTCAACTCAATAAAGCACCAAATGTGAGTACAAACTGACTTTGAGTATTAAAACAAAGTTATATTTTTTCATGTTGAAGGAACATGTTTCAATTAAGCAGTTCAATCAAATATTTCTATTTCAAACAAATATTTTGGGGGGAGTTATTCTAACTAACTTGGAAAGAGCAACATTTTAAGTACTGAATGAGTGATGTTTTAAGCTCATGCTCAATTTGAATGGCAGGTTTTCCTTTTTTCCACAAGCCAAAATGCTGTGCATGTAAAACTAAGACAAGATGTACGAAATGATGAGAAAATATTAATGCATGGCTCCGTTTATTGATATCTGTTAGCATTAATCCATGTCCATGCCGAGCTGTTGGTGGTCCAGCTTTAGACTGAGAAAGACTAATGGGATAGAGAAATATGTAAAACTGATCTGTGCCAGAGCTGGAGCGAGGAGGTTAACTGCATTTTCACAATATGTGGGCCTGTTATATAAACCTATTTCACTGATATTAGTCACTCAATTAGGAAGGAGGAGAAAGCTTATTTATATAATGTTTATATAATTTTATAATGCTTTTTTAGGTGCAGGACGAGTTTCTTTTGCAAATATGTTAGTGTCCTTTAATGTTTTCTGCATGTTCACATTGACACCAGTCCTGTTCATAGACTTTCTACAAGGGACATTAAAATCCCAGCGTGTTGCTTCTAATGTTGTGTGATATTGAGTGAGTCTTTGTCCTTGGGAAGCTTCGTGTGCTAATGTTGCTCTCGCACCTTCACCACGTCTGTTCATTCTGAATGAGTGTTTCTGCATTTTTCATCCTGACATGTTGTGCGCCATTTCCTTCAAGAATAATATATATTACACAAATAATACTCAAGAGTGGCGAAACAAATCAAAGAGACACAGTGAGTAATGACCATGGAGAGCCTGAAGCGGTCTGATCCACTGACTCCCTTCATAGTGGTCACTGCCCCTTACACACTATGGCTGCGTCCGAAATCGTCCCCTATAGGTTCAATTGTGCACTATTTGAGGTGGCAGCCATTTGTAGTGGTGTCCGAAACCATGGTGAACGTTATCGAGTGCACTCATTCAATCCCATAATGCACCCCAATAACGAGTGTACAACCGATGTACACTCAACGGCTAGAGAATACCCATAATGCACTGTGACGGTCGTGCCGAATTCCTGTATCTGACCTGAAGATGGCGCCCTAAGCTGACTCATCCATTCATCCTTTTTTCAAAACGATGGTCCAATGTGGGTACAGCGTAACATCATACAGGTATAAATTCATATTTAATTGATTATTGAATTGCTTAATTAAGGTTTGCTATAGCAATATAGTGCTAGTTTCCATCACAGAGTTCAGGATAAATATTTTCATTACCACTGGAGCTGCTAGTTTGCTGCCCAGACAGCAACATAGTGTCAGCATACAGAGCAGCTAGACCACGGTGAACGCAGTGAGTGTGTGTTAGAAATCAGGAATGGTGCGAGAATATTGTGCTTGGTACATTTTTTGCTTTCAAACCAAACTTGGGTCTTCAGCTTTCCTCCTATCTCAGATTTTTTTTCCATCAGTAAGTTCCTTTAAAGCAACACTAAGTAAGATTTTTTTACCTTAAAATAATGTTTCCAAAATCGTTTCAGTGGTTCATTAAGTTGTAACAGGGTGAAAGGCACTTATGCCTCCACTTTGCGGTCCTATATCTGCTATAACCACGCTATGTAAGATCGCCAGATCGGGTCGCGTTTCTGTAGTTCTAATGAGACATAAGACAACTACAAATTTGACTTGCTTTATGTCAAGCGCTACAATAGTCATTATTTAGCTTTTCTTCGTTTCTGATTTCTTCGTTATTTCTGTCGCAATACATCATACTTTTATGAAATCATGCAACATACTCTACCTTGTCTGTGGACATCGTTCATTCCAAGGATAAACAGCGAGCGTGCGTGCGACAGTAGGCTGCGGTAGGCTAAATCATTTACCACAGCGGTAATGGACAATTCCGCTTCCAACCTGTAGGGCGACCGCAGAGGAAAAGTTACTTGGTGTTGCTTTAAGAGCTCAGTACATTTGCAACGCCCTTCAATGTACCAAATATATTCTATAATTTACAGTATGCATTTGTCTTGACTAGTAACACATGTATCTGGCGTTGCCAACTGACTATTCACAAACTGCATGAATCTGAATTCAGTTGCGTTTCGTTCAGCTATACTTAGTTTCACTGACTGAGGTGCTGTGCAATGACTAACGGGTAATCCCTATCTTCCTCCTGTGAAGTAATATATTTATGTACACTATTGATGTTTCCTATGCTGTGTCCTTCAAACCGAGCATGTTCTTTCCCTACAATATGGACTCTCACAGTCGCTCAAGGTGGTCAAAAACCCTGTAAAGTCCACTTCGAAGGGCACAGGTTCTTAGAACTTACTGTGTGTGAGCAAGTGAGTGAATGATTATGACAGGATGTGCAGTTGATATGAGGGCCACTAGAGGGCCACAGGGGACCATCTGGAAACCTACAAAGGTGAGATTGAGGGTATAAAGGGAGGAGGTAAAAACAACCTCTAATGTAAACGGAGCTGATGACTATGTTCAGAATGGAATAGGCCTAATAGTGTACTGCTTAGTGCACACTTATGTATACTGCCTATTGTTTTAAGTATGTGAAACAATATTAGCCCTATGCAACATATTGTTGTCATTTGACCTCATTCCATGTGTAATAGTTGAGTCATGTCCATAACATCTGATTTTGAAACAAGTTTTTTTTTACGAAGCCAGTGGAAAACGGAGACTGACCCCTTCAAGTCCGAAGCAAGACACAAGCAAGTTGAAATGACACAACCCATAGCAACACCTTAGCAACAACGCATCAGACTGCAGATATGTAAAAATAAACGTGAATTTAGGCTACTTTAGTTTTGTACACATTGTCATGTTAATTATAATCAAATGCATTCTGTTTTATTGACCACAATATTATCATTGATATTTATTTGAGAGAGGCACTTTTGATTAATTTTGTAAAAGGGCAGGGGCTCGAGCCAATGAAATATGTTGTGCCAATGAACTATGTTTTTTTGGCAGAAGAATTGTTTATTTCAGTTATTTATATGAATAATTGTAACTATTATTATGTAACTAAATTATACAGTCCTAAAGGAACTGTAAAGTAACCCTTTGCTTTCATTATATAGAAAAAGGGCTGCCAGGACCTTTTAAAAAATCCTGTTGTGTTCCACAGAAGAAAGTCATTCAGGTTTGGCATGACATGAGGGAAAGTAAACCATTCGAAAGTTTTGTGGCTGGCAAGATTTTCTTAGTGTTCATGAAAGAACTCTCTTATGCTCACCAAGGCTGCATTTATTTGATCTAAAATACAGTGATAACAGTAATATTACGAAATATTATTAGAATGTAAAATAGCTGTTTTCTATGTGAATATATTGTAAAGTGTAATTTATTCCTGTGATCAAAGCTGAATTTTCAGCATCATTACTCCAGTCTTCAGTGTCACATGATCCTTCAGAAATCATTCTAATATGATGATTTGCTGCTCAAGAAACATTTCTGAATATTATCAGTTATTATCAATAACGTATTATCAATATATTATGCTTAAATATATATATATATATATATATATATATATATATATATATATATATATCGCCGTCAGTGTGTGAATGGGAGGTAATATGTAAAGCGTTTGGGTGGCCTTGGGTCTGTGAAAGCGCTATATAAATGCAGTCCATATATATATATATATATATATATATATATATATATATATATATATATATATATATTCAGTATTATTTAATCAAAAGAATTAAATGTATTTGAAATACAAATCTTTACATATGAATTTTCACTTTCAGTCTATTCAATGCATCTTTGCTGAATAATGCTGAAAAAAAAATCTTACTGACCCCAAACTTTTGAATGGGAGAGTAAATGGCCAAATTTACATTAGTGAGTGAACTATTCCTTAAGTTAAGGAAACATTCCATTTTATCACTTTGCAAACATTATGGGAACGTTACTTTTGAATGTTCTTGGAAAATTCTGAAACAAGTTGAATAGTTTAAAAAATGTTAGATGAACGTCCAACTAAAAACCTTTTGTGAATGATGTTTAAACAATGTTTTTGTGCTAGTTGTGAGAACATTATTAAGGACCTGATACATTTAAACGAACATTCTAGTAATGTTTCTAGTAAGTAACTTTGACAGAACCTTGTCAGAAGTTCTGAGAACGTTCTCTTTTAGATGGGATGCCATTCTGAACATTAATAACATCACTTAAAGCACCTTAAATGAACCATGAAGCATGATCACAGAGTAAGTTCTGTACAAAAGAACGTCTGATGCTTTTAACTGCAGTACAGCAGCCGAGGCCTCGGGGAAAGATGTGACCGGTGCCACGCGCCAATCAAACACTTCACGCCAGCTGCTCACTTATCTATTAGCACTTGTGCTAACAGATCTCGCTGTGTAATCAGAACGTCACAGCGCAG
Source organism: Tiaroga cobitis (assembly GCA_030578255.1). Lineage (NCBI taxonomy): Eukaryota > Metazoa > Chordata > Actinopteri > Cypriniformes > Leuciscidae > Tiaroga > Tiaroga cobitis. The sequence continues at coordinate 40,608,798 of CM060593.1, forward strand.
CGTTTGGATGGATATTGTGTGCGAGTAATTGATGAATGTTGGCGTCAAAGCACACATTGCTAGACACAGTGCCCACATGCTGAACGACAGTGATAAGGAGGGTTGTGAAATCACACAGAGCTATTTCTGCTTGTCTATGGCTTCTATCAAATGAGCTGAGCTGAGTGTTTGTGCATGGCACATATGGCTACTGTGTGTGTGTTGGTGTGTTTATGTTGGAGTGTATATGAGGGCTGATAGCACATTGTTGTTTTTGGGAGCTGATGCGTGGAGTGAGCGTCTCTGTCAGCCCATCAGATGAAGTTCCTCTGATCGGTAGCAGGAACGGAGGCCTCTGCTGAAAGGAGCCTGTGTCTTTCTCTCTCTCACTGACTCACACACACACATGCGCATGCTCAAAGAGCAGGGGGCGCCAAGAGCAACATGCTTCATTTACAGATTCACTGCATCTTCTCTGGTCCAGCGAGAAAACACAGACACAAGTTTGTGTCACTATCTGGGCTACTCCATGCCCTCTTACTCTCATTCTCTCACACACTCTCTGTTGCTGCGTCCCAATTCGCGTGTATCCATCCAAAATATTATCCGAAATTAGAATTAGTTTGTCTCAAATCACAGTATGTTCTTCTTTTTTCTTTTTTTTTTTCTTGTATTATGATAGGATAGGATAGAGTGGACAGGAAGCGAGGTGGGAGAGAGAGAGGGGGGACAGGATCGGGAAAGGCCCGTGAGCCGGGACTCGAACTCGGGTCGCCCCAATCGCAACGGCACTATATGTCGGCGCGCTGCCCGCAAGGCTATTGGCACAGACAAATCACAGTATGTTGAAATAAACACTTTTTTTTTTTTTTTCATAAACACTTTTTGTTATTCTGGTTGAAACTATCTTGATACTGTAGCAATCAATAATATAAGTTGTCTACATATTAAAACATGTACCTATATCTTCTGTGGAAGACTCAGGGCCAAAAAAATATTTCGTCCAATCATTGCATTCGGTCCAAATAAAATGAATGCCCTCCGCCCACGACCACTGACAGACTGTCCCGTATTAGCATATTTCTGCCCTCAGCCATTTGTATACTGTCCGCCAAGGCAGCACTTGTCTTGTGTCGACATGCCCCACGGGAGAGAGGGGTGAGGTGAGCAGTTGCTCATTATCATTTAAAGAGACATGCACCGAAACGGGTCACTGTGAACATTGTTTTTGAGGAGGTAAAAAGGGTGTTGTTTTACACAACCATTGAGGAATTTTAACCAAAGTACGTTACAAACTTTACATTAAGTCTCTAAAGAATCATACCAACTTGTGGAAAATGGGCATCCGATGACCCCTTTAACAAAGTTCGGGAGGAGCCAAATCCGGAGCTTGGAATTCATGTGTTTTGAAGGAGGCGTGGCTTTGGAGACGTTCTGAAGGGAGGGTGGGATTTTATGCTTTCAAAGCTAGCTTTCTATTGCTAGCCTCTCCGAAATTGCCTACCAACCTTTAAGCATATAGGATAATGTACATCCAGTCAGTTCTTATTGCAAAATAAACCCGACAGGGCGATGAGGACCCCGACGTGAAGTCCTCCAGTTTTATTTTACAGTAAATACAGTAATTTTTTATTCGACAGTAAATACAGTCGATAATTCCGACAGAGTGTGTCTGCGGTGACACAAAATATTTGTGAAGCAACGGAATGAATATGTCCTCATGCGCCCCATAGAGAAAGATCCCATGGGAAAGCAACAGCCCAATGGTAAAAAGCCCTGAAGGCTCCGGATGTTGAGGGATGTACATTGCATTACAACATCTGTCACACAGGATACAGGTGTCTGCAAGTAATTTAAAGGTGTTGAAAGAGTAACAATGCTTACGGTATTATTAGAGATGAAAGAGCGAGTGAATATTCAGATGGAAGTGAGATGGAGTGAACAGGAAGTGTGAGTTGCATGTGACCATAAGATATATTTTCCATAGATATTGAATGACTGGACAGTGGTATGCACTTCCTGTCCTTGTGCCAGACAGAGAAAAATGAGAGACACTATGAGAGAGACGCCATAAACACAACAGTACTGCAGTGACGCAGGCTGTAATGTAAACACACACCCCATCCTGATGCTCATCAGAACACAGGTTAGTAAACACATCTACCCGTGTTTGTGGTCTGTGTAAACCAGCCTCCACTGCATGCATCAGTATTTTTATCATTTCCAGTAAAGATATCTAAACATCCTTATACATACATTTACATGAGATGTACATACAGTAATATGCAAAATTATGTATATAAATAATAACCCTCGAAACAATATATCTTGAGTTAATGGCTCTCTGGAATACTTGATTCTGATTGGTCAGTTGCAGCATTGTGCTGTATTTAATTTTTTTTTGTAATGATAACTTTATAGTTTACTGTTGTCCATGGCAGCATACCAGTCCTATGTTCATGTCTCTCGTACAGTCTCTCTTTTCATTAAAGCAGGGCCGTGAAGTGCCCTGGTCTAACAGATCGTCAATGTCAAAATGATGGCCAATCAGATCAAAGAAGGCGGGGCTTACTATTCACCGAAGACGAATTCTAATGCAGCGCTTTAGATTTTACATTGTAATATTTAGGACTGCATTATAAGATGTAAGTTGCTGAACATTTAATATTTGATAACTGTTTTCGATAGATGTTCAACGATACAGTAACATACAGTAATTCAAACTGTTTTAATGGAATTTCGCCCTTTTGTATTGATATGCTATCGTTTACATGAATGAATGAATGAATGAATGAATGAATGAATGAATGAATGAATGAATGAATGAATGAATGAATGAATGAATGAATGAATGAATGAATGAATGAATGAATGAATGAATGAATGATCCATGTCATTTGTAACTAAATGTGGCGAGACAAGAAACATTTTGGCAGATTAGACATACAAATAAGAGTGAATGTGTGCACTTCACAACTAAGCTACAATTAGACCTAGAATTTATTTTACCACTCTTAATTATTTTTCTTTATTCCCTATACCCTTTAATTATTTCATTTCTTTAAATGAAAAGACACAAAGAGCTGCATGACGGAGAAGACATGTTACACTGAAGCTAAGTATGGACTTGCTATTGCTAATAGATACAGACACGCTGCTGTGAGCATGTAAGTTATGCTGCTGCTGCTGCTGCATGAATAGACATAAATCCCAGAGCAGATCTAGGCAGGTGGAGCTGGGGGAGGTGGAGGGGTTCAGAGGAACTCTGGACTACAGCAAACAATGAACCTATTTAAATGTTGAGAAGGCAATCTCATCGGCTGTAGAATTAGCATCTGTGATAATGGTGGGATAGTTGAAAATTACATGTAAAGGACTTATCAGCTTGTGCCATGTAGAGTTGCATGGCTGATATATCCATCACTTTACTTCCATGCGGGGCTGTGCTCTTCTTATACTGTTGCTCGGTGGGACTCATTAGCTTACAGTGCATAAATTATTAAATGTATTAATAATTTACAGGAGTAAAAATGAATGTCCAAAAATTCACCATTGTGAACAAAGAACAAAGTAATGCTGCTGTGTAAGATGGATGACTACGGGATGCGGGATTCGGACTGACACTGCTAGAGAGCAGATGTCTCCGTCTAGCAGTGTTTAGGCTGGCACAGAATAAAGTCTGACTGTCAGCATAAAGTCTGGTCCTCTTTGCAGTACTTTCTAACTGCCCACTTAAACAGGAAGAGACTGTTTCTCCCACAGGGAAAACAACAAGCGTCAGCCACTTGTGATCCGATTTACATGTGATCCGATGTGCAATTTATACTGAAATTATGTTCTTACTATTTTTTTTAAACAGGATAAATGTAGGCCTACCTGAAAGGATGAATTGCATAATGTTATAAGACTTGTATTAAGACTAATGCATTCGAATATTCGGGCTCATAAACATCAAATATTCGAGTATTCGTTTATTTAAATGACGTTTAACGAAAAAGTTTATTTTTTAAACTTTTTATTTTTTTTCACATTTTTGTCACCATTTCTGAACAATCTTACGATCAGGCAATATACACAACAAGCTTACGATATATGTTGAAGTTTTATTTTAGTTGAAAACATTAAACAGTTAGCCTGTGTGTAAAACAATATAAAGAACAAAAGCATTTAAGATCAAGCAGCGCGAACGGAAAAAATCGCCTAATAAAGCAGACAGCGCCAGTTATTGTAAAGACCATAGGCTACACTCGATCCAGCATATGATTATCGTTTTTATATTGTTTCACGTTTATGTTGAGAAACACAATAATATCCACATTCAGGGGCGCCGCCAGCAATTTATGCTCGAGTGAGAAAACGAGCTGCGCTGACAGACGTTTAAGAGACACAAATATGTGTTAAGTTTCTAACAGCACTTTACAGCACACAGCGCTATGTTGATATGATTTAACACAGTCTCATCCCAAGACGTCAACTAACTGACGCTTTTGACCATATGTCAACATCCAACGTTTTAGGGCACCCTTTAACGTCAGTTGGATGACGATCCTGGGGCGTCATCCAACTGACGCTTTACCTTTGACGTCAGTTAGATGACGCGGGTAGGTTTAGGTCTGGGGTAGGGTTAGGATTAGATAGCGTCATCTAACTGACGTTAAAGGGTACCCTAAAACGTCGGATGTTGACGTATGGTCAAAAGTGTCAGTTGGTTGACGTCTTGGGATGAGACTGCGCTGTGCGATTCAGTGCGAAAATGAATGGAAACACCTTAAAATGTCTCAAATCAATTCGATATACCAATTTGATTGCAAAACAGCATGTGACGGCATTGCGCACAGGTTTTTATTCGCTTTAAAGCCGTTGGATGAAAACACACTTTCACCAGCTTTATTCGCATGAGTTTTTTCACGGAACTTCAGATAATTTGATTGACAAGTGGATGGAAACTTGGCTATGGATTCACTGTTTTTACGGCCAGCAAAGCAACGTAGTAAAATTCGAATGGTACCGGTATTTTTTATTTTTTTTTATAACAACTACAGATCGAATATTCGAAAATATCGAATATTCGTGCACACCCCTATGAAGTACATTTTCCTTACACTTGCCCTTTTTCTTGTTTTAAAGGAATAGTTCACTTCCAACTGAAAATGCTGTCATCATTTACTCGCCCTCAAGTTGTTCCAGGCATGTATGAATTTATTTTTTTCTGCTGAACACAAAGGAAGATAATTTGAAGAATGTCGGTAACCAGACAGTTGATGGACCCCATTGACTTCCATAGTAGGAAAAAAAAAGTCAATGGGGAAACTCTTAAACACAAACTAGATTTTTTTATAACTAGAATTTTCAGTCTGTCCCACACACAAGTTTTCTGACTTCAGAAGACTTGGAATGTAGCTTATGCATAGAATTTTAATGGTGCTTTTTTTTTGTCCTTTTTACAGCTTGTCAGTGTCCTATCATTAAACAGTTTCATTCTACAGAAAAGGCAGCGTGAACTTTTTTCAGAATTTCTCCTTTTGTGAAGAAGGAAAATCATTCAAATTTGCAGTAAATGATAGCAGGTTTTGATTTCCATGTGAGCTATTCCTTTAAATGGGAACATCACCATCATCTCATAGTGGGAATCAGCATCCAAATCCCAACATATGCTGGTCTTTTCAGAAGGGTAATGTTTCACACACACAGCTGTCCACTCCAGGGAGACTGATGGATACCAGTTTGTTCTTTGCTTTCATGAGATTCTGATGCAAACTGAATTGTAGTACAAAGTGTAACTGAAGACTAATGGCTAATAACTGGGCAGAATCAAAGAGGACTCCCAGCATTTAAGGACGGGGAAACATAATTCCTTTTATTCTCTGTTCCCGGGCCTGTGGTTGGAAAAGGCTTCTGGTAGAAGAGCGTCCTTGTCTCTAGGGTTGGGGTGGAACATATGAAAGACGATACCCACACGCGAACTTCAGCACTAACCAGACTCAAGAGAACAAAAGTCCAATAACAACACAAGAACGCCAGTCTCAGAAACACACACAAGCACACACCATAGCGTGCACTTAGACACAGTGAATCCTGTCACACATTGAAATGATTGTGGCTTTATTAAAAAAGCACAAAGTAAAGTAACTGCAAAACTTTCTTTAGAGGAATAATTCACGCAAAAATTTAAACTTCACTACTTATTCACCCTTTAGTCAATTTAGGGTACACTTACAGTAAGTGACAACAATGTACTAAAAAAAAATATTTTGCATTTTTCACATACATACAACAGCGGTGTCAAAACGATCCCCGTTCACGTGGATCTGCGAAAATAATATCGTTTTTAAAAAATCATGTGCTTTGAAACCCATTTTCAAAAGTTTTCAGGCCCCGAAAATGCATTAATGGCCAAATGCTCAAAAAGACTGTGTCGTGTAAACGGGCCCTTAGCCCCCCTTTTTTATTATATTAGATCGTTTTGGCAAGCTGTTTTCGAAATCAAACAAACTTTGTTTTTCCCTGATTTTGTTCAATATGACGTCACATCAGTCCGTTCCTCGATTTAGTTTAAAGTGTATATCTTTAACCGTCAGGCTTTAACCTCCCACACTGGCTCTCACGTACAGCAACCTGAGATCTCTGTGAAACTTTATAATAAATAATTAGATTAAACACAATCTCTCCTTTTCTCCCCCCCTCATCTGCTCATTTACTGATGTTTCTAAATCTAATACTTTCTAGGCCTCCGTCCCAAAGGGCCTATAAGCTTTAAGAAAGAGCAGACATGATACTTTCTGCATGGCTGGATATTGCCATTTTGATGGGAAAAAAAACGTGTGATTTTAGTATAGCTTTGATATTCTTCAATAACTCAAGAGAATGACTTAGGAGCTTCCCTGAAGATGTTGATAAACCGATAAGATGTTTGTGAGGGGGGAAATGAGAGAAGATAAACATGGATGTGTTTTCGCACGGAGGTTTGTACAGCTCATTCCCTCTTTTTGTGCACAAATGATTCATACTCAAGTTGTTTATACGTGTCATTCCCGAGTTAATGCACATGCAAGAACACAACAACTTCAGCTCTGACTGTGTGTGTGTGTGTGTGTGTGTGTGTGTGTGTGTGTGTGTGTGTGTGTGTGTGTGTGTGTGTGTGTGTGTGTGTGTGTGTGTGTGTGTGTGTGTGTGTGTGTGTGTGTGTGTGTGTGTGTGTGTGTGTGTGTGTGTGTGCGCGCGTGCGTGCGTGTGTGTGTGTGTGCGTGTGTGTGTGTGTTTTATTTAATGGTGATGTGAAGTACATCCAGTCCTCCCAGAACTCAAAGGAAGCGTGTCTTATTTCTGCGGTTTTACTGAGACTTTGTCAGCTTTTGTGACAGCCAAAAATAATAAAAAAAACAGTCTGTGTGCTACATCTTGCATACATAACATGTTGTACACATTATTTAAGAAGTTTATAAGTTTGGCAATGCTCAAAGAGTATTGACAGTTGTCTTACATGGTGCGCTTTTTGATTTTTCCCAATAAAATATGTTTTGTTTGAAACATTTGGCTTGAAGAAAGGAAAAGCATAGGAAACAATGATATATTTCCTCATAAATTGCTGGCGTTTTCCTGGTAGAATTTGAAAATGGTAATATCCACTCAAATAAAAGTAGTGAAGTTATATTCATTAAACTGTGATAAAGCAAAACTGATTTGATATTTTGGTCACACTTTGTATTAGGTGTCTTTAAGTACTATGTACTTGCATAAAAAAGTAATAGTTAGAGTAAACAAAATACGCATTGTGTTCATGTTTGTATTGTTAAACACTTTTGCTGCTATTAAGGTGGGGTACGGGTAAGGTTAGGTTAGGTTTCAAGGTGTCAATGTCTGATACACAATGATGAAGTGACGTTTCACTCATAGTCACCGCAGGCAGAAAACAAAAGAATAGGAAGTTTCATCAGCAAAACTTGAAATGGCTCAGAGATTTACTGCAGAGAAAGAACTGAACGCAATCAAATATTAGTGTCACTGTCACTTGATGCTGGATCTGGCGAAGAAGCTGTCAGCGATCAAAATATTGACTGAAAAATTATAGTTTTGAGAATATGTTTGAGATGGCGAATATGAGCCAGATGCTGAATGTACTGGGAAATGAGCTCTGATGAGGACAGTGATGATGGTATAAAACATCTGCTCAAACTGAACCCTTCCCAGCTCCAAAAGGTATCAAAATATGCTTTATTTTATTCTTCTGTTATTGTTACTCTAATATCAGGAGAGTTTTATATTATCGCGACAGTTAGAGATCCATTCGTGTTAGATATAGATCCGGGTCGCTAAAGACCAACCAAGATATTGGCAATTCGTACATATTTTACAAGTTGCCCAATTCGCATTAATTTGTACAAATGACCTACCCCTGACCCCGCCCCTAAACCTACTCATCACTGGGTTTAGACAAACCATACGAATTCGTACGAGTGAGGTCGTATGAATTAGCCACCTTTTACTCACTCTAACAAATTTGTACGAATTGGTTGTGAGATAGCGTTGTAAAGACCCGATTATGTAATAATGATTGGTGAAAAATTCATGCATTTAAGGATTAAAACTGGTCCAAGATGTCTGCCAATGGGAACATTAATCACCATAATGAACCACATCAAAACACAACACTTATTAAAATTATTATCCCACAATGCAGCTCAAAATGACTCTTTTTTCAGATTTGTCAGAAAAAAAACCTTTCAATTATACAGTAAAATTCTAAAATAAACACTTTATTTTACAGTGGACTTGTTACATGTTACATACTTACTGTAGTAATAACAGTATATTATGCATAATTACAACCTTAAACCAAACTCTAACCCTATAGTAAATACATGTTGTTAATTAATATTACTTAGTACTTGAAGCATTGTAGCAAGGACACCTAGCCTGGTTAAAACCAGACCATTCTCAGTTGTAACTGAGTTACAGGGCTGGACTGGTAATCTGGCATACAGGGCAAATGCCCGGTGGGCCGACGTGCTTTTTGGGCCGATACATCTCATACTTTTTTTTTAGCGGCCCATAAAACTCGTACATCGGCGGCCCACTGGTTTTGTTTTGTTTAATTGACGGCGCTGGGTTAGTGCCGGTGTAATGCATTGGTCAAAAAAAAGTAAGCGTCAGGTTTTTTTTTCCACTGACGGACCGGCCCATGAAACGCGTAGATCAGCAGCCCATTGGTTGTTTTCTTGATTGACACAGGGCTGGCCCAATCACATCTTTAAACACCTCCCCCTTTGGGCTTTGAGTGAGCGAGCAGTGTCAAGTGTGTATCTGTCAAAATAGTCTGAGAGATGGAGAAGAAACGTAAGGAATGTGCAGAGAAATAGTGTGTAATAGAAATAGCAGACGCTGTAAAATGTGTCAAAATATGTTTTCTGCAGCAACAGGACCAGCTGCAGAAAACATCCAGTGGCTGATGAGGAGGATAGTACGGAGGATCAGGAGAGAGATGAGAAAGTGTAGAGTCCGCGGTAAGCAGAACTACTTTCAAAACACTTTGGCTATGAGTGTAGGAACCCATAACCCAGTTACGCATTATTTCCACATCTGCATAGTTGACGATTACAGAAATTTACTAGAAGTTTAATGAGACGCGTTTTTATCCATGTTTTCCGCCAAAATAAAAGCTTGATGCAGTTTCCGTCAAAATAAAAGATCATGTGCTTATCTCTTTCAAGTTTAGAAATTAGTACAAAACTAATTACGAAAGTTTTATTTATTTTTCAGTGCATTTGTTTTACAATATATGGCTATTAGGCTACTGTCATGAGATTAATGTTAACTATTATGTAGTAGTAGTGTAATATAGACAGACACTGTTACTAAAATAGGTTTAATTTTTTCTTTGTTATATTTGCACACTGAATATGGGTTGGAGCTTTTAATTTTGAACCCTCAAACTGCACCAGATTGATGAATTTAACATTAAAATGCACAAAATTTTCTTAGGGGGAGCATGCCCCCGAAACCCCCTAGAAGGACAGAGGTCCGCCCACCACAGTTTTACCAAAATTCCTGTGAGAAACACTTGTATTTCTATGCCAATGCAGATTATAGCTTGTTTTTTGGATGCATCACTGTGGAGTATAGCTCAATTGTATTAATAAAGTACAAATTTGTACTTATTTCATCTGTTAACTCTCACTCGTTTATACTCACTCTTTACATGGCATTAGTGGTATTAATGAATAGGAGTTGAACAAAATAATATTCAAGGGCGTGCAAAGATGGGTGGTGTTTATTATCATATGTAGTGGGCCAGTCTGGACCAAAATGCCAGGGCCGATTTTCTGTCCCAGTCCAGCCCTGCTGAGTTATGGTCTGGCAAAGCGTCATAGAAAAATCATTTCCAGAGGGGCGTCACCAACGGACGTCGCGGGTAGACTTAAAACTAATCAGAGCGATGAAGGAGATGACGTATGCAGAGCGGGCGGAGAAACATCTCCAAGTGTTGTTCTTTGCTCGGTTTTTAAAGGGTTAGTTCAACCAAAAATGAAAATTAAGTCATTAATTACTCACCCCCATGCTGTACCAACCCCGTAAGGCCTTCGTTCGTCTTCGGAACACAAATGAAGATATTTATGATTAAATCTGAGAGGTGGATGACTGCTACATAGGCTGCCTAAGGGAATGAAACTTGACGGCCCAGAAAGTCATTAAAGAAAATGTTTAAATATTCCATGTCGCAACAGTTTAACTGAAGTAGTTGAAGGAGATCGCAATTCTTGCGCATGCGTCGTGGAAATCTCTTGAAGTCTCGTTTCAGGCCTACAAGGAAGAAAAGGAATAGTCGAATAAAGTCGTTATTTTTGTTTGTTTTTTCGCACAAAAAGTATTCTCGTCGCTTGATAAACTTATAGTTGAGCCACTGTTGTGACATGGAATATTTAAACATTTTCTTTAATGACTTTCTGGGCCGTCAAGTTTCAGACCCTTAGGCAGCCTATGTAGCAGTCATCCACCTCTCAGATTTAATCATAAATATCTTCATTTGTGTTCCGAAGACGAACGAAGGCCTTACGGGGTTGGTACAGCATGGGGGTGAGTAATTAATGACTTAATTTTCATTTTTGGGTGAACTAACCCTTTAACAAAAAGGAAACGTTCAAATCGCTTAAAACAGACGCGATAGCTGATTCGAACGAGTGATGTTCGACGGATGCGGCATCCATCTTTGTAATGTAGGCTACAAAATCTGCTTCAAAATCCCAGCGCTGTCGTCATAGTGTAAAGCCCGCCCCAACGTTTCTGATTGGTGCCTCGATTTCGACGGATTGGAAATGGGCTTGAATGAGCTCTTTGTCAGACTAACTTTCAGAGCAAATCTAAATTTGCGGGAAGTTGTCTGGGTTTTCCCAGGCTAAAGGACACCTTAAAATGAACGGCAACCAAAAAAATCTGAATATTTCGTTAACAGGTGGTAATAAATTACAGTTAAATGTTTTAAAATCCTGGCAATATTGTTGTAAAACAGTGTGTGAAAATTCACTTTGACTTGTTGACAGTAATGTTGAAAGTCTATCCAGTAAGAACGAGAGAGAAAGTGAGACAGTGAACGAGTGGAATGGTTTATCAAACCATCCTCTTCTCCCCAGGATTGACAGCTCTCCCTCCCTTTCAACGCCCCCTTGTTTATCTGGAGTTTGCTTTTCCCCAGCTGATCTGCACTGGATCACTGCCTGTCACTGTATAAACAGAGCTTTTGTTTAGCTAACCGTTCTCATATCCCTCTCATAGCTGTGGCTGGGAGGAATTCTCAAGTAATCCTTTTTTTTTTTCGGGAAGTATGCAGGTGAGCACAGCCGTGTCCGGGCAGGCCTGGTCCCCCCAGCGGGTGCTCCCATCACACACCTGTGAAAAACAAGCCTGGCATTCCAAATGATCCCTCTGCCTTCCCGGTAAACCACAGAACTGTATAATTACAGGCCGCACTGTCAGGTGGCAGTATTGTCCCACTGCATTTGTCTGTCATCTCATGGACGGATGGATGAAAAAAATGGCAAGAGCTTCCAAAATTGCAAGCCCTAATCTGATCGATTTCTCTGAATCAGGGTGCACAGCAGTGGTGTAGTCTACATGATACGCAGGTATACGCCGTATACCCACTAGAAAATGTCAAGGATTTCCGTATACCCACTAGGAAACGTCAAGGATTTCCGCATACCCACTTAAAAAAGCGCGAGGATTCGTAGCAACATCGTTTTGTGACAGAACTTTCATTCATAAATTCACCCCCGCGTCTGTGTTTGCGCAGCGACACGGATCGAATCGCGGAATCCAGTCACAAATGTAATTAGCTGCAAAGCGGAATGTGACGCAATTTGGCCATTTTTGAATGAATAAATCAAAAGTAGGGATGTACAATGAATCAAATCTCGATATGTACTAGTGTGTATGAATATCAAAGCTCAAAAAGACTGCTATTGAAATAAACTCTGCATGTCTGTGTGTCTCTTTGAATGAGCGCTCAATGTGTGCTCTACGCACACTGAAGCGCAAGTGACACTCGTGGTGTTTTTAGCGTCTATGAGGACATGGACACATTTGAACTTCATCGCAGAGCTTTTATGAGAGTCACTGCACAAGAAGTTTACCATTTCATTTGATAAAACTATCATCATTCATTATCATATAGGCCTACACTCACAAACTTTAAAGTATTTGATGACAACCAGTCAAAATAAAAGTTTGTAGAGAGAAAGTAAGTAACTCGAAGAAATTATGAAAGAAATTGCATAGTAAGATGTACTTTTTAAAATAATAATAATCAAATCCATTTAAACATTATTTTAAAGGAATATCACAAAGTTTTTATACATGTTTTAATTTAAACAGTGATTTTTTTTTCTTCAACACCATTTTAAAAAGTAAATTTGTATTTGTGCTTATAATGTAAAGACATTTGAGTTTCTGAGTGTTTTAATAAACTATTATTATTATTAAAATGTTGGGTTGGGGGAGGGGGGGGCGTGGTTATATCACAGTATACTCACTACAAAAAACTAGACTACACCACTGGTGCACAGGTTTTAAAATATGAGTCTACTTAATTGTGTTTCAAAAAATATTTCAAAAGTCACTAAGCAACAAGAAGGGCTGCATGTATAGAATTTTCCAAATATATATTCACAATGATATTGCTGGCGATGTAAAATTAAGCAAAATTGTGAATATCACATGGGATTTTAATGTGCTTGTATATTTCTAGTTTTAAAAAAGATACATCTTCATGTTTCTAGAGCATTAAATCATCACATTAGAATGATTTCTGAAGGATCATGTGACACTGAAGACTGGAGTAATGATGCTGAAAATTCAGCTTTGATCACAGGAATAAATTATATTTTATAATACTAGTGCAATTCTTGTCCTTGATTATCGCTATAGTCTTGAGGCTGTATCATGACAGACCCATGTTTTGAGTGCAATCACATGGCCTTTTGTTTGTGCCATGTGCTTGTGTTGTCTCGTTACTTAACCCCGCCCCCTTGTTATCCTCGTCTTGTCATTATTATCTAGTCAGCATCACCTGTTCTCTTCATTAGTTTCTCCCTATTTTATCCCCTTGTGTTTGCTGTCCTGTGCCTGTTAATTGTGATTCCTACCTGAGTGTGATCTTACCTTGTGAAGCCTTGTGAGTATCCTGTCAAGAGGATTTGTCTAGAGAGAGTACTGATTCTATAGTTGCTGTTTGTTTATCGTCTAGTTATTTGTCAGGTCATAGTCTAGTTCAGTCACTCCTTACCCTGTCCATGTTTTGCCCCCTCGTGGGTTTTGTTTTTTCTGTTTTTGTCCACAAATAAACTGTGTGTCAAGCATCCTGTCTGCACTTAGGTTCATCTTCAAGATCATAACAGGTATGTTTGAGTTGCTGAATAGCCTAGGCTATTATTACACAGGAGCCTAAACTCTGAGAAAACGATAACGTTAAGCATTTCAAAAAGAATCGCTACTTTTTTCAAAAAGAATCGCTACTTTTTTCAAAAAGAATAATGTAACAAAATAATAATGTAACATGTATAATAATAATAATGTAACAAATGTATAATAACACTGTAATAAATGTATAATTACATTGTAATAAATGTAGAATTACATTGTAATAAATGTATAATAACACTGTAATAAATGTATAATTACATTGTAATTATACATTTATAATATAATTACATTGTAATAAATGTATTTCTAGAACACAGTTCCAGTAATGTGATTGAATGTGAGATTGAATATCTATACACTATAACTATAAACTACAGACTGTAACAAATTTATAATTATTTTTTACACTACTTTTTTCAAAAAGAATTGCTACTTTTGCAAAAAGAATTGCTACTTTTTCAAAAAAATCGATACTTTTCCCAAAAAGAATCGCTACTTTTTCAAAAAGAATCGCTACTTTTTCTAAAAGAATCGATACTTTTTCCAAAAAGAATCGATACTTTTTCCAAAAAGAATCGCTACTTTTTCAAAAAGAATCGCTACTTTTTCAAAAAGAATCGCTACTTTTTCAAAAAGAATCGCTACTTTTTCAAAAAGAATTGCTACTTTTTCAAAAAGAATCGATACTTTTTCAAAAAGAATCGCTACTTTTTCAAAAAGAATCGCTTCTTTTCCAAAAAGAATCGCTACTTTTTCAAAAAGAATCGCTAGTTTTTTCAAAAAGAATCGTTACTTTTTCAAAAAGAATCGCTACTTTTTCAGAAACGAATTGCTACTTTTTTCAAAAAGAATTTCTACTTTTTCAAATAGAATTGCTACTTTTTCAAAAAGAATCGCTACTTTTTCAAAAAGAATCGCTACTTTTTCAGAAAAGAATTGCTACTTTTTTCAAAAAGAATCGCTACTTTTTCAGAAAAGAATTGCTACTTTTTTCAAAAAGAATCGCTACTTTTTCAAAAAAGAATCACTACTTTTTTCAAAATGAATAATGTAACAAAATAATAATGTAACAAATGTATAATAATAATAATGTAACAAATAATAACACTGTAATAAACGTATAATTACATTGTAATAAATGTATAATAACAACCTTGAAAAAAATCGCTACATTTCTCGAAAAGAATCGCTACTTTTTTACTTCAGAAGTAAACAGTGTAGCTGACTTAATGTTTAGCTGACAGAATGTTTATTTTTAAAACCCAATTTTTAAACCACAACCCTCTCTAATGTCAGAATGTTTATTTTTAAACCACAACTTCAATGTGTGCTTCTTTTACAGATATATTTAACAATATCCTTTGCATTTCTAATCCAAACAACGTCAAACTCGGCACTGCACATACTCGTGCCCGTAGCAAGACAACTGTCAAGTTTGAAATCCATCGGACTAACGGTTCGAGAGATATTCGATTAAGAGACAGACAGACAGAGACAGACACACAGACATTCCTGTAATTTATAGATAGATAGATATGTGTGTGTTTGTGTGTGTTTCTCATTTTTATTAGTTTTTTTAAATGTCTATATAGTTTTTATTCGTTTTTATTTCAGTTTTTGTTTTATTTTACCTCAAGTTTAAACAAATGAAAACAATGCCTGTGCAAAATCTGTTTTTAGTAATTGTTGGTTTGGTGTTTGTTTGAGTTCTTGAATAGCCTAGGCTACTATTACACACGAGCCTAAACTCTGAGAAAACGAGAACGTTAAGCGCACCAGAATAAAATATAATATTCAGCTATAATAATATAATGTTCAGACCTTGGCTGGAGCAGCTACACAGTTAACTCTGAGAAAACGCTATACGCTTGAGCAAACAGTTTGTGAATAGGCTACTACAAATGATGGCTGTGAATAAAATATAATATTCAGATATTTTTAAACCACAACCCTCTAGAATGTCAGAATGTTTATTTTGGGGAGTGGCCACTCAGTGTGCAGTGTGAGAAGGGGAGTGGCCTCAGTGTGCAGTGTGAGAGGGGGAGTGGCCTCAGTGTGCAGTGTGAGAAGGGGAGTGGCCTCAGTGTGCAGTGTGAGAGGGGGAGTGGCCACTCAGTGTGCAGTGTGAGAGGGGGAGTGGCCTCAGTGTGCAGTGTGAGAGGGGGAGTGGCCTCAGTGTGCAGTGTGAGAGGGGGAGTGGCCTCAGTGTGCAGTGTGAGAAGGGGAGTGGCCTCAGTGTGCAGTGTGAGAGGGGGAGTGGCCACTCAGTATGCAGTGTGAGAGGGGGAGTGGCCACTCAGTGTGCAGTGTGAGAGTGGGAGTGGCCACTCAGTGTGCAGTGTGAGAGGGGGAGTGGTCACTCAGTGTGCAGTGTGAGAGGAGGAGTGGCCACTCAGTGTGCAGTGTGAGAGGGGGAGTGGTCACTCAGTGTGCAGTGTGAGAGGGGGAGTGGCCACTCAGTGTGCAGTGTGAGAGGGGGAGTGGCCACTCAGTGTGCAGTGGGAGTGGCCACTCAGTGTGCAGTGTGAGAGGGGGAGTGGTCACTCAGTGTGCAGTGTGAGAGGGGGAGTGGCCACTCAGTGTGCAGTGTGAGAGTGGGAGTGGCCACTCAGTGTGCAGTGTGAGAGGGGGAGTGGTCACTCAGTGTGCAGTGTGAGAGGAGGAGTGGCCACTCAGTGTGCAGTGTGAGAGGGGGAGTGGTCACTCAGTGTGCAGTGTGAGAGGGGGAGTGGCCACTCAGTGTGCAGTGTGAGAGGGGGAGTGGCCACTCAGTGTGCAGTGGGAGTGGCCACTCAGTGTGCAGTGTGAGAGGGGGAGTGGTCACTCAGTGTGCAGTGTGAGTGGCCACTCAGTGTGCAGTGTGAGAGGGGGAGTGGCCACTCAGTGTGCAGTGTGAGAGGGGGAGTGGCCACTCAGTGTGCAGTGTGAGAGGGGGAGTGGTCACTCAGTGTGCAGTGTAAGCCAGAGTGGCCAGCGGCTAGAGCGGCAAAAGCCAATGTACACTGTTACATATAGTTACACATTACTGCGTGTACTTATACTAATTTTCTACACGTTACTGCATGTAAATATACTGATGCATAATTAATAACTAACCCTAAACCAAACTCTAACCACAACTCTATAGTAAGTAGGCTACATGTAATTAATATTACTCAGCACTTATTTGAGTAAGTATAATGTAATTACGTCACCTTAAAGTTACAATAAAGTGTAACCAAAGTGTAACCAAATGTTTCATAGAAACCGTCCTACATTAGATCTTACGATAATTTCTCAAGTACATGTGATTCCGAGAATTAACATACGCAAAAAAAGCATGTGTACGCCTCTCTTCCAGAAATCTATAAATTGCAAACAATCTTGAAATTGTACGCATCTGAATGGTTTCAGGTCTCGTAAACGCTGCATAATTAATGTCGTTACCATATAAAAGAGCAGCAGTCAACGTCCAAATCCTTTACTTGATAATGGCGAGTGACAAGACTTGCATATACCTGCAGTTCCCCGACTCTCAAAGACCGTTTTTATAAATATGAACGTTGTCATGGATTTTAGCGTACGCTAGATCAAATCTGTGCATGTGCACATTTTATAATCGAGGCCTCTAGTATGAACAAGGTATCATTCAGTTTTGTTTTCATAATTTATGTCTGTTAAAATACAGAACTTTCTCATTGTGAACAGACGAACAGTTGAAACAGTTGGACTACTACTTACATTATACAGTCTACACATGTTCTACTAAGTGTTGTCTGTACAACTTGTCATGTAGACTGCTGTGCTATTATTTGAAGGTACCATTTCATTGCATGCTGGTATATGCATGAATGGTTTCAGACACATCACTGAAAGAAGTGAACTGTGGCACATGTCGGCCTTTTCTCGTGTTTTTGGTCAGTTCTTAGCTAGACTAATCTAGGCCAGACTTTTTTTGCCAATAGCTAAAAGTCTGGCTCTGGGAGACAAATCAATAGGCCGATGTAGAAGCAATGCATGCTTTCCTTCAGAAAGGGCCAGCTGAACAGCAGTGAAACACCTTTCTAAGACCGCCATTTATAGCGGTCCGGAGCCTGGAAGTGCTCGTATAAACTTTACAACCTTTTCTTTACTCGTTTAGTGACATTTAACACAAACCATTTTACAGAGTTGCTATCATTTGAACTGTCTCCAGTAGTGCACGTGCACACACACACACACACACACACACACACATAAACAGCCCCGGGCTGATGATAACAGCTGTAATGACTGTGTCCACACCCATGTGGAGTTGGGCCAGTCCTTGAAGTCGTTCCAGCTGTTTGTGGAGAAAGGCTGCAATCTTTCAGCCTCATGTCATAGTGCAGCACAGCATTCTCACACCTACATCAGTGTTACCTGACAATAACAGCAGCACAGCCTTTCCTCTGAGCAGACAATAATAATGGGACGAGGAACAATGCACTCCCTTTTTTTATATCAATATTGCTCTGGACTGACGCTGAAGTAAAACATCCGAGTGTGACAGTGTGAGAGAGCCAACAGGTTTTTCTTTTATTTACTACTTCTATAATTAGTGATTTAAAAACAAATAGTCTAAGTTATTACAATGTTTTATACATTTTGGATTTTAACATAATACTTGAGTAAATTTTGTGTAAAAAAGTTTGGTAACGCTTTAGATTACAGCCCGGAAAGTACTGTGTAATTAGGAGGAATTTACAGAGTAACTTTCGGTAATTATAGTGTACCTATATAGTACTTGCATGTAAGTATAAGGGAACAATATGTAAAGTTTGGGGAATAAAGGGGTAACAACCAGGAGAATTAAAAAAATATTTATATTGTAAGTATTATAGAACTAAGGGGTACTTATTCTACTATTGTAATACAACAATCTTACATTTAGGAGCAATTTAGCGAGGACATACACTGCATACCTTTTTGTAATAATTGTGTACCAATACATAGGCTTTATTAAAATTACAGGGTACATATCTATGCATTTATACTTTTATTTTATTTATTTTTTTGATAGCAAAAGTGCAGATGTTTAAGTTTGGGCTAACATGTTTCAAGGTAAGACTATTGCATTTTTTTTTTAAATACTGAGAAATATATCTTGTTTCATGTGGTTACAGGGTAAGTGGTGCTTGTATAATAAATAAAGACTTCCGAGTCAGTGATATAAGGTTGTGTGTATGCATTTTTATTGTACTTACCCACATGGAACAAGAGGGTTTCGGCTCGCGTTCCCCGAAGTGATAAAATAAAACAAAATTCTGTATCAAAATTTATAGGCAAGAAAAGTAGTTTGTTTAGGCTGGGTTGTATGAATTACAAACCTGCGCGCATATTTTAAAAAGCACATAACTATAGAATCAATTCTGAATGAGCATGTGAACACCGTCAGCGTTAATCACAGGTTCGCGTTTAAAGTCTGATCATTTCAATGGAGGTGAATCAATCAAAGTTAACTTTAGCTGGAAGTAACATTATTCAAGAACCGCTATAACGCCAAAACAATCTGTTACCTTAAATTATATGTTTATCTCTGTAAAGCTGCTTTGAAACAATCCATTGTTAAAAGCGCTATATAAATGAAGATGACTTGACTTGACTTGACTTAACAGGCACCACTTTAATTTACAGCTCGGGTGCAATGTCACACTTACCCTGTAACTACATGGAACAAGGGGGTAACAGCTACATGAAACAAGAGTATCTTTCCACAATATTTAAGCAAAAGTTGAAATAGTTTTCGTTTTCAGTGCACTTTTGTTAAAAAGATTACATTTTAAAAATGACAGGGTACATATCTATTATATCTATTTATAGAGCCTATACAGTATGTACTGGTTCACCATTATTTCAAAAAGGTACGCAGTGTGTGTTCTTGCTAAATTGATCACAAATGTAAGATTGTTATATCATAATAGTAAAATAAGTACCCCTTAGTTCTATACTACTTACAATATAAATAATTTTTTAATTCTCCTGGTTGTTACCCCTTTATTCCCCAAACTTAAAATATTGTTCCCTTATACTTATACTGTAAGTACGTTATAGGTACACTATAATTACCGAAGGTTACGCTGTAAAATTGCTTTAATTACGCAGTACTTTCCGGGCTGTAATCTAAAGGGTTACCAAAAGTTTAAAAAAATTACAGTATGAGAGATTTTACTCAATTTTTAGGACTGGCGGGGATCCAGTGGACATGTAGATGTACCATCCATCCATCCCTCCCTACATCCATCCATCCCTCCCTAATCCCTCCATCTATCCATCCATCCCACCCTCCCTCCCTCCATCTATGAATTTGTAATATACTTGTAACACAAATAAAGTACACTATCACTAATCAAGCATGTAATTAGTCCCTACACAGGCATAAACTTAAAGTATACTAAGTATACTTGAAGTGGGTCCAATTTAGTACACAAAAGTACACTAAATACACTTAAAGTTATGCTTTACTACACTTTATTAAAATATACTTAGTACAAAATTAGTTGTTTCAAAATAGCACACTTCAAGTTAACTAATCAACACACTTGAAGTATACTACTGATAATTAGTCTGGCTGCAAGTATACTCAGCATATATATTTTTCAGGACATCCATCCCTCCCTCCATCCCTTCCTTCCTCCCTCCCTCCATCTAAATAAGAAAATCATGCAAATCTGCTCTACACTTCAGGCATAATCTCGCAAGCCAGACTTTTGACCGCTGGCATAAAGCCTGGCAGGAATTGTAGCTTATTCTGCAACAAAGTGGAAGCTCATTTAAATTCTCTCCATTCTCTTCTGTAGACAACACTGAAGGGGAAACAGTGTGTTGACTTTGGTCAGAGTTTCCCTCCATCCAGAAGTAATAAACACTGAATAAGACACACACATCTGAAACAAAGCAGAATCCCGTTGTGCTTGAGGCATTTGTTGGCTTGCTTTACTGTAAGATTTACTGTAATAAACCATTCTCAGTTTTTTTATTAGGACATAATGCCAGCAAAGTTTTGACAAAAGTCTCTCTCTCTCTCTCTCTCTCTCTCTCTCTCTCTCTCTCTCTCTCTCTCTCTCTCTCTCTCTCTCTCTCTCTCTCTCTCTCTCTCTCTCTCTCTCTCTCTCTCTCTCTCTCTCTCTCTCTCTTCTCAGTTTACAATGTCCACTGCAAGCCATGGATAAAGTATTCATACATTTTGAAAACATAATCCAGAAATAAAACAGCTGGGACATTTATTAGTTTTAGCTCCAATAAAAAAAAAAGGGTCGGGGATCCAAACATCTTAAGGTCCCCTCTCTCTAACTAAAACCAGCCATCTTCCATTCAATAATGGACAATAAGCCTTTATTGAAATTTGCTTTTTGTTGTGTAAGCACTTTATAGTTGTAGGGTGCAGCAGTTAGCAAAAAGTTAGTTTAAAATGTATTTTTTATAATTGTTAGTATTCTGCTTTCTGTATGGTGCATGCAAGAAAAAAATAGTTACTGTAAACAACATGCTTAACTGTGCTGTTTTTCCAGCTGTAGAATATTAGGTTTGTTAGATATATTGTTTGGAGCCAGGTATTATTTTTGTGAAAAAAATAATAATAAAAAACAAATAAAACAATGTCAATAGAAATATACTTATTCCAACCAGAAGATAATTTTCAGTTCCATTTCAGTGCATCACTCATTTTGGCCCCGAGTCTGTTGCTTCATGTGGGTTTTCACTTTCAGTGTGGACAGAAACAGTGCTGCTATTTTCTGCTTTGTCTCACTGTCTCTGTCTTATAAGCAACCCTACATAGACTTTGATTTTACTGCACACCATTTGTTCTCCATTTTGTTTTATTGGCAAAGAGTCATGAACTATTAATGCACACCTGCTCAAACGCACACAACAACACGCACTTGTTTTCAAGCGGATTGCGACATAGCTCTCAGACGCAATAACAAACACATAACGTGCTATCTTTTTCAGTACATGTCCTTGTCTGTCTCACAGATAAAGTGTTGTGTTCATTTAGCTTTAAGTGACTAAGTTATAGACCGACAACCATGTTGTTTCCCTTGAAATTCCTTTCTGTCTGTCTTATCTCACATGTGTGGTATCTCTCTCTCTCTCTCTCTCTCTCTCTCTCTCTCTCTTGTGACTGTGTGTGGCTTCAAAGGTTGATGTAACATAGTTAACCCAGGTAACCTTGACACTGTTTCTGAAGTGGAAAGTCGCCCTAGAGCATAATGTTTAACATGGACACACTAGAATAAACTAATACCCTGTGTGGCGCCTTCACGGATCAGATAACACTCCTCATGACTGTTGTGGTCATTACTATATTAACAGCATGAGCTCACTAGTCATGAAAGAAGCACCTGTCACCCAATGTTGTTTAATTCAAAACCTTTGCATAAACCTGTGAGTGCATAATTTTTGGCACGGTTTCCCAGAAAAGGAAGCCTTTTTTGTTAAAAAAATTAACTTTAGGAGTAGGGGAGACCTGGGAATTGTAACACCATCTGGGTTTGAATTTGTTTAGCGATCATTATAATGGAAGTTTAAATGACAGGAATCATCCGAAATCTCGTTTAGTTTGGTATATAACGTTTGCCCAAAACTTTGACCTAAATGTTAGGACAACTGGTTACCTTATTTTGATGGTCCCCTTTAGACATTCTGTTGACTGTAAGTAAAGATGCAGTCATATCAACTACATATCAACTATTTCAATTCTATTCTGTTCTTTTTTAAAGCTTGAATTAAAATGCTTACGATTGAATGAGGTAGGTTAAGGAAACCCAGACAGCATCATAGTGTCGGCCCAGATCTGGCCAACATCTGCGTGTTGAATCCACATGTACCAGATGTGGCCCGGATCTGGGCTGACAATATGATGCTGTCTGGGAAGGTTTTTTACGAGATTAAAATCATTTTGAACAAGTTTGATTCACAAAATAAATGCATGTACAAAATTTGGTGTTACAACCATCCTCAACCCCCCCCCCCCCCCCCCCCCCCTCTTTGTTCTGAATGATAAAACAGCATCAACAGTGATCTACCTTTTTGTTGCGCAAAAATGTGCAAGAGACGTAGAAGTGTGTTGAAATCTGATGTGTGGGTATGTCCTCTCAGGTATGACTTGGCAGGATCCAGCCGGGGTGATGTACGTGTCTTAGGGGAACACAGACACCAGAGATCTCCACAGCTCATCTGATTCCCATCTTCAGCCCTCACTTACGACCCTCAGGGGCATCGAGCTATTTTAGTACTCTTTGGGCTTGTTGCGGTGCCGTTGACCCTGGCGCAGTCCCTACGGTCAGCTCTGAAGAAAAGTGACTGAGATATTTAGTCATCAGTGCTCTCAGACGGCCTACTTAATGTCTTTCACAGGCTGGAGTCAGAACACATTGTTCTGGTCGGGGAGCGGTAATGACCGCTGCCACTGCATTCTCCACTTTCATTACTGGGATAAATGGAGCAATGCACTCCATATCAGGGAAAGGAACAAGACTGGAACTCCTGAATATAAACAGCCAATTAATCCAAGCTAATTCTATTAGGAATTGAGCTGGCATCACGCAGAGCTGAAGCCGTGAGCCGCGGAGCGTGGCGAGAACAGCGCCGATACCGAACAGCGATTTCATCCAGCTCATTTTGCCAGTGCTGAGGTTTAGCCTTTTCCCAGAGCAGATTAACACCACCGTCATAAGCTGCGGTGAGAGCGTAAATAAAAAATGACGATCATTATATAGCAAAGCGTTTGCGGCTTTGGATTTATGAGGTAGTTTTAGTGGCACTGCGGGGGGAATGTCGGTGCAGTGTTGCCGGCCTTTTGTTTGCATGTGTTCTTGATAATGAGACGATAGGGTCGTAATCAGATCCTGGAAGGTATGTCCTACTTCCGATTGCTGTCTCAGGTATGAAGTGCTCTCGTCTGGCCGGACTGGAGTGAAGGGAACCTACGTGGGAGAATACATGCAAGAGACATCCTTCGCCAAACTCGATTCTTATCTCTAGACGTCACTTTTATTTATAAGGGCAGCTATTTTTGAATGTTTGTTCCCTTAATTTCTTATCAGTCTAATTCCCCTGAGGTATGAACCATGTGTTGGTCAAAGAAGAAAATGGGGTAATCTTTATTTTCTTTGATAATGAGGGGTGAAGGGTCTAAAGTATTTCACAGGCTGTTATTAGGGCTCACTCAGGCAGATCGAAATGTCCAGGGGCAAGCCAGATGCTACCGTTGGGAAAAAGAGAAAGGACTTAAGTGGGGAGAAAGAATGCATGTAATGTCAGAAATCAGAATTTATTATAAAGTAATACATTTACTTTACATAACCTTTACAAACAGATATACTGATATATAAAGTGTAAGACTTTTTCTCTTGTAGAATATCCAGTTTCACAAATCCATCAGAGTTATTGATGATTATTGCAGATTTAAAACACAAATTAGTGGATTTTCGCTTTAAAATCGGCATGAAACGTAGTCGGTTGCCACCAACTTTACTACCATTTTGTGATGTGGTATTTCTGAGTGACGCTGTTTCTCAAACAAGAAAATGGAAAATATATGCACCAATAAGGAGTTCACAATAAGACCAGTAAAATGCATTAAAGGGGTAATTCACCGCTGGTAAAATGGGCTTTCAATAAAATGTTGCTGCTCAAAATAATCTAATAAATCTGATCTGTGCCAAATACTGTATGTAGGAAAACTTCAACACCCATAATGCACTAGGCATGTTGCCGACCAAGGCCACTCCCACCAGTCTGTTAAGGATACTCTTGACCAGAATCAATATCGCCTTGCTTTAGTAGGAAATACTTCTTAGCAAACTTTTAGTCATAATGGTGACGACCTGTATTGTTCCTGGGTGCAAGAATTCAAAGAGCAAACGTTTAGTGGGTGTGAGTTACTTTCGGTTTCCAGTGAAGGCAGCGGCTAACCCAGACAGAAACATTGTTCCAGCCCAGATCCGGCCCACATCTGGTATGCGTTGAATCCACATGTAAATATGAAGGGAACAAACACAGCAAGGGAAAATCTGAAAAACATCTGTTTGTAGTCAACTTTTTAAACTGGATGACAACGAACAGTATTTTAGGCCGAACAGAGGGGGAAAAAACTGACAGAAATTGCTGTTCTATCAGTTTCGACCGAAGCATTCATTTTTACCATAATGCTGTTTAAAGAGTATAAGTACGATACGATTTTCAGTGATAAACGATGTTCAGTGATTTCAGTGATAAACCTACCCTTACAGTAACTGTTCTGTTAATAACCCTCTGTCGATTCAACTCTCCAGGTGGGGATACAACAATGCGGAAGTATCTGTAGTTATCGCGAAAGCCCTGGACCTGTCAAAATAAGTGGGAATTTCTCAGTCCAGGAAACGCAGAGAAAGAGTAAACATGGTTCATTTACATACTGACATTGGAACAATACAAAGCGTGGTTGGCTTACACTGACCTTCATTTGTCCCAGTGGTCTTGAGTTTCATAGTGACACCTGCTGGCATGGAAGTTTTTGTTTTTTAACCAATGCCACATCAGAGGACTGATTCCTTTTCATTGATTAATTTATATGAATCATGCAGTTTAAAAATGGACATTCACGGACTTAATAAAAAACCAGGCTTTGTGTGTGACTGGTGCAGGGAGGCTGTGTGCTGCATTCCACTAGTCTGCTGTGGACGGCGCAGCTGTTTCCTGGATGGAGGGATTTTGTGCTGTGGTGGCTGTGGCCGTCATGTTCGTTTCATCATTCCATAGGCACTGCTTGCTTGGACATTTCAGTTTTCCATTCAAAATCATTCTGTTTGGACTGATGGATCGCACACATGCCGAACCATACCATCACTCTGGACTGATTTGGACTCCGAAAGTCAGAAAAATTGCTGCTTTAAAGACAACATGACACCAAAGTATGATATTTACTTCCATTCCAAATAAATGTCTGGTCTCATTCTGCACAAATCATCAAATTATTCACCTTTCTTCACCTCCTTCACCAAATGACTTGTTTTCTGTTCAGACAGCAACATAGTGTCGGCCCAGATCTGGGCAACATCTGGCACATGTGGATTCAACACGTCCCAGATGTGGACCGGATCTGGGGCGACACTATGTTGCTGTCTGGGTTGACAGAACCAGACCTACATGTGCAAGGAAAATAGTATACTTAGTGAGAAACATGTAGGACAAGACTTGATTTTATCCAATGGGAATTTTGTCCATTAAAAAAAATACACAATACTTTTTTTTTTTAAAGTCTCTTCTGCTCACCAAGGCTGCATTTGTTTAATTAAAAATACAGTAAAAAAATGAAATATTGTTCAATATTATTAGAATAAAAAAAAAATCATTTTCTTTTTGAATATACTTTAAGATTTAATTTATTCCTGATGTCAAAGCTGATTTTTTTAGCATAATTACGCCTTCAGTGTCACATGATCCTTCAGAAATAATTATAATATTCTGATTTGATGCTCAACAAACCTTTCTTATTATCAATGTTGAAAACAGTAATTCAGATCAGGACATTCAGTGGAAAACATGTAGGATGGGAATTTATCCATTGGAAATTGATTGGACCATGAAAGATTGCCTCTATATAACAGGTAGTTGGAGAGAATGGGGGAGGGGCTAAAAATAAGAGACTAATGGTGCGTTCTATTATTTATCCGTGTTGGAGTTCCGACTAGGAAGACAGACGTTGCCTAGCAACACGCACCGCGCGCCCCCCTTTCCTTGGATTTCCCAGCTCGGAAGTCGGACAACCGTGAGGACACAGAGCAAGAATTCCGATACAGAATCCGAGATGGCTGCGCCCTGTGTGACTTGTAAGTATGAATTGGGATGGGAATGGGAATCTGTCTTGTTGTGAGTGCAATGTTGAATGAAGCCTTGTTTCTAACGGGTGTTACTAACGTGGCTAGCGTTGCTAACAGAAGATAAAGTAAAACATGAAATAAAGTGAATATTTTAGAAGTTCAAACGGCTGCGTTTTGATAAGCGCCTGGTACTCGGCCAATGATACCATAGCAACAGCTTTCCGGGTGGCGTCCATGTTTTTTTCTCCGACTCGGACACGCAAGACATACCAGAACGCTTGAAGTGTGTAAGTGACGTCATATCCGAGGGCCGAGTCGTTTCGTTGACAATAATAGAACGCACCATAAGCATTTTGATTAATGTTTATGAAGACACTTTAAAAAAGAAAACGTTTTTAAATATTTTTCTAGATTTAATGCATTTAATCTAGAATGCATACTTTAAATGCTTTGTGAATGCCATGTCATCCTGTCTTTCAAATATTAGGGAGTTTTATTTACAGGGAGAATCTGTCTCTGCTTATCGCTGTTGATTCCATGGGGCAGAGTGATGGCCGTTGGAGAGTCATAGTGGTGAGACAAGTTGAGCGAAGTGTATTATGTAAAAGAGCAGGGCCATACATTATGGAACATGTCTAGACGTCAGGTATAAAATATGTTCCCTGGTAACAACATTGTGAAACAAAACAGCCCCAAAAACCACAGTCACATTCCTTCCCACTGGAGCGCCCCACATCCAGAGCCCCCAACACCTCCCTGCGCCACACCAGCAGCCAACCACAGAGCTCCGCCCCCTTACTCGCCCCTCATACCGCACCTCCACTCATGCCTTTACTGCTACTCGCTCTCTCTCTCTCTCTCTCTCTCTCAATTGCTTTATCTCACCCTCGCTCACTCTGATCTTGGCTGCCTTTTATTCTGCTCACCGCGTCTGGAAGTAGGTACACTGGAGAAGAAAAAAGAGAAGGAAAAGCAAAGCCCCCTCCTCTGCCTCTAGCACTTCTATCTGGCCAGGAACAACCATGACCCCAGAAACAGCCAATGCGTTCCACTGCACTCGAAGAGAGAGAGAGAGAGAGAGAGAGGGAGGGAAATGACTAATGTTAAACTAGTTTCCTCGAAGAGCTGCTCTTGTGTGTGTCATGACAGCAATGTTTCAATATTTTAGCACTCTAACCTCTTGAGTTCAAGGCTTAAACTTTTGCCTGATGAAGCAATAGGGATGAGAGGTCAGGATGGGGGAGAATGTTCAAAGGCCAGTGTTTCTAATTTTGCTTTTGTATCACCTTTGCATTGCTTATGTATTTATCGTCTTTGTATTATTTTGCAGTCCTCAAGTGGTCAAAGTTTGATTTGTTAGCATTAGCAGTTAGCCACTGCTGGTTGAAGAGCAGGGGTTCTCAACTTTCTAGTAATCCTGAAGACCTTGATTAGCTTGTTCAGGTGTGTTTGAGTAGAGTTGGAGCTAAACTCCCCTTACAAAAAATAAGTATACTTCAAATTCATTTTATTAAGTATACTTAATTATTCAAGTATATATTTTTAGTATAGTTTATGTAGTAAGTATACTAATATCAATGTACTAGAAGTATACTTGTAAATGTACTGTTTCACTACTTGGGACTAAATTGGCCCATTTTTTAGTGTATAAAAGTACTTTTAAGTATACTTTTTAAGTGTAACAGTAGTAAACTTTGAGTTTACACAGCTAGTTTAGAGGTCACTCAGAGGTCATTTTTCCGCCGGAACTAGATTTGCGCACGGCAGTTACCGGAAGCCAGTGATTATAGTTTATACAGTTATAAATATGGATATTTTTCTTACAAAAATGTATCACTTCGTTTTAAAAGGCCTTTGTCAAGCTGTATGGAATACTTTTATGATGGATGGATGCACTATTCACTCCCATTATAAAGCTTGGAAGAGCCAGAATATTTTTTAATATAACTCTGATTGTGTTTGGCTGAAAAAAGAAAGTCATATAGACCTAGGATGGCTTGAGAGGGTGAGTGAATTATGTGATCATTTTAATTTTTGGGGGTGAACTAACCCTTTAAAGATGCAACTACAGACCTTTTTCAGAGCAGCACCATGACAGGTATGAAAGCGAGGCTGTGAGGGATAGACTTGCCATTTGTCAATGGCATTCGCTGTCTACTTTTTGTCTACTGTAATTGCTTGTAAATGTGTTTTTTTGGGATTGTTCTGCTGATGATACACTGCAAAAATATATTAAATAACGGTGCAACCCACTGGAGAGATATATGTCTATCCCTCACAGCCTCGATTTCATTCTCATTAAAAATTAAAGACTGCTGTGAATAAGGTCTATGACAAAGTGGGTTGTCCCAAAGTTTGCCTGCTATGCTGCTACACACTCAAAAGTATGTACTTTTTCTTCACAAAAACAGTACATACTTTTAGGACATTGTATAAGTAGGCGAATTGGGACTCAGCATAAAATTCAATAAATGGGTCTTTATGCTTGCCATGCAACATAGAAATAGTGATGATGTGCAGTCTCAGGTGTGTTTATCAGCTATTTTACAGCAGCTTTACTCACAGTGGTTGTGTATAAGTGTGTGTGGGAGGATTAGCAGTTGGTTCTGCCACTATATAGGAGAGTAAAATGAGATAAAAAAATAAAAAAAGATTGAACATTCATTTTATTGGTTTGGTTTATTAATACAGTGGTTATTTCAGCCTAACAGGCTCTTCACAGAGGAAACCAACAAATGAAATGAAACTAGATAAGTAGAATATAGCTTTCTGACAATCTGTGGCTCAGTCACTAGTCTCCTTAACAATTAGCAACAATAACTCTGCGTACCTGATCAACACGAACTATAAAAACATATATAAACAAGTAAAACAAGAACTTACAAAAGTGATGCTAATACTTCAGAAAATCTGGATCGTTTATAAAATGATTTATATACATTCATTCTGAATAATTATAATTTGGGGGACACACAAAGACGCAAACAAATGGCACTGACCGCAGGAAAGAAAGAACACTGATTTAAGAAGACAAAATATAAAATATTATCTGTAGTAATTAGACGATTCCATAGTGTAATTCAAGTGCTATGAGTAGTAAAGGGTACACAGGTATAGACCCCCCGGTCCGCTGAGCGTTTGGGCACAATTCAAGCCCTCATTATGCGGAGGGGGGTGAGGAGGTTGTCAGCTCAAACCTCCTTTCAGTCTCACTCATGCAGTGAAAGTGGTTAGTACAAACATGGAGTTTAGCCCACCTTAATACAACATAAGCTTAATAGCATTAGCATAAAATCTGTGCTTTTATAAACAGAGGGTGTCTACAACCCAGGCAGCAACATAGTGTCGGCCCAGATCCGGCCCACATCCGGTTCACGTACGGTGATTCCACATGGCCCAGACGAGGGCCCGATCTAGGTCGACACTATGTTGTTGTCTGAGAATCGGCACCGCTATGATTGTGCAACAGCGCACCAGAACAGTGGTCTAGCCAGGTCCAATAGCAAACATAAAGGGTGTGGTCTGAGGCCCAAGGGTTGCTGTGATTGGTCCATTTTTGTCCAACATTCAACATGTGCCCAAAAAGCTTTACATGTTGAGAGTTACATATGGGTTATTATCTTTAATCACTGTGTGAATCTCTGACCCTGGACTACAGGTGACAAATTACAATACAACAATTATTAGCAGCTTCAACTAGAACATATTTAAAAAATATAAAGGATAAACTTTTTTTATATAAAAATATCATTTATCTATGGAGGGTTGATACCATGCGGACGGGTTTGTTGAAGGGTTAGACATGTATACATAACTGTTCTTCTCTCAGGATGAGCAGGAAATGGTTCTCTGTGAGGATTTGAACACGTTCCAAAGTTCTTTGTCCCATTCCCGTTATTCGCTCCATCACTCCCGCTTTCACTATCAAACTCTCTCAGGTGTCTCTATGTGCAGGTCTGTTAGCAAACGGTTTGCTGGCTGGACAGGGGACTTTCCAGAGACAAGCTTGTGGGAGACATGTCTGGACGAGACGTCTCTTAAACATGGATGAGATATAAAAGGCCTGAAACCACACAAAGAAAACGTCAAACAAAAAGTACCTTACACTTCCAGATTCATACTAACGCTTGTCTAGAATGTGTTGCGACGTGATTCTTACCACCCAGTAAGCGGTCAGTCCTCCCTGCAGGAAGCCGGTCAGGACGTCAGTGGGGTGATGGCGGTAGTCGGAAATGCGACTGAGTCCTGTGTACACTGCTAACATCACCAACATGAACTGCAGCAACGGTCGCAGGAGTCGCGCCCCTCGCCATGACAGCCGCGCCTGCAGGTAGAACTGCGCAAAGACAGGAAGTTTCAAGAATGTTTAACATAAGGGCTGATAAAGGTGTACGGACTGATAAATAAAGCTTACAGAGTGTGTTTGTGTGTCTGTGTGTTTGACCTTGCTAAACTTTTGATGACACATTTCCTGAAAGATTTCAAGGAAGTTAGCTAAATCTGATAAACTACCCTCAAAAGCCAAAATAATGCGCTTATTTAGTTTTAAAAAGCAAATTGTTATATTTTAGGTGAAGTTTTAGTCTGTAGTTATTATAAATAGCTTAAAGACCAAAAGCTTAAAGGAGTAGTTCACTTTTAAGAAAAACTTTTGCTGATAATTTACTCACCCCCATGTCATCCAAGATGTCCATGTCATTCTTTCTTCAGTCGAAAAGAAATTAAGGTTTTTGATGAAAACATTCCAGGATTTTTCTCCATATAATGGACTTCAATGGGAACCAAACGTTTCAAGGTCCAAAAGACAGTTTCAGTGCAAACTGCAAACTGTTCAAAGGGCTTTAAAACGATTCCAGACGATGAATAAGGGTCTTATCAAGCGAAACGATCGGTCATTTAAAAAAAAATGAACAAAGTTTAAGTTTTATAAGCTCAAATGGTCGCCTTGCTCTGTTCTGTGATGCTCGTTCGTGACTCTCCTGTTCGAACTCGTTTATCAAAATGAACGAATCTTTTCCCGAGTCAGCTCGTTCATTTCGTTCGTTGAATGTACCAAATGACACGAAAAAAGATTCGTTCATTTTGATAAACGAGTTCGAAACAGGAGAGTCACGAACGAGCATCCCAGAACAGAGCAAGGCGACCATTTGAGCTTATAAAACTTAAACTTTGTTCATTTTTTTTTAAATGACCGATCGTTTCGCTTGATAAGACCCTTATTCATCGTCTGGAATCGTTTAAAGCCCTTAGAACAGTTTGCAGTTTGCACTGAAACTGTCTTTTGGACCTTAAACCGTTTGGTTCCCATTGAAGTCCATTATATGGAGAAAAATCCTGGAATGTTTTCATCAAAAACCTTCATTTCTTTTCGACTGAAGAAAGAAAGACATGGACATCTTGGATGACATGGGGGTGAGTAAATTATCAGCAAAAGTTTTTTTAAAAGTGAACTAATCCTCTAACGTCAGCATGAAATCAGAATTTACCCCAGCTATTTTCTAAATGCATGTTATTGATCTTATATTGTAAAACAATTACAAACTTTTTATTAGAATTTTTAATCAAAATTTAATCTTTTGTTGAAGTGACAGACTTATCTCTGTTGATGTGTGCTGGACTTCTTTAATCATTTTGTCTATATAAACTCTGTCCTTTTAATCAACTGCAAGTTTGCATTAAGATCTGCCTCCATCCAATTAGCAACTGTTAGACTGAACTAAGACTCTCCCTACATTTGATTTCTTTATTTTTGCGATTATCCACTTCACTCGGATGTACGTCACAATACAGAAGAAACGATCTGTTTCTGCTTCTGTTTCATCACGACTTTAAATTAGCTTTCAAAAGAAAAACTATGTCAATGAGAAACACTAATTTATAGGCCTTCTACTTAGTAGTTACCTAGTTTCGGTATCTCCACCCTAGTAGTGGATGACAATATTAAAAAGGTTCCATCGCTTCACTTTAATTCACAAATCCTCTCCCGTGGCCTCATGGGATAGTAAAGTGTTCATCGGATACGCACTTCAGAATCTCGCCAAAAGTAGTAGGTCATTTGGGTACTTTTCGCCTATTGTTTTATGAATACTACAAATTTGGACATACTACTTGGGTCACACACTGTTTTTCAACTACTATGAAGTAGAAAGGAAGAAGGCATTTTCGGATGCAGGGTTAGTCTTCACGTCTGTGCTATATTAGACAGAGTGTCCCAAATCGGTCACTTACGAGGCTACATTTCAATTAGAAGTAAACACTAGCTTTTTGTGAAGAAAAAAAAAACACGTTAACATGTGCTCATCGTATACCACCCTGACAACCAAGCTATAACGAAAGCCGGGGAGAAATATTGGGGTCAGCGGGGACAGCAGAAGTATTGGCTGTAGATGAACTTTATGGATATTGATGTCACACAAGGGACCGCGAAACATTCCAGACTTTAAGGGTCCTTGTGCGCCTCCCATCACCCCCATCACAGGTGTTTGGCTTCCTGCAGTAAAGCCTGGAGCAGCTGGCGCTCAGAGCCGGAGCATGTGGCCGCAGGTCAGGCATTCAAGGCAGGGCTAAGCTTGAACAGAGCGGCCATTGGATGGGACCGAGAGGAAAAAACAGGCAGAGAGGACAAAGAGCCTGGCACGGATTCTCTATAGCTTTTTCCCTCGCTCTGTGCTCTTCTGTTCGTGTTCTCTCTCTAATGAGAGTTGAAGAGCTCTCCCACTTTTAGAGCAGCCAGAGGCCCGTGAATTGAATCAGATGAATGGTAGAAAATAGCTTGTTTTTACACAGCGGGACAAATCTTCTTTCCTCCGTTCTAAACGTGATTGGCACTCAAGGCAGAATAAATTCTGATATGGTTTGTGGGGCAGTTGAGTGAAAGAGAAATGTGAATGCTATTGAATGTCAAGCTTTATGATTGCTTGTAAGTGTTTTGTCATTTTTCCCCTTATTGTGCCCCTTCCCCAGGCCATAACAGCGAGTGAGAGAGAGGGGTTTAGCTGAAAGAAGCCTGTCTATCTCTCAGCAGGCCAAAGCTCCCCCCCTCCCGGACCCAACCCACAACTAAACAAGGCCTCCTCTGTCTTCGGCTAGCTTTCACTCGCTCTCCGTCTCTCCACTCATCTATTCATCAGGCCTCTGGAGAACATTCCCCCTTTCACTCAAGCCTTTCTTTTCCGCTTAAAGCAAAATGCCCTTTGGGAGTTTTTTTTTGCATTCTCAGAGCCTTCTTCTTTCAGTATGAGTGTATTTGTGTGGATTTGTGTGAGTTGAAGTTTTGAGAGAGTTTCTTGTCAGTAGGAATTTTTGGGCATTTTTCCCACATGGCAGGGATGGGAAGTGAAAGCTGACAACAGTACAGCTCCTCGCCGGCATCCCACGGCAAGCACAGGAGTTTGCTGCTACCCTGACGTGTGTTTGAGTGTGCATGTGGAAAATACGGCCATACATGGCGAGATACTCACTGCCAGGTAAAGCATGGTGTACATGGCGAAAGATGCATGGCCCGAGAAGAAGGACTTTCTGTTTAAGAAGAGCAGAGGGAAATATTACCAACTAAATGTCACAATCCTGCAAATCATTAAACCACAGCACTGTTTTATGGGCCGTAACATTGTCTGCATTATGTTGTATTAGGCAATCACAAGCATACTTGTTATTCTAAGTAAATACATCCATAGTTCCATAAAACATACCATGTGATTAATAAGCATCTAACATTTGCATTTGAAATACTGTAATAGTGTAAAACACTTTCACTGACAAGGCTTAAGTCTAGTCCCAGACTAAAATGCATGTTTGAGCTGTTTTAACTGAAAGTGACTAGCTCTGACATATCTTAAAATATGTCAGTGCCATTGGTTTGTCTCAAGATGCACACCAGTAATGTTTATATACAAAAGCTACTTAAATCTCCTAATTGAACTATGGTGTAATCCTGGCTTAATCTAAGCCCTGTCTGTGAAACCAGTGGGTGGTTGCAAGTTAAACACTTTTTTTTTAAAATGCCACCACCTACTGCAGTCATCTTTTTTAAATCAGTTACATAAAAACGTACATTAGCCTAATTTGATACTGAAAAGTAAGACTGACTGCCCTTGACTAACTGCTAGTGGGTCATACTAGAACATAAGACACTGTCTTAACATAATGGCTATGTTTATGCAACCGGCCCGGCCTATTGATGTTTTAAAATCTAGTGCACCTCCTTTCTAGGCAGCATATAGTGCTGTTCCAAACATCTGAGATCTCTTCTTTTGGCCAAATTCTAAAGAACTATCGCATTAATCCTTCACAGAGTAGACAATCCCACAACACATTGCAACAAGCTCTAACCAACATGGTGGACAAAGTAAGTTCAAATCGTTCTAATTCAAAATGTGAAAATATTGAAAATCAATAGCTATGTGTGCGAGGAAGATCCCACAGGAAACAACCTCAGAATGAACTGTGACACGCTTACAAAGAAGTGCACTTGATTGTATTGGATGTGCACTTATAGTGTACTTAAAAAGTAATTACTTTTAAACAGTACTCCCAGGTAATTTAATATTTATGAAATAAAAGGCCACTTACAGTAAGTGTATACACTTTCATGACTACTGTACGTTTCTAAACACATTAGGTACACTTTTAAAAAGTGCACTTTGTAATACTAAAAGTATGACAAACAATTGTTGACAATGTCTACGTGACGGATGTAGAACATCTGGGTTTCATTCATACTACACACAAACATACTGTAACACTTTTTTAAAGTATGTACTTAAAGTAAGTACTCATTCAAAAGAAGCACATACTCAGAGAGTATGCAATATTTTAGCAGCCTAGGTTTTGGAACAGAGGTCATCTCATCTCTGTGCCTAACAAAAAAACACTTGTAGTCCACATACCTGGCCTCCTCCACTATCTTCAGCGTGTTCCTGCAGACGACATCTGAAATGTAGGCTCCAGGTAGGCAGTTGAGTGAAGCATAGGTCACATTGCAAGCCGACAGGAAGTGGGGACGGAGTCGGCCCACACTCAGCTTCGCCATGTTGGTCAAGGATTGCCCTACACAGCAGCCAAACAGGAAGCTGCCCAGCTCCTTGTACAG
Source organism: Tiaroga cobitis (assembly GCA_030578255.1). Lineage (NCBI taxonomy): Eukaryota > Metazoa > Chordata > Actinopteri > Cypriniformes > Leuciscidae > Tiaroga > Tiaroga cobitis. The sequence goes on from CM060593.1 coordinate 40,644,582, forward strand.
GCAGGACACGTAGAGGTTTCGCACAAATGCTCGTGAGTGCACACCTCTGAACCGTACCCGGTAACACTCTCCGACAGCAATCTGAGACAGACAGGGGACACCGTTGAGGTTACAGCCATGCCATACTGAGTTAAGATATGTTCACCGTCAGCCCTAACAGTACCTCACACATATTCACAAAGAGAACCTCGTGTTCAATAGCAAAGTAGATGAAAAGAGTAAATCAATAGCCTTGAGTAACAGGAGAACCGTGGGCTAATACTACTGTGGACATGCAGTCCCTTAAAGGGATAGTTCACCCTAAAATGAAAATTCTGTCATCAGTTACTCACCCTAATGTGGTTTTAAGTCCATACGACTTACTTTCTTCAAGGAAACACAAAAGGACAATTTTAATGTACATGCAATTACAACAAAGATTTCACGCTTTAAAGGACACAAAACCACCATAGACGTAGTTATCACATATTACATTTCCAAGTCTGTAAGTTGTTATTCACTGAACAACAATGATAAGAGCTCATGAGAGAAGTAGAAAGAGTATACATCATTCTTTTGAGTCAGATCTTTTAACCCTCTGGTGCTCTTCGTGTCGTCCAAATATATATATATATATATAAAAATATTTCAATAAAATTAATGTACGATATTTTAGTCCGATAATGTTTTTTATTCAATATTTTGCATTTTTAGGGGATTTTATGGTACTAAATTCTATTTACGCTGTACTTACAGTATAATCCATTTATTCACTTTTCGAAATTTAATTTCCAACTTAAACTGTCGTAAATCTTGAATGCTTTAGAGCACAGACTTAAGTTTGACACTTGGCAGATTATTGCTGAATTGAAAAAAGTTTTACAAAAGTAAACAAAAAAAAGTTTTTTTGTCATGAAAAATACAATTTTTAGATGAAATATATATTTTCAAAAACATGTTTTACTCTAAAACTGGGAGAAAACCAAAGCCATAAATCTAAACAAGTTGTGTTCAAAATTTGAGCCTGATATCTCAAAAAATGAGCTTTCAGTAAGATTTTGTTTGGCCGCAGTACTATAAGTTTCCACTAGATGCAATTCGTCTCCCATTCATTTCCAATTATTTCCAAAGTCATTTTCGACCTTGAGGAGCACAAGTGTGACTCTTTTTTTCAGGACCGTTTAACCTGTTTCGTGTTCACATAGCAAGTGCCAAAACCTTTACCAAGTTTCGTACCATTCCGATTAAGAAAAACTAAAATTAAATGAATCAGCTGATCAAGTATGAATGATTCGTTCACAAATTGGACTGGTCAGGTTGTTGAGTACGGCTCACCGACTTAAGGCCGTGAGCTGTTAAAAAGTTACAAAAGCAAGCAAACGACAAAGCAAAAGAAGGAACACACAGGAGGCTCTTCTCAATTTTCATCTTAATCTCATTTATGATGCTATTCGCAGTTTTAGCTCTTCTGGTATACCTTTTTGAATGACGGACAAACACCCGTCATCTGCTGGTATGGAGAGTTATTTCCTTTTACACATACACAAAACGTAATGTGCTAGTTGGCCATTGGCTGTAGTCTTGTTGAAGCGAAGCTTTCTGGCCCAGAACCAGGCGATGTGAGGTTATTTTTCACACAAAGCTTTCTGAAGTCTTCTGAAGGCACGAGTCGTATTGACCACCTTTAGCATACTTTCATGTTGATACCGCATCCATTTTGATGCTTAAAAGCCTCTGTTGTCATTCTTTGCAATTCCATGGAAAAGAAAGACTGGTACAACTATTGAAAATCTTTTGTGTTTCTGTGAAGAAAATACATCCGACATGAGGGTCAAGTCAAGTCACCTTTATTTATTTAGAGCTTTATACACTATACAATATAGGTTGTTTCAAAGCAGCTTCACGGTAATAAACAGGAAAATAGAATCAATGATGCAAACTTTATCAAATGTGACACAAATTCAAATTCGGTTGTAAAGCAGCTCTAGACAATCATCATTATTCGGCTCAAGTCAGTTCAGTGTCGATTCAGGGTGAGTAAAAAAGACAGAATTTACACCGCTGGGAGAACTATCCCTTTAAGGCCTTTTTAGCAAGTGATATTTCATATGTGTGTGTTCTCACCGTAAGTCCTGTGATTATGATGCCCCCGGCTATAAGCATGCTATCCGGAATGGCCTCATCTTTAATGTAAGGGTAGGTGATGCTGGGGTCCCCGCAGAAGAAGCCCCTCATGTACGGAGTCACCGCTTTGAGCTCACAGGCGAAGAACGGAATGGAGGCTGTCAGGAGAGAGACAGACGGGGTTAATGTTTCTGTCGAAACTACCTGGAGGAACGTTCTTGTGAGTGTGTCTGTTTCTCTGGCACCACGAGATCAGACACAGATACATCTTTCATGCTATATTATGTGCAATTACAATCACGAGTGAGGCCGAGACATTGAGACAGTCACTGTCTTCCTGATGGGAATGGAGATCCAGCCAAGGAGCTGACATTCCATGCATAGCTCTGGCAGAAAAAGTGCGGGAGGGGGGTGGGAGCTGAAAGAGAATGACAGCACGGATAGATGAGGCATGTGGAGAAGAAAAGCCCCTGAAGAATATGGGATTGAGGTCAGAGACTATGAGGGGGAAGATGGAAAGTTTCTTGTGAGCCTTGCTGGGAATGCGGGAATATGGTTCACTTGGGAGGGCGTAGGGGATTTTCTCTTTCAGGAACACAAACAAATTCATCGCACACCTGGATGGTTGCAGGCAGGTGTTTTTGACAGACAACTGTAAGAAATAACAAAATAACTGAATACGTTCTGCACACTACTGTAGCTTGTAGAATTCCTTACAGAATCCTTTAAGAATTCCTTATGGGAGTGTGTGGACTTGCTCTATTCCCTTGTTAAATAATTACTAATTTAAAGATTAAACAGTCGGTGGTAACACAGAAAAGTTTTCCAGATAAGTGAACCAGGATGTTGTTTCAAATGGATGTGTGACCTCTCAAGGTATGAATCAGTAGGCAAATAGGTCATTTCAAAGTCACAATCAGTTGTGGCTTGGCAGGAAGTGCATGGGCTCCAACACGTTGCGTAGTTTAATATTTATTTTAAAATTACGTCCCATTCAGATAAGCTGACAAATTATTTTCATGCCATTCATTCATGCCAGCTATTATTCGTTTTTTTCTTAGGGACCTGTAGATTGTTTTCTTTGTTCCAAAATAGGGGCTTAAACTGTTACAATTATGCATTTTCTACCTGGTTCGGTTCGGTTCATTTCCACAAGGCAACATTTCAAAGTGTGTTTATGCAAGTCACATGTGAGTAAAACTGGTCAGAGTGCACCTGTTTATGTTCTTCGTCCATCAAGATGGATTGACAAGTTTGCTCTGTTAGCTTGAGTTACCTCAAGTTAGCATATATACAAATGCTTATAAGCCTTGATTCTCACTCAAACTGATACATTTTATAAGTTAGAGCGGGAATCAAGTCTTTATCGGCAATGCACCTGTTTCGGAGAAGGGCAATTTAAGATGAAGAGGTGTTCTTTGGTTGTCAACTGCGATAAGTAATGTGCTCACTCACAGAATCAGACACTGTTACTTTCTATGTAATGCATTCCCCATAATGTATTATGATACAGCTTGGTTTGTAGGTCCATTGGGTCAGATTGCTTTCTCACAACAAGAGAACCACTTCAAAGTTTGTAACCTCGTTCAGCCCATCTCAAACTATTTTGAGCAGATCTGTGTTTATACATGCCTAAACGAACCAAACTAAAGGAGAAAACATGCCAGTTTCCACTCCAAACAAGCCAGGTGTGAAAACACTTAATAAAAGGTATCCCCGAAATCAATAAGGAGTACGATAGAAGTGATGAGTGATTCAGCTGTTGTGTTCTTGGTTTAAGCTCTCTCTCTCTCTCTCTCTCTCTCTCTCTCTCTCTCTCTCTCTCTCTCTCTCTCTCTCTCTCTCTCATGTATTTCGTGAGAAGTTGAGGAATTGACATGTTGTAAACTAACATGGTGCCGCCCATCGCACATACAGCTCAACCCTCTCTCTCTCTCTCTCTCTCTCCTCTCTCTCTCTCTCTCTCTCTCTCTCTCTCTCTCTCTCTCTCTCTCTCTCTCTCTCTCTCTCTCTCTCTCTCTCTCTCTCTCTCTCTCTCTCTCGTTTCCCCCAGGCCAGCACGGTCCCATGCCCTTGATCCACACAGAGCATGAGACTAATCATTAACCCTCCACTCTCTCCCCCAACTGGAACGAACCCAGGCAGTATCACAGACCCTGCCAGGGAATATTTCAGCATACGTGACCGCTCGGCTTCCAGGGCACATGCACATGCTCGCACACTGCAGGGGGACCAAAACAGATCCAGAGATGGAAAGAAAGTGCAAAGTAGGTCACCGGTGGCTGAAATGTACCAGCAAGTTCACAGATCACGATTGTTCTTCAAGAATATTGTGTTAACTAATGGCTCCAACGCACTACAGTTTACGGTGCATCAAAAAACCCATTGATTTTAACAAATGGAAGGTTTTTGCAAAATTGACGCTCCTTCATATGACCAACAAGTCATTTTGCTGTTGACCAATGAGAATTTAAGACAGATCTAGTCACTTTCATAAATCAAATTTGCTGTATTCCTGCTTAATTTCAAAATGCTTTTACGATCACACCGGTGTTATCAGTCTTGGCTGGTCCCTGGAGCGTACGATCTAACCGGTGTGATTAGAACGGTCAGTGCATCACGTGATCAACTGCTAAATTCAAACGGGCTTCGCACGTTGGCTGGCGCTGAGCCAGAGACGGACGCGCTCAGTGCTGTCATATATCACAACTTTTCAACCACATAATGTTTATTTTAGGTTTCAGACATTTAAATACACATAAGTACTAGCAAAAAAATTATTTTGAGTTTGTAAAATACACACTGATGTCTATGGAAGCGGCAATAATAATCCTTTCCATTATAATAAGACGACACGTTTTATTCATATCAGAAACACATTGTGTAAGTAGCTTTACATTTTACCCTATTCTTCACCCAGTTCACCGGCCACTCACTTTCATGTATTTCGTGAGAAGTTGAGGAATTGACATGTTGTAAACTAACATGGTGCCGCCCATCGCACATACAGCTCAACTAATGTGATTGTTATAAAGGTGTTTAAACAACAAAACACATCCACTTGCACATTTTTGAAATCGGAATAACAGTGTTTCATGTTATAGCTAATACATTTGTGAATATTTCGAATAAAAAAGGAAAAATTACATAAAAGCAGATCATCATTCATTCAGCGCTGTGTTGTGGTTGCGCTGTCACGTGACAAGCAATGACGCGTCACCAAACTCACGCTGGGGGATCAGTTAGAATATTTTAAACTTATGTGTGAAAGGGTTAACCTTAGTATCAAAACTGCTTTAACTGCTTATTAATTTTTTTATTTTTTTTATTTTACTTTTGTCTGCCACATCAGTCACGTGGTTTAACCAACACGCATAATTTTGAATTATATCATAAAGAGACCTTCATGACCTTGCAGGCCATGACTATGTGTCAATTTCAATAAGACTAATAATTTTAACTTTTCATGACAGGGTGAGGTTAGTTAAGGTTGTGAAATGTGATGTGGTGTGACTGCCCAAAAACTAATGACATTATTTGAAAGCAATTGTTTTTAGCTATATGTACACTGTAGATATAACATTTTAGATGTGTACATTCACATTAATTTGAGGTGTAAGCAAAATATGTTTTTAATTTCCACAATTTTCACACGTCATCAATATAAAGGAGGGTTTATGCATGTTTATGACAACAGTCATTAACTGTCATTCGCTCAATTATGACATTTTTAATGCAAATATGACATTGTTTGAGATGTCTTTGTTATGACACCTTGACATAAACCAATACATCATAACCTGTCAGTGTCTTTGTCATGACAACTTGACATTACTAAGACAACACAACCTGTCATGTAAACATGACATAGATTAATTATCAAACTTATGAAACCACTTAGCTTTATGGGTTAACATTACATTAAACTGTCAGATAGTTGGTTTTGACATTAGCTGTCATGAGGCCATTATAACATTTTAATGGCAAATTCAATTTGTATCACTGTAGTTGAGGTCAAGAAAAATATTCATGACACAGTTATAATGGCCTCATGACAGCCAATGTCAAAACCAATCACAATGCCAAACAATGCCAACCAACTGTCATGTGGTTGGTTTTGACATAGGCTGTCATGAGGCCATTATAACTGTGTCAAGAATATTTTTCTTGACCTCAACTACAGTGGTTTATGTCAAGTTGTCATAACAAAGACATCTCAAACAATGTCATATTCACATTAAAAATGTCATAATTGAGCGAATGACACTTAATGACAGTTGTCATAAACATGCATAATGCATGTGTCATGTCATGATTATGAAGGTATCATGTCAGTCTTATGCACACCCCTTCATGTAAAGTCAGTGTTACCTAAAAGTTTTTCAAATCCATGAATTAATTGCACATTTCGAAACCAACAAGAATGGCAGATGATTTTTAAAAGATTTGTACAACCAAAACTAGGGATGCACGCTATAGGATTTTGGCCGATATTCGATATGCCGATATTTTCAAACAAATTTTGCCCGATGCCGATACCGATACCGATATATTTGTATTTTTTTTAAAGTGCAAAAAAAGCTTATTAAAGCTTCTATTAAAGTTCTCAGTCAAGAGCAGTGAGTGATTTCCTCTGTGTTGTGTTGTTTTATTAACATTAACGGGATAGTTCTCCCAAAAATTTAAATTGTCATCATTTACTCTCTCAAGTTTCTTTCTTCTGTTGAAATTATAAAAGTTATTTGGAAGAATGTGGCTAAACAAACAGTTGCTGTACTCCAGTGACTTCCATAGTATATTTAAGCACAAGAAAGAAATTAATTCAGGTTTGGAACAACATTAGAGTGAGAAAATAAAGACAGAATTTTTATTTCTGGGTGCAGTATCTCTTTAAGGACAAGCGGCAGCATATTATTACTGTCTCTTTAAGAACTGCACGCGACGCGTCTAATATACACGCATTTGACAAGCAGATTTTCTCTGTTTGCTTTCACTTTAGACATTACCAACTTTGTTTATGTAAACCTTGTGTGTATTTGACAGTATCAGCGCAATAAGACTCGAAAGATTAGTCCAGTATGCAGGCGCTGTGACAGGCTTTTCGTTCCTGTGAGCGTCGGGTGTAACGCGCTCAGAAAAGCGGATGTTAGAACAGCGCATCAGCACGTGAATGACATGTTTAACTAGCAAGACTTTGACGCACATGCAAATAATGAACTTTTGTGAATTGCGGTGTCCCGTGAGTGTAACTCTACCTCTGCGTTTACATGTAATGTGATGTGAATTTACGTCGCGTTGTACAGTATGTTGAGATGAAGGCGCCAGAATTGAACTGATAGAATGCACGATACTATGATTTTTCTTCAAAAGCAGATCGCGGAGACATTTTAATCGCCCACGATCAAAAACCGTGAGACGCACACCCCTAGTTGGAAGTTTAAGTTGCTGGCGCTCATGCTTCGTTCGCGGTCGTCACGTGCGCTTAGGAAACACGCCACCCTATCGGCAAGGCTCATCGGCAGAAATATTCATATCGGTCGATGCCGATGATGGTCATTTTAAGCTTTTATCGGCCGATACCGATGTTGTCCCGATATCATCGTGCATCCCTAACCAAAACCACCAATCTCATTTCCGTAACTTATGTATCATTAAGGCAACAAGTATTAATTTAATGTTAATTTAATAAATGGGAAATTGTTTGTTTTTAAATGCGTGTAAATAATCTATATGTTATGTTCTTTCAGGTTTGCCACATCATTCTGAAAATGTGTCAGGTTTCAAATAATATATTGAAGTATTTAGGTTGTAAATTGCAGAAGGCATTGCAGTAATGAGAGAAATCAATCAAAATAAAATAAAAATGTGAATTTAAAAATATGTATTATTTCATAGCTTCAAGTAATTGTGCATGACTGTTAATGTAAAAATGGTTACTTTATTTTAAGGTGTCCTTGTTACAGTGTAACATTTAACTTACTATAGGTTTAGGGTTATGGTTATGGTTTGGTATGCATGTAATTATGCATAATTTATAGTTACTAATTAATATAGTAACTACATGTAACACGTGTAACAAGGACAGTGTAAAATAAAGTGTTACCATGAAAATGTATTCGCTTTTGTAATGGTATTGATGTTTTCAGGCTGTTGTGGTAATGAGGGATTTTTTAGGACTGATTTTGGAAAATATGTTCAAAAAGGTATTAAATTGTCAGTAAATGTTTTTAAATGAATGTTCACAAACTCTTAACATCTTGCTATTAATGCCTAAAAAAATGAATTTGTTGATGCAAGCCTTTTTAAAAATGGCTTTATTCCCGCTTGATTTAAACTGTTCTTTTTACATTAATATCGCTCAAACACTCCATCATAGCCCTAACAAGCACACATACAGACCTGTATATCACGATGAATGCTTATGAACACTCCCCTTGAAGACACTGATAAGCACAATCAGAATTTAGGACTAAATTTGGACTGAGTATCGCTGACAGCTGCTTTTCTCACAATAAGTAGAAGCCAAACAAAGATAAGGTAAGACGCAACATCCTGCACTGCTGAATATAGAGGTGAAGAAGACATACTGATGAAGAGATAGCACCGAGTTCCACGTCAGCACACCCCGATCTGACCCTGATCTCGCTTTCGTTTGCTCTCACCGTAGCGCATGCTTGACATTTCATCCATGCTTTGGACAGGCCTGTACACTGCTACCCTGCAGGGTCCACTTTGGGCCGGCCGCATGTGTTTGTGTGTAACTGAGATCCCTATCATTAGCCCTGGTTACCATGCAGGATACAGATATGAAGGGCTGGCGATCAAGCCCCTATCCAACTGGCTTTTAAATAGACATCTACAGTCCTTACATAATCTATAAGGCAAAATGTTTTACAAGACCAGACTCCCTCAGAGCATTTTCCCTCTCAGATGTATTCATTAAATGGTTATTGGTTACAGGTCACTCTTGAGGTACATCATTTCAATAATCCAGAAATTGGGTTTATTTGCATTTATTTTGTGATTTTACATGTTTAATTTGACATATACTGTACGGCACTGAACTGAACATCCATCCCCCACCACATAATCTTCTAGCAGGCGAAGAGGCGATGAGAGGGTCGAGCTGAGCTTCAAGCTGGTGCAATCCTGTGAAACTGCTGTGAATGCGCAATAGTGTAATGGACTGCGCGTCTGGGGGCAACTGAGCCACGCTAGTAAACATTATATCGCTTACGCCAGAATCTTCCATGGACTGGGCTGACAATATGGAAACTTAATCTCTCATTAAAATATTTTTTCTTGAATTCAAATTTGATTTTGCAAGACACTTCACAGGTCCCGGATGCTCCCTATGGCCAGTTCATCCTTAAGGAAAGTTGGCCAACAACTGTGTGCGCTTGGAAAAAATCTCTCAAGAATCTTCGAGGGCTGAGGGATGCCAACTGTAACTCTGGACCTCTTCTCGCTTTCCTGGCTTGCCTGTGCCGAGGAACGAGGAGAGGTTAGCAATAATCTTCCAGTTGTGCTAATCCTCTTATCGGTGTGCGCTCACACTTGGGGCGGTTTGGGAAATCGGTGGAGAAATGGCACCTTGACCTCAGCCTCCATCACTTCCGTTGAGCACACTCAACACACGGCGACCTCACAGGCCACGCTTACGGTGGTCCATTAGCTCGCACACCGAAAGGAAGCTCCTTATCACCAAGACAGCATATTGGCCAGCGGCTAGCTGCTGTCAGCTGAGCTAATGATTAGCTAGATCACTCATGCTAGACAGGGTAACACGTACACACCTCATGCACAAAGGTCTAACAACGCCTGTCCTCGAAAGACCCTTTACAACACATTGACACTTTTGGTTTCAGTTAATGCTTTCCAGTTATTTAGCTTTATTTAAGACCAGTCAGAAAGATGGAGGTGAAGCTGTAGTTAAATCTTAAAGTGCCCCTTCTATGCTATTTTAAAGGTTCCTAATTTCGTTTTGGAGGTCGATTCTTTCTTGTGAGAGACAATAGCTTTGCAGACCCTTTGCATTCACAAACAGCTATATTACACACTACATACGTAATATCTGAAAAAGCATAATGGGGCACTTAAATAAATGTACTTTAAATAAATGTACTTTATAAAACACTTACTGATCATGTCATGTGGTGTAACCATTTTTTTTTTCCGTCATACCTTGAATACATGTGAGTATACACATTTTAATAATTATTTTTATTAATTTATAAATAATTAATTTTTTAATATTTTACAAATATACTTTTCAAGTTGAACAGTGTTTTTTTTTTTTCAAAATGTCAGGAATTATTAATTCATTAATATCATTATGTTTTAGGGTGTTGCACCACATGCCATTTTACAAGCTGGACTAACCTTGCCTTGTCATGAAAAGGTCCGATTATCTGACATTTGAAGAGACAGAATAACCTTGACACAGTCACAGAGTCCGCTCTAACATCATTATTTTGGTTGCACCACATGACCTTGATTTGAAAGATTAAAATTTTTCAAATTAAAAAAAGTGAAGCAAGAAATAATAATAAAAGATTGTGTTAAATGCAGGGTTTGCAAATTATCTTTAGAGTTGAATTTAGCTTTAAGCAATTTAAGGTCCGGGATACTTGGACAAACAGCTGATTTTGTTAAACAGTGTTTAAAAGTGCTTGAAATTAGAAAAGGAAGGTGTATACAGTTTGCACTTTGCATGCATGAGAAACAATTATATATTTCAGAAAAAACTGTGACATTCCCTGCACGCAGTGCACAAACCTCACTAAAATGGAAGGGGCTGTTTGATATGAAAAGCGACCAGCCACACCTTCCACTTTTGTGTTGGAGTCTCAAGGTGCGTTCACATCAACCAAAAAAATTGTTCATTGTCTATTTTCAATAGTTTAGTTATAAATGAAGCAGAACTCACAGAGAAGATTTCTGTCGAAACTAACTAGATTTTCGCAGAACAACGATAAATGTGACTGCACCTTCAAAATGACAGTAACATGTAATTGCATTTGCAATTGCGTTATTGCATTTTAGGCTAATTTACTGTATAGTTATGTAACCACATTCATGAGCAGTTAGTTTATAAAACAAGACAAAGCAATGGCAATGTGCTATACGTAATACAACCGGTGGGAAATTAATAAAGGTCTCTAAAGGAAGAAGAATTCACCACACAGTAGGCTACTTTTTGAAACGTAGGCAAATCAGCATACATAGAACGCTATTATATCAGGGGCGTAGGGTTAATCTCATGAGTCCACCTATAGGCTGTATTTATTAAAGAATTCCTATAATATAAGTATGTAAGAAGACATGTATTCTGCCCTTAGTCTGTTTTCTTTTTGCACATTATCCTCTGTTTATATTCTACGAAGGACGAAGAGATAGTCAATTAAGAAAAACATGTATTTTAAGTAAGTCCTGGAACAAATATGGTGCTGGAAAAAAAGTGCTTTAGAAAAAAAGGATTTCTTTTCAAGAATTTAATTATTTTAATGAGTCATTTATTCTTCATTATGATATCTGGACAGTTTTATCAATCAACCTGATAATTTGTGACAACATTTTTGCATTTTTTAATAAAGTGTTGCATCATCGACCAAGATATAGGGCCCTATTTTAACGATCTGAAACGCAAGTGTCAAAGCGCAAAGCGCAAGTAACTTTGTGGGCGGGTTGCTATTTTCCCGGCGGGATAAATGCCTCTTGCGCCTGGCGCAAATCTAAAAGGGGTTGGCTAAAAGTAGCTTCATTATTCGTAGGTGTGGTTTGGGCGTAACGGAAACAAACCAATAAGAGCGTCATATCACATTCCCTTTAAGAGCATGATGAACGAGGTGCGCTTGTTCCATGGCGCAATACTATTATAATGGCGCATTGACCAGCGCGCTTCAGAATCGGTTCACAGCCGAGGAGATCGATGTTCTCGTCAGGGCCGTAAAAGAAAGAGAAGTGACATTGGGGATGTGGGACAAACCCACCCAAATTAGCTTCGGTTAAACATGCATATAATAATTTGGGTAAATGTTTAAGCTTTATGCCTATTTTTCCCATCGTCATGGACACAACAATGATTTCCCTCGTGGTTAAATATTTTTCCTTATAATAATGTATCATTTGCAAAAAGTAAAATGCATCTGTGTAGATGAGAGAATCACCTACAGTGTATGCGCGTTGTTCACACTCTGTATTATGGCCAAGCATGCGCGCTTAAAATAGCATCTGAATGTACGCGCAACGCGCCACTGACTTTAGACTAGGTTTTTCTGGTCAGTGGCGGAATTGTTTTATAGAACAGCAAAATAGCATGAGGGAAAGTTTGCGCCGGAACACGTCTCCTCTTTGCGCTGAACCACCCGGGGAGCGCAAGTGTATTTCTTAGTTAACCGACGTGTGTCTGTGGAGGGAAAAGTCCGCTTTGCGCGGGTGCAAAATAGGAATGATACATGCCTCAGTGTACAAAGTCATTTGCGCCGGGTGCAAGATAGGGCCCATAATCTCACAATTTGTAGTTTTCCAGAATTTTTTGTTTGGTCCCACTTTATTTTAGGTGTCTTTAACTACTATGTATGTACTTATGCCAAAAAGGTACAAAGTAGCCTACTTATTGTGTTGATGTTGTATTGCAAACACTTGTGCATTGAGGTGGGATACAGGTAAGGTTAGAGACAGTTTTGGTGGTATGGGTAGGTTTAAAGGGTTAGTTCACCCAAAAATTAAAATTATGTCATTAATGACTCACCTTCATGTCGTCCCAAGCCCGTAAGACCACCGTTCATCTTCGGAACACAGTTTAAGATATTTTAGATTTAGTCCGAGAGCTTTCTGTCATTCTGATATCAGTGGGTTTTGAAGCATCGAAAATAAATTTTGGTCCAAAAATAACAAAAACTACGACTTTATTCAGCATTGTATTGTGTTCCGGTTCTGTTGTCAATCCGCGTTCACCAGTCCGTAGTGACGCTGATGACGTAAGACGCTGCTGACGTCTATCTGGTGTGTCGGTGTATTCGGGTTCAAATAAATATGGCTGGGCAAAAAAATGCGTGTCGAAATCCTTAGACATGTTTGCGAGATTGTTTTGTTTACAGCGTGCATCTCCCTCAGACTGTAAACGAAGCTCGGGCGCACCAGATAACATGTCAGCAGCGTCTTACGTCATCAGCATCACTGAACGCGGATTGACAACAGAACCGGAAGACAATACAATCTGAATAAAGTCGTACTTTTTGTTATTTTTGGACCAAAATGTACTTTCTGGACAAGGACAGTATACCGTACATACATTTTCAATGGAGGGACAGGAAGCTCTCGGACTAAATCTAAAATATCTTAAACTGTGTTTCGAAGATGAACGGAGGTCTTACGTTCTTGGAACGACATGAGGCTGAGTCATTACTGACGTAATTTTCATTTTAGGGTGAACTAACCCTTTAAGGCTGGGTTAAGGTGTAAGAAAGGGGTCAACAGTGTAATTAATTATAGATGTGATCACAGAAATTAATTACAGCTGTAATTACATGCAGGTGTCTTTAAATACAAGTATGCACACATATTGTATAAGTGCATTGTATCAAATGATTAATCTTAGTAGTTAAAGAGACCGAATGAATTTTGTAATGTCACTTAACACACGTATCAGGTGCCTGCTGTCATTAAAGCTTACTGTATCAGTGACACATTCATCGAATTCATTTATGGAACAAGTCCAGAGGGGCTGGTGTGTGTAAAAAAGCTTTGCCTTCCTGGGGTATTGTATAAAACGCAGCAAAACACTTCCATTAACGCTGAGGGACGATGTCAGGATCAGTGACCCACTCTAGCAGGCTCGCTTATCTAGAGGACATCGCTAATGGATCCACACAGTAATGCAATATCCCGTATCCACCAGTCTGTTCACTCTGCGTTTATAACCTAGAGCCAGCCGATGCTATTGATTGAGGTACATTCTACATGCTGTTCCATTAACGCTCCATCGTGCCAATGGAGTTCGCAGATCAACACAAGTCCATTAGCAGATCACATCCAAAAAGCCATGGCCCAGGATCCCTGGCATCCCGGAGACAAACAAAGCCGTGATTCAGTCCTTACCGAGAAACATGCCGCAACCCGGCTTCACCCAAGCCCAGAGCAAACACGCCACACACTAGACAAGCGGCGTACATGAGTCCAAATGAGTACTGTGAGGTCAGTTCAACCACAGCTACACCCTCTCACAGAGCTTCACAACAAACCTCCAAACCGCCAGCTGGCCGCACGCAATCTGTCAAGCAGCTGTGAGAAAACTCCAACACCTGGCTGGAGGAGACAATGCGGAGAAGAGTGTGAGAAAGCAGGCCAGAGAAGATAGGAGATAAACAGCGCGCAAGAGTGCTAGGAGTTGCACAATGTGCTCTCGGCCTGTGCAATTTTTTTCAGTCTCAAGAGCGAGGGAACAGAACATTAGATGAGAAGCAATCCGTGCCTCGCTCGGAAAGAAACGGTCTGCTTCTAATTTACACTTCTGAGAACCACAGCCCAGAATGAGCTCACGGTGAACGAATAACAATGAAATAAGAGGGAACAAGAGATGGAACAACAGCACGAAGCAGAGAAGACGTGGACAGAAGTGCGCAAAAGCAGAAGGGGCATATTTCGTTTTTCCTGTGTAGATCATTTGTGTTGGTAATTGATAGTAAACAAGAAAATGCTAAGCAACACAATGCTATGTGGTTGCTACAAGGATCTACTGTATATGTCCACTAGTATGCTCTAGGTGCTACGTTTGTTTTACTAACTTGCTAAAATGTTTGCTTCCTGGCTGTCAAAAGGGTCCAATTCAGCCCAAGTCTAGTCACTAGATATGACTCGGATCCCTCCTCGTTTTCTCTCATTTTATCATATCATCATATTAGAATGAATTCTGAAGGATCATGTGACACTGAAGACTGGAGTAATGATGCTGAAAATTCAACTTTGATCACAGGAATAAATTACATTTAAAAAGTATATTTAAAATAGAAAATAGTTTTAATAATATTTCACAATATTACTGTTTTACTGTATATTCGGCTTGGTGAACAAGAGGCACTTTCAAAAATCAAAAAAAAATTGCCAACCCTAAACTTTTGGTAGAGTTTATACTCTGTTGAACTTTGTTAGTAAATTAAATAAGTGAAAAGTTTAGTGAAAGTTGACTATTATAATTTACTTTATAAAAGTCTACAAGGCTGAAAGTGTCCATAGTCGAAGAAACACCCAAATATGAGCAAGAGTGAGTGATGCTTGCCCAAGCAAACAACACTAACAATAAACTAAACAGTCTAAAAAGCCCTCAGCGATTGAGGAAAAGGAGAAGAGACTGAGGAGAATAGTGAGTGTGTGAGATGAGAGAGAGAGAGAGAGCGAGAGTTTGCCAGACGGAGGCGATTAGCGGCGGTTCTGGAATGTGAGGTCAGTGAACGAGGCTCAGCTGAGACCTACTTTGTAAACAGGACCCCTCCTCTTTATAACAATACACACACACATATACACAAACACCTCATTAATACAATAAACACTTATTCTCACAAAACTCCACACAAACACCTCATCACCTCCAGCCCCTACCCAAACATCCATAGAACGCTTCAACAAACGATATTAAAAAAATACCCAACTGGCGAACTTCACCATCAAAATCACTTCAACACTGGGGGGTCGGCTTACGAAACACTGCAGAAACCACTGGTTCCGCACGGACACACAAACATCTCTTAAACCCTCAGCAACCACAGTGTCAATATACAACCACACGGACGTGAACTCCACAGACTACACCGACCGCGGCGCACACGTACACATACACGCACACGACCCCAGTCAACCTTGATTAATACAAACAATACGCAGTGGAAACCCAAGCACCTTTACAGTCTCTTCTCTGCGTGAAACAACAAATCTACAAGCACTAGATTATACACAAGAAGTATACGCTGAGGGAGACGGCATTGAAAAATGCCCGACTTTTTTTTGTGGGAACAAGACGCAAAAACATGTTCGCTTTATCACAGGAAGTGAGTGAGAGAGGTGGGATGTAATTACCCGTCTAATCTTGTTTAATCTCTGTCTTTGTCTACCCTCTGTCTTCCCGTCAGACAAAAAGAGCCTTTGTGGAAAAAAATATGGTCAGGTGTGCATGAGTTAGAGTCTGACAAACACACACACATAGATGAGACAGAGATTGTATACCCTCTGGCACTGCGGCTGTGTTTTGGATCACAGGACCATCATCCACTAAACTTCTAATTGAAGCTATTGTCTGGGAGAGCGTCTGTTTGGGTAGAGGCAGAGCTGATCTCTGTGAAGACAGAGATAGCTCAAGGGGTGACATTACTCTTCTTGTTGTTGGTTGGTGTTCTGTTGTGTCTACCCCGATCAGCTCACACTGAAGACAAATCACACCAAGAACAAAGACGCACGCCTGGAGAAGAAGACAGGAACAACACACAGATACGAGCACAAACAAATACCAAAGCTACAGCACTCTTCAAAATATAGCTTACCAACGGGATCTGAGAAACCTTTATAAGTTCTTATGATCATGCCACATAACCTTTTTAAGTTCCTATGATGTCACATCACCATTTTAAGTTCCTATGATGCCACATAACCCTTTTTAATATAATTGAACCTTTTTGTTCCTATTATATCACTGAAAATTTTAAGTAATTTTGACGTCATTGAAGCTTTTTATGTTCCTATGATGTCATTTAACCTTTTTAAGTTCTCATGATGCCACATAACATTTTTTATTTCCTATGATGTCACAGAATCTTTTTATGTTCCTATGAAGTCATTAAACCCTTTTAAGTTCCTATGATGTCAGTGAACCCTTTTAAGTTCTGATGTTCCTGTTACAAGTTGCTATGATGTCACTAAAACCTTTTTAAGTTCACATGATGCCTTTGAACATTTTTAAATTCCTAGGATGTCATTAAACCTTTTTAAGTTCTTGTGATGTTATGGATTGTCAATGCATGAAGTCAATTAATCTTTTTGATGTTTTCATCTTTGATGTCAATTAAGCTTTTTGACCTTTTTTAAGTCGTTTTTAAGATCATATGGGTATTACAAATTACTATTAAGTTCCTATGATGTCAGAAGAACTTTAAAAAAAATACTATGCCACAGAACCTTTTGAATTTCCCAATGATGGTAAAAGACCACCAAGTACGAATAATGCCACAGGAGAACCATATAGGCAACAATGATGTCATAGGAGAACCTTTATAAAGCCCTGTTCTGACAGAACTAGTTTCCCCAGAGTAGGTTGAAGGCAAATTTGTGTTTCACACATTTCCCGTCTGAATGAAATACATCTGTTTTTTGTTTCTTGCATACCCTTTGTTAAATCAAATGATCTACTCTTTTCTGTCTTATTTCTTTTGACCTTCATCAAAGTCCATAACAAAAGCAAAATTTCTCCTTGCACTCACTTTTCCTGATACCAAAAACTAACATGTTGATCTGATGATTCTGTACTGTAACACTGTGAACAAAGAACCAAGAACTCAACTTCTTTGCTCAACCTAACCTGTTGCCGTAAGAAAAAATGCACCCCTTCTCAGTTTAACATTTCTGCATTCCTATGTTGCAGAGCCAACTTATATCCCCTTCAAGCATTTCTAAAAATGCTTCTATCACACCTAAAAATAAACAAATCTGTCAGGCAATGAGGTGATGGAGGGCAGAACCACGGGGAAAGATGAGTTGGAGCTTGCTTGAGATTCCCTCTGATCCCTCTCCGACCCCCACCTCTAGCAAAGCTGCGTCTCTGGTGTTACTGTACCCCAGTCCAGACATGCATCCTCGGGCTGGGGGGTTATACTTTACCCCGTCTTACAACACGCTGTTCACAGGAGACACCCAACAGCTGAGGGGGTCAGCCTCAGACTCTTAAAGAGCATGTGTGTTTTAGGGAAGGAGGCTGTGTTGAGGCAGGTCAGCGAGTGAGACGGCATGACAACAGCAAAACACATCTTAGGGAATCTGTCTGTCAAATGCAGAGATATAGAAGGGCATGAGGGTTTCATTAGTTCACACGTTCATGTGATACGGTCCAGACAGGAACAGACAGGGCCGCATATTTCCGGTGGATCATTTTCACTAATAGAGCTGTGGTTGTACCGCTAACTGCCACTCATTTGCATCTCTTTTGCAAAGAAACAGTGTAATCCTCTAATTTGTTGAGTCTCTCAGCAGGATTCACTCTGGTTTCCTTTCACTCATGAGGGAGACGAGCTGCTATCATATATCTCAGCCAGCACTGTCCTTTAACCTCCGACCTTTCAACCAAATCCATAACAACAGTATTAATCCACCAGGAAACACACACAAATTCTCTCTCTCTCTCCAACGGCCCTGGGTGGTTTCCTCATTTAGAGCTGTAACCCTGTACAGCCGAGAATTTGGCAGGCTCCAGCAGGCTGCACTGGATCAGTGTTCAGTAGCTTAGAGCGAGTCTGATGCTAGACTAATGCACTTTAGCCAGAGGGGAGAACACAGACAGAGATAATGGCAGGGTGGTCTCTACGGTCATTTACTGAACAAATGAGAGAGGATTGTACAACCACACTCCCTCTGACAGGATGATTAGTTGCTAATAAAACAGGTGTTTGTGCTGTATAAATTATAGCACAAATCGTTGCTAAACTGAACAGGAAATAATTGAATAACATCGAAAGATATGATTTATTGTAAGTTGAAATATTTCATAATAATTTATTATAAATGCACAAATATCTTCTAAATAAATAAAACATATAACACTTAAATAAAACATAATATATGATAAAATACTTAACTCTGAATAAAATGATATTTCTTACAGATAAATATATAATGAATTAAAGCTAATTCATACAGATTTATATACAAATAATGATTATATATTTAGATTTTATGTATCTACATTTTATTTATATTTGGATCTTTAACATTTCACATTACAACTATATACTCAATAAAATATAGATATTAGATTATTTATTAAATAATATATAGTTATTACAATTCAAATGTTAGAATATTAATTTAAGATTTACATTTATAAATGAATATCTATATATTCAGGATTTGGTTTTATATATACTTTTTTTTATTAACATTTTTATTCATAAAATTATATTTCACTATATGTAAAATATTTATCTTATATTTGCATTTATAAATTCCGATCTGTATATTCAGGATGTACATTTTCATACATATTTATAAAATGAGATGATTTATAGTTATTTACATTTAAAATGTATAGATATATAGATATATAGATAGATAGATAGATAGATAGATAGATAGATAGATAGATAGATAGATAGATAGATAGATAGATAGATAGATAGATAGATAGATAGATAGATAGATAGATAGATAGATAGATAGATAGATAGATAGATAGATAGATAGATAGATTTAGATTTACGCATACATGTTCCACTATATTATCAAAAACATAATTGATGATTCTTATGCAGCCACATTGATTGAGCTATTAATGTGCAGAGAATAGAGATGCATTTATCAACATGAATGAGCATGTGGAAACAGCAGACGTGCACCATGTGTTCATGAGCGCGTCTGAATGTGCTGCCGCCCACATAACTGACATGCTGCAGCGTGCTGCAATCTCACTGTCTCACTTGACAACTTTCTCTGCCAACTGAATGGAAACACAAGACATTTAATACAAACATACACTTTATACACACACGCACACACATGCTTCACACTGACATACACTCCACTGGGTCCTTTGTAAGAGCACCTTTGATTAAATGCTGCATTTTGTGGCAGAGAAGAAAGGTGAAGGACAGAGAAGTGATAAACAGGAAGAGTGCCTTCATTCAGGTACAGCCCCACTCCATCTGATAGGCCTTCCTCCTTGAAGAGATGCTTTACTCACTCAATGAGATGTTTACACACACACACACACACACAAACATTGCCATGTCTATGTCTTTTGCTTTGATGTCTCTGTCATTTCCTTTAGATCAGACCTGCGGGCGTCTTACCTGTACGAATCTGGTGAGGCACTCAGGGTTCAAATGAACACTGAATCACTGAAGCAGAGCTAAAACCAAATCATTCACAAAACCAGTGCTGACAGTGATCACATCAGTGGTACACTTTGTGATATGTATATGACTAAGTGCTGTAAGTTGTTTCAAAAAAGCCCATGGTATTGCCATCAAGGCAGTATTGATATATTGTATATTGTACTTTTTCTATGGGAGAGGCTTAAACATTATAATTGATTTGTAAAACAACATACATCCACCCACTTATAGGGTTGGGTATCCCGATTCTGCTTATCGATTCCGATTCTCATCGATTCCTAATTTCGGTTCCAATAAGGTAAAAAAAAAAAAACGTACATTTATCCTAAGTCTTATTACAAAACATTCATTGTACCTGAATACCATCAAAACAAAAATCAACAGGCTAAAGACTTGCACAAGCAGCTTTTGCCTATGGCTTAAAAAAATACCATAGAAAAAAACAACTAGCCTAACTAATAGGCCTATACATTTCAAGCATTATTAAAAACAATAAATAATAAACATTCAGTAATTAAAAAATAATAAATAAAAGATTATCAATTGCACAAATAAATACAACTGAACAAAGAGATGAATTAAATAGTTTTAAGATTTTAAAGTACTCGGGTACAGAAACTGTAGTCAAAGGTAAAATAACACTGCATTTTATAAATAAAATATGCATTACAAATATAGTTACAAAAGTTATTCAGTCAAGAACAGAGAGTGAAATTTCTCTTTGTCTTTTGTTTGATTAACACTATTATAGAGACGGCAGCAGGTATATTAGGCTGCTGTCACTTTAAGAGCTGCACGGATCCAATATACTGTATGCGTTTTCTTTGTCAACTGTTTACGTTCACTTAAATATGATATTTTGACATATTTTTGAGTGTACTCGTCTGTTCTAGGGGTGTAAGGATACAATCGTTATATTAAAGTATCGCAATATAAAAATGCGACGATATGTATCGTTGATGTAAACGATATGATTTGCGATATAGAGTTAGTTTTAGCCAAGGCTCAGCTTACTGTATTTATAAAGTATAATTCACCCAAAAATGTAAATGCTATCATCATGTACTCACCCTCATGTCGTTTCAAACCTATACGATTTTCGTTCAACTTCCAAACACAAATTAAGATATTCTTAATGAAACCTGAGATATTTCTATCCTTCCATTTAAAGCCCATTCCTCTCAAACTTAAAAGACCCAAAAAATGTCATAAAGGCATCATAAAAAATTGGAGTGATCTAATCCAAACCCAAGTCTTCTGAAGAGACACGATGGCTTTATTGAATGAACAGATTTACAACGACGCACATACTGTAGTAAACACAGGCAGTGAAATGCTTGGGTGATGCGCGAAAACAAAGTGAGAGTGAGTAAATGTAGAACTTGCATTTTTGGATGAACTAACCGTTTGGAAATAGTCATTTTGGCATGCTTTCTTGCAAATAGAACTGTGATTGATTGCATTGATCATCTGAAGCGCATATGTGTGCTAGAACTCAAAGTGAAAGCACAAACGTTCAATTCAAACAATCATTAAAATCTCCATATCACATCTGTGGTAGTATGATTATTCAAAGCATTTTAGATGGTTTATTCTTATATGTATAGAGCATAAATTAGGGATGGCCCGATACCGATACTGGCATCGGGGATCGGGCCGATACTGTCCTAATATACTCGTACTCGTACTCATAAAAATTCGCCGATACCACGCACGAAACTGGCCGCCGCGAGTGCTTTGTCGAGGTGAACTGAGGCATAGGAAAGTATAATGTCGGCGGTTTGGGCTCATTTCAAGATAAGGGATGATGACAACAGCAAGGCAGACTGTGAGTTATGTTCAGCTAAGGTGTCGAGAGGAGGGAAAGAAAGTACATCGTTTAACACCAGCAATCTAATTAAACATCTGAAGACGCATCATAGATCTGATGGCCGAGCGCGCGCGCGGGCGGTAATGCACTCACTCTGTGTGTGCGGGTTACGGGAGAATAAAACGATTCGCGGGACTCCCGCAAACTAGAAATATCTATGAATAAAACATAAAAACTAAAAGATTTTTATTCATCTCTTGCAGAAAAGCAACAAGAACAACTACAACAAAATAGAAACGATTTACAGGTCAGAGGTTCTATTCATAACATGGTTACAGCGTTGAGCGATGTAGCCAATCACAAACATATGTGTTGATTTCTGGAACGCAATGGCCAATCAGAAGCATTTAAGATAGACTTCCCTCACCGCTCAAAACGGACTTTTTTGTTCAGTGCTGAATTCTGTATGCTGGCAAATCCTCTAATTATAACAAAGTGTGGATATTATGAAAGATTGATTGTGCAGTCAGCTTCATTGATAATAACAGAGATGTGTGAGATCGCGATGAACTGTCAGCTTTTAGGATTTATTAAGGGAGCGCACTTTGCGCGCATTCAGTCATGCCAGACCATGCACGCAGTAGCCTGCTTGCTTTTATGTTAAATTAACAGTGGTTTGTGTGTTAATACATTTATTATTTTACTAATTTTTATTTATTTTTAGACTTGTTAAAACAAGCAGAGAAGAAAATAAAAACAGTCTTCTAACCTGTGTTCTAAAATAGTCGTCTTCTCTTCTGGGAGCCTATTACTTTTGCGGTAGAAATATCGGTATTGGTACTCGGTATCGGCAAGTACACAAATGTAAATACTCGTACTCGTATCGGTTTGAAAAAAAATGGTATCGGGCCATCCCTAGCATAAATAGCGGGAGAGGCGGGACATAGCAAGCACCGGGAGAATCTGTGAGACGTGCGACTTTATCTAGAGATCCAACGAATGCCTGCATTGAAAGTGTGAGGGAAAAAATGAAAGTTTACGAAGTTTCAGTGACATTACTACAATTAAACTACTAGCCTATGTATAATGTTGAATATTATGTATAATAATGCAATAGAGGAATATTTGTGGGTCCAGATAATAATAAAATAATAACAATATTATTTTAATAATAATAATAAAGTAATAATAATAAAAAAAAACTCTCTTCTTTATTTTGGTATAAAATTTCGCTATAGTATCGTATCGTGAGTTAAGTATCCTGATTAGTATCGAATCGTGACATGAGTGTATCGTTACACCCCTAGAATCGTTACACCCCTAGAACTCAGTTTCGCACACTATATTATGTTTGACTAAACAAAGTTCGGGCGGAGCACGTTAAAATAATCAATCCAATTAACTTGTCATCAACAATCATCATGACTATCCCATTAGCATGAGAGGAAGCATATAAAAGGCACTCATTCGACTCACCTACATTCCTTGACAGTTTTTCAGCATCCCTCCACCACCCCGACACCTCACTCTCGGCTTGTTCCTTCCACAGGCAGGAATACGGGGAGAGTACTCTGGGTTCGGGCCAAATACCGAGCCCGGAGCCCTCTCCTCGGACAGCACGCCAAATATGCATATACCATCTAGTCTATCTGACTTATTTGTAAGTGTGAACTCGTGAAACAGTATGAGAGGCAGCTTTCTGTGCACACAATTTGGATGAGTGCAGCAAAGAAAACAGTCTTTTTGTGCTTGCATTGTTTAAAAATCAAAATGAAAATTTTCTGTGAGCAAGCTTTAGATTTAGAAAACCGGGCGCGGGTCTTCTTGCACTTGAATGGTTTAAAATCACATCAAAATGTGAACACAGGAATCGTTATACGGGATCCAAATGAACATGAAATTTGAAACTGGTTATAAAATGGAACTGGTTCTCGATACCAAACCCTACCCACTTTTCCATCCATCCATCCACCCACCCATATCCATCCATTCATCTATCCATTCACCCACTTATCTATCCATTCACCCACATATCCATGCATCCTTATCCACCCATCCATTCACCCACATACCGTAAAACTTCAAATAATAGCCGAGTCCCAAATAGACGCCTGTCTCTTTTACACGCCTGGTGTGGCTGCAGGTTTGGGTAAATAAAGGCCGGTCTCAAATAGAGGCCGGGTCTGTTTTTTAGTTTCGGGTTGTGTATTTAATCCTCTAAAACCGTCAGATCGTCCGCTTTTTCGCGGCCGCCAAAGCAATTTTTTGTCCCTCCAAAGCTTTTTTTGATCGATGAGTGATGTAGAATAGAATGACTGCTGCGCTTGACAGGGCGCGTTACGAGCAGAGAGAGAGAGAGAGAGAGAGAGAGAGAGAGAGAGAGCGAGAGCGCCCCGGCCGCGCGCGCGCACTCTCACATCTTCAAACAACACGAGCGCTGTCTTGCTCTCTCTCCCTCGCGCATATTAATCAAAATCAATTGACGACGCGACAGTAAAAGGTTGGAAGACCGCAGTTTAACGTGGAGCATTTGGAGATTTTTATAGATTAGAGACATACACTCAATGACCAACATCTCAACACTAAATTATAAAGGCCTGACTCATATAGACGCCTGTCTCAAATACAAGCCGGTGCAATTCGACGGTTTGGGAAAATAAAAGCCCGGGCTACTATTTGAAGTTTTACGGTATTCATCCATCCATCCATCCATTTACCCACTTACCTAGCCATCCATCCATCCTTATCCACCCATCCATTCACCCACATATTCATCCATCCATCCATCTATCCATTTACCCACTTACCTAGCCATCCATTCACCCACTTATCTATACATTCACCCACATATCCATCCATCCATCCACCCATCCATTCACCCACATATCCATCCACCCACATATCCATCCATCCATCCATCCATCCATCCATTCACCCACATATTCATCCATCCATCCATTTACCCACTTACCTAGCCATCCATCCATCCATTCACCCACTTATCCATCCACACACCTAATTATCCATCCATCCATCCACTTATCCATCCATCCAACTAGTATCATGATCTCTGTAAAGCCTATATCAAACTTGGTAAGCACTAAATACAGGGTCTAAAACATTTTGTGATTGGATCACTAAAATCATTGTGTAGAGTAAACGCTCTGTAAATCGAGTGAAGCTCGGTACTGTTCACAATCACACAGAATGCATTTTTGCATTCCACTGCTTTTTCTATATAAACATACACTAGACGGATGCCTAAAAACGTCAAAAAATGAGCTGGTCTAAAAACATGGCACCTTCAAGAGTTAACACTTACATAATCAGATATAGTATAGCATATGCATATTTGGCATCCTGTCCGAGTAGAGGGCTCCGATCTCTGAATTTAGCCTGAACCCAGAGTACTCCCCCCACCCCCATCCCTGGCTGGGAAAAGAATAATTGAGAGCGAGGAGTTGGGGTGCAGGAGGGATGCTGGAAAACTGGAACAGAGGTGATTAGGTAGATTATCTGAACGTGCTCCTCTCGAAACTTTGTTAACAAAACGTCATTTAAAACGTCACACATAAGCGTGTTCAATGTAAATGACCCCTAACACATGATCGTTCCAGGACGTGTTGAGAGAAAAACTTCAACTTCAAACTTCACTGCTTCATTCGCTTCTTTTCTTGGCGTGCAACATGGGTTCATTCATTCAATAGTATTCGTCGTGGTGCACTCACCCGTGAAAAAAATAAAAGAGCATCTCAATCCTTACACAAGTGGGCACACGTGTAACTTAAACACCGGGTGGAAGAGGTAATGCATCTCGACCGACCACTTGCAATTGGATCACTGAAAACCCATCTTAATACCAGGTGTAAACCTGATCCTTACCGTTCACAGATTGTGAAATTGTCGAAGAGAGAGATAAGAAATCAGCATTGCTCGTTTCAGCATGCATTCTCACAACACACACAGACACACAGGTATGCCTGTGAACTTTCTTTCACACTTTCACCTTTGACCCAGCTCAAGCCAAAGGTACTCAAGCATATCTCCAGGGCAAGCATTTTTCTTAAACCTCCTTATATATCGCAGCCTGGCCGAGTGGAATGTACTGACAAAAGAGTTGCAGAGAAGCAGAGCCAAGTAAGTGATCGATCGTCTCAGCGCGTCTGAGCGCCTCAGTAAACAATCTACAGTGTTGTTTTCCGCTTCTGATGCAGTCAGCGCTCACATTCACATGCACAGCGAGAGTTTCTCACACAGATCCGCCATCAAAGCTGCTCTTATTCCAGCTTTGTTGGACTTATTAAAAGTGGATAAGAATGCCGTGGCATGAATACCCTATTCACTACTGAAAAAAAAAACAATTACAATCCTTCAGCCTGCGATAGTCTCACGCTTCAAAAGCAATAAGCCAGGAACAGTACGATGAAAGATGTTTAGTAAGCATTCAAGTATTTTAGTAATAAAATTCAGCATCAACTTCTGCCAAGAATTATTATTCAGTAAATGTGGGTTGTTTACCATTTCCAAGCGACTTTAAGCGTTTAAGTCAACTGTTGTGCTGTCACGGGTGTTCATATCAGCTATTTTGCAGCGCCTTTGAAAAAAGTGAATCCAATCAGATTTTAGAGGCTTTTTATACTTTTAGATTAAAATGATAAAAATCTAAATGGTTATCAGGATCTACTCAAGGTCTAATTAAGTGGGTCAAAAAAGCTTTCTAAAGTTCAGCTGATTGCTTTCAATATAAAGTTTTTAACTACATTTATTTAACTGAATTGTGATTAACATGCAATTAAATGTTCGAAAACATTCCATTCAGTTCGTACTTAAGTAAATAATAGTGTTTCCATAATAAGTACACTTTTTAAACGTATGCTAAAGTGTACAACAATGCAGTGTGTCTATACTTAAGATGAATACGGTAAAAATGTTAATACCCTCTGAATGTTTGACAGTTGTAACAAATGTCAGGAGGAAGTCACACAAGCTCTAATGTCCATCAAAATAGGGAAATGTGTTTACGATGGTAACCACAGAGAGCGGTCGCAAATGTCCTCGTCCCTTATCACATCATCATCATGCCTCATCCCACAGCACAGTTCCTCTCTGCTCACTTCCGGCTTTCTCCAGTCTGTCGTCACATGGTTATATGACTCTTTCTTAATCATGGATTAATCCAGTTATCCACAGCTGAATGCATGACTGTAACGTCATAAGGCAAAAAGTGACAGTTAATCAAAGGTGGCTCTCTGCGTGACATTTCCTCCATAAACCTCAAGCGGTACTACTAGACATGTCACGTTTCTAAAAACAGATTCGGTGGGCCAAGAGCAGTTCCTACAGTAGGTCTCGTGCGAGTAGCACAGTCAGGCCGGTGAAGAACTCACTGTAACCTGTCTGTCTGCCTGGACAGGTTCTATTTGGCACACCAAAAACAACGACATGAAAAACATAATTAAGGTGTTTATCCCCTTTATCCTGGTTGTGTATGTTGTTGTGACACATTAAATCATCTGAAACTGATGGGGTGTGCACTAGCAGCTTTGCAGAATGCAGTAAATGTGTCAACAAACTAACAGGACAACATTTTTCAAGGATTTGTGCAGATGAAAAGTCTTTATGGAGACTTTACGTCATGAACAAAATTGATATAATGTGTAATCAGTTAGTCTAGATTCAAATATTACTATGAAAATATCTAAATTAAATTTCTTTGGAAACTTTGGGATTTGACTCGATTTTGAATGTCCACTATTTTTCTGTAATGCTTCAATGTTTTAAGTGTGTTTCATGTGGTAACATCTAAATTAACTGGGTTTTATTTGTTTTTTTAAATGACAATCAATCTGACTGCAATTTGAAGTTAAAAATTAACGGTCTGATCAGAAGCAGTGCCTTTCAGTAACAATTGTACAGTTAAGGCTCGTTCACACCAAGAACAATAACTATAAAGACACACTATAATAATATTATACCAACGGACGAGCTCTATAAAGCAGGATGGACTCTGATTGGCTGTCAATGTTTTTATTATTGATCAGCTGGAGGAAAAAATCATTCTAATTCCAGTGATATTGTTTCTCTGTGCTGTTATTGCTATACTTGAGGTGTGATCTCTGCTATTCTTTTACATTTAGAACGATTTTTAAAACTATATATTTTGTATTGTTATAGTTATCCTTGGTGTGAACAGCCCTTTACACTTTTTTTTACAGTGCAACTAACCTAATTCTGTTTTAATAAAAGTTACAATAAAGTATATTAGGCCAAACAAAGTAAACAACACAACCAGTGCGGGCCATCTGAAATGAAAAAGCAGTTTCACTTTTCTCTGGAGAACTGCTTGTTTCCATGGATACGGCTGAATTTCCCAGGACAAACTTTCCTGCCAACTCTAAACTGAAAACACACACACACACCACGTGTGTAGAGGTTATGAACTTATTATTTTCCCTTTCTGAGCTCTGATTTGGCTTTTGAGTGGATTGTTTCGATGGAGCGACTTTGGATTCCTCCACTTTTGACATGTTGTTCCCATGTCAACTTTTGACATCAACATCTTTTGTGAACATGACAAAAACTTTTCTTTTTTTCTTTTTTCTTTTCTTGTAATATTATGAGGAAAACAGATGAAGTGGATGTACCACAATCTGCAAAGCCCTGCAATAAATCTGTTGTGTTGCTTCCTTTGCATGTGAGGGGAAGGGTGGAAAAAATACAGAAGCATGGCAACAATAACATTAGGTAACTTACATTATAAAGCTTAATAGATGATCAGTTCATGTACTTTCTAATGTCTTTGATTTGACCGGCTAATACTTACTAATGAAAGTAATTATTGTAACAGTTGCTTACACTTAATGTAAAAAATCTAATAGCATGTCATTATGTTATTAACATCAAAGTGAAAGTTATTTAAAAAGTGTCAACCAGCATTGTTTATCTTACCCACGAGCAGACAGAGGACGTCCAGCCCGACCAGCATCTTTCTGCTGGAGCATTGAACCGTATCCACAGGTTCCGCGGGACTCGGGATGTGTTTGGTGCCGTTTTCCCTCGCTGTGTCTCCGGATCCACCGTGATCCGCCAGCCGCTGCTGGAGCTCCGCGTTACTGTTCACCGAATTCAACTTCTGCATGTTGTCCGTTTAATTTAATACTTGTGCCGGATTTACTGTCCTTCACAACCTCAGTAAAGCCAATCTGACAGGTTAGGAACACGGTTTACTTGAACTTTTTTCAATCTTCTGGATGGTTTAGGTTAAAATCCAACAACAAGCGCACGTGTAGATGACGAATATAGAAATGTACACACGTCTTAACTGATGAATCGATCAGACTTGTACAGAGATCCTGGTCTGCTCTCTTTTACACGAGAAATCCTTTCTCCAGCACTTTTGAAAAGTTTCGGCTGCAGTTTGGCCATCATCATCGGGACATGATGGAGAAAAACACATTCCTGAAAATATGTCAGTCAAAAGTTTGTCATCCTCTGTGACTCTTCATGTCAAACTCTTCTTTCTTTCCCCAACCGAGAGCAAACTTGAAGCGGATCGTGTTTTGATTTGTGGGTATTAGTGTTATTCCTCCGCCCTCTTTAGGGCTGGCTTAAAACCTAGTGAGCTGACTACACAGGCAGCATTTGTGAGTTATACGTGTTCCGAACGCGGGAAAACTTGCAAAGTGTGAATAGTAATAATAATTCGGGCGACTCAACTTGTCTTTTGGCGCAATATCACTTAGCCAAGTGTTAACTATAGCTGGTAATAATAGTTATATAAAAAGCACTGTTTTTGTAGCCTAATATGTGTAAATATATGATCAAGACAAGTGATAAATAATATCATTAGTATGTTTATGTTGTCAACGAAAAGCGCTCGAGCAGTGCAGTTGCCTCCTCAGGTGACCAGACCGCCAAATCCGTTGGTGTCTCATTTCGAAGGCTGCGCCCTCCGGAAGTCACATTTCTCGTCGAGGATGTCTCATAAGTCACAATGGAAAAAAAATATATATATTATTATTATTTTTGTATTATTATTATTTTTATGTGTGGAAGGAGACTGGCCAGCAATCAGTTTCAGGTGCAGGTGGTTGTTCTGCAGTTCTGGCCTGTGTTTGTTGTGCTCAAGGTGCAGCCTCTGTACCCTTTCATATAGGCTGATTATTCAAGAGGGTTTATTCTCTGTCTGGGAAGCGAGGCAGACAAACATTTATTGCTGCTGTACCTTCAATGGGCTGACGGCCATGTTGGAATGCTGAGTAATGTACCCTTTATCAATCAGGTTTGGGGATTGAGCTGAGATTGGGTAATGTGTTGCAGCTGTAGTTTTTCTAAAGGGCAGACCAGCCACTGTTTCTTGTATATTTTAGATGTATATTGTGGTTTATTGTTATTGTTATTTAATATTGACTTTGATCTTAAATGTTGTCTGTCATTTGCTTTGTTTCTTTGGTACTGCTCTCCTCTTTTTGTGCGTTCAGTGCTCAGAGACTTTGTACAGGGCTGGGCCTGCATCTACACTGACTTAAAGGTTACTATTTGCGGTGTATGCTGTGGGGTTTCTCCTGTTTTCTTCTGTCTCTTACAGGTGGTAGGAGGTCCACAAGGGCAGGCCCAACCCTCTTGCAGTCTTGAGGAGAGCTAATTCCAAATTC
Source organism: Tiaroga cobitis (assembly GCA_030578255.1). Taxonomy (NCBI): domain Eukaryota; kingdom Metazoa; phylum Chordata; class Actinopteri; order Cypriniformes; family Leuciscidae; genus Tiaroga; species Tiaroga cobitis. Next base: position 40,675,238 of record CM060593.1, read on the forward strand.
TGTCTGTGGATGTTATTATCGACACGTTTTTAACATTTGATGGTTTTATTGGAACAATAAAATTATCTTTTTGCAAACTACATTTGTTGTCCATAATCAGTATTGTGACCTTTAGAGGGCTCCTCCTGCCTTAAATAAGGAGGTGGCGTAGTCCGCTTATATTTCCTACACTATATGGAATATTGCAGTTGGCTTTTTATCATTCTATGCATGTCTTCTCCTTTTTTATGTGCCCTAGCTCATAATCTTTAATCAAAATAACTTCCCCTCCCTCTTGAAGCAACATCTCTTCTCCAACGGCGTGTTTACTGGTGCGAGGCCGAGACAACCTGTCACTCACAGGAGATCTACCCATAGCAAACCACAACCATCCAATCAATTCACCATGGACAAAATCAAATCCCGCCCTACATTTTTCTTGTTTGAGAAGCTATTTCACTCAAGAAGCTGACATTCCTCACAATAAGGAAGAAAATACTATGGTAACTTCCGTTTCATACCTACTTTAAGAAAAGTAACCATAACCAAAATTGACTGTTATTCCTCCTGAGGCTGTATTTTCTTACATTGCAAGTAAATGTACTTTTCATAAATGAGACAGCCTCAATGCCATATGCGGTAAACGAATGTGACCTAAAGAGGGTGCAGCTTTTCTAAATGAGACACAGCTTCTGTTTAGGCCAAGTGAACATTTATGACTAAAGGCACAGTCACATACGCAGGCAATAAAGGCCCATTGTCTTTTGTCAAGAGCAGAGTGAAATATGAAGCACAGCTCAGAAGTTACTTCCGAACCAAGCAACAGAACGTTGGTCAACACAAGGATCTGCATTATCAACATGAACCCATTGCGAAACCTGAATGGGGAACTTTTCCCGATTGTATTGATTTCTTTTACTGGATTTTGCACACAAAAAAATCAGGGCAAATGTGACTGCACCATTAATTGTTATTTGACCGCTGTTCTTACTAAACATTTGAAACTCCATTTTGGGTTTCCTAAATAACCTTTTAGTCAACAGTTCTTAAAAGAACCATGTTTTTCTTAGTGTGATGAGCATTTTAATAATCTAAAGAACCTTTCTGCACGATAAAGAACCTTTTGTGCAGTGATAAGATTCCATGGATTGTAAAGGTTCTTAATGAAACCAGTTGCCAATAAATAACTTTTTTCAGAAGTGTTCAGCATAAATTACAATAATATATAGGCTGATATTTAATGTAGGCTAATTAAAAATAGATATATAAAGTCTTGGGCCTGTCTGTAACGGTTTCTTGAAGACGTTCGTATGAAGTTCTCAATTATTTGTAGGTCTGGTGAACTTTGGAGAATTGGGAAATACTGCCATCTGGTGAGTTTTAACAATGACATTTTGTCATGGCTGTGCCATCTTACCTCCGGTTCACATCGACGATTATTAAATAGCTGAAGATCGGTGAGTGTCACAATGCTGTCCACACCCTTAAAAGTATTTTCTCATGGATTACAAAAAACAACTGTACTTTAAATGCAGACATAGTGTCTGTGATTAATATACATAAATGCCCTTTTCTTCCACAGGATGCAACATTCGTGATGTGGATTAAATTATGTTATTTATACAGTCATTTCCATTCCAACGATGTCTGTTCCACTGAACCCTCGTACATGCATAGCATCACATAATGTGTAGAAACGTTTTAAGACCTGTAGATGGAGACAAACAGACATTTGTTAAAGGGAAAGTGTGCTTACACGCTCAAGAAATTTGTCTTCATGACACAAGAAAAATATAACTACTCATAGATAATAAAATATTTACACAATCTGCATATTTTGATATTTACATCAGGGTGTTTATTTACCTTTATGAAGGCCAACCTTATAAAAATGTATGCGTTATTTTTCATGTCAAATTCTTACATTTGATCAATCATTATAATAATAAGACAGGGCTAATATTAATCAAATTAAATAATTCACTCTGCAAAATTACAACTGCAATAAATAATGTTGAGATTAATGTTTTAAAGATCCAGTCAGTAACTTTTTTGGGTTAAAAATTGTCCAAAATAAATTTTTGAGCAAGTACATAACCAGACAGTGTTCAAAACTCTCTGCTTGCCTTAGCTCGATTCAAAGCGGTAAGCTTGTAATAATGTTTTTAATTCCAGTGGGACTGGTGGATTTCCGCGGTAAATTCGAGCATGTCTTTGCGTCATTACGTCACATCTGTCCACATAAAGAAGGAGTCTCGGCTAGTAGGCTACAGTATTGCGTGTGAGGATGTTGGATGTGGAGATTTATAGCCTTCTCACAGCACTTGATATAATTAAACGTATTAATTCGATGGCGGATCCAGAAAGGTTCAAACGACAATCACCAGTGACAATTAGAGATTCACCCGTTGTAAAATGCAAAAGACTTCAGACTGAGAGTTTGGAAAAAGAGACTGCAACCGGGCCCATGCGAAAACAAGGATACATATCTGAAGGGCTTTAAATGTAGTCACGCAATGCTGATGTTGATTTTTGAGAACAGAGTATAATTTGCTCGGTTTGACGTGATATGATAAACGATCGCGATTTACTGCAATGCTTTTTTCAGTTAGTTGGTCAGAAGAACAAAAGTGGATGTTACTTACTTGTTCAGATGACATTTTAGGGTGAACATTCTTATGTTGGTCATACTTCCAAAAAGTAGAATCTGTGATTCTGAATGACAGTATCCACACCGGTGTGACTGCCAGCACATTCTCCTCAAAACATTGGATTCATACGCTCTGTGCCATGCCGAGGTACAACTCACGTAAACTTGATAATTCCACGAATGACTGCAATTGGCTTTATGAACAGCTGCACTACTTCCTGAACTTTAGCCAGCTCCTTTGTTTCCTGTCTGCCATTATTGGACAAACTGATTAATCCAGGTGTGCCTGGCCTCAGTAACAATAATCAGGCACACCTGGATTAATCAGTTTGTCCAATAATGGGAGACAGGAAACAAAGGAGCTGGCTAAAGTTCAGGAAGTAGTGAAGCTGTGCATAAAGCCTATTGCAGATTTCAAACAGAGACGGCGACAAAGAGGAAAAACTGTGGACTGCAGCTTTAAATACATGTTTGAATATACAAATAAGAAAACAAAATGCAATGATACTTTTAAACATGAAACTAAACCGCCAATAGGTGGCAGCAAGTGACTGTCTTAATGAGTGAGTCATTGAATCATTCCTTCAAATGATTAATTCAAAATGCTGAATCGTTCAGTAAGAAAACACAGTGTTGCTTTCCTTTGGAACTAATTTTGTCGGTGTAATAAAAACCCCCAAAAAGTCAATTTTGTGTCTAAAATGTAAGTAAATTAATATTAACTATTGAACAATAAATCAATGTAACATTTGCTATTGTGATAATATTCAGGAAAACAGCTCCCTTGGCCATGTGATATATGTTTCTTCTGTAGGGTTTCTTGTGTATGCTGTTAGGCTCATTTATTTTGATTTCTCCATGAAAGTCTCTCACAAAGAGACAGGCAGCGCGAGCCTAAACAGCGCAACCTTGTTTCCAGAAAAACACTATCCATTATCAATCGCTGTTTACATTGAATGTAATCAAATCTGAATCATTCTCACATTTCAATGCTTTCCTAGTTATTTTTTGTGACTAAAGCTTTAGGCTACTTTTCCAGTAGAGCAAGTTAAATTATCTTTCATTTGTCCCTTTAAAAAATGCACTTGTCCCGGACAAGCAGACAAGCGTAAATGTGACTGAAGGGTTAAACACACACTGAGATAATTAACCAAACACAAGACACCTGCTTAACTTAATCAATGATTATGGAGACAAATTAACTGAAGAACTGAGGCACGCAGAAACACAAAAAAACTCATAGAAACAGAACATACATGTTACATTACACCCCCCTCCTGAAAAGGCACGTCCTCACGTTGTATAAATTCCAACTGAGCAGTGAGGGCAGGGGCTCTGGAGCGGGATGTGAAAAAGGAGAGAGAGAGAAAAGTTTGGGGCGAACCAAACAGTCCATGGGGGAGTAGAGGGAAGGAGGAGCCAGGAGCAGGAGGAGCCAGATGGTCACCCAAAATCCAGTCAGGATGAAGCCCCAGGGTGGAGTCGAGGGAGGGAGGAGCCATGGTGTTGACTTGGCTGAAGACACCCTGGGGATGACTGATGGAAATGAACCCACTGGAGCATCCGAGGTGGAATCAGGGAGCCTGAAGACTGAGGCGACGCCGGTGGGACTGAGGACAAAGGAGGAGCCAGGGGGAAGACGGAGCCGAAGGTGCAGGCAGGACGACGCCTGACCAAGGCAGAGCTGGTGGGACGAGGGAGCCCGGTAGAGCTATGAGGACAACGATTTCTGGTGGAGCCGGAGTAGGGAGGACCCAAGGTAGAGCCGATAGGTCGACAAGCCGTGGTTGTTCGTATGCCAGAAGCGGAGGCAGGGGAATATCCTTATTGGGCGTAGCTGGAGAACTGAAGCTCTGAGGCAGTTCCTCACAGAAAGGTGTTGGAGATGCAGAGGGGCTGAAGTGAAACAGCAGAGGCGGGGCTGAGGAACTGGCTGATTAGGGAAGAGGAGGTGGGAGAGGGAGGCTGGGAGGGATCACTGGGAGCACAGGCAACATGAGCTGGGCAAAACCAGCTGAGAAACAGGAGACTCAGGGCTAGGCGAGACCAGCCGGAGTGGGAGAAACAGGAAATATCTTCCCAAAACACCTCCAAATTACTTAAATAACAATAATAATTTGGAGGTGTTTAGGGAAATATCTTCCCAAAACACCTCCAAATTACTTAAAGAACAATAATAATTTGTTACATTTATATAGCGCTTTTCTGGGTACTCAAAGCGCTTTACATATGGAGGGGGAATCTCAACCACCATCAGTGTGCAGCATCCACCTGTATGATGCGACAGCAGCCATACTGCGCCAAAACGCCCACCACACACCAGCTTATCGGTGGAGAGGAGACAGAGTGATAGAGCCAATCAGTATATGGGGATGATTAGGAAGCCATGATGATAGACAGAGGCCAATGGGCAAATTTGGCCAGGATACCGGGGTTACACCCCTACTCTTTTTCGAAAGACATCCTGTGATTTCCTGTGAAGACCAGAGAAAGTCAGGACCTTGGTTTAACGTCTCATCCGAAGGACGGTGCTTTTTGACCCACACAGACCACATGGTGAGCACCCCCTGCTGGCCTCACTAACACTTCTTCCAGCAGCTACATTGTTTTTCCAGGAGGTCTCCCATCCAGGTACTGACCAGGCTCAGTCCTGCTTAGCTTCAGTAGGCAACCAGCCTTGGGCTACAGGGTGATATGGTTGCTGGCTACTTCCCAAGTCCATACAGTACATCTCCATGACGGTGGGGTTGTGTGCGTGGCTTCCCTCCATACCCTCGAACTCCACAGGCACTCCCTCAGCGACGCACAGTGTTGCAAACACACACACCTGGTCTGACTCTCCATGTGGCTCAGGCTCCGCGGCGACGTGTCTTCCCGTCCTCCTTGCAGGCTCAGGCTAGTCCATTGCGGCAGGCTAATCTCCTCAGTCTGCAGTGGGCTCTTGCCTTTCTGACATAGTGTTCTTTAAAATTGAGCCAAGAACCACAATGAACCTTTTTTTTTTCTAAGAGTGATGTTTTCAGTCACAAAAACGTCTCAGGACTACTTGTGCTGTAACCACTGATGTTTTTTGTGTGAAAATGAAAACTGAATGTACGTTTCATATCTATAATGATGATGGGAATATCTGATACTTATTAAAAGATTCAATCCCAGAGCCTGGAGAAGTGAAGGGGTGGTTGTGTGTCTTTATCGTCAGTGTAGTATTAAAATTACAGCAGTAAATCCATCCTGAGCAGGATTAATGCCACACTTTGACACCATATCTCACCTTCAAAATCCCCCAAGGGCCTATTTCATCTTTTAAAACACGCCATCTTTAGCTGTTCCATTGAAAGCCTTTTCAAAGTAGTGATACACTGTAGCCTAGTTCAAAAGATCATTAGGTGTAAAGTCAGCACGGTCAGTTGGTCCATGGATGGAAATTGAGTAGGAGAGAAAAAGGTCAGTCGTATTTTATCATGTTCACGCAACACTATACATACATTTCCTAACCCCTCCTCACATCTCGGGTATTTTTTGGAGGTCTGAACATCCTCTAGCTGGGCAGAGGTTCCCACCCACAAGAGTGACCAGTCACTAACACCACCTCCCAAACATGGAGTCACTGGATTACCTTATCTTTGAAATATGCCTTTGTGTCTCTTTCGGTTCCTCTCAATCAAACGCATAAGAGCAACGTGGTTCCTCTTTTGCTTTTCTTCGTCACTGATTTATTATCTCACCCAAGGCTTTAAAAAGCTAAAGCTGGAAAAATCTCTTGTGGCTTTGGAAAGTGTTGATAATTCATCATTTCTCTCTTTCTGGTTTATTGGTTTACTATTTTCCTGCAGGTGTTTACTTTATCTGGCTTATGACAAATAGCAAGAGTCATTTATATAGAGCAACTTTCACAGGTAGACCACAGCCTGGAGCTCACAATATATAAAGTCAACATATACATGCCCAGACATGTATTTTTCTGCTTTTGAATTTTAGTTACATAGTTATCACATAGTTATGACATGTTTGCAGTTATAAAAATCCACATGACATGATTAGCAGAAATGCTTCCAAGTAAAATGAATGCTAAATAAAATGGGAAGCTGAAGGTGGATCAGCTAGAGAATATTATTAATTTGAGGGTTGTTTGTTACCATAATCATTTGTCAATAATTTTCATAATATTCAGGCTTTCTGCATGATCTGGGTCACAGGGGAAAACCACAACTGGGTCATATCCACAGATGTGTAAGAACATAAAGCTTACATGTGTGTTTTTAATGCTTTTTACTCATTTTATGTAGTCTTCATAAAATAGTATATGTAGCCAGCCAACCGTGCGAATGCAGATCACTTTGCACTTGACCATAATTTGAGTGGATCTTATGAAACTCATAAATGTAGCTCATTTTATACCTCAAAATAACAAGGAGGAAAAAAAAGTTGTGCTTTGTTAGAAAGCTAATCAGAAAAATTAAGTGTATTTTCAGAACCATTAAAATGTTATGATTTTTTAATCAAAATTATTTACTTCAACTCCCTCAGTACAATGCAAAAAATATCTAATTCTCATTGTGTTAATGTGAAAGAAGGATACATTTAAATTGAAATATTTACAGCATACATATCATGCTGCTATGTATTTTTGATCAAATAAATGCAGCATACAGTACTTCTTTTCAAAACAATAACAATTTTACCACTACATTTGATGTTTCATCCTTTCACTTACTCTCCAGTGTTATATTAGCCGTGTATGGATACCGAAGATTTATACTATGCTTTGATGGATCGACATTCTGTTATTGTTACCACATGTCAGAACATGTTTAATCAGAATAATAACATATGCAGAAGATAAAATACGCCGCATAAAGTTTAGCTCTGGTCTGATGCGGTGTGGTAGTGGTGGATTCATTCCCTATGTATTCTTAACATGTCAGAACAAGCTCACTTTGACCACTGAACAAGTTACGGCAAGAAAAACGAAACCAACACCTGTACACAACAGCACAGTATATGGTTTAGTACAGGTCTCACGTAGTGCGTCACATGTGGCGTACAGAATGTGATGGTTTTGTTTAGTGTAAAAACTCCCAGCAGTCTATTAAAGGGACTGTGACACCTGCTTCCCTCCGCTTGACAGCGAGTAGGAGGGCCTGTCCCTGCCCAGGCGAGAGATGTTTCATATTGCACATCACCCATGCTTTAGGGGAAAGTACACTACAGCGCTCCTCTTGGACATCTGCTGAGAAACTCTAAACAGGAACACAGACACTCACAAAACACAAAGCCATCATACAGGAAGCTTGACACATTCTGAGGTTTGTCTACGGGCCAACCAGAAGACGAGAGGTGGAGGCCACGCTCATTCGACATCGTCAATCCCAGCCTCACCAGTGTTTTCATCTCAGTTCGCTCACTCTTCTCCTGCACTGACGCTGTCAGGCATCATGTCTCTATCTGCCGAGTACTGCAGTGATAAAACGGGTGACAGGGGTGGCGGTGGTAGAGCTCTGGCCCATCAGAGGAGGCTGATCTGGGGATTGCTGGTTTGGGCCACCCTGCTCACTCTAGGCCTGGCCGCGTCAATAACTCTGCACTTCATTCACAGAGAATCTGATAAACCACAGGTAGGGATGAGATCTATAAGTTCATGTTCATTTTATATATAAGCTGCTTCAACCATGTCTGTGAACTTAATGAAATGCATCCTGCTCACTCTCAGAAAAAAAGGTACAAAATCTGTCACTGGTGGGGTACCCTTTTAGAAGATACACCCTTGTGCCTTATTTACACCTAAATGGTTCATATTAGTACCTTAAATGTGCCATAAGGTGTACATGTGGTACATACTGTATTAGAATGTTTTGAAATGATACTGTCCAAGGACAGCTTTTTTCTAGAGTATGGGATGCTTTTTAAACAATACTGAAGTGCACATGTAGCCTACAGTATGCTGACAAAAACAATAATTAAATGAAGCAGTGAAGCTGAGACTTGAATCAAAAAATGTTAGGAAAATGAAAAAAGTAAATTCGGGCAATTGTGTCTAGAGCTGTTGTGTATTGTGTATCTGGTGGGATAAAGTCAGACCACAGCGGCTTGCTGACTCAAAACCGCAGATGAGGGGAACGCAAATGTGTGTAATCAAACATGTGTAATACTATTTATAGACAGAACATATTCAAATAGATAAGCTCAAATAAATACATGTCTGAGAAATTTCAACTGAACTTTACAGGTGTTTTTGGTGATTTTTAGTGGATGAATGAAATTCCAGTGGATTTGCAGGTGTAGACTTCATCACATTCACTATCAATATTATCCATACTGTTAAAATAAGTAAGCATGCGATGACCACATAATAAGGTGAGTCTTTGTTATGCAGTAAATCAAACAGCTCATTTAGTGCCAATGTGGAAACTCTGTATATGTCAGTATTGATACTGCTGCTCAGTGTCAATCATCATTGCTCTTTCCAGCACAGTGGAGAGATCTGAATTTGCCGAAAATGCTTTTGTTTGTCTGATAAGGGACTAGCTGTGGTATCATGCCAGTTGGAAGGTCAAATCTGGTTACCACATGAACATGTCAAAACACGTTCTGACTGCCCAACGAACAATTTACTGCAAGAGAATTTAAGAAATGAAACTTTCTGTGACATGGTTGATAGAGATTAGCATCTGATGCAATTACAATTGACCATCATTTTTGAGTCACAGTTTTGTTCATATAAAGGAACTTTTTTTTTACACTCTTAAAAGGTTCAAAAGGGGTCTTTGCGCAACAATGCCATAGAAGAACCATTTTGGGTTCCCCAAAGAACCTTTCAGTAAACAGTACTTAAAATAACTTTTTGTAAAGAACATTTTAAAAATCTATAGAACCTTTTGCGGAATCAAAAGCTTCCGTGGATGTTTCTTCATGGAACCATAAATGCCAATAAAGAACCTTTATTTTTAAGAGTGTGATTGTGCTACAAAAAATAAAACATAAAAAACTATCCTTTTCGGGTAACTTTTAGAAGGTTGGCTATAGGATTTAACTGGTGGTTTCATTCAAAAGTAGCACCTATAAGATATGAGAACCTGATTCTGCTGTTTGAAAAGGAAATTGGTTAAGTTCTGAAACTATACTTTCTCTTAAAATTAGTTTTTTTCCACACACACACACACACACTCACACATGAAGATGCAGCATATTGGGCTGGTGAAAACAAAACAAGCAACCGCAGAACAGTAGAACATGACATTATGACATCATTCCACTGAGGGGAAATGCCACCCCTCCTCTTCCCTGGCTTGTCTGACATCAGAAGCGCTGATTGTGCACCTACCTTTTAAATACATTAGAAAATACATATTTGGGTTAAAAACAAATGAGCTAAAGGAGATAGATGAATTGGACTGAAATTAATTGGACAACATATAATCAACCTGTTGGAAATCCCCTAGTGACCAACAGTAACATAGCAACCAACCTGAGCACCTATAGGCACTGTCGAAACTCATGTTAGCCCTATCTGAATTAACCCCATTATGAGCCTTAAATGTGTTTGTCCGTGGGTTTCATGTCGGCCCTATCTGAATTAGCCCCAGTAAGGGCCCTAAACAGGTTTGTCCATGGGTTTTATGTCGGCCCTTTCTGAATTAGCCTTAGTATGAACCCTAAACAGGTTTGTCCATGGGTTTCATATTGGCCCTATCTTAATTAGCCCATGCTGGGGTTAATTCAGACAGAGCCGACACGCAGTCCAATGGCAAACTTATTTGGGGCCCACACCTGAAGCCCATATCGTGCCTACATTGGCCCCACCATACAATGTTGGCTAGGAAAGAACAACTTTGCAACCACCAAGCAGCTACCTGGCAACCAATGGAAGCACCTTATTAAGCACTGCCCTAACAACCATACAGAACACCTTAGCAACCACCTTGCAAACTGACTTGAAGTTTAACCACTTAAGCAGGATCTTACTACTGTATTTATGTATCTAGGAAACCTCAAATGCTGTATAAATGCTCAATGCTCGTAATTTTAAAGCGTTTTACAACTTTTCATTGAAAGACTGTCTTTATGGAACTTGCTTTCATAGTTTTGTGTACTATAATTTTGACTGTAATTAGAAAATGTGTGAGAGAGCAAAAAAAGCCTTGATCTTACCTTATTTTTTCTGACGCAACAGGATCCCGGAAACCACAACCAACCGACTAAAGTCACGGACATGATGTCATTTTCACCAATATGTAAGTCAGAGCTTAGAATCTTAATGTGTCTTCAGTTTGTGATCGTTATTTCCTTACTAGAACCAAATATATTCCTTTAATGTCCCAACGTAGCCCCCAACACCTATTTGGGTACTTAATTCACAAGTAAAATGCTATCTTTTTCTATGGTAGGTATAATTAAAAACCTTAAAAATGACTTATCTCTAGATTTGTCCACAGGGTATCAAAGAGACATGGTGGAGCTACTCCGTTGGAATGTACCGAAAACTGGCTTCATCGAGGGAGAGAAGCAGTTGAAGGTGAAGTACGATGGCCTGTATTTCCTGTACCTGCAGGTTACCCTTGACCCCCACATGAAAGAAAACTATACAATCACTATGCAAACAGAAAGTAATAAGGTGATTTCCAAAGGTCTTATCAATGGATCAAAACTCTCAACTGTCTTCATGGGTAAAGGGATTAAACTGAGTAGGGGAGATACCTTTAATGTGACCTGCAAGCCTGAAGCCAAAATCCAGACCCATCCCACTGAAACCTACCTGGGAGTGATCAAGCTTCATTAGTTCTAGATCGAAGACTGAAATGGATCTGTGACAGTTTGAATGTGGACTCTGATTAGCACTGATCTTTTGGATTTTGAAGTACAGTGGAGACAGATGTTTGATTTGGTAAGAAATGTATTACTTTTTTTATTTATTTATTTCTTAAAGTCACATCTCCAAAAGAAGTGAAAGCTCTTTGCCTTTATTGCACTATATTTAAGCTTTTCTCCATTTGAAGAACGATGTGTTACTGCATAGCCGAATTCTGATTGTTAAACACTCTAAAAAATGTTTGGTTGACCCATGTTTGGGTCAAATATGGACGAACCCATCCGTTGGGTTTAAAAAATTGATAATTTTTTTTAAAACAACGATTGATTTTGTCCATATTTGACCAAAATATGTTTTTTTTTAGAGTGTGCCAATGTAAAATTGGGTACTATTGATGCACTTTGTTAAAAATATATATTTGTGTGCAATTGACCCTTCGCTAAGGCCCTGAAATGCTCCAAATGTTTCTACAACATACTCACTTTGGTATTGTTAACCCTTTATTTACTATCCACACTACAAAACCTGAATCAATAGAACATTTAAATGAGATTAAATCTTACTGATGTTGTACATTTGATTTGTTTGAGAATTATGGTCAACACATCACTGAATCTACGGCTTGAACATCAAGATTTTGTTTTTTCAAGATTTAAAGTAAAAAGGGGAATGAATCCCGCTTGTTTTCTCTCTGGTTATCCTGTGTCACTATTATAAGCTCCTCAACAACCATATTTCTGGATTATTTCTGTAAAATGCCATTTAAAACGAGCAAAACACACTGAATCTACATACATTGAACAGAGTGGGGTTAAGGGGTGGGGTTAAAGTGCAGACAAAGAATATCGAAATACCTCCCTTTAATAAGCGCATACTACACTTATATAAAATAAAATATTTTGAATTCAGCCTGAAGTTTTCGCCAACTAACATGTCATTGGTCAGGTGGTGTATCAAGAGAACCAAGCCACTAAAAGAATGTATATACTGTAACTGTATCATATGTATGTGTGTTTTCTTTCTTTTTTTTTCTTTTTCTTTTTTATTATAAATATATATTTGTCATATTTATCTGTATTTATGGCTGTTAATTACACAGTGGCAACCATCTGGCTACTTAAAATGTATGGTTTAGAGAACAAAAAAAGGATAGTTCACCCAAATATTTTAATTCTGTCATTTACATTTACTCACCCTGTTGTTCCAAACCTGTATGAATTTCTTTCTTCTGCTGAACACAAAAGAAGATATTTTGAAGAGTGTCAGTAACCAAACAGTTCATGGTCCCTATTGACTTCCATAGTATTTTTTTCCATACTACGGAAGTCAATGGCGTAGGCTACATCAACTTGTTACCCATATTCTTCAAAATATATCTTCTTTTATGTTCAGCAGAAAAAAGAAACTCATACAGGTTGGAACAACCTGAGGCTGGATAAATAATGACTTTTTTTTTGTGAACTATCCCTTTAAGTCATTTATTAAGGGTCACTGTAAATGGCTGAATTAATGTTTTGTTTTGTAATATTACTTAATGTCTTAAGATCTCCTTTCAAATAAAGTTACTCATTTTGTGGAGGTTCGTGTCCATATTTCATCACAGGTATATATGTCAAAAAGCTTATACACTGTGTAAGACAATTGTTTAAATAAACAACTAAAAACTTTCTGCCATTGCAGAAATGCTTACATGCATTTTTTGTGATGATGACTCATTCATACTGATGGTAGACCGGCTGATATACTTACAAGAACGAGACCGACAGTGATAAGACTTTCCATCGAGGTGGGAGTGAGGGGGCAGAAACACATCAGTGACTAATTTCCATAAATCCATCAGCAAACATGTTTAGTTAACTGTGGGTTTTTCAACACTGACATGTTTTCAATAATCATTTCAAGTTTGTACCTACTTTAATCTTACCATGGCACTAAACTGAACCGTCTTCAGTTAGGCTACCTCTGAGCCTTCTGTTATGGTTCTGCATGTGAGATTGATCTCAGAGATCTTGAATATATAGAGTCATCATTCTGTGCTACTGTGATGTTTTGATGACTCAATAGCGGGACCCTCTTTCTGAAAAGAAAGCGAAAGAGTGCGTAAACCAAAACATCACTCAGCACATCGGCTTTCGAGGAGCCCCTTATGAGTTCATCAACATCTTTTCACACACTCATCATCTCACATTCCTGCACAGTTTAATAGCCCTGAATATTATATGCACTGCTTTTGTCTTATCAAAACCTCTTCAGTGATGATGGGTACAGATGTTTTATACAAATTTACTGATTCTAACAGAGACATGCTAGAAGGAGAAAACCCGCTAGCTAAAAGACATCTAACATGGCAGCTGTGGGAACAAAGCCTGTTTCTACATGTTGGTTGGTTGAGAAGAAATGAGAATACTATAGCGCTCTTCAGGTATTATTGGCCTTTTGCTCTAAAACTGGGGTTTTCAAAGTGTTATAAGCCCAAAGTATCCTAGTAGTATGGTTCACATGGATTAAATATGGTTATCAGAGTAGTACGACCATATCCCGATTTTTTTCGAACCTGTGTGGTTCATCTGACGCATTCGCCTTGAATTATTTCGCACTAATTACTTTCGCGGACATAAAAAGGTAAATTGTCTATTATTGTCAATAGTGTAGCACCGGGCCTAAAACTAACTACACCTGCCAATGGCCTATGACTTCAGAAAATTTACCGGCCACAAATATTTTTTACTGGCCATGAAACTGCAAAAACAGGAATTAATGACACCAAAGGTTTAGATATCAGTGAAAATTCACAATTCTCTATTCCAATTTCGATACCTCAGCTAAAACTACTAACCTAACCATAAATTTAAAAGATTGTTAAAGATAGTATTGAAGTAAACTGCCTGTAAAAAATATAAGAACAAATAATCAAATTACAAGCAATAGCACTAATAAATACAAATTAAATAAACAGTGCTTTTCAGGTTTTTCCAGGTAAGTCTAAGACTTGTTTTTAGGTACAGAAATGTTATAAATTAATAGCCTGATAGCCACTGCATGGCCTTCACATTAAATATACATTAATCCTTAATAAAGTTACGCAGTCAAGAGCAGTGACTGATTCTTTTATTTGTCCTTTGTTGTTTACAAAAAAAAAACATAGACAGCAGCAGGAATATTAGGCTGCTTTCACTTTAAGACATGATTCATGGATCCAATGTACTGATACTGTACACATGCATTGTCTTTCTCGACTGTTTATGTTCAATTAAGCCATAAACGACTTACTAGGATACTCAACGAGATGGGCAATTTTTAAACATAATTTTGTGTGAATTTTTCCGTTCAAGAAGACGTGAAAGAGAGCTCAATTAGGAATTTGCGCGCTGACATGGCTTTCTGGACGCGTGCTTCAGATGTTTGTGCTCACAAAACTTCTCACACAGCGCGTGAGTAATGAATTGAGGTTCTTTCGCATCTCCTTGCACTTGAATGTTTAAAATTGCAAGGCTCAAAGTTTCATGACGATGCAGCACTGGACTATCAACATTCACAGTTGTGTTCTCACAACGTTGCATTATTAGGATTCATAAAAATCTTGCCGGCCACCTGGAGATTGAAACCCTTTCATTTACTCGCCAACTCCGATTTGTACTCGGTTTTGGGCGTTGTTTGTAGGCCCTGGAACAATATATGAAGCACAGCTCACACAGATGTCACTTTCAAACCAAGCAGCTTTCTGTTGGTCACCTCGGCAAATTCACCTGACCAACTTGAAGACGACCGAAATCTGCGTGGGGAACTTTTTCGTCCGATCACATGGATTCCTATTGAAATGATTGAATAGCCCGTGAAAATTCGTAAAACAAGCCTTACAATAGGATACTTCATTTGTTTTTTTTTCCAAAAATATCTCTGTCTATTGGACATTTCTCTTCATCTTCCACGGAATGTGTGATTTGTTTTCCAACATGCTTCACCATGAATGGGAACATTGTGGCAATGTAGCTAATAAAACTATTGTGAATTATTCAAGTCATACTTAACATCACTGAATCAACATAAATAGATTATTTATACTAACAAAACAAAAGTTTATGGGTTAAATCAGGTAGAAATGGTGACAATTTCAGGTTACCACGTTTTACATCTGACCTTGATGATATAAAAACAGACTTTGGAAAAACAATGTGCAAAGCTACACTGTAAAAAAAATCAACCTCCTTGCCAGTAACTTACTGTAGTTTTAAATTGATGTTATTTACTGGCAACAGTTTGTTCAAAGTTAAAAGAACATTAAACAGTAACAAGTCTTTATCTTTACAGAATAAAACTAAAACAACAGCCTCATGCAAAGCATTAATGGGAACCAAAATCTGAAGGAAAAAAAAAAATAGAAAAGGCTTGATGAAGATTTCTGGTTCCCAGAGTGCTTTGCATTAGATTGTTATTTTATAGTTTTATTCTGTAAAGACAAAGACTTGTTAATGTTTAATGTTCATTTAACTTTGAACAAACTGTTGCCAGTAAATATACATCAATTTAAATCTACAGTAAGTTACTGGCAAACAGCTGGATAAATACAGCAATTTTTTTACAGTGTAGACTTAAATGAAAAACACTTTTATAGAGCCAAAGAAGCTTCTTTTTTTTTTTGTTGGTAAAAACTGTTTTTGAGATTTTGGCCTTTCCGTTTGGATAGGAGTTAGCCTACAGGAACATATTGCCAAGATGGATAGACACTGAGTGATTTGCTTAAAAAAAAAATATTCAAAATTGTGGATTAAGTAGAAACAATTTTTAAATGACTGATGGAATTTGGCTGAGCTCAAATAATTATTGGCTTCATGACATGGTCTGTCCAGTCCTACGCAAAAATGATAATTCTGCACACAAAGCGATACTGGTGCACATCCGGAAAAGGGCAATCACACTCATATTAGCCACCAAAAGGTCCATAATGCTAATTTTACAGCCCACTCTCGTCAAAATCATCCGCTCTCCACCTCCTCCACAGGAAGAGGGAGAAAATGCAGAAGCATTTCCACTGCACTCGCTTCTGTTGCCGAGGGGAATCTCATTTTCAGTGAAGTCATTCATCAGCTTCTTCTCACGATCTTTGTTTTCTTGAGATCTCTTTCCCTTCTCACCCTGTGTCGCTGAAAATGAAATTGGAAAATGCTAATCTGATGTTCTTGCTTCTCTTGTTTTGATCGATGGTGTACAGAGGAAAATATCACTCATTTCATTTGCCTTTATTTGAACAGTCTCATCAGTCGCTGCTCTCTCTCGGACAATAACACAACAATGCATGTCTGTCAGATCAAGACAATAGGGGTGAAGAGGCTCTGTCACTTGAGCTCCCATATTACAGCAGCAGGTGGCGCTGTTTTACTTCCTTTTTTTTACTACTATGAGATGTTGGACTTCAGTCCCAGTGTTGTGCTGTGCATTTTTTTAAGTCCTTGATAAAATGACAAGTCAAACTTTTTTGTTGTGTTAGAAAGGTCCAAACCACCTGGATTCACCCTGTTAATTTTTTCTTACCCAAATTAAGTTATTTCAACTTATTGTGTTTATGTCACCATTAAATAAATAAAATTGACATTTTTTTTATGGAATATTTATCATAAATAATTTATCCTTGCACATCTTTTTTTTTTAATTTGTGTGCCCTCTTACTCTTTAATCAAAATAACTTCCCCTCATTCTTGGAGCAACACCAGACGTGTTTACTGGCGCGAGGGCGGGGCAACCTGTCACTCACATGAGATCCACCAATAGCAAATCACAGCAATCCAATCAATTCCAAACGGACAAAATCAAGTCCCGCCCTACATCTTTTTCTCATTCCAGAAGCCGTTTCACTCGGATAGGCGGCCTATACGTCACAATATTGGGAAGAAAAGACTATCGCAACTTCTGTTTTCATGGAAATTTTAAATGTAGCTTTTTTGTGGTAAAGTACTATAGTTTAATTTATTATTAACTGTAAATGCTGTTGATATTGTTGTATCAAGCCTATATACAGGGCAGGTATGTATGTTAGTGAAACACAAAAGGAGATAGACAAAGGTCACTTTTACACTGCAGGGTCTTGGTGCCTAATTTCAATTTGTTGACTATATGTGAATTATTTTGATGACCAGCTTACATCTTTTAAAAGTGACCCATATCCGATATCTGCATTTACACAATACACTTGGCGAAACGACCCAAAGTAAACGTACTGATCTGGAAGAGCTTAGGCCATAAAAGAAGGAAAGCAGCTTGATTTGTACTGGACGAAAACAAACTGTTATTACAAGCATTTGCTTTCCGCAACATAATTAAAGTTCAGTAAAGGGTTGGGTTGAGCCTTCGTCCTCCATGCGCCATTGAAAAGAGTCATGTGATCGTGGTTGGTGTCCACCTGAGATGACATCATTCACCACCGTTTCTGCAAACCTGGCATGTCATGTTTATTGGTCCTGTATTTTAATCTGAATGCAATCGATGAGATTTGAGTGCTGCCGTGAATTATCTGTGAGTAAAGACTTTAATTTTGTTCTGTTTTACACTAAGCTATCATAGTACTTGGAATACACGAGTCATATGAAATGCATTTATGATGGGGATGTTGGAAGATCCAGAGATGATCTATTGCCTTAAGAGATTCAGTTGTTGTTTGGTAAAACAATGGTGAAAAGAATTTGTAACGTGATATGGAATTTTAAAATGCACCCAAAAAAGAAAACTCTGTCATCATTTACTCACCCTCAAGTTGTTCCAAACCTGTATGAGTTTATTTCTTCTACTGAACAGAAAATAAGATATTTTGAAGAATATGGGAAACCATTGAGCCCCATTGACTTCCATAGTTGGAAAAAAATATATATGGAAGTCAATGGGGCTCATCAACTGTTTGGTTATCGACATTCTTCAAAATATCTTCTTTTATGTTCCACACAAGAAAGAACTTCATACAGGTTCGGAACAACATTGGGGTGAGTAAATGATGACAAATTTTACATTTTTAGGTGAACTATGCTTTTAAATTTGATTTCCACATGAGTAATCAATGTGTTTTCATAAGCAAAAAAGCATTTTCATACTAGCCCAGAAAATCAGCAACACTTCTTATCTGAATCTTCAGTCTATGTGGAGACACACTCTTCACACGCTTTTCTGATACTATAAAGTGGAAATTGAAAGGGCAGGGAAATCCAGACAAAATAACTTTCAGTTTCACCCTACCAAAACAGGAGAAAGACTAAATATGCTAATGTGAACATACACTGGATCATATACTCAACACATACACACACACACACACACACACACCAACACATGAGAAGTCTGAGGATAAACACACAACCACACAAAGACCTTCCCATTCAAAATCAGTACACTTAAGGCCTGTGCCTGACATCAAGGCATCATCAAACTCATGCATTGACTGCATTAACCACCAAACTCTTTTCTGAAAGTGATAATGTCATGAAAGGTTGGGCCTACCGATTCACTTAAATGTGTATCTGCTGCTGTGCTGGTTGGAATATTCCACCGAGCTCGTTAGAAAAGCTTCAGTCTAAAGACAGACAGATCTGAGTCAGCGAAACAGCCGTTACCTGTTTGCGGCGGGTAGCGTTCCCCACCCCCATTTCCTCTGCAGTTTACAAGCTCTGCTAAGAATACACAGAAGCGTGGGCGTTCACAAAGAAAAGCTTCTTAGAATGTGATCAAATAAAGGGACCTGATTCAAACGATAAGCGCGTATGGGTGAGCAATGGACAACGAACCAAGCGTTTCTCCAAACCTCGAAATGCAGTGGCACCCCTGATGTCATCTGACACATGTGAACAACAGGCATCTCAAAAGACAAATGACTCACATCTCTCCGCACCATGTTGGAGGATAAGATGAGTCAGAAAAACTGTACATCATGAATTTAAAAATAAATTTGCAGGTAAAGCAAGAATCACAAATGAAAGTGTTACTGTAGACGAGCAGGAAAGGTCAAACCGCAGCATTAAATGACGCATCATCCGCCGCGTGTAATACAACAATGTGTAAGGATGACTTAAAGCAGACTTAGGTTTGGCATAACTTTATTTTGAGCAGAAAATCCATTCAAAACAAACAAACGTTCAGTTAACGTACTTGAAATAAAGTTTTGTGCAGCTGATGCACATAGAAATGATCATTCAAATAAATTATATACACTGTGGATACATCCAAAAACATGAAACATGTGCCTCTTATTATGCATAACATGAGACAGGCTATAAATAGTGCAGAAGATTAATGGCATATTTCAAGAGAATCGTTCAAATTGGTATACATGCATGAAATTTGGCACAGATACTCTCTAAGGGTCACTTTTTGGGAAAAGGCATTGGCCACCCAAAAAGCATGGCGGCCACTTTTTCAAGATGGACGCTATTTCTGTCAAATGCTCATTTTGTCAATAGTTCAAACAGTGATGTAGGCATAACATTTTGTGACATGTTTTTTTAGAAAACGGTGCTTGTCCCTCAAAAATTCAAGATGGCCGCCATTTCTCTTGAATCCTTTCATCTTTTTTTCAAATGGTGATGCTATCATGAAATTTGGTACAAATATTCTTTAAGGAACATTCTCATGGAAAGTGGTGTGTGCCACTCAAAAATTCAGAAAACAATTTATGCTAAATGTGCCACACAAACTATAAAGATCAAACGATCTTTTCTAACAGATGTGCAGAGCGGCAGGTGCTACACGCAGAAACATTACAGGCTTTAAAACTTTTTTACTCTTATTGTTAGTCATTTTTATGTATTAAAAAAAAAATATATATATATATACATATAAAATATTTATAGGAATAATAGCATCTATTCTTTATATTGATCATACAATCTCAAAAGATGAGTTTGATTCCTTTTGATATGACCCCTCACATGTCCTTTCATAATTCATTAATTTGGCGTGTCTAGCTTGTTTTCAGGTGGAACAATTACTTTGTACACTTTTAAAGGAAAAATAAATATAAAAATAAATATTTTCCATCCAAATCTAGTGGTGCACTTATTCAACTTCTACAGATTTATCATACACTCTTAGAAACACCAGTTCAAAAGCTGTCACTGGGACGGTACCTTTTCATAAAGTAATACCTAATGTACTTCCCTCAACCAGTACCTTTTGAAAGGGAACTGCCCCAGTGAAAGCTTTTTTACCTAGTTTTTTTTCCCTCTGAGATTGTTTGGTAACAGTCAGACTCCAGATTTACTCTAAACCATGAACACACCAAAGTAGATCTCAGCAGCATTGGACAACACAAGTGTACAATGTTTCACCCTGACAAAGACAGCATCTCCTTTGTAGAGATGAAACATGCCGCTGAGGAAGCTGTTGTCTATGATTCCCGGCCTCTGGAGTTTAAGATGAAGCCTAGAGGACTGGAGAAGCAGAATCTCAGCCCCATATCGATCTGTAGTCCGCAGTACAGAGTGGGTGCATGTGATTTTATCCTCACGGAAGTGGATTTTAGAGTAGACGGAATAATATCCCTCTTTCTCTATGACGAGTTTTCCCTCAGCTGGCTTGAGTTTGACTTGGTGGAGGATGGATTCATGATGCTCATTCCACAGCACGACTCCATTAACAGTTGAATTACCAGCTACACGGGAGAGGACAGCATGACCGTCATGAACATTAGCACTCAAATGTTTCAGCACTTGACTGAATTTATATTTCTCACGATTCTTAAGGAAAAGTAAATCTAGCTAACAAGTGTGCGACATACGTGTGCAATTTGCTTCTATTTGTCTTACTTCAGTTCGGATTACTTGGAAATATTCATATAGACATTGGATAGTCAATAATGCCAATTTAAATGTCAAAATAACGCCTAACGTTTAAAATAATAATAATAATAACAGCTGTGAAATTACTTGTCAGTTGTGCCATTGGTTTTGATGGCTTCATTTCTCCAAGATGTTTGTGTTTGCTGAGTGCGACATCTTCTTTCTCTATAAAAAAAGCATAAGTTTACCATAGATTTAAGTGCAATCTGATATTCTTCATTTGCCATATTTAACTAGAATTAAAAAAATGCAAAACAATGTAAAGCATCAAAGTAAACTTGTGACAATACAGTTAAGTAAACTTTACCTTGTTTTCTCATGGCAGTCTGAGGTTCATTTGGAGTGGTCTGAAAGGAGAATAATACATTTATAAATTCACTTTGAGTCTATGATTTTTTAAATGCCCTGGGTGAAAAGACCTCAGAAAAACATTACAATAATGTGTCATGGACTGCTGCTTCTGCGGCATATTGTGTCTTCATAGCAGCAAACTCCTGCACTTTATTTATTGTAAAATTACATAAAATAACAGTTCATAAGCATCACCTCTACATTTTCTGACCCAGATAGCACACGTATGTCTTGTTTTCATCTGGAAAATATCTGTTGTGTACAAACTCTTACAAAAAAGTATACTTCAAGTTTATTTTATTAAGTATACTTAAGTAATGTTTTAAGTATAGTAAGTAAACTAATATCAATGTACTAGTTACTTGTAAGTGTACCATTTCAATACTGATTAGGACTAAATTGGCCCACTTTTTGGTATATAAAATACTTTTATGTGTACTATAAGTGTAACAGTGAACATTGAGTAAACAACTAGTTCACAACTACGTTTCTCATTTGTACTGCATCTGTACTACAAGTGACCTATAAGTATACTAGTAGTTTACTATTTAAATACTTGTAGTATTTTTTTTTTAGTTTATAAAAGTACAGTTTAATGTACTCTCAGTAAACTACAAGTTTAGTAGTTTTCTTTATAAATCATAATTTTTTAACAATGTAAGTTTTTAAGACAGTATTTAAAACTATGTGAAAAAAGTAAAGGCTGAACTCAAAAATAGGCTACCCAATCAAAAGAATAAACACAACTACAAGCCAAGTATACTTAGAATACTTAACTATACTTTTAAATATATCTCGATCAAAAGATCGAGTACAAGTAGTCCAAATACACTTAGACTTTTCCGTCTATGTAAGTCGAGTATACTTAAGTGCAATTTTAAGTATATATTTCTGAGAAGTACATAAGGTATATTTCTGATAAGTATTTAAAAAGTAGACTGAAAGTACTTTCTTTTTTTTCCTTTTATTTTAAAGAAGTATACTAAAAGCACACTTGAATAAACTTTTTCATAAGGGAACATCTGATTAGCATATTTTAAATAGCAGTTTTACATACATTCTAAATCATAAACATCTTCAATACACCTTCTGAATGTCTATATAATAGATAAACGTCTATAGAGACGTATTGCAGATCTAAAAATACATCTTCCAGATGAAAACCCATATCAAATAGAAGTAGCCTATGTGTGCTATGAGGATATAATGCTTCATATTTAACTACTTTTAACATTTTTATTCAATAGTGGGTATTTATTTGGCACAAACAAAATCAGGATTGTAGTATTAAGTCGGCATGAAATGAAACTTCACCCTAACTGTTTTATTCATGTTATAGATCTTCTTGTGAATGATTCATCATATTTTCACTGGGGAAAAAAATTTGACCCCGTATTTATTTTTATTTTTTTTATGTCATAACTGATCTTCCAGTGAAATCATTTAGTGCTTAAACTCGGTCCCTGTAGGCCTCCACTTTTGAGAGCAACTTCCACATTTCAAAATCCAGGTTTTATTCTCCCGGATGTATGTGACTATACGGAAGAAAAGATCGGTCGCCACTTCCGCTTAATCGCGACTTACTGGAACACATTTTACACTATAGCTATACAACTTTTTAGTTTTTACAACTTTATTTAAATGATGTCATATAGCATATGAAAACTGTTTGTTTAACAAAATGACGTTTGGGAACACTTCTGAAACTCAATTGAGTCATTAAATAAAACCGCCTGAACTGACTTCCCAACATTTCTTGAGAGCTTATGACATTATTTTTAAAAAAAGCAACTATATAATCAATGTTCGCTCGGTTGTAAGGCTGTGTATAATAATAAATAATGTGCATATAAACAGAAATGTACGTTATCAAGAACTGCTGTGTAAACCGAAAAATGTGAGTGGTTACTTGAACTTAGTTATCAATGAATTACAAGACTTGCCATTCAAAAATATTATTTCCTCTAGTTAACTTAATTTGTGTCACACTGCTGCATCAGATCAGAAAACAGGTCACAGGTTAGGTCAGGTAACCACAGCACGCTATGTGGTTTGAGCAACGCCAGGTCTGTCCAGCTACATTTCTGCAAACTTCATGTAAAGGAAGGAGCCTGACAGAAACATCGCAATCTACGCAGTGTATATTTATGTACATATGGCTGACAGCGCTTCTATTTTGCATTGTTTCATCGTTGTATCATCAGCATGACAATATGTGTGAAAAGTTACATTCGTTAACACTTTATTTCAATAGTCCACTTTAGACATTCTACGAACTATAAGTAACTTTGCAACTACATATCAACTAACTCTCATTAGAGTATTAGTAGACTTAATATCTCCTAACACTTTATTTTAATGCTCCCCAACAGACATTCTACTGACTATAAGTGACTTTACAACTACATGTCAACTTATTCCACTAATTTGAACCCTAAACAGTCTACTAATACTCTAATGAGAGTTAGTCAACATATACCGTAGTTGCAAATTTTAATTTGAGTTCTATATCATTTTAATTTTGTTGTTTCAGGTAACTAAATGTTACTGATCAACCAGAATGATAAGTTGTGGTTGGACTGGATGGTACTTACAGGCTGTTCTTTGGCTGAGTACAGCCGGTAGATGAAGCAAGCCTCAATGGTCATTCCACACAGAGCCAGAATGACCAGGATCACCAGCAGCGTCTGGATCCGATTCTGCCGCTGTCTATAGCCAGGTTTGGGCGGCAGCGGAGGGGGTCTCGTGGGGCCGTCCACCACAAACACCGAAGGATACGAAATTTTACCTGTAGTAGCCATGTGCACACCGTCTCTGGCCACGTTACAGATGACAACTGCACATCCAGAGAAGTGCAACAAGACCCAGTGCAACACAATGAGAGCAAGACCCACTGTCAGAGCGGGAGATAACCATCACTCATAAAAGCCTACAAGTGGGCGGTCGATGCATGTGAGCCAAAGAACTGTCAGACCACTCTCAGAATCTGCATGCAAACCTGTAATGCTTTCTCAAGGGATGGTTAAAGCAAAATCTGCAAGTGGCGAAGAAAAACGTGCAACATTTAAATCTAATTTGGTTTCAAAATGAGTTTAAAAAAAATCATCAACGGTAAAAAGCTGATTTTTTTTTTTTTTGTCCTTCAGACTGACATATTCCGTTTGGGTCTGAGTAGGTTGGAAGTGGAATCTATAATGGGATTTGGTAAAAGACGTGGTACAAAAGCCTACACAAGCAGACACGTGCATTTTCATGGCCATGCAACTGGCCCACCAATTCACACCTTCCTCTCTCCTGTGCATCAGCTCACAGCCACAGCTTCCCGTCCTACACAGAACTCACACGCTTCTTCAGTTTAACCCTAACGCTGTGTTCAAAACCCTGTAACAAAGGTGGTCAAAAATGACCGGCCTTTTAAAAATGGCTTGTTATGCTATATTATCACCGAATATTGGATTCAAACTTGTTTTCTTTCAGTTAGGACTGGTTTTGCATTTATTTGCGGAAACATTTGTACTGTTTATCACACTAATGTTCTTTAATAGTAAACTAGGAAGTTTGTTTTGAAATGCCTTTATTTTGTACAAAATGGAACAAAGTAACACTTGTTGTGTTCCTGGTTCAAATTTACCGGCCAACAAAATATATATATATCTGATCATAGGCCTGAGGATAAAGTTCATTTGTGTGTGTGTGTGTGTGTGTTGTAGCGCAAGTGTGCATGTATCCAGCCATGCACAGGTCTAAGGCCTTTATCTTTACAAGCACACATGTACATATTTGAACATGAATATGATGAAAATGCTTCTAAATACTAAATGTTTCTCTTACTTTCCATCTTCCCCATTCATTTTCAATGGATGGCCATTTTTGACCAATTCGATCAAAGAGGCCAACAGTCAGTCAGTTTCATTTAAATAAACGTAGTTAAATAAATACAGAACCGGTCCTAATAGAAAGAAAACAAGTTGACAAAAAGATTGAATCCAATATTTAGTGATAATATAGCATAATGAGCGATTTATAAGCTCTTTTTTGTAGGCCGATAATTTTTGATATTTTCAACATCACATGTGTGACAATGCCCAAATCCCCAAAAAGTACAAGAATTATCCCAAACTTTTGGGGTAGTTATACTCTGTGTGAGCAAAGTCAGTAAGTGCTTAGTCCGATGTAATAAGATTAACTAGAATTTCGTGAAAAATAAAATCTTCTCCAGGTTAAAATGACCCGAACACAACATAAGGGTTAAGTAACTAGGCTGTAGAAGAAAGACATTTAAAAACACTTCACACAAACCCCCAAAAAGTCGTTTTCGAGCAGTAGAACACAATAGAGTAGTGACGGTCAATGCGGTCAACTATAGTAGTGTGCACATGAGAGCAAAAGGGTAACAATAGTTCCCCATAATTAGACCAGTAAACACAAGTATAGTTGAGCTGATCTAAAAATGAAATGCAAGCAGACTGAGAGAGAGCCATCCGCTAAGAATAGAATACTCGTTCAGTCCATATTTATTATATGATGTCATATCTTGTGACATACCAAACCAACATCAAAGAAACAGTAGTGACTTTGTTGTTGCCAGCATCTTGGCCAAAGGGTTGTCCTTGAACACACCGCAAACTCTACATCCAACAGCCTATACCAGTGCATCTGTGCCTGCATGAGAGAAACTCTCCATACCAGCAGGTGGCAGTAGTCTGGATTCAACAGTCATAAAAAGAAAGCGAAACGAAGGCTGAATCCGAAATCGCCCCCTATTACCTCAAATGGGCCGTTATTTGAAGGGACAGCCATTTGTAGTGGTGTCCGAAACCATAGTGGACGTTATTGAGTGCACTTCTTCAATCCCACATTGCACCGCAATTATGAATGTACAACCGGTGAATGTTCAACTGCTGTCCAAATGCGCTCACTCGTTTTCATTCACTCCTTCAAGTGAACAGTATTAGTGGACTAAAATAGGGAATAGTGAATGAGGGTTTAGGAGGCGATTTCAGATTCAGCCTAGGACTGCAGATATACAGTACAAGAAAAGCACTTCCTTACCGTTTTGAATTTAATTAATGTTGATCAGTTGGTCTTCACTTTCCTCGTTCCATATGGCAATGTCATTATGAAAATATTTGTGTATTAGAAAGCTCCGATGAGATGATGTTAAATTGGAAGAGCTTTCTGTGTTCCATCTTGACTTTGACTGATTGCCTGCTTTCGCCACTTTCTCGATTCTTCTAAGCAGAACAGCCAATTAGAGTCTCTTTCTCACCTACTGCCCAACACCGATTCAACACGTCGACGGGATCCATGCAGTCCGTAGCTTTTTTTGGGTTAAAAACGTCACATCTGTACATAAAGAAGGAGTCTCGGCTAGTAGGCTATGTTGCGAGTGAGGATGTTGGAGGTGGAGATTTATAGCCTTTTCTCACAGCACTTGATATAATTAAACTTAGCAATTTGATGGCGGATCCAGAAAGGTTCAAAAACGACAATCACCGGCTGTAACTGGAGACTCACCCGTTGTAAAATGCAAAAGACTTCGTTCGGACTTCGGACTGGCTACAGAAAAAAGAGACTGCAAACGGCCCATGCGAAAACAAGGATAATATCGGAAGGACATTACATGTAGTCACGCAATGCTGATGGTGTTAACATTAACAATTTGAGAACAAAGTATAATTTGCACGGTTTTGCGTGATATGATAACTTATAAGCGATTGCTAGATTTGATCAGTGCGATTTACTGCAATGTCAGAACCAGAACAAAAGTGGATGTTTCTTACTTGTTCAGATGACATTTTCCGGTGAAAATTATTATGATGGTCATACTTCCAAAAATAATGATATGTGATTCTGAATGCCACTATCCACACCGGCGCGGCAACTGACAGCTGCACATTCTCCTCAAACATTGTGTTCATCCGCACTGTGCCGTGTCGAGGGTGTCGAAGTACAACTCACGTAAAGTTGATAATTACGCGAATAACTGCAATTGCAGATTTCGAACAGAGATGGTGAAAAAGAGGAAAAACTGCGGACTGCAGCTTTAAATAATTACAGTTTGAATGTCAGCTTGACAAGTGAGAACAAATCTTATTGGTTCTCGCACATGATGCGGCAAGATCACTTTATATTAAATCGGTTCAACATATAAAGCGATTTTGTATGTTCAGAAGACTTGAATTACACCTCTCAATTTTTCTTTTACAATGTCTCTGTGAATCTTTAAAGCTTTACAATTTACAATTGTAAAAAAACATCTTCATTTTTGTTCTGAAGATAAAGAAAGTCTTATGGGCAGTGTGGGGAAAAGTTACTAAGCAATGTAAGCATTAATATTGCATTACTTCCTAAAAAAAGTAACTAGGTGACTCAGTCACTTTTTGTGAACAGTAATGCAGTAACGTTACTTTATCTCACTTTATCTGTTTTTGTGCGAGTGAGATGAGTAAATGCCTGGTCACATTTATCCTACAGAGTAGGCTAAATGATAGAATTTAAATTTTTAAGTGAACTATCCCTTTAATTGAAAGTCTGCATTGTATTTTTTTACAAACTTGACAATTCACACCAAAGCAAAACATGCTATCATGATTTGTATAATCTTCCAGATCAGTTCATAGACCTAACTAAAATAAAGCCTCTTCTTGAAAGGTTCATTTTATGTAGGCGAATTGTTTATGTTCTATGATCTCATAACGTTGCAGGGATGTTCTGTGTGACAACCAAACCACGTAATATAGAGCCATTACAACACTAAGGGTTACAGTGGGTTTTGGTTTACATTTATAGACAAAATGCAGCCTAAAACCAGACTACGGCCTTTCATTCGATCCCTTCAAATGGCCCAGGAACGTTTCGAGAACGTAGCCTATGCTACAACAAGTAAACGTGTCTTGCAATAGAAACATTGAGCCCTACTACAACATGAAATGTTTCATGTACTGCGACGCAACGAGGCAAGCGCGCGTTGACGCTTTAAATCTTGAGTCTTGACGTCGGAACCCAATCGACAAATCAACGAGGCTGTTTGCGCGTTTTACGCGACGCGGGAAAACTATAACGCGTCCGTTATCAACGAAGCTGTCAAACTTCAAACCCGGCTGTTTTGTCACTGCACCTTCACGAGAGTCCAAAACAACGTGCTTACAGTGTGGAAGGCATGTTCGCGTCTAGTTCTGTTGCGTCGCTCGCAGTGTTTGGAACAGCTGCTCTAGTGTGTTTATGAAGAGCAAAGTAATGGAGCGGTTTAAAGCGACGCGTCTCGTAGTGTACCTGCTGCTCTTTCTGACGCTCTGCGTGGATTTGGGATACGAATTCAGAAAGAATAAGGACACCGAGTTCACTTTCCTTCTTCCTGCCGGAGCAACCGAGTGCTTCTTCCAAACAGCCACTAAGACCGGCAGCTTAGAAGTGGAGTACCAGGTCAATACACTTTTTTTTTTTTTAATTAAACTATTAAAAATGATAATCTTATTTAAAATTATACCGACTCAAGAGAAGCCAGACTAAATAACGAGTCGGCAAAATTGAGAACGTAACTTGTCAAAATGGTTGTGTTTGCCGTTTGCTAAGTTAAGAATAGCTTTTGGTTATCATTTTATTAACACTATTAGTAACTCTACTGCATTACATTGCAATTTTGCGTGAGAGTAATGACCAGGAAGTAGCAGGACTTTTCCTTTCATAGGTGTAGATGTTTTGGTCAAAGTGCATAGGCTACTGTATGAAGCACTAGGCTACAGTAAAGATACAACACTTTACAATAAGGTTTCATTATCCTTAATGTTAATTTCAACATTTATACATTATTAAAATCAAATGTTGTATCTGATATATTATTTAATGGACATTAGCTACTAACAATGAACGGTTGTATTTTTTATGAACTAATAACATATGTTACTAATGTAACAAATGCATTGCTCATTGCTACATAAACAGCCTGTGCTTGGTTTGGTTTCATGCATGTGGATCTTTTCTACAGCTCTGGTGGGAAGTTCAATATTATTGACATCATTGTCAATTGCTTACTTGAGCGATCCTCATTCAGTCATCTTTAGAAATCACACACAGTAGCTATACTGTCTTTTGGTTATTCCTGTACACCCCTGTGTTGTAAAGCTCCTCCTCAGGAGCTTGTCTGGGATGTGTTTACGTTAAAAGCAGGCACAGCTGCGGGACAGCAGACCCGATCCAAAGCTCATTCCATGTGCCGGAAGGATCAGAGTGTCTCCAGTGCTGCATGGTTGCTGTTGCCACACTTTATCTCTAGTGACGCCGGCACACTGGCTCCTCATTTGAGCTGCTTTATCAGTTGGTGGAAGATAGGAGACCTGTTATTTGAATTTGGGAGGAAAAGGGACACGTGAAAGAATCATAAGGGCAGGGGTTGAAGTCTTTGAGAGTTTGCCTATGTATCTATGAGAAATGTTGGTGTGACAAATAATAAAATAATAAATAAAAAAAGACTCTCACTCATAACCTGTAGTGATTGACTGATACATTGGTGGATTAATTGGCCAATATTTGATCATTTTGAGATGACTTGACTCATCATTGGCCAACTTTAGTCTGCTCTTTAAATCTCCTGACTGCTTTGTCATTAGATAGATGGTCCATACTTTCTTATGCATTACTGGTGTAATTTATATATGTGACCCTGCATCACAAAACCAGTCACAAGTAGCACCGGTATATTTGTGGCAAAGACCCATTGTATGGGTCAAAATTATTGTATTTAATATACCATATTTAATGCGAAAAATCATTAGGATATCAAGTAAAGATCATGTTCCATGAAGATATTTAGTAAATTTCCTACCGTAAATATATAAAACATTTATTTATTTTTTTGCACCCTCAGATTCCAGATTTTCAAATAGTTTTATCTCGGCCAAATATTGTCCTATCATAACAAACCATAGATCAATGGAAAGCTTATTTATCCAGCTTTCATGTGCTGTATACATCTCAATTTCAAAAAAATTGACCCATGTTTTGTGGTCCAGGGTCACATATATACATACATATATATATATATATATATATATATATATATATATATATATATATATATATATATATATATATATATATATATATATATATATAAATCCTTTATTATAAAAAACATAACATTAAAAAACTGCTTGAATGCTTATTAAGATTTGAAAAACTTTTGTCAACCAAATTCAACTGATTTAAACCAATATGCCAGAAAGAAAAAAACATAACATAGGAAATGTTATCAAACTGTGTGACTGTGTGTCGAGGTCAATTAGTCTCTTAAAAGATCAGAAAATATTTTTTTTGTTATTATATGGCAAGGATAGGCTGTCAAACATTGTCATGTGGTGTGTCTCCCCAATAACATGATTTATTGGAGTTAAATAGCTTATGATATTTGTTAAAAAAAATACTCAGTGCATTAAAATGTATATATATATAAACTTTTCAAATAATTAAGGTGTACACGTGTATTAATGGTGTAAGGTAAATATGTTATTACTTTTCACTTAATGGTTACATCACATGACATTTTTAGAGTGATTAAAGTCTCCATGAAATCAAAATGGACAATTCTTGTTTTTATTAATGGAATATTGCAGTATTTAATGTAAATAATTAATCTGTGCACATTGTTATTTCATTTAAATTCAAAATAACTTTGAATTCAACTGCTTCCCGAACAAGAAAAAAATGTTGGTCGGGAATTGATTTTGTCCACGGGGAATTGATAGGATGGTTGTGGTTTGCTATTGGTGGATCTCATGTGAGTGACAGGTTGCCCCGCCCTCACGCCAGTAAACACGTCATCAGAGAAGAGATGTCGCTGCAAGAGCGAGGGGAAGTTATTCTGATTTAAGATGTGCACAGATAAATCATTTGTAGTAAATACCGCAATGTTCCATAAAATAAAAATAAAAAATATTTTGATGTCATTGAGATTTGAACCTCTCTTAACCCATCTGTGGATGTGCAGGTGATTGCAGGCTCAGGGCTGGACGTGGGATTCACTATGATCTCCCCCAGTGGATACAGACTGGTCTCAGACTTCAGAAAATCGGACGGCATCCACACGTAGGTTTCACATCCCGTCGTGCGACGAGCTCAACCTTCACACATTATTCACACGTAGTTAGTTTCGGACCGTCATAACCCACCAGATTTGCATGTCCTCTGCTGGAAATTTGCATGCTGTCTGCAAGGCTGACAGTGACCACATCGAAACTGAATTGACTGAAAACAGTTGCCTGAAAATGCTGTCATCATTTGCCTCATGCTGTTTCAAACCCGTATGACTTCCTTTCTTTTGTAGAACATAAAAGAAAATATTTTGAAGAATTTTGGTTATCAAAAGAGTTCTGTTGCATGAAAAAAAAAGAAAAGAAAAAAAAGAGACGTTTCTAAAAATATCTTCTTTTATCTTATGATCTAACACTTCTCTGTGTCTTACAGTTATGAAGAGCATTAGAGTAATCTTGCTGTGTCTGTCAGGGTGGACCCCGCTGAGGAGGGCGACTACAGGATTTGCTTTGATAACAGCTTCAGCCGTGTTTCAGAGAAGATGGTGTACGTGGAGGTGATCGTGGATGGACCAGAAGAGGAGGAGGAGGAGGATGAGGAAGACTGGGCTGCTCTGGCTGAACCGGAGGACTCGCTGGAGTACAAACTGGAGGATATCAGGGTACACCAATCAAATATCTCTTCATTCGGTGAACCTGATTTCACCAGTCAACAAGTGCAACATGTTCCTTGATCAATTTCTTTGTTGATCCTGGAACAACATTTCAATCAACTAATCAGATTTGAGGGACAAGTTTACAGGTTATGTCAAGTTTAGGCTTACAACCAGGGTTAGGTGCTTCAACATCTGTGTTAATCATCTATCATTTCCCTCTGATTTCAGGGATATGTAATGGGTAGGGTTAGGTTATCAGGGTAGGGATAGGGTTTGGACTGAATTTTCAGACAGGAATGTTGTTCCAGGATCAACAAAATATGTTGATCTAGGAACATATCTTACTTGGCTAAATCTCGGTGAACAAACAGGCAGATGAATGAGGAGGGTCACCGTGATTTTGCCAAGTAAGATATGTTCCTAGATCAACATATCTTGTTGATCCTGGAACCACATTCCTGTCCGAATATTAAACCCTACCCTTTTGTGGTGGCAAAACACATAATGCAAGGCAATAGAGATGAACAAATCAACTTTCCTCAAAAGTATGATGTATCATATTTATACTCACATTTTAGTATGATTTTGCAACAAAAAAAAAGTTGCTTCAGTCCAGCAAATGTTAATCTTGAAATATTACTAATAATATAAAGGTTATTCTCACATTTACTTTCTAAAAGTCTGAAAATATTTCACAACAAAAAGACACGTGATCCACAATCTGAAGGGCGACATTTTAAAAATGACACTAAAAGGCCTTTTACTTGCTAAAAAGGTTTAAAATATCAATACATGTTTTTCAGAAAAGTTTTGATCATGCTGATAATTTAGGGGCCGATTGAGCAATAAAGCAGCTCTACAGAAAACAATCATTATTCGGCTCAATTCAGTTTAAGTTTTGTTTTTATCCAATATTGTCAGTGCAGCTAAATCAATAATATTATTGGATATTAAGTGTGTGTGTATCAAACATGATACCAGTAGGCTTTATAGGGCTAAAGAAAACCCACCAACAATGTTTCCAAAATGCCTTTTATGCTTGAATACAATACAATACATATTTCCTCAAAGTTCCAGTTTGGCGCTGATCAGTTTTGCTCATTGAAATGTCATGCTTTGGTTACTAGTGTTTTTCAAATGTTGTACTGTGACAACCAGACTGCAACCAAATTGCAATGTTATAAAATGGCTTTGTGGGAAGTTGTAGCTGCAATGGTGTTTTCTCTCGCCACACAGGACACAATGGATGCTGTGCACAAGAACCTGGAGCGAAGCCGTCAGATGCAGGCGACGCTGCGGGCGTTCGAGGCTCGGGACCGCTACCTGCTGGAGGATAACCTGTGGCGGGTTTCCTTTTGGTCCAGCGTCAGTTTGCTGGTCATGGTCAGCGTGGCCCTCACACAGGTCTACACGGTACGCAGATTATTCAGTGACTCGCGCAGAGTCTGCACATAGCAGAGATGAACTGGGGGAAGATGCTGTAACACTCTATGCACTGTTAACGTAAAATACAAACTAATGGATTCTTGAAATGAAGACGCGAGGAAGCTCTCAGGTCGAAAAAAAAACCACCTCTAGTTTTTAGAGATATCAATGAATCGGAAATCTTGGAGCTTGACTCAGTTTTAATTGTAAGAGTTTTCTTTAGAGCGCTAAATAACACTGGTAAACACTACATTTACTTGAAGTACTGTAGCAACATTTGAATGTGAATGTAATTTTGCACTTGACTGAGGTTCAAATAATTTATGAGACTTGAAATGAATAACACTGCAGTAAATTGTGAGTAACATATTTCTTCTGGATTTATACAGGGTTTAAATAAAGATCCAAGGGAACGTTTCGCTTTTGAATGGTTTTATTATACAGCACATTAGCATCTCATTTGGAACAACTGGAGTTCAGTCATATGTGGCATTGTAAGTGCAAATAGAAAGTGAATTTAAAACTCATCTGGGTTATTGACGTTACATTTCAAGTTAATGGCTGACTGAGTTATTACTGTACTGGTGGAATCAGAATCACATAACAATTCTTTGAAGACTGTTGAATCTCTTTGTTTCTACAGGTTAATCTGAGGTTTGATTCATTTTCAGTATTTCTAATATTCATCCATCACCCTACAACAATATACAAATATTCTCATTAAACAACAAGCCTAGTAAAAACTATGTACAACAATATTCATTACAAACTGCCTATAAATAAAGAGTCTTGGAGTTTCACAGACATGATGCTCAGTTAATGATTCAAATATTCATCTTGCATACGCCATAAAAACTCGTTTATTCAGTAGAAATTTGGCACTAGGGCATCTCTTGTTGTAAATCATGAAATTAAATCGCAGAAGAGCCATTAAACAACCAGAACAGGAATATTTAAAGATTAAAAGAATATTATGATGCATCTACTGTCGCTGCATTTTTGACTCCAAACTTTCTCAAATCCAAAGACAGACATACTAATGTAAAAAATGTTTGCCGCCTTCTATATTTAAAGCTCAGATTCTCAGTCCTGGAAATAGATCTGATTTACTGGCTTCTTTTCATGTGTTTTCATGCTTTGAAGTTTAATGTTTACTTGCAACACATTTAATATTTGCTATCAGTAACGAATAAATGTTGCAGACTAATCGTCAAATACTTCATTAGGCTGCTGAATTGAGCTTGAAGACTAAAGTTAAACTCTAACTATAAACATAAAACTTCAAATAATGAGTCTCTTTCTAAATGTTTCAGTATGACCAAAACACGTGGTGCACAAATTCACTTTATCAGGGCTTATACAACAGTTCTGGTCTACAAATCTGATTGAACAAACGGCATGCTGGAACTATTTTTTTGTGTTTATCTGTCTGTGTTCACAAATGGAGCACAACAGTTGGTTTAATGGATATGCTTCTTTATTGGCCAAAAATCACCTTGCTAAATCCCCAGTGAAGAACTACTCTACCCATAATCTTAAAAGGGCAACCCATCAGTTGGTTGCTCTAATCAGAAATCACCGGGAAAAAAAACTTCAGCAGTGAAAAACAAGCAGTCTCTTCATCATTCAAATATGTCAACCAATCCGAGAAGCACCTGGCTGCAGCCTGCAGATTTGGGCGGGGGTGCACCTGGGGCGTGCAGCCCCGCCCACAATGCTTCTCATTGGTTAGTGGCAAAGGGATGACGTCGATCGAGGTAGGGGCGCGTGGCCGCGTGGCCGCGCCCGTGAACTCATGACGTCGATTTCTAGCATGTTTTCATTTTCGCTGTTCATCGCTGCATGTGGTAAGTACAGGCAAGCTGTGTGTGTGTGTGTGTGTGTGTGTGTGTTATATAGCAGCCTATATATATATTAGTGTGGTTTTGGTGGGATTAGGATATAGTGTTAAAACTGAACCAGGAGAAGAAAAATAGGATTTATGAGTTAATAGTAACAATATACAAAGTTATATTGTAGGACTTTTTTTTTTTTCTATGAATAAATTGATTAAATGTTAACTATTTTGATATTATTGTTATTAATATGAATAAATTGATTAAATGTAAACTATTTTGATATTATTGTTATTAATAAGTATACATTTATTTAATTGAACATGAAAAAATTAGCTAATTCTTCTGATGCTCTATACTTCCTTCTCTTTGCAGAACCTTGGCATTGCCATCCCCATTTATATTCCCTGGGTACCACTTTTGCTATTTTACTTTATAATTTTTTTTTGTTTTGCTGCGTCAATTATTCTCTAACTCTTACTCTAGTCCTCCATCTCTCTCACCTATTTTTTGTTGTTTTTTACTTTATAACTCCAAGGCTCTTTTAAGAGCCATTCCCCCCTGCAAAAATGCACACAACTGTGTTAACGAAGGGGGGAGTATGAAAAGACTGCAGTAGTATGTGCCCATTCTGCCAGTACACCAGCACGCCACAGCTGATGTATTACCACATAAAAAATCATTTTCTATCCTATCCTAATCTATCTATCCTTCTATCTCTGTCTGCCTATCTATCTCTACCTGTCATGTCCATCCGTATGTCTGTGCCTGATAAACTGTATTGCCTTCAAAACTTTTAGGATACTTTCTCAAGACAAATTAAAGTTTGTCTTGACAAACTTTAACTAGTTTATATTGTTCATAAACAAAGTAAGTCTCTTAGGTACTTTACAGACAAAGCCAATAACACTCAAGTATATCTTGTCTAACATTTTCCTATAATATGTTTAAAATTGTATTAAAAATAAATTCCTTGTATGACTCTGTACTGTTAATGCCTTTCTTCAAAATGATGCAGTATTGTTTGTTCTGTATTTTATCTAAATTAGGTGTTGTGAACTAGAGTGCATTTTCCAGACAATATAAGCAAGAGTTCCGGGTGCCGTACTCGTTGACTCTGTGCTTGCACTGCACTGAAACACACAAGGACTGCCCACCTGTGGGTGATGGCAGAAGCGGAGTCCTGCATGCATTTTCTTCCGAGAAGGGGGTTGAGGGCTATTGCTCGGTTGATTGTTTTTTCAATGATGGAGGGGAATTTCAGGCTGAGTAGATTTTGTGTGTGTGTGTGTGTGTGTGTGTGTGTGTGTATGTGTGTGCATGTGTGTGTGCGCGTGTGCATGTGTGTGTGCGCGTGTGCACGTATATGTATGTAGGTGATTATCTGTATGTGTGCATATCTCTTTACACAATTATTCTTGTTTTGAAATAAAAGTTATGACTGGTATGAGTTTGGTTTTTTGAGTTGGCATGCATCATATTGGATACAGAGATTGACAATGTACTGTATGTAGTTAGTTTAACTTCAAACTACTTTATTGGCATAAATGTTTTATAATAACCTATATAATGCACAAAAATACAAATACAACTATTACAGAGGAATGATTAAAATAAGAAATATATTAGGTGCCATTAATGTTTACAGTAATTTTGTAATTTACATGGTGAAGTGCAACAGAATGTGAAAAACTTTTAAAATACTACACAGATATTACACAATACTCTGCCTGATCTAAGGTAAACTTATAAAAGAATTACATAGTTAAAACTATGGATATGCGCTCTACTCCTTTTTGCTGCTTTCATTATTACTTCAGAGTTTTTTTAATACTTTATCATTTTATTAAAGTATTATTTCAAATTTGCGACGCGTCGACGTCATTACTGTACCACTTAACCCAAATAGATGCATGCACTTTCAGCGCGATTTTTTTTTATGATCAAATTAAATTTTTTTTTTTTTTTTTTAGTGTAAAGTGTCAAATTTACAACAATGTCTGGCTTAGTCAGAATTCACAAGCATATCAGTACTGACAGGAAACTAAGCACGTAAAATTACAAACAAATTAAATTAAATTAAGTAAATTAAAGTAAAATAATAAAAATTAAAATAATAAACAAATAAAAAAATAGAAGATAAAGAAACAGTTATGAAACAGCTTAAATTAATTTAAGGCATAAATAAAATTAAGAAGTTTTTTTTGCTGTTTTCTTCTTCATGAACCACAGGGATTTGTAGTCCAATGCAAATGCTCTCTTGAAGACAGTAAATAGAGGCTGTGTTTTTAAACATTTACATTTGTGGATGTACATTTTACCTAAGATAATTAAAGTGTTTAAAAGCATTTCATAGTTTTTGTCTTTCATTATAATTCCAAATGTGATGTTATCTCTAGTGAAACTGGAGAGAGACTGAAGATAAGGCTCCAGCCAATCATACATGTGTTGATTGGAATGTGTTGCTGTAAGAGCAGAAGAAAAACAAATGATCCGTGGTCTCTATGTTCTCATCACAGAATATACAGTTAGTTAGCTATAAGTTAAATCTAAGTGAGAGGTTTCAGCGCGATATAGCGCATGAGTTTTTCAACCCCATTTCCTGTTTAGCGTGGCGTCGACGTCATTGCTGGCCACTAACCAATGAGAAGCGTTATGGGCGGGACTACACATGCAGCCCCGCCCCAGGTGCAGCCCCGCCCCGATCTGCAGGCTGCAGCCAGGTGTACTTGACCAATCCAGGATCAAGCCACGCCCATAAAGTATTGTGAATTACCATGTGAATTACATCTCTGTAGTCTCTATAGAGGGTGGCAGGGATGACGTATTTTTGTAGTCCAAAATCTTTAAACGAGTTAGCATTTTAACTCTTTTGGATTCATCGTCCTGAAATCAATGGGTTTTGGTTAAATGCCTGAAATAATGTCTGGTGAACAAAAGCTCAAGATATTCTCACGTTTTATTCCATCGCATAAACGGTGATTACTAACAATTGGCTAAATGGGACTGCAGTGGTTGTCAGGGACATTAAACATGCCGAACAGATAACTCATCTACTACTCGCTTTTCACAGCCTCGTTGTGTTTATAATCACACTCTTGCAAACTTTCAGGGCAAATTTTATTTAAATAAAGACTGAAAGAGTTGTGGAAGCTTAGTAATGGTGTCATTCGACCGATGGTGTTCGTTTATAGCCTATACGTTTAGCTCTTTTTTTCTAACGATTGTATTTAGGCTTCAAAATTCATAGAAGTTGTGTACATTTGTCAAGATTATCATGGCGTGTAAGAATCACTAATGAGCTGATTTGTTTGGTCCAAGGCTCAGAACGGTTTATTTTTTTATTTTTTTTTAAATCTATGAAGAAAATAAATGGGGGAAAATACTTCTGGAAAAGTAGGGGTTCAAACAAGACTGTGTGATACATGAAATAATCTCATCTTTGGTCAAAGAAATAGCTTAGTAAAATTAAGTTGGCTTCTTTCTAAACAATTGATTGATATCCTTAGGAATGGGCATCATGTCGTTATGATCTAGTAGAGCAGCCATACAGTACGGTATGGTGATCCTCCTCCTGAGCACTGGATCAGCTTCACCACTGGTTCCGTCGAGGAGGTGGACGTCTGTTTAACAACCGCAACCAAAACCACACATCAGCTGGGAGAAATTCATTTATGTGATGTACACAGTATTTTTTTTTACAGTCACTCAACAGGCTCTAATGAGGAATGAAGTTCTGACGTTTTCATTATGACTGTGTTCGCTGTATGAAGAAGGGCTTGCGTTAGATGAATATCTCAAAAGCTGTGAAACCACTTTGTTACATAGAAACAAAGGATTCTGAATCAAAGGCTGTTAAATATGAGCCGTGTGTTACTCATGGTCACATGCTGATATTTGACACAACTAAACGTCTGACTAACGGTCATTCAGACGTGGTCTTCTGTGATTTTTTTTTTTTTTTTTTACTTCCACTGACATGCTCACGAGTCATACCGAGAAAGATCAATCAGCTTCACAGAGGAAGTAGCTGTGATGAAGCCACGTGGTTCTCAATCCTGTTCCTGAGACCTTCAACACTGCAAATGTGATTCATCACAAGCTCATTAGATGTGGCTGTTCTAAACAGTATCATATGCATGGTTAGATTAGAGCATGCTAAAAAATAATTACTTTCTTGTAGATTTATGAAGTATGATTTTTGGCAACCACTTGACCTATGATGAGGAGTTTGTGGAAGTTTGAATCCAAGAGGTTGCAGCAGTTTATAATGAATCGGCATAGAAATAATAACTAATGTATTAGCAATGCATTTATATATTTAGCCTCTTGCTAGTACTTACATGCATATAAGAGTCTGGGGTATCATATGCAACTGTATGAATAAACAATATGCTCAGACAAGTATGGACTTTCTCATAGGTGTGAGTATCAGTTGGAACCTCACGATTTGATTTAAAACCAATGAGTTTGTGACGAACGGAAATGTTTTGGGGGAGGTATTGAGTAGATCCTCCACTGACTAACTTAAAACACTTCTGATTGGCCATTGCGTTAACACTCTCAACATTAG
This sequence comes from Tiaroga cobitis, assembly GCA_030578255.1. Classification (NCBI taxonomy): domain Eukaryota; kingdom Metazoa; phylum Chordata; class Actinopteri; order Cypriniformes; family Leuciscidae; genus Tiaroga; species Tiaroga cobitis. The sequence continues at coordinate 40,715,353 of CM060593.1, forward strand.
TTACTATACACAACACGTACTTATTCAAAAGAAGTACCAACTCCAGAGTATGTAATTTGGGACGCGGTCATAGACTGAGACACCTAAAACGTGCAGTGCTTGCTGGGAGTCTCTTGAAGCAGGATTGAAAAACATTGGATTACACCAACAAAGAGTATCATCTCACTACACCTGTTACATTTGATTTATTTCAATGAGAACACAAAGAGGAAGAGATGCATGCTGGGATAGGCATGTCATGGTAAATCAAGGAGACAGTTAGGAGACGTGACACAAGGAAACACCGACCACCAGAGCACCAGATCTTTATTATACACAACACCTTTTATTACCTCACTTCCAATTCTCATTGTGCATTTTGCTCCAAGTCCATTTTAAATTGCGACACAGGCACTTGACAATTTGTTATTCCAAAAGCATAAAAAAAGTTGTTAAATATGTCCTCAGTCCCTCACTCCATACAAAAGGACAGAATTATTAGAAGGAGAGACGGGGATTGGGTCACCATAACCTTAAAGACCACAGGAAAGTTATGGCTGCAGTGATTTGGGCTCCATCCAGTTCTTAACAGATGCTGAACTCATTTGAATTTGGAAAAGATAAAGCTGCATACAATTTAAAAGGCCTTGAATTGACTGGGTTGTGAAGAAAGAGTGTTGGTTACCATCACTGTAGCCATAACATACAGGAGTGACTCAAGAGCATTTGGTATTTAAATCCACAGCTAATTTTTAAGTTTCACCTCATGTCCGACTCAAAGCCTTCGATTATTTACAGACATATTGTGCTGAAATCAAACTCGCTTGCACCAAATCCCCATTCTTATCCTCAAGTTAATCAAGAAAACAGAATTTGTCGTGGCCCATTTCCCTGCGCGCACATCAATAAAAGCAAACATCAAAGATTCGGCAATCATATCCGGATCAATAGGAAACCAGCTGGACCGCTTTCACTCTGAATTATGTTTAACTGTTATTAGCACAACCGACAGGGCACAAATCTGTCGATAGCAAAGAATATCTGTCGTTCTACACAGATGTTCTACACAACAGTTTGTGAAAAATGCCAATTAACACGAAGACGACAAACGCCCAGGTTATAAATAATACACTCAGAAATACGTGTGTTAGTACATCTACTATGATGTCTACATGAAAGCCTTTGTTTCACCGTCTTGGTGTCAGAAAGTTCCCTGTGTGTGTGTCAAGTTTGAACGGAGTGGTTCCATATAGCAAACGCCCCACGACCCCAAATACACCTGCATGTACCATGTTCAGAGACCCCTTGTTTGAGTGCACTCCCACTTTCCTGCAGCGCCCTGATGTTTTTCCCGCTCATAAATCCCACTCCCCTGACCCTCATTATTCCAAGCGAAATAAAAGCGCCCCATAAAGCCTTGCAGATTCATTTAAAAAATGTTGCAATGACCAAAACGCTAAGCTACCAGATTTGGAGTCGGATGTTACCTGAGACACTATCTTACAGAGCGCTGACGGGTCGGCCCGTCGCCAAGTGGTTACCGTGCTTTCCAGGATTATATTCATATACACAAATTATTATTTGTATAAACAGATCATTACAGAAATTTGCATACAAATTGCGCCTCCTCCAGCTATTTAAAAAAATTACCATCCATGAAACTAGAAGTGCTTTTTAAGAACCAAATTTCCCGACACAACAGAAAGAGGATGTTGAGTGTTGACACCAAATACGCAATGTGTACTTGTTGGCTAGCTGCTAACAGTCGCTTGGTACTAGGTGCCGGTGTAGTGCTGAATTCTGTGACCCACCGAATTCTGTGACCCTAGTAGGCGCTGTAGTGACGGTAGGGTTAGGATTGGTATTAGGAGTAGGTTGGATTAGCGCAATACAGCGCCTACTAGGGTCACATAATTTGGTGGGTCAAAGAATTCGCCACAACACCAGAAACATAACGGCCATTTGAACATGAAAGACGAATGAAATCGGGTCAAAATAAATCCCACATAGTATAATGGTAACGGTCATTGTGTCTTATTTCAGGATATCAAGTTAAGAGTCAAGAAAACACAGAATGAAATCAAAAAACACATGAAGAAGTGTCTATAACAAGAAAGAGGTCTTCACCTACCCTTCAGTTACCCAAGAACAGGAAGACGACAGGCTAGTTTAACAGCAATTAGCTTGCACAGTGCTTGTGTACATCTTATCCCACATTAAGCCACTAGTCAGTGAGGAGGCATGAGTCATCTAATGTTGGTTCGTCTACAAAAGTTGAGTAGGATACCCCCTGGTGGTCACCTGACCTATGTGAGTGATGAAATGACTGAAAGTTGGAGGCCACTACACCCTTTAAGTCACTCTATATATTTCAACAAAATAACAACAACAATAATAATTTTTTTGAATAGTTATGTGCTTAATTTAGACCTCTGGGATTTAAAGGTAGGGACGTGATTAGCAGCGCTGATCAGAGGACAGTTTGAGTGGATTATTAAGGTCTATTGGTCAGGCTGTTCATGTAGACACGCATGCACGTTTCAGTGCAGCTTTCCAGCCCTTCCCTCAGCCCAAGCACACTATGGTGCCCAGCGCACGGGTCTAGTCTAGCAGGGAGGGCTCAGCGGGGCGGATAATGGTGGGCCGGTTTGGAGCGCCAGGGGGTCTTCTGCTGCAGGAGGAGAAAAGAGTGAGAAACAGAGGTGAGACATACCCACAACCACAGGGAAATCATTGAGGAGAAGGGATAAGGAATTAGACGAGGCGATGCGAGAAGGGATGAGAAAAGACAATAGATGAGGACAGACAGGCAAGACTAGACGAGAGGAGATGAGAGGAGACTAGATGAGATGAGAAAAGACAAAAGGAGAAGAGCTGAGGCAAGAAGAGGTGACTAGACGAGACTAGAAGAGATGAGAAAAGATAAACATAAAACATAAGAGGAGATGAGACTAGATGAGATAAGAAAACAAGAGAAGAGATGAGGAAAGAAAAGGTGCCGAAGAGTTGAAAAGCGATAAGAAGAGACAAGATGAGATGAGACTACTTGATAGGAGATAAGACTAGATAAGTTGAGACAAAATTAGAAAATAAAAGATGAGGAAAGACAAGACTAGATGAAACTACATAAGAAGAGAAGAGACAAGAAGAGATGAAAAGCGAAAAGAGAATAGATGAGGACAGACTAGATGAGGACATAAGAAACTGAGACTAGATGACTAGATGAGATGAAAAGCGAAAAAGAAGAGAAAAAAGGAGGATAGACAAGACAAGATGAGAGGAGTTGAGGCTACATGAGAGGAGATGAGATGAGAAAAGACAAAAGGAGAAAAGCTGAGGTAAGAAAAGGTGACTAGATGAGCCTAGAAGAGATGAAAAGAGACAAGATGATGAGAGACTACATAAAAGTAGAAGGCGAGTAGAAGACGTGAGATGAGAAGAGACAAGACTAGATGATATGAGATGAAAAGCGATAAGAAGAGACAAGATGAGATGAGACATGAGAAGATAAGACTAGATAAATTGAGGTGAAATGAGAAAAGAAAAGATGAGGAAACACCAGATTAAATGTAACTATATGAGAAGAGATAGAGATGAGACAAGATGAGGTGAGACAAGACAAGAAGTTAGATGAGACTACGTGAGAAGAGATGAGATAAAATTAGACTAGACCAGAAGATAATGAACAAGAGATGAAATGAGATGAGAAGAGGCTAGATGAGACTAAATCGGAACAGACAAAAACAAGAGAAACTTAGAAAAGAGACAAGACAAGAAACGACAGGAAGAGAAAAGCCGAAAGAGGCTAGATAAAAAAAATAAAAAAAAACACACAGAGAAAACACAAGAAAGGACGAGATGAAAAGAAACAAGATGACATTAAAACAGACAAAAACAGATGGGAAGAGACAAGTTCAGGACAGATGAGACAGTGAGAAAGCACAAGAAAAAAATCAGACGAGAAGAGAAAAGAAGAGTAGAAAAGATTAAAGGAGAAAAAAATGAGAATAGAAGTGATTAGGAGAGCCAAGGCTTGATGAGACTAGATAAGAAGAGAAGAAAGGAAGATGAGTCTAGATGAGTAGAGACGAGAAGAACCTCAAACCTCAAAAAAGATGAAATGAGATCAAACGAGGAAAATAAAAACACTGGAAGGTTAAGTAAGAATATGCTGAGAAAGAAATTAGGAAATGACAATTAGTTTGTGACAGGACAGAATGCTACTGTTAGTGAGCGAAGAATGAGAGCTGAAGAAAGAGTACATCACTCAAACCTTGACAAACCAAGGCTTCTTGAGTTTTTCAACAAACGTTCACTCCTCTGAGCCTCAGACACCAGATGCTTGTTCTCACACACACACGCGAGGATACGTATTTCCATGGAGGTGACACACTGGTTAACTGTCTTACCTGGGGATGCCCGGAGGGATACGGGCGGGGCGGGACGGGATCTGAGGAGGGGCACTGAAAGGATCCAGGCTGCTGTTACCGAAGGCATTCATGGGCTGTCCTGGCCGAGAGGGAATGGGCGGAGCTACATAGGCAGGGATGGGGTTAAGAGTGGGCGGGCCTGGTGTTGGACCTCTCACTGCTGGAGGCCTGCTGGGGGGCGGGGCCGATGTAGGCGGTCTGCGCTGGGGGGTGGGGCTACACAGGACAGGAAAAGAAGACATTTGGAGTTAAAACAAAAGTTTACGAAGGACCATACTCTAAGGGGATAGTTCACCCCAAAATTAAACTTGCATTTACTCATCTACATCGTTCCAAATCTCTATACAAAACGTACTCACGAAGAAGAGCGCTTGTGCGTTCGGCGTCTCAGAATGCTTTTATGACGCGGGATTAATGTTAACAGCCCACTGCAAACACCCTTTTAATTCACTTCAACCTTTTCACACTTTATGAATGATTATTTTATAGAAGGTTCAAGTGGTGTGTGTAAGGCATTGGAAGACAGCAGATTACGACTGTTTCTAGTGCCATCTGGTGAAAAAAAAAAAATGGAATCGATCCAGAATCATTTCTCGACTCACGATGCATCGATTTATTGTCCCAGCCCTAATGAATGTGTGTAGTATCATGTGCGTAGAATGTAATCCGGATGTACTACATCCGTTGTGTATTTGTTCTGGTGCGACTTCACAAGATGAGCAAGGTGCGTGGAAGAAAAGCGAAAGAAATATTGGAAGATTGCCAGCAGGACTTGAGAAATGGAGAGATTGTCATGTGACCCATACGGTTGCTTCGCCTCACTGCTGTTCCCAATTTCAGTCCCGTGACCTTATGGGATAGTAAAGTGTCCATTGGATGTGTAGGTCATTGCCTGAATAGTAGGAATTCGGACATACTACTCTTTTCACATACTGTTTTTCACCTACTATAATGCAGGAAAGTATGCAATTTAAAATGCAGCCCTAGTATTTTTTGTCCATATAAGGTTTTTTTGGTCTCCAATCCCTTTCAGTTTATGGACAAAAACAGTTGCAACATTCTTCAAAATATTTTATGTTCCACAGAAAAAGAAAGTCTCAGTCTTGGAACGACATGAGAGTGAGTAAATGATGTGAACTATCCCTTTATTATTTCTGTAGCATTTGGCATGATGCATATTGTGCACAGAAAGGACTACTAAATTAAACATTGTGGATTAACGCGTACGGTTTCACATACTATTTTTAAAAACAGTATACTGGAATTCCAGTCCGAACAAAGGAAACCACAATAACGGGAATCTAATTCCTTCACAGCTAAATGCGTGTTGTTCATGTTCTAACCTGGACTCCGGCACCCAGCTGTCGTTCACGGGAGGAGGCACGGGGGTGGACACGGTGCTGGTGCTAATGTCTCCGATGATGCTGAGCGCCTCTTTGATGGCATGGTACATTCGCAGCATCTCGTCTCTGCGCTGGGCCTGGTCGGCAGACTCCTCCATCAGACTGTTCTGATCTCCTGAGGAGTACAGGTACGCCAGCAGCTCTGAATGGATGAAGTCTTTAGCCTGGGGAAAGAAAGACAAGAGAACGATGTTTGCAATACATTCAAATCAATGCGTTTCAATATGCTTACAACACAAACGGTTGAGTACTTACGCTGTTGATCATGAGATGCATGATAGTCTTAGGCATGAGGTCTCGGATGGTCTTGTTGACGATACCAATGTAGGAGTCCACCAGGTTTCGGATGGTCTCCACCTGCCTCTCCAGCTGAGGGTCCATGGAGAAGGTGTCAGCTGGGGCGGCATCTTCTGTCTCCACCTACACACACACACACACAATGAATGAATGAATTTTAAAGACAACATAAGATTCAAATTGATCTATATCCTTAATAAATGTACCGGTTTCTTATTGTGGTCAATACATTAGTGCGCAATATTCTTAAGAATAACGTTTTCTTTTATCTTCCATCAAATTGTAGTAACTTTCTCCAACTATAAAATAGCCTCTACTAACCTAACCAAGACCATGATACTAGAAAATATGATACTAGAAAACATGGCTGATGTGTGCCCATGTTAAAGCTGCATAAAAAGGTGATTGTAGTGATCGGGGAGAAAGATACGATTGCTAAAATGTTCTAAAAGATTTGCCGATGTACTCCAAAGGCCCATTTTCACCAAGAACAATAACTATAAGGATAACTCTAACGATTACTATATTAGTGTCCACACCAATGCACCAAAACATACTGTTTATACTAAGCGTGTGCTGTAATAGTCATCGGCCACTTTAAATGCTTGAGGTCTTTAAAGCAGGATGGATTCTGATTGGCTGTCGATGTTTTTTTTGTTCATCAGCTGGAGAAAAATTGCCGTCGTCGTTATAGTGTGGTGTGGCCTCTGCTATTCTTTTAAATTTAGAACGATTTGTTATTGTTAGAGCTATCATTCTTGGTGTGAATGAGCCTTAAATGTTTTTAACGTTGAAGTGTGGTTGCTAGAGTGTTTCTGGCTGGTTGCTTACTCGGATTGCTTCGTAATAATACAGTAATAACGTAATAACACACCTGTCTTTAACAAGCAGCAGAATTTAAGATATCATGTCAATAGCACAAATGGATTATCTGCCTAATTTTGTTCAAATCCCTAAACCCAAGTATATGTAATAATAATAGTAATGTTTGCCTTAGAAGCATCACCATCACAACTACAACTACTACATTAATCCATTTCGAATACATTTTAAAACAGTGTTTTCGTTTCAAAATGCTCCCTTCCAAAAGTTGCTCATTCACACTGAAATGTCTGAAAAAATTTTCCCCTGTGGTGAAAATCCAGCTTTTAAATGTTATTTATATGTCTATGTGGTGTTTTTAATATGCTTTAAGACAAACAATGTGCAAATTCATAAGTCAACACCATTGCTGAGTATTTTCTCCTTAAAACTGCAGTGAACCAAAGACAGTCTCAAAAACGCGGTTTGAAATATCTGGTGTTTCTGACGTCACAAACTACCTTGTAACCAATCAGGTCAACGTGCCGACAGGCTTTAGCAAATCATTATCAGCGAACTAGCAGGGGAGTCTCGAGAGATGCCATGTTATCCCGTGATATTTCGGGTAGATTTAGCAATATGGCGGGCGTATGATGTATATTACGATGTTCTGATGAACTATATGCCTTTCTCCACTGAGGTTCTGAGATGTTCAAAGCGTTTCTGATGTTCAAATGAAACATTTGTACCTGATCTTTCTCAGGGTAAACGCCCGCTCTGAGAAAAGAGGCTTTCCAGCTATCCATGTCCTCCTGTGTGTCACAGGCCAGCTCGATCTGACGCAAGTCCTTATACACGTTCCTGCAAGAGGGATCGAACACATGAAGTCACTGAACACCAAACGCAAACACAAACATAGAGAGAGCAGTCGGCCCTGACCTTTGCTCGGTGTTGAAGATAGCAAAAATGTGCTTATTGGACATGAAGCCTTTCTCCACGTCTCTGAGCTTCAGGTTGTCCAGAGGGAGCATGTATTTCTTCTCTTTTTCCTATTAGAGTGAAACGAGAGAGGAAGAACAATCTTATAAAGCACTTCACAGTGCATGGTTGCATAGAAAAGTTCTGCGTGAAGATTTTTCTTTCGTGATCAACAGGGACAAAATGACGGGGAGTAAATGATGACCGGATTTTCATTTATAGAGTGAACTGTCCCTTTAAAGGACCACCAGGTTGCCAAGCAAGAGAGGGGGATGTGAGACAGAGAGAGAGAAAAGAAAAGAAAGACAAGAGGAGGAGTCTGGATGAGGACTAATGCTGCCAACTCGTTCTGTTGCGTTGAGAAGCAGCATCTGGAAACGTTTATGTCTGCAAAGCTACGGCCCCAACAGTTACATCACTCAGAGGAACACTTCCCTGCCCCCAACACACACACACACACACATACACACACACACACCAGTAACCCAGTACGATTTCCTGCAAATTCCAAAGTCGGATCCCGGCTGGAACATTTCAGTGCGCTTGCCACGTCACTTTGCCTCCCCTTTCGTCCCTTTTTTACTTTCGTCCCGCTCTTCGTCTCTCCTTTCTCCATTTACCGCTTTCTCTTCGCTTCGGAAACCACCGCTAAAGGAACATTTCTCTGTGTTTCTCATAAAACGATGGTAAAGAGCGAAAACCGCCAACTGTTTGCTGTTCAGATTGTGAAAAAAGAGCCATGATGGCAGAACGGTCCGGATTTCTCCCGAAGAAACTGCAGAGGCCTGGAATATACATTTGCCACGCAGCAAGTGGACTAGTGAGTATACCGAATATACGTTTTAAATTCATTCGTAATGTAAAGATTATCAAGAAGTAATGCTGGGATATGTTATTCTGACCGGTTTCATCATATTTTAGATTCATAATCTATTTACTATAATTTCTTGTGAATATGTGGGCCAGTTCGAATTACTTGATTCTTTGTGTGCCTTCATTAACTCAGCACGAAAAGCTTTTTAAATGTACGAATATAAGGTCACATTTCACCCCCAAATCAAAGGATATTATACTTTTGCATTAAAAATTAAACCTTTTTTCAATGCGCCATTACTTTCATGAGAAATAAAACATCATTAACGTCATATGTACGGGTATTTTAATTTGGATTTTTTTATTTTTTTATTCCCATGATTTGCAATGATTCTAATTCGACTTGTTACTCACTATCATTTTACTGTATTATACTTTACAACTGAAATATCAATATTTTTGTTCACTTTACAATAATGGGAATGAGATTTTAGGGATTTTGATGATAAAAATGTTGCTGTTGAAATGATTAAGAAAAAGTTCTCTTAATGATTATACAACAACCTTCATTTACTTTACTTTTATCGCTTTATTTGAAATAAGCAGTGACCCGAACATGTTCTCGACGGGTTTATCAGTGTGCCTGTTTACTCTCCTCTGCAGTCGTGTGCGGTCCTCGGGGCAGTGACCTGCGGTCCAGCCGCCCTCTTGCCTCCCCCCCGCCTGCCCAGTGTTCAGACTACCTGTTCATCATGCTGCAGCTGAACAGTAGTCCGCACATTGGTTAGGCTGGGCAGGGACACACACACCCGCGCCTCGAGCAACAAGGACTCTACCATTCGCCGCTGGACGGGGGGAGGGATTTTACGAATACACAAACTCTCTTGGGGACTAAAGTAAGACGTGTACATTAATGCATTTAGCAGATGCTTGAATCCCAAAAGCAACTTACAGTATACATTGAGAAACGTTGACGTTACCAGCACCATGTTCTACCAGTCGAGCCATGAGAACTCTGCTAACGTTCGCACTCATTTCAATCACACATGGGGTTCCGAGTCCAACTTGAGTGGCGCTAGTTCGAGAGGGGGAGGGACTGTGAAAGAGAAATGAAGAACAGATGAATCTCACCTCCTCGTCCTTGTACCAGGACACCGATTCGGCCGACAGGACGAACCAGTACTCCTTGGAGCCGCCCTTCATGATGCTGATGTTGAGGGTTAGCCAGCCTTTACGGATCACCTGTGGGACAGGAGGGCGGGAAGGGGGGTGGGTGTAGGGCATGCCACAAGGGTGGGGAAAAAATCATGAGATCCATTCCACACACTTGTATATTCAACAGTCTTTGTTCTGGAAGCTTGTTTCCTATGCTGAACCTAAAAACCCTATTGTGCAAACTTTCGACACTTACCTGCAGAGGAAATATTTTCTGGTACCCTGCCAAAACTTTTGTTGTTGTCATCACTTCTAACGACTAACCTGAACAACTAAATAAAGCTGCTTTGTACATTACAGTCGTGGTTCTCAACTGGTTTAGCAACATTCAGGTGTGGCCAAATTGGCGAAATTTCATTGAGATTTAACCAGCCAAACGGTCAATTGTTCATTATCAATTGTGTAGCGATGTATGAAGCAGAACTCGTACAAAGGCCTTTCAAACAAGCAGCTTTCTGAATTTGACGCATTGGCCAACTTGACCATAAGAAAAATCTGCGTGGGGAAATCTTTCGCCATCAAGCGAAACTCCCGATCGCATGGATTTGGTTAACTATAATAACCCTGTTGTGACTGGGCCTGTCAATATGCACAATCATATGCTTATTTGCACTTTATTATTCACAATTCGAATTGCATTTTTTTTTAAACCTGAGATGTTTAGGTTGCGACTCACCAGTTGGGAACCACAGGATCTAGCGTTAAACTACATGGAGTCAGAACATAAGGCACCAATTAAAGCTTAGTCACAAAATAAACGCTCCAGAAACCCTGAATAAACACTAACAAAACCACTGGGGAGTGTCTTGAAGTCTTGAAATAGAGCAACAATAAAAGTACAAAGGAAAAACTTTGTTGTGTTTGTCGATTTTTCTTTTTTTTCTTCCTGCTTTCAAAAGCAATGTGGAAATGTGACAGCAGATGCCATCCAGACCAACTGGCCTGCCGGAGGAACGGAGGTCAGAGGTCGAAAGCGGTATGTTAGGGTCAAATTGGTGAGTAAAAGCTAACCTACATACTGGTAAACAAGCAGCGTTAGTAGTGTTAAATGGAGAAAGACGTACACTCAAGTGTGAAAATCTACAGAACAGGGAGGAATAGTGAGAAGGCATCGGTAGGCGAGTCTACTGGTAACCAAATGCTGTTTGCTAAGAGAAGGTAGAGGAGTAGGAAGGGAATGTAAAAATGTTAGTTAAGGAAACAGAGTTTAAAAAGGGAGGGGGAGGGCTTTCAGCAGGATTTCAATGTTATTTTTGAGGGTTAAAAGGTATCCGGAAGTCAAGGATTGTGGGATCAAAATGAATCTTATTTACAATCTCAATGCACATTCTAGTTCCGTCCTGGTACTACATCTTTACTTTGTAATAATCAATGACATTAAACTTATCTCATAGCAGAAATACATATCTGCCACAAGCATTTCTAAGATACCATCCCTTTTCTCCCTTTCCATTTTGCTTTGTTCTCTGTAAAGTCGGAGTGAAACTAAGAAGAGAGGGTTTGAGTTAGTCAGAGAGTGCCAACAGAAACAACACAGACATAAAACTAATGGCACAGACTATATAGATTGTTTGCCTTGGTGGGGAAATGCCTTCAACTTTCTCAAACCTAGAAACCTGATAACCATCTCTAAGAGGGAAAAAAGACAGAAGAGAAAAAGGTGAGAAAAACGCCAGGACAGTACGGCTCAGGCATCTCGCGTTAGGAACGTACTGTAGCGACCCGAACAAATGACCACAAAAACGCTCTCGAATATCTTTTCATTAGACAGAAATCCTGCAAATATCTGCGGTCAGAGCCTGACTCGGGCTCCGTGTTCTCTAACATGGATCCAATTTCCCTTTGCCGCCCACAACTGGAAGAAACGAGAGCATGACCCTATTTTCCGTTAGTGTTTGGATTTCTCTGCTCCTCGACGTCTACATTCTGACTGCCGTCTCTCTAGCTTACACTAATTAATCCTAATATTATGTAAAGTGTATAATTATCAACAATTAATACAAGAGTTGGAAAAATATGATCAGCTGTCTTATTAAACAGAAATCTGTTGATAGACCAGGTGATTTTTGAATTAAAGATGAGATGATTAGATGATTACCTGTGAGAGGCGAATGTTAATTACCCCAACAGAAATCCCCCAATTAAATTTGTCCCAAAAAGGATTTCTCTAAGGTTGAGCAGTTAATTTTGTAAACGTGAGTAGACTGATCAGTAACAGAAACCCAGTACTGCCACATTCTGGCATTCTGGACACATTACTGGCACACCAAGGGGAGAAAACCCCCCCGAAAAAAACTAAATACCAACCAGATTTTACAATTGTGCTGATTTAAAACACTTTTATTTGCCCATTAAAAGGGATAGTTCACCCAAAAATGAAAATGATGTCATCATTTACTCACCAATTGTTTCAAACCTTAATGAATTTCTTTCTTCTGTTGAACACAAAATAAGATATTTTGAAGAGGTCAATGGGGCCCATCAATGGTTACCAAAAAGAGCTTCTTTTTGTTCAACAGAAGAAAGAAACTAATACAGGTTTGGAACAACACGAGGGCGAGTAAATTATGACAGAATTTCATTTTTGGGTCCCATCCCTTTAAGTTTCCTAAGGGCTTTACTTGTTTTTTTTTTGTTTTGTTTGTTTTTCACTTTTTTACTTTGCGCTGGTCATTTCAATTCATCTCAGAGAATCGGTTCAAACTGCCAATGTCATTAAATAGTTCCAAATCTCTGATTCAATTATTCATCAAATTAAAAATGCTCTTGCTTTAATTAGACTTTTATTGTTTACTTTTGAATCTTGACAAGGATGGCTGTTTGGATGCAATGATATTGAATATTGTTAAAAGGTTTTGTTAAAAACCATTATAGCACAGTCCTACATCAGAAGTGTTGCTAGTATGAAGAAAACAATCATGTTTCAATGGAAAATAATTTCGATTAGCTCTTCATGGCAAACAAAATCAAAATAAAAAAAATCAATCATTCATTCATTAAAAATGCACACCACATAAAGAAAACTCAAACACACTCCAAATGTTATCTTGGGTTCGGGTTTGGCTCTTTAGTATGATTGGATGTTCTCATGGCCCCGCCCACCCACCCACCAAATGCCCCAGGCGACGTAAAGGCTGATTCTCCACAAGGCAAACTCTGCTCACCCAGCCTGGGCCGCCAGGACTCACGTCCAGCAACAGGACAACCGAGGCCTCCATTTCACTCATATATGCTTTTCTTGTTAAAAAAATGTAATAAAAAAATTATTTCATGCAAACACAAAAACACTGTGTGTGCACTGTGAATTTTTCTCTAAATAAATGGTTAGTAACGTTCTCTTGGTTTAATTACAAGAATTACCGAATGTTAGGTGGTGCCACTAATTACAGTGGGCATTTTATAGTGGATTTGAGGTCAGTTACTGATTACTCATAACTGTAATTGAACAACAAACTACGAATTATTTTTTTATTCCAGGTTCCACCATTTTGGTTTTCCACCAGACTATACCTTCTCGACTTCGCCTTCTCTCAGGCCACCTAGCTGCAGAGTGAAAGAAAAACCATCAGCTTTAAAACTCTCGGCTGTCAAGTCAGAACACAGACATCCCGCCCACACTGATAACTATGAGTTGGTTGCCCTGTTACGGCCTCAGTTCTCCTGACTGGATGAGCGCTGATGACCTCTAACTGGGTGTGGCTTGAATGTTTGTGGTACTTACCAGTACTTCACCCTGCAGTGATAGGGAGGGAGGGGGGTGAGTTTTGGGTAGAATAAATGAGGCAGAGACACACGAAACAAAGCAAGAAAAGGAGGACAATGCAGGAGGAAGTATTAGAAAGACATGTTTTTCAAATGGAGATGAAAAGGTTTGAAAGGGACAAGAGTGTGATGGAGTGAGTCAAAGAAGAGAGAAGGAGTTACAGCGAGAAAAAAGTTGGGAAGACAGGGAAGCAGACACATGGTGAAAGAGAGAAAGAGAGAGAAAGAGAGAGAGAGCAACAGAACAAAGTTACATGCAATTAGATTAACTGACAGTAGCACAAATCAGAATTATCTAATAGGTCGTGTCATTGTCACGGCTGCATCCATGCACATTCTCAATTACACTTCAAAACAGAGAGGGGAAGTTTGCTTTACATTAGGGCAAGACTGAAACAAATAAAACAATGAACTGATTATTCATTTGTCATGCGTCAGTGTTACTAGCAGCTAGTATTGCTGTGATGCTAGTGAAAGCACAGTTTCTCAAAGCAGGGGAGGAAATGAAAGGGAATGTCCCTGTCTAATAACACAGCGTACTTTCAAGTTGCTTGTGTCATTTCCACTGAAACCTTAATACATGAAAAGCCCATTTCAGGCTCTTTCATGTTTCTAACTGCGTTACTCTTCAGAGCAGAGAAATGTTCATTCAAATGAAACGGTACACAAATACTAACACTGTGTCCTAACCAGGTGTGACGTGACAAGATTCAAGTTGCCAACACAAATCGTGACATAATGCTTCACAATAACAGCCAAATTGGATTTATAATCTAGCGGTTTAGTCATGACGTCAGACAAGCCCGGAAGGCTAATAGACTTTGGCTTCCTTCAGAAATTTCCTATGGGTTTTTGGTTTCTGAGTAAAATAAGGTACTTGTTTAGACTCCACGTCATTTATGTTGCAGAACAAAACATGAAACATCCTTTTAATTACCTGAAACTCGAAAATGCTAACTCACTTCCAGGTTTTCGGACTTCAAACTAAACAACATTATTATTATTATTAACAACAACAATGATAAAAAAGTCATTTTGCTTGTTGCGGTCGGTAAAGGCAAAAACTCAGGTTTACATGGAAGCCATAGGTTGTATCGCTCGTTGCTTTTTTTTATTGCACCTGGTAAGGAAACTGTACAAAAGGGTGCAGTTGATGACATGTATAAATGATAGAGGCCTTGGGGAAACATGTTGTTCAGGTTTTGATCAAATGAGGTGAAGTAAAAGGGTTGCTTTGTAAGGGATTCATCAGGGTTTAGTGTTTGGCCCTTTTGTGTTTAACTGGAATGGTGGCGGGAGTGATTGTGTTGGAACGAGGGATGTGGGGAAAGATAGCGGGATATCAGAATGGATTCAACAGCATGTGGAAGTAGAGAAAAATGTACCTGGTTGGGAATGGCCCTCTTTTTGTTGACGATATTTCTTTGCTGGGCGCTGCGGGTGGGGGAAACGGAAAACAATAATTACACACTGATTGGATGCTGCAGTATGTATTGTATGAATAGCACAACAATAAATCAATATCTGTGTAAACCTCCCTGGCGCTCTGGGTGGGAGCGATCCTGCCACTGAGGCAGGAAGTTGGGAGGAAAAAGAGGAGATGGGTGGTCTGATTAACATCTATCTAAATGTAGCTTGGTGACTGAGGGGGCGCTAGCGCACCTGTTGTTGGCGTACCCTGGTATGGTACCGTCATCCATCTGTCTGAAGTCAAGACTGAAAGTGACGGCATGAGAACCGTTAACAAAGGTGCCCTGACAAACTCACGACATGCGCATGGAGGCACACGCAGGACGAGCAGGGTCAGACAGGCTTGATGCTGTAGAGTAGCTTCGCCTCAACTCTTGAAAGCTCTACAGTAACCAACGCATGCAGACATTTCACATGCAAGTCTTAAGTTGTGCACTAGCTGTCTGAGAGGTCAAAGACATGCACTAATAATTTGAGTGCACTTAAGTTACATCCAATGCATTATCCATAATGCACAGGCAGAGGGACTGAAACTGATCATTTTAGTCCACTGCACTGACAGTACACAGGAGATGCAGCACAAAAGATGTTTTAAGAGGTTAAAAACATCCTGCAAATACCGATATCAATTTTCTAAATATAGAAACTACATCTTAATATTGTCGATATGTTTTAAATGCCCCAAGAACAACACAGAGAAGGTAATATAGCTTGGGGATGTCAAATGTACTGATGCTTCCATACAAAGTTCATACAAAAAAAGTTATGATTAAAAAAAAAAAAACGTCTTTTCATTAAAATGTTTCTAAAGTCTCTTATGCTCACCAAGGCTGCAGTTATTTGATCAACAGTACAGTAAATACAGCAACATTGTGAAATGTTATTTACATTTAAAACAACTGTTTTAATATATTTTAAAATGTAATTTATTCAAAGCTGAATTTTCAGCATCATTACTCCAGTCTTCAGTGTCACATGATCCTTCAGAAATCATTCTAATATCTGCTGCTCAAGAAACATTTCTGATTATTATGAATGTTAAAAACAGTTAATGCTGTGCAATGTTTGTTGAAAAGGTGATTTTTTTTTTTCAGGATTCTTTGATGAATAAAAAGAATAGCCTTTATTTGAAATAGAAATGTCTAAAATTATACATGTCTTTACTGTCACTTTTGATCATTTTTAACGCATTCTTGCTAAATACAAGTATTACATTTATTTACCTGCAATTAAACAAGTTTACGAACCTGACCATGTCTGTGAATTGCATGAAGGCCATTGTCGTAATATTCAATGTTAACATTTATTTAATCATGGAAAAACTAAATGAGCAAACTTCCAGGCAAAAAAAAAAAAAACAAGAAATTTGCCAGAATATTATATTTGCAAATGCTATGCTATATTTGCGCAGAGATAAAAAAATAAAAAAATACATATATATATATATATTATTTTTTTTTAAAGTTTGCGTTCTCGAGCCACCAGGCACTGTTGTTGTGCGAATGAGCGGGCTGTTGTGTAAGCGGCTCCTAATTTAATAACTTTAGCTGGACAATAACTTTATTCTAGAGCTGCCATAAAGCCAAAACAATCTCTGTTACTTTCATTTCCTATTATCACTGTAAAGCTGCTTTGAAACAGTCTATATTGTTAAAAGCGCTATATAAATGAAGGTGACTTGACTTGAGTATGTTTGTAGCATTGAACCTTCTAAAGATTCGAGAGTTTTGTTTGATACACATTGTATTCTGAATAAATGTGGTTTCAGATAAACTCTTGTGAAAAGGTCAGCTGTGGTTGGTTGCTTTACACGTCGGCCACATGGCCTGTCTACGTCAGTCTAAATAAACTGCACCGCCGACCAGACTTACAGACAGTCAAAAGTCTGGATACAAAGACTAAAGCGCTGCTAAGGTTAGGGGTGAGAAATAAAACCCAGAATTCGTCACACTGGATGCTACACATACTTTGCAAATCCAATGAAGTCCTCATGGTTGGTGTTGATGTATGACAGCTCAATGTCAATCAGCAGAAGGACCTGGTAAAGACAATCATTTTTGCACAATGAGAAAATATGAAAAAAAAAAACTCAGCGATAAAAAGGGGATCTTCTCTCGTTGCTCTCGCACCTGGTCCTTGGTCTTTCCTTCTCTCTCTCTGACGTAAGTGGTGACGATCCTCTCGGTTTCTTCTCGCAGTCTGGGGTAAGAGCCTAGCTGTGGGGAAAAACACCAGATAGATGCAGGCTACAGCATGTACACATGGCCACACGCACACCTACAGAAATACACACACACGTGCGCGTTCTGCGACATGAAAGTGGTAGGAGCTAACCACAGTTAGACCTTCAAACACAGGTCGATGTGAGGACTAGTTTTAGCTAAGCCACCGTGCACAAGAAGAATCAGTGCGAGAGAGAGAGAGCAGACATGCACACACTCACACCTACAAGCATGCGGATTTGGGGATTTCAGCAAGTTGTGCAGGTAAGACAACATTCACTCCCAGCTAGGAATAGACAGTGAACAAATAAATGAAGTTCTAAGGTGCAGTAAACCAAATTTAAGGGATGGTGTTACTAGGGTTGGGAATCGAAAACTGGTTGTGGACATGATTTTAAATGATTGACTTCAATTTAAAATATCAGCTTTGTTTCATAATTGACACATTTTGCAACATCGACACTGTTATTGAACTGAATTGAATCAACACTGAACTGACTCAAAGTGAATAACGACACGATCGTCTTCTGCTTCTAGCTGAATTAAAGTTATTTCATAATTGATGAACTCTACACCGTCAATAAACTGAACTGAATCAACGCTGAACTATTCTCACTATTTTTCGGTTTATCCCTGTAAAGCTGCTTTGAAACAATCTGTACTGTATAAAGCGCTGTATAAATAAAAGTAACTTGACTAAGTTATTGACTAAGTACTTGACAGCCATTTGTTCTGGTAACAGTTATTATACAGTCTACCATTGATGCAGACAGGTTTCTACAAAACCAAGGCAAAATGGATTGTTTTAGTGATTTGTTAAACCTCTGAATGAATCAGCCAAATGAATCTCAAACTCATTGGTCTTAAATGACTCACTCACTCACCGAATCAGCCGTAGTTGTTACTGAGACAACAACGGACAAAGTCCTTATTTTTGGTCAAATTAGACTTGAAATAAACCAAGAACTGTGTTTTGTGTTGTATAGACCTTTTTATGTTAATATAAAGTGGGACCTGCTGTACATAACGACATAAAATCAGTTCAATTACCGATTGGTTGTTCATATGACAGTGTGTATGAAAGATACACATTCAGAATTTTGTTGTGAAGGATAAATGTAAAAAAAAAATATATATAAACAATATCATTCAGTATTTTTTACAATTTAGAGTTTTTTTTAATATTTAAAAAAAAAATTATGTAACAATATAGTACAGCATCAATAATTTGGTGCTTCCTCAAATGTGTTCAAATAATCATTCAAAATGGAATTGGAACTAGAATCGCTAAATTCCTCACGATTCCCATCCCTAGTACTTAAAACTTATCAATCTTAAGTGATACGATTATTTGATGTTAACAAATATGTTGTGAGGTGCAGGAAATATTTACATTGAGGAGAAAAATCTCTTCCAAATCTGAGAGTGAAAAAGTGAAAAGATTTAAGAAAATGAAAAAAGTAAAAAAGAAAAAAGAAAAAAAAAAGAGGGTGTGACATTGGGGAGGGAAGACAGAATCAACACAAATATTGCACTGTGGTTCCTCCTACGGCCACAAGATGGCAGGTGACCGGTTCTTTGTTGCTATGACAACAGCAGCAGCCTTTTTGTGTCTGGAGTGTTTGGCAAACCGTCTGTCACTATGTTGTTGTTTTTTACTTTTACAGCCAGAGGTTCAGATTAACTGATGCTCTACTAAAGCAACAAAGAGCGAGATAAGGTGATGACCCACTGACAAACACTGGAACTGGGGCTCAAAAGCTGATTCAACTTAGAAACACCCTGTTTTCCCAAGCAATCCGGATGCTATATGTTGGAGTCACAGGGACTATGGAAATGTGAGGCTCATTATGGAACAGAACACCAACTTCGGACATGAACACATTCCAGACAGACGATGGGCGGGGGCTGATTTGACAGATGGAAAGCTGATAGGGCAGGCGGGCGGCAGTGTGGAAATGGAGGAGTTTTTGTTTTTTTGGGCTCTGCCTCTTCTCGATCCGCGCCCCTGGTTACCTTGTTGGCACTTTTCCTGACGAGGGTGGTGACCTCGGACACCACCAGGTCCACACATTTCAGGCTGGGCTCTTTCAGTTTGCGGATCTGCTTTTTCACTATAGTCTCAAAGGCCAGGTCAGGGGTGAACAACCCCGTTCTGAGGGGGTCAGGGTGATGCCGTTGGGCGGGGTTGGGGTATGAAGAAGAAGTGTGGAGGTGTTAAAAGAGGACAGATAAAAAAAGAGAAAGAAGGCAGAAGAGAGCATGGAGAAGGGGAAGAATAAAAAGAGAGGAAACTTTTAGTTGATTAATCATTGCTCATCTATCAACAGATACAAAGTTAGGGTCCAAAAGGGGGAGTCGCAGGTTTTCACATCCATGAATTATGAGTTATGCATTTTTGCAGCACAATATACATAACCTACAGAAAAGTCTGTTCAAGTCTAAATAAGTCTACAACTAAATACGTCTAAAACAGAAGAGTCCAATCCTGTTCCAGGAGGGCCAACGTCCTGCACAGTTTTGCACCAACCAGCTCAAACAGGAAGTTTCTAGTGAGTCTGAAGACCTTGGTTAGATGGTTGAGGCGTGTTTAATTGGGGTTAGAGCTAAACTCTGTAGGACAGTGGCCCTCCAGGAACAGGTTTGGACACCCCTGGTTTAAAAGATTTGCAAAAATATTCACACCAAGTCCAATGCTACAACACAGTATAAAAATAAAAAAAACAGTATTAAATATATTAAAACTAGTAACCTAGCCTTCAAAGATTCAATGTTTTGGTTTAAACATTTTGAAATACTGGAATCCAATGGTTTATATGACACTTCTGTTAAAGTCGCGATGAAACGGATGTGTGTGACAAGATTTGGAGGAAAAGATCGGTTGCTACTTCAGAGGGAAACGGATTATTGAAAAATGTCGGACGGGACGGTTGATTGGATTTTGAGATCTGGACGTTGCACTCAATAGTGGAGGCAAGGGTGGGTTTAAAATGGACTAAATGATTGGAGAAGACCTGAATATGTCAGCAGAGAAAGTCTGTCGTTTTTACCAGAAAGTCCAGTTTTATCATTTTGATTAAACATTACCGGCTTTGCACATAATTGAATTGTTCACAATAAGACCAATAAAAACGGAGTTTTATTTTAATTTCATGTTGACTTTAATAGCTCTTCCACATCTGTATTCTTCAGCCAATGCGGAGAGAACGGCACATTAAATTACTAAGAGCCATTCGACTGAATCTACAGCACTACGGCAAAGAAAAGATATTCCCCCAGAGCTGACAATCAGCCGTCTGCGTTGGGAATGAGAAAGAAAAAAGCCAAAACAAGACACACACACACACACAATGCAATAAAACGTGTGCATGCAAAAAACACAACATACACAACCAGTATTGTGAACAAATTCCTTGTACATTGGTTCTTTGTAATTAATCAGTCAAAACGACTCGAATCTTATAAAGACCCCCAAACCAACAAGTTATTGATTTAAATTGGTGAAAAAGGTTGAAAAAAATTAAGTCTCCAACTCAAGAGTTAACAGTTTATATCAGTCTAATTGATTGTAGAGGTCTTTGACTCACTTGCTGAATGATAAGGCATTAATTTTGTGACAACTCGACACAAACCAAAAACTGTTACTGTGATGTATTCTTGCCCTAGCAAGTACACTAAAGTGTCCTACTTTGTACTACAGAGCTGGTGCGAGTGAGTGGAGGCATCATTTGCATATTCATAGAACCGCGTATACTAAATGAGTAGAGAGTTATGTAGAGAGTTATGTTCAAACTATTTTAAGGCCTGAAGAATGTTAAGAAAAAAAATCTCATTTTGGTGACCAAAGATGAGTTTTAAGGGATTAAAATGAATGACTGCAGGGGGGCTTTAAGACATTGGAACGATCCCACCTTTACTTGATATGTATTTCGGACTTGGTGTGAATGGGCCTCAATAGCCCTTACATTTCATTTTGACCCTTGGCTACAGAGATGCTTAGCATTCAGGAGGATGTTGCGGACCCACGGCTCATCCCTTTTAGACCGCAGATGATCAGAGAGTGTCATTCTCCAATCATCTCCTTATCACAAGACCGTCACAACACCCCAACACACGACAGCAGATCCAGCACACAAGGCAGTCGAGGGGCCGAGGGGGCCACACCGACACGCAAACACGCTCCCCGAAGTCTATCGTTCAACCTCTAACTCTCCCTCTGTGCTTTTAGCTGAAAGCACCGTCTGTTTGTCTCAGGTGTAGTGTGACCCCCTCACAGGAAGCCCCCCTGTGGCCAGGCTGGGGTACTGCAGTACCTTGTTGGTGCACTGCCTGAATGTGTTGATGAGCTCCTGAATAACCAGATCGATACATTTCAGACAGGGCTCTTTCAGCTTAATGATCTGCTTTTTCACGATGGCTTCAAACGCCAGATCTGGAGTGAACAGCCCAGTTCTGAGAACGCACAGGACAGACAGACAGACAGCAGGACGTAAGAGGACGGACACGAACAGTGAGGTGAAAGAAAACAACAACAAAAGGGCCAAAAAATAACTCAATGACAAATATTTGTGACACTGACGTGAAAATTAAACTTAATAGAAGTGAAAATAGGATACTTGAAGGTGAAGTGGAGGGAAAGAAGAGGATAAAGACATTGGTTTAGCTCACAAAGACTGGAAACAGAATCCTAAATAATACACGGACAGATGAGTGTGACTTGCTGTGGGGAAAAAAAAGTCAATTAAACATTTTAGAGACAACTAGGTTCCTCAGTGATTTTAAGAATCACTTTAGGCCATGCCCTCATTACAGTTTTTTTTGCAGTGGCGGACGAATATTTGAGGGTCTCACAAGAGATACCCAGATCGCAGTCAATTGATGCTCACTCCAATTGCAGACACGTGGTAAGAATAAGTAGAAATGACATAGTCAAGACCAGCTCATTTGAGTCAGAGTCAAGACCGAGAGCAGAAGAGGGTTTTATGCGTCAAGACAGTCCACATGCTCCCAAGTCCATTGAGTCCAAGTACAAGACCACATTTTCATTGATTATGTGCCCATGACTATATTTTCATTGTCTTGTGTCCTTGAGTTCAGGAACATATTTTCATGGTCTTAGTCTAGGGCTCAGAATTGAGGACCAGTACCATTTTTTTTCATGGTCTTGGTCCTCGAGACCAAGATCACATTTTCATGGTCTTAGTCATTGAGTCCGAGTCTAAGATTATATTTTCATGGTCTAGGTCATCGAGTCCGAGTCTAAGATTATATTTTCATGGCCTTGGTCATCGAGTCCGAGTCTAAGATTATATTTTCATGGCCTTGGTCATTGAGTCCGAGTCTAAGATTATATTTTCATGGCCTTGGTCATCGAGTCCGAGTCTAAGATTATATTTTCATGGTCTAGGTCATCGAGTCCGAGTCTAAGATTATATTTTCATGACCTTGGTCATTGAGTCTGAGTCTAAGATTATATTTTCATGGCCTTGGTCATTGAGTCCGAGTCTAAGATTATATTTTCATGGTCTAGGTCATTGAGTCCGAGTCTAAGATTATATTTTCATGGCCTTGGTCATTGAGTCCGAGACTAAGATTATATTTTCATGACCTTGGTCATTGAGTCTGAGTCTAAGATTATATTTTCATGGCCTTGGTCATTGAGTCCGAGTCTAAGATTATATTTTCATGGTCTAGGTCATCGAGTCCGAGTCTAAGATTATATTTTCTTGGCCTTGGTCATTGAGTCCGAGTCTAAGATTATATTTTCATGACCTTGGTCATTGAGTCCGAGTCTAAGATTATATTTTCATGGTCTAGGTCATTGAGTCCGAGACTAAGATTATATTTTCATGGCCTTGGTCATTGAGTCCGAGTCTAAGATTATATTTTCATGGTCTAGGTCATTGAGTCTGAGTCTAAGATTATATTTTCATGGCCTTGGTCATTGAGTCCGAGTCTAAGTTTATATTTTCATGGTCTAGGTCATTGAGTCCGAGACTAAGATTATATTTTCATGGCCTTGGTCATTGAGTCTGAGTCTAAGATTATATTTTCATGGTCTAGGTCATTGAGTCTGAGTCTAAGATTATATTTTCATGGCCTTGGTCATTGAGTCTGAGACTAAGATTATATTTTCATGGCCTTGGCCATTGAGTCCGAGTCTAAGATTATATTTTCATGGCCTTGGTCATTGAGTCCGAGTCTAAGATTATATTTTCATGGTCTAGGTCATTGAGTCCGAGTCTAAGATTATATTTTCATGGCCTTGGTCATTGAGTCCGAGACTAAGATTATATTTTCATGACCTTGGTCATTGAGTCCGAGTCTAAGTTTATATTTTCATGGTCTAGGTCATTGAGTCCGAGACTAAGATTATATTTTCATGGTCTAGGTCATTGAGTCCGAGACTAAGATTATATTTTCATGGCCTTGGTCATTGAGTCCGAGACTAAGATTATATTTTCATGACCTTGGTCATTGAGTCTGAGTCTAAGATTATATTTTCATGGCCTTGGTCATTGAGTCTGAGACTAAGATTATATTTTCATGGCCTTGGTCATTGAGTCTGAGTCTAAGATTATATTTTCATGGCCTTGGTCATTGAGTCCGAGTCTAAGATTATATTTTCATGGCCTTGGTCATTGAGTCCGAGTCTAAGATTATATTTTCATGGCCTTGGTCATTGAGTCCGAGTCTAAGATTATATTTTCATGGTCTAGGTCATTGAGTCCGAGTCTAAGATTATATTTTCATGACCTTGGTCATTGAGTCCGAGTCTAAGATTATATTTTCATGACCTTGGTCATTGAGTCTGAGTCTAAGATTATATTTTCATGGCCTTGGTCATTGAGTCCGAGACTAAGATTATATTTTCATGGCCTTGGTCATTGAGTCCGAGTCTAAGATTATATTTTCATGGCCTTGGTCATTGAGTCCGAGTCTAAGATTATATTTTCATGGTCTAGGTCATTGAGTCCGAGTCTAAGATTATATTTTCATGGCCTTGGTCATTTGAGTCTGAGTCTAAGATTATATTTTCATGGCCTTGGTCTTGTCAAGGTCGAGCATGTTTACTCAGTCTTGTTCTGGACTCAATCTTCTTCAGGTCTTGGTCTTGACTTTGACTTGAATAAGCTGGTCTCAACTACAACAGTGGTTTTGAAGCCAATGCGACAGCCGGATTTGAGCAAACATTGACACGGTAATGTTTTTAATCATGTCATTTTCACCCCATAATGTGCAACAATGATGTGCCATAAACAATACTAGAACAAACCATGGAGAGAGAATGAACAACATTTTCCTTTGGCACATTTATTAGGGAACTAAAATACACATTTATAGTATTTATAATGTTTGTGAATGTTTCGCCTTTGTTTACCAGCATTAACATTAGCATTTTTACCAGCATTTTTTTTTCTCTCAAACAATGCAATTTTGACCCGGTGTGACTTGCAGAAAATACTTGTACCGACTGACAAATACAATTTGTAATATTTTTTATTATTTTTATAATGAGACAAATGATAAGAAAAAAAGTGGCGTGAGCAGTAAAACGATTCTGGTCATTGTGTTGGGAAAGCATGGCCTTACTATAAGACATTTCAGAGAAAGAAAGTGTGTGATTAGAGTGAAAGAGTGAGGGATTAGTCAGTGAACAGAGGATATAAGAAGTGTCGTGGCTTTCATGCCAGCGTAAGGCCTGCAGGGCTGACAAGCGCCTGCCGTCAATGGGACACCACTTGCCTGACACCATGGACGTTCTTAATGGCGTGACTGATTTCTCGCCGGAGCTCCTTCTCATCAAAAACAATCTGAAAGAGAAAGAGAGACTTCACAACAGGGACTTGCCACTGCACCTGTGTGGCATACCGGGTCCTCTGGGAACTTGTTGTGACTTGTTATCTCAAGATCATAGTATTTGCTGGATTCTAAACAAGTACAATCATTCAGACAAACTTTGACAGTTCAAAAGCAGACAAAACAAAGAGTTCTGTTGAAAATAGAGGCATTTACCTTGACCAGCTCGAAGGGGAAGCGTTCATGGAAAATTCGGTTAATCCGGGCACCTCCAGACAACTCTGCTGTGTCCACCTGGTCTCCTGAGCCTTCGATGCACTTCTCAAAGTCCACTCCGAACTGCTGGACCATCCTGAAAGAGGTACTCAGAGTTATACAGATCTATCCCCTAGCCTAGAAATTGCTTTACTTCGAGACACAAGTCCCGTCACTGGACTCACTGCAGCAGAGCCTTGGTCTTTCGCGTAGGGTCATCCGGGCGGAAATTCTTATACTCTTCCACCTCCTTTTCCAATGAGAGAAGCTGAGACTGGAGTTTGCTGCGTAAGCCGGGTAGCGTGTCCCGGATGTGGTTGGTCAATTGCTAAAAATAAAAAAATAAAAAGGAAGTGAGAATGTGATACAGTATATAAACATAATGGCACCAAACAGAGGGTGACATTCACCAAACAAAGTCATTTTCAGGAATTAGAAATATTTATACAAGCATATGCTAATCTTTTCCAAAATGGAATTATTTGTGCAATTCCATGGCTAGTGTCGTGTTCCTACCTGGTTGAGGGTCTTCTGCAGGTGTGGTGTTCCCATTTTTTCAGCCATGTGTCTGTAGCTGGGATGGGACAGGAAGAACTTCCTTTCTGCCGCCAGCGCAACACGAATATCCTTCTTGCCATCTATATCTTTCTGACTTCTGTTTACTACACCAATATAACCTGGGACAGAGAAAGTGACATTAAATAACCTGGGCCGGACCTGGATGGTGGATGGACAATATATACCCCATGCAATGGTAGAAATATATCAACTGGAATCTCCTTTTGTCCATCCAAAGAACACTTTATATTGTATTGTATTCAAAAGTTTGGGTTCAGTACGAATTTTATTTTTTAAATTTTTTAAGAAAATATACTTTTATTCAGCAAGGTCATGTTAAATTGATCAAAAGTGACAGTAAAGACTCTTTCATTTAAAAAAAAAAAATGCTGTTCTTTTGAACTTTTTATTCAACAAAGAATCCTAAAAAATGTATCATGATTTCCAGAAAAATACGAAGCAGCACAGTTTTCAACGTTAATAATAATAAGAAATGTTTCTTGAGCATCAAAGAAGCATCTTTCAAATCGTAAGAAGCATCTTTCAATTTTTTTTTTTTTAAACCTTACCAAACCCAAAGTTTTGAATAGTAGTGTATATGGTTATGGTATGGTGACATAAAATTACTCATAAATGATCAGATAATTAGCCATAAATTACACTCCTGTAATGTGATTGTTTAAAGCACATACTGCTCACCTCTACGCAGCGGTAAGAGTTTATTTTCCAGGATATCCCGGGCGTCTGTACCCTCATCCATTAGATCCAGTTTAGTAATCACACCAATGGTGCGCACTCCTGTTGAAATACAAACAAAAATACATTACACAACAACTTGTGTTCTCTCCAGTTGTCTGTGATTACCTGACTACCTATCCTCTAAATTCAAGTTGATTCACTAGAGCATTTGGGATTCACTAAAAAGAACCAACTAAAAAGAATGATTGGCTCATAAAGTGGAAATCACTGTGGTTTCCATGACTATGTGAACTCCATTTATCCGCCTCCGCTCGTTCTTTTATCTCTCCAGCAATCCTCACCTTGAGGGTCCACCTCTTTAGCCACCTTGAGGGCATCCGAGTTTGCCAAGTCAGTGTTGGCCGGGGTGACGGCGAGGATCAGGCAGCTTTCCCTAGTGATGAACTGCATAATCATGTCTCGAATCTGGTGCTCAATGTCGGGCGGCTGGTCGCCCACCGCAACCTTGGTCATACCGGGCAAATCAATGAGAGTCAGATTCAATACTATTGAAGGGAGAGAGAGAGAGAGAGAGAGAGAGAGAGAGAGAGAGAGAGAGAGAGAGAGAGAGAGAGAGAGAGAGAGAGAGGGAGAGGGAGAAAGAGAGAGAGGGAGGAGTGACATTTTACCAATGGCTGCCGAGATTACGAGTGTGGACTGAGGAAAGCAGTGGTATTAAGAGTCTTTTGTTGTATTACCGTGTGGAGAGTACACTCTGAGGTTGATAGGAATAGGAGAGATTCCCTTATTGGATCCTGTAATCCTGTCGGTTTCTGCTTCAATTTCCTGCCGGACTTCATCAAAGTCCACAAACTTCCTCCCTTTGCAGTGCAAGAACTCGGCATATTCTACAAGACAGAGAGATGGAGAGTGTGGTCAAGGGTGATAGGGAGATGGGCGGACGACATTTCAGCATCAAGGCAAACACGACATTAAAACCATATAGTGGTATTTTCACCTAAAGCCTAAACACCATCACTGCTATAAAATATTTTTCACACCAGGGTTAGTATATAGTTAGATAAAACTAAAACCAAAAAAACATCCATTTATTATTATATATAAAAAACACATTTTATTTCAGCTAGTTGCCATTTAGTTTAACTAGATGTACTAACATAGCTAAAACTGAAAGTAAAATATAGAGAATGTTGAGAAAAAAAAACGATAATAGTAATAAAAGATAATCTCAATGAAACTACAATAACACTATTCCACACTAATATACAGAGATTTTACGAAACATACTAATTTCCAAAAGGGCTGAAAAAAAAACCTATTGCAATTATTTTAGAAAATGTTTCAACTGCAATTAATTATGCCTACAGTAATTATACTGATTTAAAGGGATAGGTCACCAAAAAACACTTACTAAAATACAAATAAATAAAAAATATACAGATATTTTTATGCTAAACTGCAAAAAAAAAAAAAGAATAAAACATTAGGACAGCATGTCTAAGCTTCCGTTTATTATATTTGATGTGCTCTATGATAAAGTGATTGTGTCTCTTCAGGAGAATTTGAGTTGCATGGGCTTTTAATATGGGGACAAAAATGACAAGAGAATATTTATGTCACTAACGATTATTTTGGTAAATGAGTAAATGGTCGATCATTTTGTCGATTAATCGAATAAGCCTAAGCCTTTGAAATGACTAAAAATACATAATAACAACGAGGTAATACTATTTGGTTCAATTAAAGTATCAAAAGCAACTAATCATATGGTTTTACAGAACAATGTTAAAATACATAATACACATAATAAAAACGATCATCTTATCTACAGTATTATAACGAATCCCTGCAGAGGGCGCCTACGGTCTGGTGTTGTTACACTTTACAGCAAATCAAATCTGTTTAATATTGGCCAAATGACATTTAATTAAAATATTTACTTAATCTTTAATATTTGGCAACTTATTTACGATAGAAATGCTGTAATTTCTCGAACAAGAATGTGTAGACGTTAAAATCTTTGTTTATTATGCAAACTTAGAGCAAGGGTTTAAACTTTTATTTTAAAATCACAAACAGCAGTTTCAAAATTCTAGGGTAGTTTGAGAAAATGCATTTGTACCATCCAGGAATTTAACCTCAAGAGAATCATTTTGCTTATGGAGTGCAGATCTGGTTGCAAAAAGCATGCTATAGTATAAGACTTCTTTTTATTCAATAAAAGCAGTTCAGGTTTGTTATGTTCCCCTTTACGGTCGATTACACTGATTTGGTAGATAATTTGTTCTGTAATGTCTTTCTGTTTGAATTAATTCTCCATATGCACTTCCATGTTCTCGCTACATTACATTACCTCATACTGAAAGCAATATAAATGATAATTGCTTGTGGCAGAGAGATGTAAATGTTACAAGGGGAAGTTTCAGAGGAGAACTGCATTGTGTATGAAATCGGAATAAGATGACATTATTAGTTAAAGATTAACCGTGTCATTATTGTGTCACTAGCAACATGGAACTTTTCGAAATTTGGATGAAAACTTTTTAATGCGTTTTTGCCGTTCATTTACATGACTGCAACGTTTTAGGCGCCTGAAAACTGCTTTTCAAACGCAGAGGCGGACAGAGTACACAGCTTCATTACTTGAGTAAAAGTACAGATACCCCTTGCTAAATTTTACTCAAGTACAAGTAAAAGTACTACAGTCAGATGTCTACTTAAGTAAAAGTACTGAAGTACTTGTTTTTAAAAGTACTTGAGTATCAAGAGTACAAGAGTACATTTTCTAAATATTGCATTACTACTGCCACAGTGCTTACATTTATGTACAGAAACGTCCTACATGGAGTTATAAAAAAAATGTTAATGTTAATACCTTGGAGAATGTAAAAGGTATTGAAAGTAAAATCAAGTAATTTTCATCTTTTTACCATGTTGCTTCATTTAACATTTAAGAAAAATTCTGAAAATTGAAATAGTCTGGCGAGGTGGGGCCATGGGTTGGCACATTCCCGGGATGGACCAGCTGCGTCTTCATCCATTGTTTCGTCTCTTATATAAATCTGACCATGGAGTTGACTTTGGCGGAAAGCTGAAGGTGATTGCTGATACGCTGTCCCAATCAGTGGCGCCTGCACAACCCAATCACGTTTGCGAGGGAAACAACAAATTGAGGGTTTCCGAGATTTTTCTTTTTTCCTTTTTTAATTATTTTTTTTAGAAGTAGTCACGGGTAATCAGTACTCACGGTTATGGATAGAAATGTAGCGGAGTAAAGAGTACAATATTTGTCTCTCAAATGTACTTGAGTAAAGTCATGAGTACTCCCCAAAAATTATACTCGAGTAAAGTACAGATCCCTCAAAATTGTACTTAAGTACTGTACTCAAGTAAATGTACTCCGTTACTGTCCGGCTCTGTTCAAACGGCATTTCACCATTTCATTTGATAAAAAACGATAGTAAAATTCACACAGCAACCCATAGGTCTTCATACCAGCCTGCCAAAATTTCGGTTTAACTTGAAGAAATTATGACAGAAATATATTACTATTGAAAAGTTGAAATGCACTGTAATTATACAGTTAATTAAAACATTATTTTTAAAGGATTTTTAGCCCATGTTTTAATTTAAACCTATGTTTGCTTGCCAAAAAATAAGAGGAATTGTTTAAATTTCGTTTGATTACATTGTATAAGATTAATTAAATTGCTAACGCTTTATGGTATTCAATAAAATTTTTACAATGTTAGTGACCTATGAAATGTTTTTTTTTTTTTTATTATTCTGTGTTGTCAGTTTTAATTTTCAGTAATCTGTGTTTTATGATTTAATACAAATGTATTATTGAAAACACTGGTAATCAAATGAATGTCTATAATTAGACAACAATTGTTATCTAATTATATAATATATCATTATTGTATTATTAAAAAATGTGTAATTTCAAATCCAATCCAGAAAAATTAAAGCGGAATTTGCGGAATTATTAAAGTGGATTTCATAGGGCCCTTGATGTGTCATTTGCTGTGACACATTTGTCACACTAAATATTATGGGCACCGTGTATGAATAAGCATGAAAGCATGTGGTTTCAATCAACCACATACATATTACGTACCTGAGAAGGCTTTGTTCAGTTGTGCTCATTAACACACTCACCAGCTTTGTTGTTAACTAGCTGCAGAATGAGAGGCCTGCGGGTGACGATGCCTGAGCCTCGGGGAAGGAAATCCCTGTAAAAAAACAACGAGAGAAAGAGAAAGTGAGTATGGATGGACGAGAGGCAAACACTCCCGAGTCATTCATAGCAAATTTCAGCTCAATTTTCAGGGGTGGTGAGTTTGATCAAATTATTCATGAGAGAGGAGCGAAGGTTTAGGGGCAACCTCTTTGCATTCATATCAGAACACACACACAAACCAAGACGCTATCATGGTCCCTTGTAGCAATAAATATTAAAACATGGTGGCACCTTTTGAAGGCCAACAATTCCAAAGAGGCTGCAATGCTTTTGCAAATGAATGGCCACAGCCGTATCTTGCAGCCAAATCAGGGTACATTTAATAACACTGTTGCGTATTATAAACACCCTCTGAGATCAAACTGTGAGCAGAGAGCAGTTTCAGCCCTTTACACTCACAGATTTAACAAAGCACAGAGGACAGAACAGGTACGGTTTTAATGGTAATATCAGGAAAAATGAGCCTGGCATTCAATCAGCCCACAATCAGAAATGCAAGTATGACACACACACACAACCAAATTGTGAACAAACAGCCCTGTTGCACACGCACATAATGTGTCCGTGTTACTGTGGTGGTTACAGCCTCTAGTACTCAAGGGGGCGACAGAGTTACCTTCAGATGTTGCTAGCTATAAACAAAAAAGTAGCATGTTATTATTTAAGCATTAAATAGACCAGATACATTTTCAGCACAAAAGTATATAGCATTAGCGCAACCATAACAAAAATAGCAATGTACGCTAGGAGATTTACAAGATTATTTACAATTAAAATGCAATAATTTAAAGTCCCTCTGTAGTAAAAAATTGTATCCCTTAAAAACACCCAAAATGACATTAGAAAAAAAAATCTTCATGCCTTAAAATAGCTTGAATGCAACTCTACACCCTTGCTTCATTTAGTACGAGGACCCATATGCAAATGAGCCCTGCCTCCACTCACTCACACAGGCTCGTCTACAAGTTGGTGTATCAGAATGGTAATGCGTTTTATGTATCGCTCTCTACAACGTTGGACACATTACGGTAATTAATATGATTAGCCTTTGGCTTGACTACGTTATCAAACAGCTAATAATGTGTTGGTAATGTTACACAAACCATGTTCCCGTTCGCCATCTCAGTCAGACTGCTGCCTTCTAACAATCAGTATCCTTAGAAACACTTCGAACAACTCAGAACGTCAGTGGAGAAAGACATAATATACATAATATACATAATGCACCCGCTATATTGCTAAATCTACACGATTTTCCATATCAACAGAAAAATAACCCCGATATAACCTGGCTTCTCTTGAGACATCACTGCATTGCAGCAGCTAATGATAAGGTAAAACCCACCCACACGTTGACTTGATTGGTTACAACAAGGTAGTTTGTGACGTCAGAAACACCAGCGATTTCAAAGCGTGTTTTTGATACGGTCTTTTTTTCACTGCATTTTTAAGAAAAAAAAAAATACTCTAATGGTGTTGACTAATGAATTTACACATGGTTTGTCTTAAAGCATATTAAAACAACACATAGACATATAATCAACATTAAAAACGTAATTTTCACCAGAGGGGGACTGTAAAACACCACGAGGCATCAGTTATGTTTTTTTAGTTTGCCTCTAGAGGTCGTTCTCGTACTGTGTAATGACAGCAGACCTTCTCAGCCGCTCCTGCAAAAGGAGACAAACGGGAAAAACTATTGGTGTAGATTATTGTCCTTAGCCGATAGTTCCAGAAATCGGTTATCGGTACCGATAAATTGGCAAAAAAGATTTATCGGTCAACCTCTAATATCTAGGAAATTAACCAAACAAACTAGCTCTGAGATTAATCACAACATTGCAAACCTTGGATGAAAAAAAAATTGGCTATTTGAAAATTAGACAAAATGTACAAGAAGACTTGATATTCTTTGATGAGGGAATATGGTTCTCATTAGTGCTGCCGCGATTAGTCGACTTAGTCGACGTAATCGACCATGCAAATTAGTCCGGCAATTTTTTTAGTCGACGTGTCGTTTTACTATTGACCGCTATTTATTTTTGGTCTCCCGTCACAAACAGCTCACTGTAATTCACCTCCACACACCAGTCTGTGTGCCGTGCGCGCCCTGCTGGTTTATCTGCTATCATTTTCCTTCACGTTCCCGCCCACCTTCACTGCTTTGATATGAAAAATTGCGGAGGCAGGTGACGGAGCTTTCACAGTGGGCTCGTTTGCTGCGGTCCGAGCGCGAGCGCGAGCGCGATTGTTCCCGGCGCCCTCCGCAGCGTTGGTCTGGTTTCACACTCAATTCTTTCGAACCCTGTTGAGTTTGCGTGCATCTTATGCCATCGCAAACGTGCACGGCGCATGATAGAAAACAGAACGCGGGTCAATAGTATATTGTGTTTTTCAAACGGACTCTTTTGAGGAGACAGTGGATTTCCAAATGTGTTGCCCTGATTGCACGCGCAATGCGCGAATACACTGCAGACTCAACTCTCGGGTATCCAAGGTAAATCATAAACACTATCATCCCTTACATGTGTTTTATTTAACTAAATGCATCATAATCAGCTAAAACGCATGGGCAGGTTACTTAACTTCCTGAACAAGCGCTCCCGAGTCCGTGTTGCTTTCACATTCACGCGAACCGCGGCACGGGCCCGCCATGCACGCAAGTGTAAACGCGAGCTACATAACTGCGTGCCTGCCTGCTTTCAGCGCGACTCATAGTGGGCTAGTCCAGACTCTTTCAATTCAATTCCAATTTATTCGTATAGCGCTTTTCACAGAAAATGCATTGCATCTACTTTACTATTCAGAGTGATGTTATCAGTTATGCTTTTCAGAAATGTACATAAATTAATCATTATTAGCTTACTGTACATTTTTTAAGGCAGAACAAAGAGCTAATTTAAGTAATACATACATGTTTGTTATTAGAGGATTAGATTAGGACTCTGACTAATATGGTATAGCCTAATGGAAATGCAGATACTTAATGCTTAGATTGTTAATACATAATGTTTTTGAACAGGTGACATTTTATGTTTTGGCCCTTCAGTTGAGTTCAAAATAAAATGGACACAACGAAATAAACACTTGATTTTTTTTTAATTAGTCGTTTAGATTAGTCGACTAATCGAAAAATTAGTCGAAAGATTAGTCGTTAGAAAATTAGTCGTTAGTGGCAGCACTAGTTCTCATACCACAAAGCAATCAGACTGCACTGGCCGTGCAATAGATCCTGAATCAGTATTGCCTCACTGCTAAGTAACGTACATGGGACGACTTTTACAGTAAACGTTTTCATTTTCTAACCCCAAAGGCCCAGTCACACCATGGAGTGGACAATAAAAACGATAACTATAACTTTCAAGTTTTAATAATTGTTCTAATTCTATGAGTAGAAGTCCAGAGCACAACGATAACAACACAGAGGAACATTATAGAAATACTTTCAGAATGATTTTTTTCCAGCTGATGTGCAATAAAAACATTGACAACCAATTATTACAGTATTTAAAGCAGCAGGGAGCAGATCATAACTAACCACTTCTCAGTGTCTGCGCATGCGTCGTGTCGCTCTCGTGAACGCACATCAGAGGCCCACACAGAAGGAAATGAATAGTTGAATAAAGTCGTTATTTTTGTTTGTTTTTTGGCCCACAAAAAGTATTGTCGTCGCTTGATAAACTGAAGGTTGAGCCACTGTAGTCACTTGGACTATTTTAACGATGTCTTTAATAACTTTTCTGGGCCGGAAAGTTTCGATCCCTTAAGAAGCCTATGAAGGAGTGAGACAGCTCTCAGATATCATCAAAAATATCTTAGTTTGTGTTCCGAAGATAAACGAAAGTCTTACGGGGTTAGAACAACATGAGGGTGAGTAATTACTGATAGGATTTTCATTTTTGGGTGAACTAACTAACTTTAACTAACGCATAGGCCTATACAACTACTTAAAGGGATAGTTCACATAAAAATAAAAATTCTGCCATCTTTTATTCACTCTAATGTTGTTGCAAACCAGTATGACTTTCTTAGAACAAAATTCTTCAAAATATCTTCTTAGAAGAAAGAAAGTCAGAAACAAAAGAAAGTTTGGAAAATGATTTGTTGCAGGGTGCATGATGACTGAATTATATTTTTGGATGAACCAATTCTTTAACAACTCCTGCGCTATAAACAGGTCTGTTACCATAACAAAGATTTCTGTAAAAAAAAAAATACATTTTAGAAACTACTCAAACTGTCGATCTACCATGAGAGCAGCTGACCTGAAATATAAATTTGAACGTAGAAGAATTAGTTTATACTCTGAAAATTTGCATTCATTTACTTGCGTCCGATATGTTTCAGGCCTTTGGGACACTATAAAACCACATGATGAAATGCCTATGATGTGTCTTTTTTTTCCAAATGGGAAGCTTTGATGGCATCCCACATGCTGTGGGTGTGTTGAGCGTGTCTGCGGGTTCGAGAGTCGTCCAATCACAGCATGTCTTAATGAGTAAGCCTGTCTCTCCATGAGTTCCTGCTCTACATCTGGTCCTGATCAAAGCCAGTGCAGTCAGCTGTGAATCCAACAGCCATTTCCCCGAAATCACCAGCCCACCTAACGCACAATGCAGCAGAGCCCGAGGGGAAAGACAAACCATGCTTTAAAAACACACACACAGACAGTAACACAAAAAAAGAAGGGTCATACACAAAGAGATGATGAGACAAAACATGGCTTGACAATAAGGATTGCCCAATGGCCTGGGGCCAGCGAGAAAGACGCTGAGGTTCCTGCTGTCACTGGAATTGTCAGTGCCCAGACTGCTGTGTTTCCATGAGGAGTTTATCATTTCCAAATGTTTAAGTCTTGCCAGCTTAAAGGTGCAGTAAGCGATTTCTGAGAAACGCTGTTGATATTTTAAATCACCAAAGCAAACACACCCCTATCTTGATAGCTCCACCCCCAAATTCACACCATCACACATTTTTTGACATGACGTGCCACAACTGTTTGAGGCGGTCTACACTGGACAAATCAAAGCAAAAATTCTAAACTACATTTGTCTTTCTTAACGGGTGCATGATGGTATTGCAGCGTTCATTGTAGCGCGTAGCATTGCAACACCCTGTTCGCTTAGTCCCGTTTAATCTCTGAAGGTCTAAATGCAGCAAACTGTGGCTTGCACTTATGTAACAGAAGCTGAATGTCTTTTTCCATGTAAAATTTCATGGTCAAACTTCGGCTAAACACCCTCTGGCTCCGCCTATTTTGGCCACGCCCCAAACTCGTATACAGTCTGATATGTTATAAAGTCCCCCTGTGGTGAAAATCAAGTTTTTAATGTTATTTATGTCTATGTGGTAGGGGTGTAACGGTTCACAAAATTCACGGTTCGATACGATACAGTGGTGTCACGGTTCGGTACGTTTTCGATACAGCAAAAATGCCAGGGAAATTTCTCATTTATTAAAAGAAAAATTATTTTTAAATAAATGTGAGTTTTCCTACATGTTGAAACTTTTATTTTTATAAATGGGGGTAATCTTTGAAGGATGAGCAAATAATGTATAATATTTGTTCACATAATATTTGACTTTTGAAGTGCTGGAAATAGATGTGTGACGTACCAAGCGTGCCGCACAAGCCCTCAAAAGTGATGCCAAAACATCTCGATCGCCCCCCAGAGGCCGGTCCTAGTATAGGTCATAAACCCCGCCTCCCCATGTTATTCAATGGGACGTGAGACCAACTAAACAATTCAATTACACTTCATATATCCTTTTCCCAAAGATAGTTTCTGTCATTTACTGTAGTTTCTATCACGTTGATGTAATTTCAAGTGTTTTTTTTTAGAATACGTTTGTTTTTAGTTAGTTATTTGATGCTATAAAAACGGTGCTGTGACATCATGATTGACAGCTGTGATTGACAGGTTCTCTGTGCGAAGTAGTCACTGAAGCACCAACGGACTTTTTTTCATAATGTTGACTATGTGGTTAGTAGCTCTATTTACCTTATTTTAACGAAGTACTGCAATCACCAGACATCATTGGAGAGGAACGGAGCAGACAGAGGCCACTTAAGAAAAGTGCAGGGGCGTGTGCTTGCGATTGATTCTGCTAGAGTGAGGGCAGGGCCTTGATTTCGCGGCTTTACTTCCTGCTCACGACTGCGCATGACTGGTCCCGAAAACGCAAGTGCGCAGACTCAAGTTCCAAGATGTCAGCGCCATATCGGGACTCTGGCGGCTTCAGTTCTCTCCGATGGAAAAGAGCGAAGGGGCGTCGTCCATCTTTTTTACAGTCTATGTGACGTACTTGAAAGCATTTTACTATTTCACCCAAACTTCCATGGTTACAGTTAGCGTTACTACATTAAATCCATGGTGAATGTTGCTGATCTGTGGACTTAATCCTATAACTAGTTCATTCATGGCACGATGTTTCTCCTGGTTTGCACGTCAGCGCTGTTTGATCCGTTAATAACAGAGACATTTGAATGTTTCTCACTAGATTTTGCAGCGATGTTATTACTTCTGTGGAGAATTTAAATACTTTCTTTACTGGATCTCTCAGCGCTGTGTATTAATCATAGACAGGTAGTGACAGTGTCGCTTGATCAAGATCGGCTCGCACTGCACTGACATTGGCCCAAACTGATAAACGGTCCGTGAAGCACCAAATAATGAGTTTCATTCCGCTTTCATTACGTTTGCCATTTGATCCTGCGCAACGTTGTGGTGGTTATTAGTCGGCAGGATAAATAGTCCAACGAATCGTTCGGTTTAATGCGTATTGTGTACCGAACCGAAAGCCTCGCACCGAACGGTTCAATACGAATACGTGTATCGTTACACCCCTACTATGTTTTTAACATGCTTTAAGACAAACCATGTGCAAATTCATAAGTCAACGTCATTGCTGAGTATTTTCTCCTTAAAACTGCAGTGAACCAAAGACAGTCTCAAAAACACAGTTTGAAATATCTGGTGTTTCTGACGTCACAAACTACCTTGTAACCAATCAGGCTCAACGTGTGATCGTCAACGAGTGGATCTCTGAGCTGGTGTGAGTGAGTGGAGGCGGGGCTAATTTGCATATTCACAGCACAACGTATACTAAATGAGGCAAGGGTGTAGAGTTACATTCAAGATATTTTAAGGCATGAAGAATTTTTTTCATGGAAAAAACTTTTAAATATGTCATTTTGGTGATGAAATACGAGTTTTAAGGGATAAAATTATTGACTACAGGGGGACTTTAAGTGAACGTAAACACTTGGGAACTTAATCATTTGAATCTTATATTAGTTAGCCTAGTAGTTTTTTGCCGTAGTATCAAAATC
This sequence comes from Tiaroga cobitis, assembly GCA_030578255.1. Classification (NCBI taxonomy): domain Eukaryota; kingdom Metazoa; phylum Chordata; class Actinopteri; order Cypriniformes; family Leuciscidae; genus Tiaroga; species Tiaroga cobitis. Next base: position 40,753,611 of record CM060593.1, read on the forward strand.
TGAATCGAAAATTGTGAAATTTCACTGTCATAATAAGCTAATTGATACAAGGTAACATGGGAAAACCAGCAAAAACAATAACATTTTGTTGATTTCCGGTGGGGCCAGTGAAAATTTCCATAGCGTTGAGCCCTGCAAAAGTAAGCTAGTGCTTTCAAGTGTGGCCTATGTTAAAGACAGCCCGTTTGGCTGCATGAAGCACGTGGCTGTACGACAACGGCCAATGCCTGGAGGGGGAGAAGGGCGAACGAAAACAGGCCATTGAGAGCTGTGTGCTGGCATAACCCCGCATCCATGGCTCTCGACTTACACCCACTCTGCCAGCAAAGTCAAACACCTACACACACCCACACACACTCATTAAAAAAGATGCCCAGTAAATACACACGTGCGCAACGGACCGAGGCGCTTCGCAAATAGGAACAAATACCCATATGGTATATGCTACGAGAGCTCCGGAAGACTTCGTTTCTCGCTTATTTCCAGAGCAAACAGGCAGGTGGGCTGCTGTCCATTATTCATGGGCTTTAAATGATAGAGGAGGCTGAGCAGATTGTGTATCATTTCATCCATTATGCATGCACAACCGCAGAGCGGCGCAGAGAGAGTGGAAAGAGACCGGGAGGGACAGACAGGACTCGCGGCTCCTGCAAAATCTCTCAGGGGGGGCAAATGTTTGGATGATTGATAAGGTTCACCCATGCATGCAATGAATAAATTAACAGCTTAAGCATGTAAAGGCAACTTCACTTATTTAATATTAATGAAAAATAATGACTCTTACAATAAATCTCATTGTTTGTTTCTATACTCACTATTATTACACTGCTTACATCACATTACTCGCTTAATACACTGCGTTCGCCATGACGTCGTTCAAGTTCAACTGGCCTCCACTCGCGAGTCGCGAGATGTGCCAACAGTCTCTCTCGCTCTCGTTCTCGTTCTCGTTCTCTTTTTTATTTTAATTTTTTTCATCACATTTGATAAAGATATTAAAGTAGTGTTTCATTTTTTCTTGTTGTTCAAATTCGAAATTGTTTTCAAATATTATTTGTCACTTAATCTTAAAGATTTTTAATAGTGTGTGTTTGTTCCCACCAATCGCTGCACAAGTTAAGGATACGTATGATGACGTAAGCACGTTAGTGCGAGCCCTCCCGGAACCCATAGAGAATGCATTGCAGTGCCTCCAGTTCGGGAAAAAAAACATCTTTGAATGTAAGTCTATGGGAACACTGTGCGATTCTCAGCCAGAGTGAAATCGCCCAAAAAGAGGCGGTACTCCACAGAACGTGACATGACGCTGATTTGACTATATCCAGACAGTGAAAGCTAGCGTAACTCTGTGGTTGAATGAGATTGTGAATGTAATTGAAAAAGTCCCTTTCATTCATACTTTGGTGGTGCGTCACCCAATCGCCCTAATAAAGAAATCGCCCCTGCCAGCGTGAGTCTCCGTCCACCAGCTAATAACCTGCTCTCATTATACAAAATATGAGCGTGCACAGAACAGAACAGCTCGGAAGAGTTCACTCATTATAGAGAGGATGGGTCATGGAAAACAGCATTTTTCTTGTTTATTTGAAATACGAGCGCGTAAACCCGCCAAGAATGGATCTCGTTCAGCCCAAAATCAAAGAGAAAGAAATGAGAAATAATGGAAGCCTATTTTTTGGGCCATTACGTTTTTCTAGACTGATTTAACATTTAAAGATATCACCTGACAGATATCACTGAAAATAGATGTGCTGAGTAATCACATCTGTCTCGATGAAAAAAAAAAAAAGTTAGCCCTCACTTTTTTAGCCAATCAGAAAACTCTAGAAATGACTCTAGAGACTCCGGCATTTGTGTGTGGCGGTGGTGCTTTACAGGGGATGGATTTAAAGATGTACCCTTTTTGAGAGCATTTTAACAGTGTTAGTATATAGAACGGTAAAGCACAGCATGCGATGGAAGCTTGTTTCCACCACAGAATAAAAAAAATAACGGTAATTGCGATTTTTACATCATAATAATGACTTTTTCTCACAATTGTGAGTTTACATCTCACAATTCTGACTTTTTTTTCCTCAGAATTTTATGTTTATAGCTCGCAATTCTGACTTTATAACACGCAATTGGGAGACATGAAGTCAGAATTGCATGATATAAAGTCGCAATTCTGAGGAAGCAAGTCAGTCTTTTTTTTTTAGCTTTGGACTTAAAGGGTAACTAAACCCCTGGTCAGCGCCTGACTCCATCCACTGGCAATATTTGAAAAAATGCTGGAAAAGTGGGGGGGGGGGGGGCTGTGCACCTGAGACGGGTCTCTCTGTAGGCAAGGGCGTGGTTAGCTGGTGCCTGCTTACATCACAGGGCACCACGACTTCCAATAGGAAAATTCAACTGCAGTAGCCACCGTTCAACCTAAAGAGGGCAGCACACAGACGTATTTACACCATATATTGTAGAATTAAAACACTTTATACCCAAATATCAAAAAAATTACTTGAATCAATGAACAGCATTAATAAAGCCCCAGTCTTACAGATCATTAACTTAAAAAAGTTGTTTTAGGGTTTAGTTACCCTTAAACTCACAATTGCGAGTTTATTTCTCACAATTCTGAGAAAAAATGTCAGAATTGCGAGATACAAACTCATAATTGCGAGAAAAACTTCTGACTTTATAACACGCAATTGCGAGGTTATATCTCACAATTCTGACTTTAGCAGTCATTTTTGTATTTTTGTAGCAGTCATCCACCTCTCAGATTTAATCATAAATATCTTCATTTGCGTACCGAAGACGAACGAAGGCCTTACGGGGTTGGTACAGCATGGGGGTGAGTAATTAATGACTTAATTTTCATTTTTGGTTGAACTAACCCTTTAAGTCTCTTATGCACTCCAATCATTTATTTGAAAAATATACAGTAAAAACAGTAATATTGTGAAATAGTTTTTACAATTTAAAATAGCTATTTCTATGTTAAAATACTGTAAAATGTAATTCATTCCTGTGATCAAAGTTGTATTTTCAGCATCATTACTCCAGGCTTCAGTGTCACATGATCCTTCAGAAATCATTCTAATATGATGATTTGATTATTATCAATGTTGAAAACTTTTCTTTTCTTTTTTTGTGGAAAGAAAGTGTGAAACATTTTTCAGGAATCTTTGATGAATAAAACCAAACAGCTTTTATGTGTGTGTATAGTTAACTTGACCTAACCATGGTAATGAGGAGCCATATAGCCATTCATGGTTATGATCTTATGCTTCAGTTAAACTAGGAACTATGTTAAAATATTCATAAGAGTGAGCACACAGTGGAATCAAGGGCTTTAGAGCTGGACCTCCATGAATAATGGACCAAACTATCATTTTTCTCCTCTGATTGTTCGGAACAAATCTGGCCTTGTTTGCCTTTATGTATTCAAGCGATGACTTAAATCATTAAAAGCCTGATGAAAGGGAAGCTAAGAAGATATATCTGTGAGAGAATAAGAAACACAATGTAAGCTGCAGTCAGAATATTTTAACGACCTTCATACATAAGCCAAGTTATAGTTTGACTTCCCACATTACAAAGTATGGTAATAGTGATTTCGATTCAAATAGACTGCAGCAATTAATATTTTGTCAAAACTTTAGTAAATTATATGTTATTTTATTTAGTTGTCTGTTATCATGGGAGAATTTTGATCTCTATTTAAAAATAAATAAATAAAAAATTCTTAATTTATTCTCTAGCTGCAACTGAAGCCGCCTTTTCCACTGCAAACGACATTCGCAGTCGCACGAACTTTGAAACTGGTCGTGAAGCAACCATTACCTCGGCTTATTCCCCATGGTAAAATTAATGTATTCACACAAAACAAATGACCCTCAATACATCTAAAATAAAATAAAAAACAGTAGATTTTATAGAGCTAATCAACTTAGAGATGCACCGATTGATCGGCTGGTGACCGGAATCGGCCGATTTTCACGTGATCGGCCATGATCGGCGACCGGCCAGTCAGTCTGACATAATCCGATTTTATGCCGGTCAAATGCACTCGGGCGCCGCATGATTAACATCGCGCAACATCAGCATCACACGTGCACATGTAGGAAACCTCATGAACTACGGCCGTTTCACACCGCAAGGTGCAGCGCGGTTTTTTTTTTGTTCGCCGTGCATGTTAATCAATGGCTGTGTCCGAAGTCTCCACTCAAACCACTACTCCCTAACCCCTATGTAGGGGGTAGAGAGTAGAGCACTATATAGTGAGCTCACCAGCATAATAGAAACACCACTTTCGGACTAGCCTAGAAATCTAGACGCACCCTAGCGGCAGCAAAAATTATTTTGCAGCCAGTGTGGTCTAGCAACTCTCCGTTGGCTTTCGAAGTGGAAAAACCAAACTCTGGTCAGGCCAATCACATCGTGTATAGAGTTGGTGGGCAGGCTTAACACAATGACGGCAGAGTTGTGACGGTTTTGCGCCGTGATTTCCATTGGTGATTTCCCTGCTACTTGAAAACAAACAAGATGCTGCTGGCGAACAGCGGTCTTTCGATTCGGCTTTGGCCGCGACTCTGGATGACTTGGAGTTAAGAGAACGTCACTTAAGTCATTCTTAAAAAAGGAAGATGTGTTCGGAGTTTTGACGACCGGATACGGCAAAAGTTTAATATATCAATAGCTCCGCTGGTGGGAAAACGCATGGGACTCACTCAGCCAAAGCCATTCGTTGCTCTGGTTGGTTAGCGCTATCCTATGGCGTGCAGAGGGATATTGAAAGACAACCGTTTATCCCGCCCCTCGGATTGAGGTATGCCAATTGTGAGTTCCCAGACCTAACATCTTGATGTAGGTCTGGCTTGCCAGAATACTTTCGGACACTACTCGATCGTCTCTCGGCGCCGTTGATTACGGCATTACTGTCGCACTATTTAAACGCGCCATCATCTGTCAGCTGGTGCCGAGCCAGCTCTGGTCTAAATAGATTTTTTTTTTATAAATACATTACATTATATTGAGCTTATTTCTCCAAAATTGTCAAATTAAAAGTAATTTCTGGCCGTTTCTGTTATAATGCGTTACTCCATACATGATTATAACTTATAAACATAAATAAAATTAATACACATATTTCATATATTTTCATTTTCGCGCCACACCGTTTTCTCTTGCCTGTCGACATTAGAAGAAAAAAAACAGATCTACGTTATCAAATATCTTGCTCATAATACTCTTAATAAAACAGCTTTTAGACTCTGTGGAGATGCCACTCAATATTTATCTTTTTTGTTTGTTTGTTCTCGTGATTCAGAAGATTTCGCGGATTAGCAAAAGAAACAGGATTTCTAGACAGAAAACGAACATAACTTACATTTGTATGACAAATTCGTATTGTCGCGCTGCTCTCCTTGACGTCCATCCGCCATTTTTACGATCAGCGCAATGCATGATGGTATGTAGGGCTTGGGTTAGTGACCATCGGTTGTACACTACTTTTCAAAATGCATTCTGGGATACATTGAGTGGACTATATAGGGTATAATAATCATCACTATACATTCGGACAGCACTACAAAATGGCGAGCTCACTATATAGTCCACTATATAGTGAGTAATGGGAGATTTCGGACACAGCCAATTCACACCGGGAGCCGGAGCAGCGCGTGAGCGTCGAGCAGGAGCGTCGCGGGAGCAACAGTGAAGCGTGGGTTTCGGCGCCGAATCTATTTTTGCTGCGCTCAATTTAAGTGGAAGCACACTTTTGATGGACAAAATAAATATGATTTCATCCAAAAAGTGCCCAAAATGCAAAGAATTTGCATGTCTGGTGGTTTTCAACAAGAACTGAAGTAGGCTAGGCTATGTCAGAAAGACAATGAAGACTCAAAAATATTTATAGAAATTTTGCCCATTTAAACTTGTTTTTATTATTTCCCAATCGTTTCCCTGCACATGCTCCACTTGTCCTGTTTAGCTTGGCTGGACATGTGTCAGATGAGAGAAGAACTGTTTGAGAAATATAACTTGCCATTGATATACAACAAGTGATTGCAATAGGCCTGTGTGTGTGTGTGTGTGTGTGAGAGAGAGAAATATTTTTATACTGCAAGGCTATATTTATTTAATTTTTATTTGTTATTTATATATTATTTTATTGCCATTACCTGTTTTCATACAGAAGTTTAGTTTGCTAAATATATCAACATTTTTTAATTGGATATTGGATGTGAAAAGGAAATGATTCTTCCATAACACTGCACTTTAGATGTGTGAGAATTTCCCACACTAGGAGTCATTTATATAGTTCTATTTTATAGCGATTATCTGTTCAAAAAATGTTCTATGCAAAATGTTCTATTAAAGAGAAGATAAAAAATAAATATTTGTGTGTGCTGTAAAGTGGTTTGAAAAAATTAAGTCGGAATCGGCTAAAATCGGTATCGGCAGGTCAAACTCAAGGAAAAATCGGAATCGGGATCGGCCTAGAAAATTGTAATCGGTGCATCTCTATAATCAACAAATATTGATTTAATAATTCTAAAATAATGATCTCAGCCATGATTATTTATAACCGCCATTTTACAGAAATAGTGTTTACGGAATAACTTTAAAGTGTTAAAAAAAATATTGGTAATTCGAACTTAACACATCAGGTCGTCCGTTCGCATACGATCTAGCCGCAGAAGTACAAAAATTTCAATGCATTTGAAGAATGTTGATGAGGTTTTTTATGTTACACAGAAGAAAGTAAGTTTTACAGGTTTGAATGAATCCTGGGAATCCAAGGAACCAGGAAAACCAATCCAACCCAATTTGAATGATCAATACATGTTCAGTGTTTTCATCATGAAAACACAAGTTTCTGTACACAGAGATCAGCCAATCAAAACAAAGACATTAATGATGCAAAAGACAAATGCAAGACTTAGGCCCCGTCCACACTACTGGGTTTTCCTTTAAAAACTAAGTAATTAAAACAAATACGATCTCCGCCCACACCAGCGTTTTATCTGCGTATTGAAATTGATCTCCGTCCACATTAAAACGACTGAAAACGCGGATCACGTGACCATTCATCAACACTGGGCATGCGCGTGCCGGTGTAAACGGTGGCTGATGACACCCAATCATAGAGCCGAGGATGAGCCTCTGCGTCAGCGTTTCGAAAGTCCTCCGTTTTGTCCCGTCTTCACTAAAACGCCCTCCGGAGATTCAAAACGCAAAACCGAGCTGCAGCGTTTCTAAACTTCTCCGTTTTAGGTCTTCGTTTTTTCCGTTTTAGTCTGGACGGGAGGTGCAAACGTAGCCAAAGGTCTCCGTTTTTAACCGAAAACGCAGTAGTGTGGACGGGGCCTTAAAGGTACAGAACCAAAAACATGCTGTTTAATCCTAATCAACAATGAGAGGGTGGAAGATGGTCATGTAAAGTGCATATTTTTGGACGGGATCACAGTACCATCACTATAGTGTTCTGAACCAGTTCTCAATGGTAAAAAAAAAAACACTTTTTGTGGAAGCAACATTTGGAATAACAAAAAAAAAAAAAAAAAAAAAATGTTCAACTTCCTTTATCTTATACAATTCATAATTAATGACTGATGGGTTCAGTAACAGTTTCACATTTGTCACAAAACAGCCCGTGGCATTATCTGCCTGCCTTACACAAGGGTCACGCTGTGTTCTCGCTCCAGTTTTATACTCCTCCCAGAGTGAACAACACAGCTAAATGAACAACAGCCCCACCTAAAGCAGCCGGCGGAGCCAGATAGCAGAAGTCACGCAGAACAATGACATCAGCCCTGCAATAAACAGCCATGATGGAGGCGCTGGCATGCAATCGGATCAAGTCGGTTGAAACCAGCAGGAGAAAGATCTTTAAAATCCAGTTCGGCAGGATGAAATTTGACCAACAATCTCAACTCATTCTACTTGGCATGTTTTAACGGCAGATGCGACACGGATTGGGCTAATTAATGTGTAACTTACTAATGTTTACTGAGCTCTGATTGTGTCCGTTAGATGAATAGTGCTTTTGTTTGTTAATTCCCAGCTGTCTAAATGTTAGTATGGCGGATAAAGGCCCGACAGAAGGTCAGAGAGCTTGCTAAAGCACTAAGGTAACACTGTTGCTCATAATGTGGCATGCAGTTTTTATTATTACATTTGAACTTACGTTGTTTATCAGACTCAACTGTGCTCCAGTGGTTATTTATTCAAATACGGTGTCGCCTATGTGCCCAATTGAGCTTTCTCTTAAGATGGCCCTACAATAAGGATGGGGGCCAGTGTGAAAGAGTTGAGTCAGCTGACAGAACAGTCTTGCCCGTATTGGGCCAATGAACTCAAGTCATAACGTGCACTTGCATCTCTAAATGCTTTTATGATAAGAAATGGATGTTCAGTCAGTTATATCTTACGGACAGGACAAAACATCTGATATGCTTAATTAGATCTGTGAATTTGTGTGAATGCGGTCTATGACCTGCCGCTGTCTTACAGTTAATCATTCTTAAAGGGGTTATGTGTAAGAATTGGCTTTTTGCATTGCCAATGTGTGAAAAGCTTGTGTTAACTTAAAAACCGAGACCTTCCCCGACTTCCTATGTGAAGGACTCCGGCTGGTGTCAACGGGAAAATCAAAAGGATGCGGCGTTTACGCGTGCTCCCAAGAACCTCTCTTACATTCACATGAAACAACTGCAGTGCGTACAATGTTCAGGATAATGCCGAAAGAGCTACTGTAATGTCCCCAAAGTCCAAACCATAGTCTTACATAGCCTATAGACTCAAATGTACTTTATAATCAAACTACCATAACTCTGTCATTTGAATTGCCTCATCTGTTGACTAGGGCTGGGTATCGATACCTTGACTTCAATACTGGTTCCTTTTTTTCTATACCAATTTTATGAAATCTATTTTAACACGATTACATTACATATTACCTAAAAATATGTAATGTTTTTTTTACAGACTCAATGACTCATATAGGCCACTGGGGGGCGGGATATATGCCTCGCGCTCAAGAGAAATATATGTTGAGCGCGTAAACGCAATGGTCAACAGCACTGAAAATGCTATGAGGGACATGCTGGTATCTATAGTGAACGTGTGTGCGCCTATAGCGATAAATGAAACTTTCATTTATAATACATAATCAGAGAGTATTTGTTTTCGATTCGAATTGGTTCGTTTAAAAGTAGACATTTCAAGCTTTCTATAGGCCTATTTCTCATGTCTGTTAGGCAAGTAGCCTACGAGTTTCGGTTCGTTTGTGACGCACTCCAGTTGAGTCTGAAGTGGCCTTTGGTATATTTACCCAGACTGTTTAATGCAGCTCAGAGGTGCCATGAATATGAACGAAAAATGAAATGATATAAATATTAAACTAAAACCGCCAGTAGGTGGCGGCAAGTCACTATCTTAATGAGTGAGTCATTGAATCATTTATTCAGACTGATTCATTCAAACGGCTGAATGAATGAATGGCTCACTCTATTTGTTAAACTGTAGATCCATTCAATAATGAAACAACACTGTGTTGCTCGAAGACATGGCTTTGTTTGAAACTATTTTCATTGGCGAAATTTTGCAAAAACGGACAATATTGTGTATAAAATGTATCACAATATTAATTTCTTGTTTACTGGACTGTTGTATAAAACCAATATCACATTAGCATCATGCGGATATTTAGGAGAAATCAGCACGCTTACTCATTTGAAATTGCTAAACTATATCATATGACATAAATACAAGACAAAGCCCCATACAGGGGAATTTTTTTGCCCTCATATCTAATTTTAGTGGCATTTTAACTATTCTAATTCATCACACAGTCATTTGTTGCCCTGCATCATGTTCGTAACTAAACTGCAGGTCTAGGCGTCTAGGCCTAAGGCGTTATTTTTTTTCCATAATTAATTGCACCCAAAAATATATAGTTGATCGACAGCCCTAATTGCAACAGATTAATAACATAATCAATTATTTTTTGTAACTTGTCAGTGACTAATGGGCTGTGTAAAGCACTGTATAATAAGGCTGGTCTCTGCTCACTTGAATTGCTTCATAGGAGGAGTACAGATAAGATACATTCAAAAACAGGTAGAGCAAGTGTCTCTGAATAGTGTCTCAAGATGGGTTTTAAAAAATGTTGACTATTTTTTACTTGCCAGGCCACTTTGGGGCATATAATAAACTATAATAAATAATAGATAGATAACTAGAAATAGTCAAATAAATCCTTATTGTTGAGTCATAAGTTCGATAACATCAGAAACATGGTTGAAAAAAAAAGGTCTGTTTTAGGGTTCAGTGCTTTTACTGCAAGTAAACCAAGTTAAATCCATGAAACAGCCCAAGCTCTGAACAAACTCAATAAACTGGAGCGAGTGAATTCAAACACCACCTGTGAGACACAACCCATTCCAGGAAACTATTCCCCTGAGCCTTATAGTCTTACAACTAAAGACTCATAAACAATAACCAATTAAGTTTACTGAACTCTCACAGCAGCACTAGAACATGCCTCGGAGCGCCATGCAAACATAGGCCTAATTTAAACCACTAAAGTCTTTCAGATGAAATGTAGCCTATGTTTGTCTAAGTCGGTGATTAGAAACGAGAGTTTCCAGAAATTCCTGATGAGCAGACAGGTGTCAGGTGAACGCTAGTGTGACTCCGTTTTGCCTCCCCGAAGGACGGACCTGCCCTGCCGCTATCATAAACACTGCACAAACACACACACAAACATGTTATTTCTATAAGCATGCATGCGTTTAACTAGCTTATGGAAACAATTCCCATTCTTTACAACAAAGCACTCTCATTTCCAGGTTTTCCATGGCAATACGAATCCTGTATATTGAGGACAGTGAATGTGAATGGAAAGTCTCTTTCAGGACATGTATCCTACATATGCATGTCACACCCACAAGCTTATCAAACAATGATTCATCTATGCAATCAGGCCCTTAGTTGTGATAAAACATGAAGAAATATGACGTCAGAGATTTGTGATGGTAATGAAGTTATGATGACTCAGACAGACGGCATTTCTATGACTTTCCAAAAGAGGAAAAAAAGACAGAGAGAGAAAGATCACACACACAGCAGCGTTAAACTAGTTTTCTGTCATTTAATTCCAAGGTAAAACACAAAGTACAGTGTTATAAACGTCCTTTAAAGAACATATTACAATCTTGACTGAGACCTGCAAAGTTAATAGCTGTGGAGATTATCTGTGAGTCTGTGAAAAAGGTCTGTTGTGGTCCATTTATATTCATACTTCACTAACAATTCCAAATTACAAGTGTAATTCCACACATTTCTGGGTTTAAACACACCTCCTTACAATGCCATATGAAAGTGAACAAATTACCACAAAAAATATTAGCCACAAATGCACAATAAAATAATATTTGATATGCTTAATGTTATAACTGATCATTATTATTATAATACATTTTTTGTTATTATTATTATAATATAAAGCATATTGTCACTGTCAGGCAAAAACATACTCTACATTTCGTCATATATATATATATATATATATATATATATATATATTAGGGCTGTGCTCAGAATATCGATACAACGATATATCGTCATGAACTCCTGGCGATACGCGTATCGATACAGCAGCTGCCGTATCGATACTTTTGTGCTTTTGAATGTAGCCAATTCAGGGCTCCAATTTCGGCGCGGGACTGCGCATAATTTGAATAATTCCCGCAGTTTATAATGCGGGAAATTCCCGGAAACATTGATTCACTTTAGCATGTAGGTTGTAGTATTAGTAAATGAATCCACACAGATTATAAAATCAAATCAGTCATTTTAAAACTTTCTGTGAGACGCAATTTCACAAACAGCGTGAGTTCAATGCAGTGATGCGTCTCTCTCTCTCTCTCGTCTCGGGCAAGCGTCCAGCGCTGCAGCCGGTGAAACTACACGCTCACGGTTAGGAGTCGGGACATGACGAAATATTCACTTGCATAATCGGGCCATCGTGACTAAAGTTGACCATTTGCATGTCTTTAAGTCTTACCAGTTTAAACATTCAAACGATTTTAAACTATTCAGTAGGCCTACTTGCGCGCTCTTTGAGAGTTGGTTTTCTCTGCGTGCATACATAGACTAGAGTAAAGCCGCCTCACATACAGCTCGCGAGATTATATCGCTTTAACAGACTAAAACACGCAAAATGATGGAAAAAAATTAGTTCTTGGTAAGTATCCTCTAAACACAGTTGGTTATGTCTTAAATAAGCATAAAGATTTTTAACAGAAACGGCAATTCCCCGGTTGTATGATGAAGTTAAGCGAGATATTCTGCTGTCACTCTCTTAACCCTGAGCATGTCAATCAATTGTTGTTTCTGCATAAAAATTTGAAAATGTAATCATTTAAAATGATTTCAACGTAGAAGAAATGACTTTGTTTGGTGCACATTCCAACACTTAAGACCTGTTAAATACTAGGTGTTTAAAAGAGTTTGAGAAAACTAAGTTAAATTTAAGTTGCTACCGTTTTTGCTTTTATTAATGTTTTAAGTTTTGTTTAGTCATTGAGCAGTGTAGACATGCTTCAGTGTCACTATAATTGTAATTTCAGTTATTGAGGCAGACTTTAAAAGCATTTAAAAGCAGACTTTAAAAGGAAGAGCCATTCTAAGCTTTTTTATTCATTTAACTAATTGTTTTTCAGTTATCACAACTGTTATAACACTGGTTATTCAATAAGCAGATATTACTGTTACTAAACTCAGCTCAAAAGAAATTTAAATTCCAAATTGATCCATATCGTGATACATATCGTATCGTGGCTTTAGTATCGTGATACGTATCGTATCGTGACATTGTTGGTGATACACAGCCCTAATATATATATATATATATATAAATCATTACTATTGGTCATCCTTTGCATCTTTCTGTGGGGTTTTGCAAATATTTAACCAATGAAAAGTATTAAAAACAGCTTGTGACTAAACATCGTAACTCCATTGGCTCTCCAAACTGTCGGCCAAACCTCATAACGCCATGAAAACATAATGCGATTCACTTACATGCTGTTGTTCTTAAGATGGACAAAACACGCATGTCCAACATTCACTGGTCTAAAATCTCTAGCCATTTGAGGCAACCACTGCATTTCAATCACAACCCAAAGAAAGATGTTAAACACATGAAACATGAGCAGTTGTTTTTGGTCTTGACTTTAGATTTTTGAAATTATGCTACATAAGAAACACCTGCACAAAACAAAAACAGCAGACAGACTGAATGAATGAAAATGCAAATTCACTCTCTGACAGTAGGTGGCGCTTATGGAACAGTAGCGGTTTTGTTTTCTTGGTTTCCGCTGTATACAAAGCAGTGCTGTGCTTATAAACACTACTTTATGTGGAGGTAAGAGGAAATGATCGTATGGGTCAGGCAGGCCCCGCGGTTCGGCACGCATGTGATTCGCGGATTAACTGCTAAATTTAACCATCATAGAGTGAAAGTTTATCATTTGGACGTGTTTCGTCTTGCCAATTTACACATTCGAACAATTTTAAACGCAGAAGAAGAGACGACAACAGCGCTTTTTGTGTTTTAGCGCTCGAACACCGAAATTGATTCCACTTTCCCGTAGGGGTGGGAATCTCTAGGCACCCCACGATTCGATTCGATTACGATTCAGAGGGCTGCGATTCGATGCTAAATCGATTATCTGAATCTTTTTGTGTGACTATAAATACTTTGCTTTAAAAGTAAGTAATGACCCATAAAGAATTAACGTACAATAGATTTTATTAACATTGCAAAGAACCAACAGGAAAATAAATGTGTGCCTGAACTAGCAGCATACTTGTAGTAAATTAATAGTATAACAACGACCGGTACAGCCGAGTGTTTTTCCTCCTCTGGGTGGAAACGCGTCATATGGCTTCTCATATTTGTATTGTTTCCGAAATATTTTAGTTTTATTCTACAAAGCTTACAACTAGTGTGACTCTTGACTGTCCAGCTCCTTTCCCCCTTCAACTTCAGAAGCCAAAATATTTCCACACGTCAGCTTTTAACGAGTGTGTTTGGATCTCGCGCGCCATCGCGTCTCTGTTATGTGCACGCCACAGACGGTCCGGGCGGGCACTGCACTTCGCGCTTCAGAGTTCCGTCTTTTGCGTTCCGTCAATATTAAGTTATTATAAATATATATCTTAAAAAAAAATTTTTTTTTTGAAAATCGATTTTTGACATTTGTGAATCGATTCAGAATCGTCCACGTCCGCATCGCGATGCATCTAAGAATCGATTTTTTCCCCCACCCCTACTTTCCCGTTTCCTTGCCCTTTAACTGACACATAACACAAAATGATGTCTAAATACCTGTCTTGGCAAGTATTCTCTCATTTATGTCATAAGTGAACAGTTCGAAAAATACCGGATGTTTGTCAGTTTTTTCGGTCCGTGCAGTCGGGTCTTAAAGTGACAGCACACACCTAATATTCCTACTGTTGACGGTCATTAATATTAATAAAACAACAAAATATAGCTTTAACAAAGATGAAACTGTATTTAGTTTGAAACATGTCAGACCACACGCACATCATCGCTAGATTGATGTCCTAGCATAATGCTAATTCCAGTACTCAATGGGTTGCTGAAGCGCCTTCACTATCGTTCGTCAGCATTTATTTATTTTACTCTGTCATGGTAGTCCCGCGGAAACATCATAAAGGCAGGAGTATAGTGTGGTGCAGGTATGACATCACTTTGTAGGCCAAAACGCGGAAACTAGCTGGCATTTATAACACATCCTCCCAAAGTCTATGGGTTTTTTGAATGGGGTTATGGTTAAATGGCTGAAATAAGGTCTGTGGTGAACACACGCTCATGACTTTCACATTTTATTCTACAAAATAAAATACATCATCAGTATAACCCCACTCGTGATATCGTTTCTTGAAAAAGGCAGTTGCTAACAAGTGGCTAAATGGGACTACGGAGGCTGTTGAGGACATTAGACGTCATCACGCTTTTAAAACCTCACTTATAATTGTGCTCTTATAAACTATTTTAACTCAAACTCTCTGGGAACAGGTTTTTATATCAAAACAAAGAGTTGTGAACTTGTGAAGATTAGTGAGGGTGACGTTGAAGTCGTGGGACCGCGGTGTAGTTTGTTTATAGCCTACCTTTAGCTTTTTACTTCTGGCGACTGTATTTAGGCTTCAGAATTCATAAAAGTTGTCTTCATCTGTGAAAATTATCTTAATGGACAAAATGTGTAAGTATCATAAACAATCCTTCAGTCCCGACGCCCACTGTCATTTATGACTCACCATGACACCCTATACGCCAAACGGATCGGGCTGATATTATTGTGTAATCTGAGCCTGGCATAAGATGCCAAATATAGCTTTACCTAATGGTGTATGTCTAATTTCTACTCTCAGTTCCAACACTAATTGTTGATCCTGTAACGGACAAACCAGCCCAACCTGATTATGAAATCCAAGATAATGTTGCTATGCATCCTTTGCCACCAGGAAAACTTAAGACACCTCTAGGGATGTTAATGCAGGACAATATCATTGACAAACATACTGTAGCTTATTTTGCATGGATATCATATAAAACCTGTTTTTATCATGCATTCTTGTCCTAATAATCTCAAAACTGATAAATATATCAGTCTGTCACGACTAATCAGCGTCATTGACAAAGGAAATGGATACACGCAAGCTCTCAAGAGATGAATGTCTATGGGAAATGGAAACTGAGTTTCAGACAATTAGTCTGATTCATACTCTGTCCTCTGCTAAACATCATCAAGACTAAATGTATTCAAATTGGACCGGAGACAGAGCAGTCACATCAGGAAGACTGTGGGAGGAAATGAATGCAGGAAGGTGCAGCTCAAAATGCAAAAGAAATATTGACAGTAACAAGCGTCTTCTATATGCCTTCCTCCCCCAGGTGAGAGTGAGCAGGACTGATTCGGTAGTGGTGGGGTTTGAATTAGAGGCCTATCAGTGACTGCTGTCTGATACAGGTGTGGCTGACAGTGACCTAGGCTATGAATATTGCAAAACAGGCGGTTGCCTACACAAAACTCAAGGTCAGGTGGAACAGGATCACTCTCTCCTGTATACAATACAAAATACTTAATACAGCTTATTTTTCACAAGATAATTGCATGTACACAGTACTGAGAAGTGATTTGAAATGCACAGATATTATATGCGTGCACTTCAATAATTAATCTATATTAATAAACAAAACTAAATTGTCATAGTATGCAGAACTAGTATGTATCTAGTATAAGTGAACCGTTCAAATATGAGCTATTTTCAGAACCATTTTTATTTTTAATGATTTTTTTTTTAATTGATAATGGCCATTGCTGTAGCGCTTAAAAACCTAGTTCTAATTACTGTCTGTCTGTACAATGAAAATAATGCTGATCATTTATTTAATTGCAAAGTATTCATGCACCGCTTCTAAATGATTCTGATTTAAATAGAAAAAAAAATGAAATGGTCTATTACAATAATGAGAATCTAATTTAAAAGACCTTTAAAAGTAAGCATTACAATGATGCATTACGGCAATGATATATAAAGGCTACTTTTAAAACATTGCGATTTTTAATGAATTATGATTTTCTTCAAATAGTAATGGTCATAATTATCATTATTTTAATGCAAAAAAAAAACATTCTCATGGCATGCTATAATGTGGAAATAATATTGATATTTTTAAGTGTTTCTTCAAAGTAGTTGCAAAGTATATGTGACAATTATTCTGGTTTTAAAAAAGTATGTATACAATAATGAGAATCTAATTTAAATGACCTTCAAAAGTAAACATTACAATGATGCATTCACTGATCTATATAGAATAATTATATATATCAGTGGATGCATTATGGTGATGATATCCTATTTTAGGGCCATTTTTAATGAATTATGTTTTCATTCTTTCTCTTTCCAAATGGTCATAATTCTCATCACTGCAATGAGGAAATGACATATTTTATTTAAATTGCAATTTAAATCAAAATACTCAGAAGTGTATTACAATAATAAATGTAATAGAAAAATCTTCAAAAGTAATCATTTTGGTGTTTTATAGCAGTAATAACTTGATTGAAATGTGCTTATTACTCGTGAAAATAATCTCGCAATGGAAAAAGAATCGTTGCACTAACAAAACAATTACCGTGGTTAATCGCTGAAATTAAAAAATACCATGGTACCACTCTGTTCTCTGATGCACCTTGGAGTATTACGCAAATATCACGACACATAAATATCACGACACATTTAGTGCCATTATATTATATATTAAAATGCAATGTAATTACCACCTAAATGAATACCTCAACCATGTTTTTATAAGCTCATATACACAAAAGCATGACGTCAATTCCCAGAAAAGTGTCAGTGTCGTCCCTGTCATGTAAACACGTTAACACTGTGAATGAGGAAATGACTTTAACGACTTAAGACACACAGCAATGAATATCTTAGCGGTTTTGGTTTCCCGTTTAGGCAATTCAACTCTCAAGGTTGACACTAGGGCCATAACTTCATCGGTGTGTGTGTGTGTGTTTGTGTGTGTGCAGTGCACTGTGCCGCCAACTTCCCCATTTAGCGCTCCGCTCCCACTTACGCCCATTTCATTTCAATGAATGAAGGCGAGCGTCTGCTTACGTCAACTGCGTAACTCGCATCTGTGAATTACACCCTATCCAAGTGAATCGAGTGTAAAAACGCAGCTGAGAAGTAATAAATAAGACGTGTATCTTCTTATTGAGTTAGATACTGATAAATGTGGCGACCTAAGCTTTTGCACGCGATCGAAGTCAAACCAAAAGAGAAATGGGTAACATAATAATAACCAACCTGCCGACGAAATTTTCCAGCACGGAGCTTTTTCCGGCGCTCTGTCCTCCGACCACGGCTATCTGCGGCAGATCCAAGTTACAACTTTGGCCAATGGAACTGAAAGCATCTTGGAGTTTATTGATCAGGGGGATCAAATCCTCCATCCCCCGGTTGCCCATAGTTTCTGACCGTCTCTCGGCGCGCAGGAACGGGCTCGCGGCAGCACGGCGCTCGGGTTACTCTCAAGTGTTCAATTTCCACCCTTCAAACCCTTCCAGATCAGTCTGTCAAAGACTAATAACTCACAAGTTACTCGCTGACTGGCAGATGACACGTATTACGGCGCATTCGTTAAGATCCGTGTTGTGATCTGAGGATCAATCATTCGTAAACTCACAAAACAAAACTTCTCGCTATCATCCGGTCAGGCGACATCCGACCTCCACCGGTGACTCGAGTCCCGCCTCCTGTCAACCGATGTCGTGCTGTCCGATTGGTCCGACAGAGCGCTTCCTGGTGTGTTCTATCTTTTGATTGGCTCAACCTTCGTTTCTGACTCAAAGGGCTGAGGAGTGCTATTGGACGGCTCTAATGTCAATTTAGTTTTGACGAAAATATTTCGAAAATTGTCAGCGTTGTAATATTGTACAAATAAACAATAATTATAATTGTATTAAATGATAAATATACAATTACTGTAAGATTGCCATGAATAAATCAACCATGTTAACAATTTAATAATTTGTAATATATTTTATTCCTATGAAAACACAATGAATACATTGTTTGGGGTCTCCAGTTTGTTATATATCCACTAGTAGAAAAAATGATCATATTTAAGCGGGATTCTCACAATCATGCAACATTATACTTACCGTATTTTAGGATTCTGATCAGGCTCATGAGTCCTACATTGTGAAGGGAAATCCGACTAATTTCTGCGAATCGGTTCCTTTAAACAGTTCGTTTATTCATTGATTATTTTACGTCATTTTGTCGCCCCGCACATTTGCCGTTTAACTGTTTTATTTAACTTTTATAAATAGCGTCCCTTAACCATAGTTTTATTACAGGTAAAGTGTAGTAAACATGTTTTTTGAACCATCTTCTATTTGTAAACCAGTTATGTTTTACTAAATCTATGGTTAAACTATGATTAGTGTATCAAAACCATGCTTAATTTGTGTTTACCGTTGTTTAACTACAATAACCATGTTTTTGTATTAGAAGTAGTAGGCCTGTTAGTAGTAGTAAAGCCATGGTTAATTTTCGTTAGGTTAGGGTGTGTTTATTAAATGTGTCCCAGACAGTTCAGTTTGTTGCAGCCACGATTCAGCTCACGCAACAAACTAATAATTTAAAAATCCATAATTTGAATGTAGACATTTATGAAAAAGACGGTTTACTGATTCGCGTACGAATTGTTCGGCTCTTCTTGATGAATCGCTATTGAGACGGATCTTTTTGATGAATCGCTATTCAAAATGGCTGCGCCCAGCACACATGAGTGTATAGACAGTATGGCATCAGTAAAGGCTGTATCTTCTGCTGCTCCTCTCGTTCTTCGTATCGTGGCGGAGTGTCCTGTGAGCAAGGCAAGAGCCTGCACACTTACTCTCCCACACTGCGCAGTAAACACCCCGGTGTTCATGCCCGTGGGCACTCAGGGTACCCTGAAAGGCATCACTGTAGACCAGCTGGAAGATCTGGACTGCCAGATATGCCTGGGGAACACATATCATCTCGGCATGAGACCGGTATGTGAGAGAGGACATTCTTCAAATTTTGTTTTCAGTGTTTCGTCAGAACCAAAGCACTATGTTTAAAACTTACTTAACTTGTTATTGTATGTGTCCTAACAGGGTCCTGAGTTAATAGAGAAAGCCAATGGATTGCACGGGTTTATGAAGTGGAATAGAAATCTCTTAACGGTAACTATTATTCATCTCAAATTGTTCCCAAACACCAAAATAACTACAGTCCACATCCACATCTGATCCAGCCCACATCTGGTACTCTTGAATCCGTACCAGGTGTGGCCCGGATCTGGGCCGACACTATATGTTACTGTCTGGGGTGGTTTGTTTTATTCTTTTTCTAATGCAGATTTAGCAAAGTTTCTGTTTGAAGGGTACAGCCGGCGGGAAATGTTATGGAAATTGTAAAGACTTAAAAGTCTTGTCAGTTTTTCCATTTACATCTATGCGTTTAGCAGATGCTTATCCAAAGTGACTTACAAAAAAGGAACAAAAGCAATTTGTCAGAGAGAGCCAATCGGTGTTGGGTGTAACGCATTACAAGTAACTTGAGTTACATAATCAGACTTTTTTTTTTCAAAGTAACTATTTATTTTTTATTTTTTTAAATGCATTACTTTTAAATTTACAATCAAATGTCTGAGTTGCTTTTTCAAATAAGTAACGCAAGTTACTTTGTTTTTCCATTTATTGACTGGCAGTTTTTCCTGTCCCTATGTTGCAAAAAAAAAAGAGATTCAGAATTACTCACAATTAATAAAAACGTTTAAATGCAATCTCAGAATATTATGCAAAACTGCAATAATTAGATATATTAAATTACACAAACATACTTTATGAATTTAATCTCACATTAACCAAAGTATTTGCTGATGACCTTCGATTATCCATTTCCAACATACTAATAAACAAAAATGACTTTAGATATTCACATTTGTTTAAAATGTTTGTATGTAAATTTTTTTATTGCTGAAGTAAACGTGTTGGACTTTATTCTAATCTTCTTCACTCCAGAATGGCAGAACAGCTGAATTTTTTTTTTTTTAACTGCTCCCTCTGTACAGGCATGAATTTGGATTTCCTTCAGCCTAAACTTATTCACTTCACTTTTGGTGTGAAAGGTCTGTTACATTTGCCAAAAAGATAACTTTTTTTTTGGTGTTATTAAAAACAAACAAGCAAGCCCAGCCCAGGTGAGAAAAAGTAACGCTAAAGTAATGTAACGGATTACTTTTCATATAAAGTAATTAGTTACTTTTTTAGGGAGTAATGCATTACTTTTAAAAGTAACTTTCTCCAATACTGGAGCCAAACAAGTTTTTATAATGAATATAAATTATTTGAGTTTTGCTCTGCTCCGAACATATTTCATAGTCTACATATGTGTTGTATAAAATAAAATAGACTTTCAAGCCAGCATAAAACATAAGTTAATTTCAAGGTCTTATTGGAAACATTTGCATACTAATAAATATAATTTGTTTTACACATTTTGTCCAACACAAAATTTGGAGGCCCCCCTCCCTCCATATAGGCTACGGCGGTTCCTGTATTTCTAATGTAATTATGACAAAGACTTTTTTATTAACAGAAACTGGGAGAATTTCTGTATTAAATCAATTAACCATGGTTTATTTTGTGATTCTAGAAATTGCAAGAACTGCTTGTTCTTCAATAAGCACAATATTTATTGAGAAAAAGAAATATAATTGCAAATTACATCTTTTTTTTAAGTGTTTTTAAACATTTCAATATAGATTCGATTTTGGTTATTTTTATATATTATATATATTCAAGTGGCCCGTTTATGCCTTTTCGGATATTACCTTTCCTGTAGTGTGTTATAAAGCTGTTTGTGAATGTAAAAGGTCTGCAATGTTTCAAAGTGCACAACAAATAAAGTTATTGTCTCCTAAAAGAAAGAACCGATTCTGAACTGCCTGAAACGAGTCGTCAGTGATTCCAGTCTCACTTCCTGCATGAACCTGCATAGGTTTATAACCATAGAGTTTGTAACGCATTTCATAATGCCAGCCTGTGGTCTTCATTGACTGCCCGCGGACAATGTCTACTTTGACCCTCAAACACTGTAGTTGTTGCTGAGGCCTGGAAGAGATTGGTTCGTGTTGTTGACATGTTGAGAAGACGCGGTTTTCTGATGTAAATCCACTTTGCATGCACTTCAGAAGGATGAGGACTCCGGTTCAAATTGGTACAGTAAAACTGATGCCATCGTTACTGTTTGTATCCCTGTGTATCCAGTGCTGAGGAAGATCCAGAGCTGAAATTTAGATATGGTAATGACTGTTTCGTTTCCGACACGCGCTGTAAGTGGTAGACCAATCAAAACAAACTGGGCCATCTGACCAATCAGAGCAGAGTAGACCAATCATAACGGACTGGGGGCACGTTCAAGTTCAAAACGGTGCGCAACGTTTTGCTACGGTTTCCGGGTTGAACGTCATGTTTCCTGGAAACGGCGTGCACCGGTGTGCAACGGGGTTTGAGATGCGTTTTCTCTTGTTTGGTGGATGTGTCAGAACTGCAGTCCAATCAGCAGCAACATGTATATAAAGCACGCGGTATTAAAGTGAACTCGCATAATGGGTTCAAGGAAAGTAATTTACAAATATATGCTTGTCGTAAGTTTTTTTTGTAAAAATATAGGATATAAACATAATGATGTAGTTGTTTATATTTTTAGCTTCATTGCAAGTGTATGACGTTTGGTATAGAAATAAACAATGGTAATTAAGTGCTTTTCCTAAAAATGAGAAAGAAAATACAGGGTATTAAAACAGTATGAACTACAAATAAAGTCAGTATGTGAGGCTAAATAGATGTGGTTTAGTCTTCATTAGGTAAGATGTGTGCTTCCATTTCAGTTTCCACAAATCCCTTCACTCGATTGGGATGTTCTCTTGTGCTCTGGGCGGCAAGTGCAGTAACTGTAACATCGGGCATATTTTGTTGTATTAAACACATATTTATATCGACTTCATCAGGCTCTGAAAATTCTTCACAAAGAACCCAAAGAATGGCCTTCTCAGCTGCCATAGTTGCAGCTCTTGCGTCATCAGAACAGTGTGTTCAACGCATCACCGTTTCTGTTTAAAAAACATTGGGCAACGTTTTGTCGGGGCTGAATGCAGCCCAGATTAGGCCATCTGACCAATCAGAGCAAAGCAGACCCATCACAACAGACTGGGCCATCTGGCCAATCAGAGCAGAGTAGGCTTGCGGGAAGGCAGAGTTTAGAGAGACAGAATCATTGAACAGAGCGATTTCAGATGATTTGAGAAATGAGGTCATGCTGCAATGTATATTCTGAGAAAATTAACGTTTTTTGACCTTGGATGCATGTAAACCCTTTTGTAGGAGAATCCCAGAGTTCAGCATTTCACCCCCAAATTCCTTTTAACAGGACAGTGGCGGGTTCCAGATGGTGTCTCTGGTGGAGCTGTCTGAGGTGACGGAGCAGGGCGTCACGTTCCGTTCCCCTTACGATGGAAAGGAAATCCTGCTCACCCCGGAGCAATCCATCGGCATACAGAACAGCCTCGGTGCGAGTCACAGGGTTATTATACTTAACTAAATCTAAAACCATACAAAATAATTCATTACTTATATAATAATAAAGTTATTCACTATAATAAAGTATAGGGTTAATGTTAGTTCACCAAAAAATAAAAACATTCTCTCATCATTTACTCACCCTCATGTTGTTATGGTTGAACTTCTGTTTACAATATTTGATGTGCTCTATATTCGTTCCCTGATCAATGTATAAATGTGAATAAAAAAGACTACATTCAATCTGTCCATCATATAAAGCGATCATGTGTCTCTTCAGAAAACTTCATATGGATTCGTTTTACGATCTCTTTATGAGCTTTTCGAAGTGGCAGAGTTTTGAGTGAATAAACTTTCAGTGGAGGGACAGAAAGCTCTCGGATTTCATTCAAAATATTTTCATTTGTGTTCAAAATATGAACGAAACTCATATGGGCGAGTGAAGGATGACAGAATTTTCATTGTGAAGTGAAATACAAAAAAATGAATCTTTTTTTATTTAGTTCAACTTGATGTAATAAAATGACTAAAACTACATTGTTTAAAATAAAATGCTGTACAGTAATATTTTTTTAAGCATAAGTACTAAAACTTTCAAATTTAAATAAATGTAATATGAACATAAATATGGCTAATATGAACATAAAAACTAATTCAAAATATAATTAATATAAAATAGTATAAAAACTTGCATTAACTAGTACTATATGTATAGTATATAGTGTATATCAATGAACCTAAAATGACACTGATGATTCATGTTGCAGATCCTCGTTTCTCAGTCATTTAAAAACATTCAACACATGCTTGTTGAACTCTTTGTGTGCAGGTTCAGACATCATGATGCAGCTGGATGATGTGGTCAGTAGTACGGTGAGAGGCCCGCGGGTGGAGGAGGCCATGCACCGCTCCATTCGCTGGCTGGACCGCTGCATCACGGCGAATAAGAACCCGGACCGACAGAACCTGTTCGCCATCATTCAAGGGGGGCTCGATGCCAAACTGCGCAAGGCCTGTTTAGATGGTGAGCGCAAAAGTGCGTCTGTTATTATATGAGTGGCATTAGTGCGACAGCACATCGTAAAAATCATATTAAAACTCCATTAACAGACAAAAGTTTGGGGTCAGTAAGAATTGTATTAAAGAAATAAACACTTTTATTCAGCAAGGACACAGCACAGGTTAAAGGGATACTTCACCTCTGGAAAGATGAATGTGTATTTAAAATGGGTCATTTATGTAGAAGGAATGTGAAATTATTTTTGAATTTGGAGCTTTCTAGACTGAGAAAAGCCAGAAAATGTATTTTTGGCTTATGTGGATGAAAGACAACAACTCCCAGAATGCACTTGCTTCGCTGCCCTAGGAGGCCACGCCTACCGGTAACAGATCGCAGTAGTTAAACAACAAGTCTAGGCTAGTGAGTCTCCGTGATGAGTCTGCCCGAAAATGTGAGCGCCCAAAATGTCCGGGATTCGGCTTTTGCGTTCTACAGTCGCCATTCATTATGTTTACTGTGGCGAGCAGGACGAGACTGAGGGCCGCGGGAGAATGGCGCGAGGCCGGTGGCGTGATTACCGATGAGCGACACCTGTGAGACGCACCGGTCTCGTATCTCTCACGGAGGAGCGGGAATTTTCTTAGCAATGTTAAAACGCACATCAACCGATCACTTGTTTAGCGTTCATGTAAACACTACATTTAGATTCACCAATCGGAATGAATTCAGTTAGATTGAAACAAAAGGTGTGCATGTAAACAATGAATGGCGACTGCAGAAAGCAAAAGCTAAATCCAGGACATTTTGTACGATCTCGACGGCCGGACATGTCCGGGAAAAAGAGGATGGTAACCCGTACTACTCAGCTTTCTCCACAGAACAAGAGCCTGCTAGCTTAGCTAGGACAGCCCCTACTGACTGCAGTCTTTAGCCTCTGGCCAAAAAATCCTCCGATGACGCAAAATGACGATTTTTGCTTCATCGGAGGATTTTTTTCCAGACAAAAAAATACATAATACACATCTCTCGTCTCAGGGGGATATGAGGGTGGAAAGCACGGTAATTTGAAAATACTACAGGTTTCCTACTAATACAAAGCTTAAAGGGTTAGTTCACCCAAAAATGAAAATTAAGTCATTAATTACTCACCCCCATGCTGTACCAACCCCGTAAGACCTTCGTTCGTCTTCGGAACACAAATGAAGATATTTTGATTAAATGTGACAGCTGGATCACTCTTCCATAGGCTCCCTAAGGGAATGAATCCTGACGTCCCAGAAAGTCAATGAAGAAAATGTTTAAATATTCCATGTCACAACAGTGGCTCAACTATAAGTTTATCAAGCGACGAGAATACTTTTTGTGCGGAAATAAAACAAAAATAACGACTTTATTCGACTATTCCTTTTCTTCCTTGTAGGCCTGAAACGAGACTTTTGTTTTATTTCCGCACAAAAAGTATTCTCGTCGCTTGATAAACTTATAGTTGAGCCACTGTTGTGACATGGAATATTTAAACATTTTCTTTAATGACTTTCTGGGCCGTCAGGATTCATTCCCTTAGGGAGCCTATGTAGCAGTCATAAACCTCTCAGATTTAATCATAAATATCTTCATTTGTGTTCCGAAGACGAACGAAGGTCTTACGGGGTTGGTACAGCATGGGGGTGAGTAATTAATGACTTAATTTTCATTTTTGGGTGAACTAACCCTTTAATGCTAAATCCTGAAGTATCCCTTTAATTTGATCAAGAGTGACAGTTAAGACGTTTATAATATTACACAATATTTCTATTTCAAACAAATGCTGTTCTTTTGAACTTTCTATTCAGAATCATGGGGAACAAAAGTCACAGTTTCCATAAAAATATAATCTCTGTTTCCATTCAAAGTTGTGATTTTAATTTATTTGCAAAATTGGAATATCGCATAAAACGTCTGCGAACAAAGCAGAGTTCCCATCCCATGTGTTCAAGAGAACAAAATGGTCATTTCCTGGGAAACTGATTACAAATATCAGCAATAAAAATGGAAGTTGCTGCAATCAGGGAAGCCACTGTGACCTTTTAACTTGCCATTTCCATGCAATGTTTTTTGACGGAATATCCCAAAATTTGCATAAAAATAGGATAATAATAAGAAATATTTCTTGAGCATCAAATCATATTAGAATGATTTCTGAAGGATCATGTGACACTGAAGACTGGAGTAATGATGCAGGAATAAATGACATTTTACAATATATTACAATAAAAAAACTGTTATTTTATATTGCAATTTTGATTAAATAAATGCAGCCTTCTTTCAAAAACATGAATACATTTTACCGACCCTGTAAAGGATTTGGACACTTCTAAATGTTTGAATGTCATTACATAAGAGGCAAAATATCAAATCAAATCAAGTGGCCTCTTCAATTTTCTGAACCATTTTTTGAATTACTTTTTTACCAGCTGGTTTCAGAGTCTCTTCTCCTCAGTTTCACACAGCTGTCCCAGCAGAGTAGATGAACCACAGATGTAGTTCATCACACTATGAACATGATCCACTAACATTTTTCAAACACAAACCAGAAGCATTAAACATAATTCCTCTCCACCTTGCTAAAAAATGTCCTTTTCCGTTTCTTCACTCAGAAATGACAAAGCGTGATGTGCCGGGCTTCGCCATTGGTGGGTTGAGCGGGGGAGAGGAAAAGGATGACTTCTGGAAGATGGTGACTCTCAGCACACACCACCTCCCCAGAGAAAAGCCCCGCTACCTCATGGGAGTCGGGTAAGACACACTTCCTTTGAATTTGTGCTTGTGCTTTCGTTTACTATTGGTAGATTTGTCATTATTTGTGAGTATTGTTTGTTGATTGTCTCTTTACTGTGTGCTTTAGCTATGCACTAGACCTGGTGGTCTGTGTTGCCTTGGGCTGTGATATGTTTGACTGTGTCTTCCCAACTCGAACAGCAGTAAGTGATGGATTTCCGTTGACTTCCCTTTCTGTT
The DNA here is from genome assembly GCA_030578255.1 of Tiaroga cobitis. Classification (NCBI taxonomy): domain Eukaryota; kingdom Metazoa; phylum Chordata; class Actinopteri; order Cypriniformes; family Leuciscidae; genus Tiaroga; species Tiaroga cobitis. Next base: position 40,780,823 of record CM060593.1, read on the forward strand.
AGGTAGCCTGTACAGTTGTTAATGTCTTTGAAATAAGTCTCACCGAGGCTGCTTTTTATTTGATCAAAAATACAGTAAAAACAGTAATATTGTGAACAGTTTTCTATTGTAATATATTGTAAAACGTAATTTATTCCTGTGATCAAAGCTGTGTTTTCAGCATCATTACTCCAGTCTACAGTGTCACATGATCCTTCAGAAATCATTCTAATATGTTCAAAAGAGCAGCATTTATTTGAAATAGAAATCTTTTGTAACAATGTAAATATCTTTGCTGTCATTTTTTTTAAAAGTATTGAATTGTTCAAAATATATATTTCTGACTATTAGCTATTAGCTATATCACGGAGCTGTACTTTCAATACATAATGTTCCTATTCTAGTCCACAGAAACACTTTATTAGAGATTCGCCCTGCTTCGGTTTAACAAGAAAAACCTACAAGAGTTTTAAAGGGTTCCTATTATTCTTTTTTTTTACATTTTCATATTTCTTTAGTGTGTATGCTGCTGTTTGAGCATGAAAAAGCTCTGCAAAGTTACAAAGCACAAATTCACTCCAAAAGGAGTTAAAATATCAGTAAGTCTGAATTCCCTGAAACGCCTTGATTGTAGTCTTGTGTTTACTTCCGGGAACCAACACGTCACAATATTCCTCATTTAAATAAATCCCGCCCAAGGCATACGCCAAGTAAAGGGGCGGGGCCTGGTTGAGCTGCATTAGTAGTGTTGAAACTCACAGGTATGGTACAGGGCGGGACATTTCCCAAAAGCGCTCAAAGCAGTTGAGCAATCAAAACACACTGATCCAGCCGACCAATCAGAGCACATTGTGCTTTTCAGAAGCAGGAGGTGTTTCTCAATGTCAAGAATACTTCATTGGCAGGACGGGTCCTTCCAAGTCATTTCCTTCAGAGGCTAGGCGAGTCTCCTCTTTAGCATTCGGAGAACACGTAAATGGAACAGGCTAGCAAGTGCACATCATTGCGCCATTACGTCAGTGAAAAGGTCCGCTTTCAGCGCTGTTTAAACACACTTGACAGTCCTTTAGTTTATCTTGTCAGCCCTCATAGAAATAAATAAATAAATAAATGAAGTTAGGGATAATGTATAGCGAGGCGGTTGTTATAGCAAATACAACCCCGCGAAGTCTAACACGAAGCAGAGGGTTCTTGAATCAGCCTGAAGGGTTTGTATTTGCTACACAACCGCCTCGCTATACATTTTCCCGCTTATAACATGGCTACCTACCAAATAAATAAATAATTTGACACAAAATATTGATTTAAAAACGTGTTTATTCATTTAAAAACGATTATATTGCCTGAGTGAACAGAACTGCGTCCATAGCAACATCTAGCAGATAAAACACATGCAATGGTAAAATATGTGATCAACAAAAAATACTATATGAAGTAAAAATTACAAGGTGAATCACCAGTATAAGGGAACAGCTTTAAATCCCCCCCCACCCCCCCTGAAAATCAGTTGAGCCCATATGTTCAATAGTTTAACAAACATTAAATAGATGGCAACATTGAAATTATACTTAAACCTTACATTTGAAAGCATTTCCCCGTTATCACTCCGACTCCGCTAACGTCCGACATTTTATATTTTTTTAACAAGATAGCATAGCTGCGCATAGGATTGTGGGTGATTTGAGAGCGCAAAGGCTACACATATGCATCCTTTCCTGTGTATGGGATATTTTCCGAACAAAGGACTCAGTCCTTGGTTGAAATTGGGGATCCTTTGAGAATTGGGGATCCGTTGAGGATCCTCGACATTGGAACAGTCCTTCGACGGATGTCGATGACGTAGCATCCTCGAAATACCGGCTTCCGAGGATCCTTCCTTGACATTGAGAAACACCTAGGGTCTTCAAAGAGACAGGAACTAAACAGAGTGTTACTGACAGACTGGGAAGAGAGGTGCTGCAACAGTGTCAAATATGTGAAAAATAATGAGTTTTGTGAACATTTAAGCATGAAAACATATTCTAGGAGTCCCCGAAAAGAAAATCATCACTCAAAATCAAGGGCTTAATAGGTCCTATTTAAGGCTTTAGAACTGTAGAAATACTTGGATGAATCCAGGATAAATGTTTACCATGATCTTGTCAGTATTTCTCTCATTTTAATGAGGCAATGTCTGGTTGTTTCAGAGATTTGGATCCGCTTTAGTTCCCTGGGGATCTCTGCAGCTCAAACAGAAACAATATGCTAAAGACTTTCAGCCGATCGATCCTGACTGCCAGTGTTCCACCTGCAAGAGGTACGGACATCCGTCTGGAATTTACCTGACTAAATTGTTAGTTTAATATGCTGATGTTCAGCTGTCTGCTGTGCTAAGAGGAATAGTCCCAGATCGAATCCAGATATGTACTTCTCTCATACAAAATCTCTCTACTTCAAAACCTAAAGATGATTGTGAAAACTTTTTTCTTTGTCAGACACAGTCGGGCTTACCTTCACGCCCTGTTCAAGAGCGACACTGCAGCCATGCATCACATCACCATCCATAACATCTCTTACCAGGTAATTATCAACCAGGCTGACAAATGCACTACATTTTGTTTAGATACAGTATGTGTTATTACTGCGGTCACTTAATTTCTTCCTGTCCACATCAGCTCACGCTCATGCGTTCAGTGCGTCAGAGCATCATAGATCAGAGGTTTCCTGAGTTTGTGAAGGTGTTCATGAAGAGGATGTTCCCGTCCAGCGATCAGTACCCCAGCTGGGCTGTAGAGGCACTGCAGTCAGTCAACATCACCGTCAGCTGAGACGCCCACACCAGGAACATGAAGACAAGAAAAAGACTTGCTGGTTTTTTTTAACGGATCTGTTTTTTTGGTGGTTCTTTTTTTAAATGCTTACATTTTTAACATATAATATGTGAAATATACCTGTTTTGTAAATAAAAACTTGTTTTCATTTTCAATTCCATCTATACTCTTTCACCAAAATAATCGTATGTGAAATGGTAATGTTGACTTTTTTTTATAGAATATATATTTATTTTTTATAGTTTTATTTTTTCAACGGCATATCTTTATCATTTTAATTACCTTTATCTTTTAATATTACAACAGGTGAGAGAACAAATGTCAATATTAAGTTTATTATTTATTCATAATATCAATATAATCTCGTTTGTAACACCATAAATAACCATTATGGGATTGTGTGTTTATAATATATACGCACACACACACACACACACATTATATAACGTTCAAACATTTGGGATTGGTAAGTTTAATGTTTTTGAAAGATGTCTCTTATGCTGCATTTATTTGATCAAAACAGTAATATTGTGAAATATTATTACAATTTAAAATAACTCTTTTCTATGTTAATATATTGTAAAATGTTATTTATTCCTGTGAACAAAGCTGAATTTTCAGCATCATTACTCCAGTCTTCAGTGTCACATGATCCTTCAGAAATCATTCTAATGATGATTTGATCCTCAAGAAACATTTATTATTATTATCGATGTTCAAAACTGTTTTGCTCTCAATTTAATACGTTCTTGCTAAAACAAAAGTATTCATTTCTTTTTAAATAAATCTTACCGTCCCCAAAAATTTGAACAGTATTGTGCATACAGTATGTAGGCCTACTATGCATTTACTAACATCGCCTTAGCCTTTACATAAATGTTCTTTTATTGTGTTTTATGGCACGATTAGAATCGCTCGAACGCCTCAACTGAACAGATGTGCCTGTAAAAAGACCATCAAAACCTTTAAAGGTTGAGGTTATATATGAAGCCTTTCATTCGCTAAGCAGGGCAAATTTATTGGGCTTCTCCCACATGCAGCCACTGAGGGGCAGAGCGCTCAAGATCTCACTGCGGGTTATTGACAGGAGAGAGAGGAGACTCGATTTTGTGACAACACAATTCATTTGACTCCAGCGTGGAAATTTGACTTCTTTGATTTTGATTGCATTATTATGCTAACTGAATATGCATGCGGATAGAGCATGTCAAACACTGCAACAGGTGTCCCCCCTCACTTTATGCACTGCTTATTAAGTAGGTAAATTCGCTGCACTATTTTTGGTAAAGCTGATGTAAAAATTAATCATTTATGGCATTGATGGAGATGGGATTTTCATTACCTACATTAGGCAACTAATTTTTGATTGACAGTTAGCTTTGATTGAGTTCCAGTATATTGTCGCTCTCTCGTGCGTTTCACAACAACGCAGCAGACGAAATTACTTCAGGCGGCTTGCAAGTAGGCTAGATGAATAATAAATGAACTTTCCACACATGCTTCAATCAATTCAGGACAATGGTGAAATAATGCACTGCAGCAATAACTGGCAACAGTTACTGCTGATGTGAAACCGCTTAGCAGTGGAGCAGGATGTCCAGGCAGGCGCTCAGTGTTTTGTGAGCTCGGGGAGGCACCAGTTGCTCAGTCGCTGCTGTGATAGTGGATCCGTGTCTCCGTTACTGAGTGATGACAACACTTTATATGTGAGCGAACTGAAACAATCACAGCGGAGGGACAAACGAGGGCGAAGGCGTTTTAATTTCCACCCCGGGTTGATTTGTGTCGACCATGGTGGAGCTGGAGAAGGAGGTTCTGCCGCTGCCGCCGCGGTACCGATTCCGAGACCTGTTGCTCGGGGACTGGCAGACGGACGATAGGTACAGCAACTTCAACTCCTCAGCTTAAATGTTTACATACGTGCTTCCAGTTGAAATAACTGTATGTGAGCAATGCACAGGGAATTATTATAGAATTATGGGCATTGTAGCCTAATAGTATGAGTGTGAGTATTAGTAATAGCCATAGTATTAGCATTGGATTGAGAGTTGTAGTATAAGAATTCCAGTTGGCAGTAGAGTATTAATACAGTAACCTACTGGTATTGGTTATTGGTATTAATAAGGTGAATGCAATACTGGTACTAGTTTTATAATTAAAATTAGTATAATTATTACCGTAGCCAATTGTCAGTATGTACTATTTTAAAGTCTGGCTGTGTCTTAAAACTTATTAAGCACCTTGTGATGTCCACAAATGCTGTCTAGCTCTAGTCTGCGTGTTTATCCTGGCATAGGGTATGCGTAGTTGTTTTATGCAGGCTTTACAGCCTGGTCTCATTTTGATCTATTTGACTTCAACAGCCATTTTACAGACGGCAAAAGCAGAAAAAGATGAACTGACAAATATGTGGGTTTGTGCATGCTTGTGTCATATCTTGTCTAATAATGTTATGATGTTTTGCACACCTCAGATGATATCACCTGTTTATTTAATTCAATGTAGCAGGTTACAGCACTGAGTGAGTGCCATGCATCGAGTCTCCAAATTAATGTGGAAACATCAAGATGTATTTAAAATAATTGTTTAATGGCATCTTTTTACTAGCCTATGTAAAGAAGGCCAGTCCCAGCTAACAAATTTTAGTTCCCAGAATGTTCTGGGAACATTAGTTTTAGGTTCCCAGAATGTTCTGGGAACATTCCCAAAACATGTTTTTGTAACGTTTGTTTTTGGTTAGCCAAGAAAGTTTTTGTTATGGAAATAGAATGTATTTTTAGGTTTGCAGAACGTTCCCCAAACCTTCCTGTAACGTTTTAAGGTTAAAAATAACCTGCAGGGACAGTTCTGGAAAGGTTCTCTATAGGTTATAAAATAAATCCTATAAATAACCTACATTAAATGTTCTGGGAAGGTTCTCTTTAGGTTGCAAAAAAAATAACCTATAGAGAATGTTATTAGAACGTTCTTATTTCGTCCTCTCCCCCTCACCCCTTCAACCCTTCCCCCTTTCTGTGTTTGCTGAGGTAGGCTATCACCAATACCAACACTGCCACGGATGTCTATATTAAATAGATTTTTTTCTTCTTCTCGATTTCCGGGGATGAAATGAGTAAAGCCATTCAACACCAATATTTTATTTACTGGTAGAATTCCCCAATTCTCAATTCCAATTTTTATCGCACAAAAAAAAACCAAAACAAAAACACTAGCCTAACTAATATTAAGTTCAAACATTTTTATAGACAAGAATAAACAAACAATTAAGAATCAATTGAGAATGAGAATGTGACGTCACGCGTATCACTCCGCGTTGCATTGTGGGAAGGATGCGCCATCTTGGAAGGATACGCTATCCGTTGTCGTGGTTACTTCGACCGTGAGACCGAGAGAAATAGCGTCAGAGAGAGAGAGCAGCTTGATATTTGTTTGCATTTTTGCGATAAGGCACAGTTTCTTTGGAATAAATGAAGAAGGGGGAAGCAAAAGGAAAGGGGCTCTATCGGGAGAGACAACAACACAAGCAGCGTTATTTAGAGAAACTACTTGACATCAACAACATGGACCCGTACGACCTGCTACAGAATGGACGAAAGACCCAAAGCACTACCACCTTTCACATACCCTGACACAGTCAATTACCTGGTTTATGGTATCAGTGCCTAACGTTAGTTACTGCCTAAGTTACACAATGCAAGAGTTCAGAAGCTTTAAGTCATTAGAAGCTTATGATCAATTCTGCCGCGGCTGGGTGCAAGACAAGAAACCCCCAAACCTGTAACGTTAAACTGTGAGAGTTCAGTCATACTTGATGTTTCAGGCCTCATTCATATGTGGAAATAAATCTGATATGAATCAGATACGTGCATTTGCACCTGCCGTGCAACATTAAGCGGACAGATCGGACATTCCCGTCACTGCGAGACGTATGTCATTCAAAAAAAAAGTGTATTTTTAAAATATTTCGCGGTACAGATATATCTATAACAAATTAAACAACTCTAGTTGAATAACAGAGTATTCATTTCGTTCGTTTGTGTTAAATAAAAGGCGAACTGTGCTGAAATGTGTTCCTTTTGAAATCATGCTTTGCTCGCTGTTGCTGCTGTCAGTTTATTGACAAGCAGTTTCTCTAAATAAAGCTGGCTAGCATTGTTATTTAGTCTCTCCCGATAGAACCCCTTTCATTTCTCTTCCTTCTTCTCCAAAGAAACTGCGGCGTATCGCTAAAATGAAAAATGTTATTTCTGGAATGTTTAGTCGCGCCTCTGTGAAGTTCTGAAGGCGTTGCCCCTGGCAACCGATAGCGTCTCCTACCATCATGGCCGACCGGATCAGACCACGGCCAAATCGGCACGTGACTCCTCACTCTCAATAGCACAAATACAACAGAATAAAGATACTAACGATGCTTTAAGGCCCCCTGAAATCAAAATGTAAGTTTTGTTTAGCTTTTAGTATGAATATGTTAGCCTAAGGTTATCAATAAACTGGTGTGTTCCAAAACAATGACAAAATTCACATTTAGGAGATATAAGCATTCAAAACTTACAGTCTTTCACTTCTGTTAAAATGAATCACGGATTTTTATGACATCACCGCAGACTTCAGCTTCTCATCACATCTTCTGTCCAATCAAATTCTCTCTAATTCTCTCTTCGTCCCGTCCCCTATGCTATAAATACCACCTGGCCAAAGCAAAGTTAACAAGTCACGGAGCAATATGGGTTGGAGATGTGTGTTCGTTTGCTCAAACGCTCCAGTTTTATTCCGTTTACCAACTGTACGTTGGTTAAGAATGAAATGGCTAGAATTTATTCACACCTCTTGAATCTAACGTATCATCAGCGCTCGGATTCGCTTCCATGGTGCTGTCAAGTACGACTTGCAGTCTGTGAGGTAAATTAAACGCTATTGGCTATTTGAAAAAGGGGGAGGGGCCATTCAATATGTCCCACCTTAGCTTCCTGTTTCACTGGAAATTACGTCAACGCATCATACAAAGCTGCGCATTCCAAGGCACTTCAGTGGGCCTTTAAGTTTTTCAGGTAGGTCTAACAGTAATATTCAGATAAGAAATACTACAGAAACTGAATAAAGTAATAAAATGTAAAGTAACACTGTATGGTTATCACTGTTTAAGTACAATATAGATGAATCCTACAAAAGTTATTCAGTTAAGAGCATCTTTGAGTGAGCATCTTTTCTTTTGTTCTTTGATCAGCGCACTGTAGCAGGTATATTAGACTGCTGTCACTTTAAGACCCGACGCACATGACGCGGATCTGACAAGCATCTCATTCTTTACTCTTTACGTTCAATTAACACTTCTTAACTTTTTTAAGTGTGCTTACGAGGATATTCGCCAAAAACGTAACGTACAAGAGACTGAACGTTATCCAATTTCCCGATATACTCACGACAAAGTTATTTTTCCTACTTCACTTAGAAGTAAAAAGAAGTTGGAAATACCTTTGCAATGATATACTGTTAGCGAACATCCAGACGCCGTCCACGCTGCTTAAATGAATATGTAAATAAACGCACAACAAAAAAGACAGCGGTGAGTAAACAATTAAGAAAGCAGTACAGAATTGCTCTTTCATAAATTATCACATCCTTTGGATTTTCCCTGCAAAAACATCCCGAGTCTTTCCCATAAAAATCCGTCTACAGGCTTTCATAGACAACCTAGGAAGTCGGGGACAGAAATGAATGTTATTTTTGACAGTCCTAATATATCGACTATATCAATCACTTAACAAGATTTGTCATTTATGATTTGCCAACTGTAGCAAATCTACTGAGCATTTAACGCTTTGTTTAATGTTGTCAATTTACCTGTGATACAGTGGTATATTGTGAGAGACACAGCACTTAAAGGTACACATGAGCTAAATATGCCATTTAGCCAGATGGTGGAACATAAAGATCCGCATTTTATGCTTGACACTCCGTTGCTAGGTGAGGACGGAGGACCGAAACACTTTAGTCCTTTAGAAAGATAAGAATGAGTTTTCTCCCTCGCTTCTGGTCTTCCTGAGTGGGCGTTTAAAATGCACTAATTGGCGAGCGCTCATTCGTAAGGGGGTTAAAAGTAGGGGACATGTCTTCTTAAATGGAGCAACTACTTCAGGTGATAATTCCACATTTGAAACAGCCTCCATTTGACAGTTTCAAAGGGATCTCATTACTGAAATCATATCTAATCACTCTCACCAACTGGGGATTGATTATGTTATTTGCGTATCAGAGTGCGTGCGGGGGTGGAAAACACCGTGGTCTGCCGCTCTCCCTGTGGATGCGTTTTGTAGTACAGCTGACAAAGATAGAGAAGCTGGTTTCCTGTTCAGACAACCCACTGAACACTCTCACTGCATAAAGCTTACAATCCAATTCTGTGTGTGTGTGTGTGTGTGTGTGTGTGTGCGTGCGTGCGTGTGTGTGTGTGTGTGAGAAACATTAACCTGCTCAACCTGGCTCCTTGAGGACTCAAAAATAAGGATGTCTGGCTCCTTCGGCTCTGAATTAAAGACCTTGTAAAGGCAGAAGGCAAAGTGCAAGTAGGCAAATCACTTTATGCCAGTGTAAACAGAATGTTAGCATTAAAGGATTCCATATTCTGTCCACATTATTATTGCAGCATGAAAGAATCTGAAGAATCATCATCTGCTCTTTTCCATCCATGCGTTTCAGGGGCGTTTCCTCCGAGAAGGCAAGGGAGGCAGCACGTCATCAAAAATTTGGATGAGAAAATAGTCCATATTACAAAAATAAAACAAATATCACAAAATGTGACATTGAAAAGTGTATAGTCACTCGCTTTTCTAAAGTAACACTGTCCAACAGCGACACCAGCCGCTAAAGTTACAGCGGGACGCTGCTTCTCTCTTGCCTCCCCTGAACCCATTGACTTTTAAAGTCCCCCTGTGGTGAAAATCCAGCTTTTAATGTTTTTTATATGTCTATGTGGTGTTTTTAATATGCTTTAAGACAAACCATGTGCAAATTCATCTCAACACCATTGCTGAGTATTTTCTCCTTAAAACTGCAGTGAACCAAAGTCTCAAAAACGTGGTTTGAAATCGCTGGTGTTTCTGACGTCACAAACTACCTTGTAACCAATCAGGTCAAAGTGTGATCGTCAACGAGTGGATCTCTGAGCTGGTGCGAGTGAGTGGAGGCGGGGATAATTTGCATATTCATAGAACCGCGTATACTAAATGAGGCAAGGGTGTAGAGTTACGGTCAAGCTATTTTAAGGCATGAAGAAATTTGTTTTCAAGGGGGAAATTTTTTTTAAATATGTCATTTTGGTGATGAAATATGAGTTAATAAGGTAAGGGATATAATTATTGACTACAGGGGGACTCTAACAGACCCCTAAAGCGTGCGGTGGGTTTGATGGGGGGTAATGGAGAATGAATGGGGTCACGTGAGAGGAGGAAATGCCTCTATCGCGCTTTGATTGGATATGATTTGTTTGTGTGATAATTAAATCCTGCCTCTTGTTTTCGTGCGCAAGTATCGGTCTGAATGAACAACATTTTGGAGTTGAAAAAGTACAGTAAAATTTAAACGTAAGTAAGCAACTCGCTTAGATATCACCGCTTTGTCACGTCAAAATCAAACTTGAAATGGCCTGAAAACCAAAGACCTGAAGACCAAAATGTACATCATTATTCACTAAAAATCTTTGGCCTCAGCTCTTAAACAATATGGGGTTGTTAGATGTGTCCAGTTTTGACGTCATTGAGGCACGTGAAAACTATCATTATTTGATTTGTTACTATTTAAGGGTGTTCATGAATGATTAGTCTCTTTACAGAAAACAACTCAAAACTCTTCCACTGATCAAACTGAACATAGTTTACGTTAACTTTGTGTCTGGAACCTCAAAACCTCTTTTTAGTTATAGTCATAGTGTCCCATCACATTTATACACTGTTGTTTTTAGGAATCCAATCAGTTTGAATAAAACATCAACAGCGACAACAACATAATACTATTACTATAATTATATATTAACTCTTTAAACATTACAGAAACTTTAGTCACTTTCCAGTGTTAAACCCTCAAATTTTTATATTGGTGGTGCAAAACTGCCTCTGTGTGTGTGTGTGTGTGTGTGTGTGTGTGTGTGTGTGTGTGTGTGTGTGTGTGTGTGTGTGTGTGTGTGTGTGTGTGTGTGTGTGGTCATGGTAAACCCCATTTTATAGATGGGATGGCAATACCATAAATCATTTTTGGTTGTCCCCATATAAAAACCAACATGTGTGTGGTGGGGATTGGTGTCACCGTTGGAAACAAGCTTAGAAAACAGCTTCTTCTTTTTTTATGTAAAAATGCAGAAAATGCACAACGTTTTCTGTGATAGGTAGGTTTAGGGGTAGGGTTAGTGTAGGGGAGAGAATATACAGTTTGTACGGTATAAAAACCATTACGTCTATGGAGAGTCCCCACAAAGATGGTAAACCAGACGTGTGTGTGTGTGTGTGTGTCAGAGACAGTAATTCCTCCTCCCTGGAGATCCCGTGGCTTGGTGTTCCTCACTTCGTGTTATCACTATCACCTCCTCCTTACATGCATAACAAATATTCTCTGGATACCTAGATAGACAGTGGCTTACTGCAATTCAAGGGATTCCGTGTGATCCATGTGAATGCGTACTGTGGTGGATGGTGAAATAGTGCTCTTGATGGAGACAGCGATATTATTTTGTACAATTGTCTTTCTATTGAAGGGTTAGTTAAATTTCTTCCTCATCAAGAAACTCACTGGAGTTGTTTGGAAATTGGAACACATGCGTTCTTCAAAATGTCTTCCTTAATGGCCCTCATGCCAGAATTTGGCAGAATTATGGCAGAATTTTCATTTTTGGGTGAATTATCCCTTTAAAGCTATACTGTGTAACTTTTTTAGTTTATTCTTAGCTAAAAACACTTAGTTTTTTTAGAAATATATGTGCTCATTAATGTATATTTACTTCGTTCAAGTAATAAAGTATTCTCGTGAGTGTATAATATGCCATTGAAAATACATACGGGTAAGGGGTTCTAATGTCGGTCGCCATGTTTCCCCTCCATCTTGAAAGTACATTTGCCAAAGAGGGACATACCCGTTAATTCAAGCTTCGCTTTTCGCGTTTTAACACTCGATGGCACCGTGTCGAATGTGAAGAGGGGGATTGCTTGAGACTGATATATAAAAACCTGAAAGCCTTTTTAAAAGTCTGTTGCTGATGGAGGATCACTCTTATTCTCGAGGATACGTATCAGAGTCGCCAAGGAAGCGAAAAAGAGTTAAAAGTTAGAAAATAAAAGTTACTTTACTAAGATTAGCTTGCATTCGTCTGGGAACCTGATAACTGATGTTAGCAATGAAATAGTAAAAAAATTACGAAAACATAAAACTATTATTCATTTTACATAGATGTCACAACCTATATGTTACCTGACAAATTAAATTACTGCAAATTGTAATAGTTTTCTAAAATAACATCATCACTTGAAGGAACACTCATGGACAAGGTCGAACTGGAAGCCATGTTAATCTTGGACTACATTGGCCACCGTAGGAGTTAAAACGAAATCGGAATTGAGAGGAATGGAAACTAATATTCACTGGATGGTCATATACCTTTTCACCGCTAGATGGGGGTAAAAATAACACAGTGTAGCTTTAAATAAGTTTCTCTGCAACATGTTCTGTTCATCCTTCTAGGGTTCTGTCATTTAGAAAGTATAAATCTGGTTTACAGTGGGTTCTAACAGAGAATGTTCTAAGAACTTTGACTAACATTCTGACAAGGTTCTCTCAAAGTTATGAACATTCTTCCAGTAGCGTTAATAGAATGTTCTTTCAAAGTTATCTGATCTTTATTGATGTTCTCAGAACAGCACTACTTGTTTCAGAACATTCAAAAGTAATGTTCCCATAATGTTTGTAAAATGGAACGTTCCCTTACCCTTCACATAACCAACAAAAAAAAACATTATAAACCTTTATAAATTCATTCAGTTCAGAGAACTTTCAGAAATAACATTTTCATAACTTAATGTTAGCGTTTGCAAAACGCTATGAGAATGTATTTTTGTTAGCTGGGTTAGCGCTTGACATTTCATTTTTAAATAGCTCAGTTAACGTTTGTTCTTGACATAAATTACAGTGAAGTGATTCTGAGAATCTTGAAGGAAGCTCCATTCTAAAAACATTCATTTGCATCTCAGGACCAAAGTCAGTATACATTGACACATTGTTTACCGTGATTGTGCCATAGTGACGTCTGTGTAAAAAAACAGCTTGAACGAAGCGTAGCAAAATCATTCTAAACGTATAATAGAACTGACCTAATAGATTTACCTCAAATGCCAGTGACAACGCAGCATCCCATTGGCTGTCTGACAGGATGTGGAACGTTTTTACTATGTCAGGCTGCATTTACTCTTCTGAAAGTGACAGAAGGCTCAGAGACTTTAGGGAGTAAGTAGCTGTTTGAGGAAAATTCCTGACAAACATCGTGTCAGAGGGACTTGGTTAAGTTTGAGCAGAAGACAGTAGTTCTGGGGAATGAAGGCCCAGCGCCGATTAAAAGTGACAGACAGGTTAATTCAGCAGCCAACTCAGCCAAAGCTTGTCCCACATGTCTCACACCTCTCACTTCTATTAATCTCCTACGCAAGTCTCTAGTGCACACTCACACACACACACACACACACACATGTAAACACACGTATGCCTACGCATATAAATGCCACAACACTCTGTTAGCCACTTATGTCCTCTTGATTCTTGCTGAACACACTTGTGTTTTGAACTTTCGTTTTGAACCATTTCCCCTGCTGCGTACTTTTCCCTGTACTCTGTGCATGTTTGTTCAGATTACTTGAACACCTATTCGGATAACCCTTATAACCAACCCCTTTAGCTTCCAAAAAAAAACTCACACCCCCAACAACAAGCTGTGAGCTGTGGTTGTACCAGAATTTGCATCGGCAAGTTCCTTTAAAGCATGTCAGTTAAATTGAACGCGTGTTGGTTTGAAAAAAAAAGACAATTATTTCATCTCGAAAGATAAACAGAACTGTGGCTCTAATGACTTTTATGGATTCCCAGCTGTAATTAACATAATACTCGACTAAAAGCACATTTGGTCTGTTATTGGCAGCATGTGAGTTGCCATGATTTTCTCGAGCTCAGAATGTGGTTCTGGGCAGCAGATGCAGAGACAGCCTCGTCTGCTCCAGCTGGAACGTTATGGAAAACCAGCATTATTGACAGTATCTAGAGATCTAATTACCTCTGTATTGTCTTTAAGGGATTGTTTTTTAATCATTTAATTTTTCGTCAATCAAAACACCATTCACAGCCCATTTAATTTCAAAAATACACAGGAAAACTTGTAGTGCCGGGACTACTCATTTGTTGAGGATCATTTAACGTCAAAGTTAACCCACCCACAGGATATTAATGTGAAAACGTCTCTAAAAATGGAAAATAACATGAATTATGAAAAGAGCTAAAATTAGAAACTTGAATAAATGTCATTTAAAAAACTCATTGATAGGGGATGTAACATTGCACACCTCCACACTGGGGGCCTTTTTAGAGTCAGTGAATAAAGTAAAAATGAAAAAACGAAGCTGGCGCAGTGGATAAGACACATGCCTTTGGTGTGAGAGACTCGGGTTCGAATCCACTGTGAGACACCAATGTGTCCCTGAGCAAGACACTTAACCCCTAGTTGCTCCAGAGGCGTGCGACCTCTGACATATATAGCAATTGTAAGTCGCTTTGGATAAAAGCGTCAGCTAAATGACTAAATGTAGTATACGTGGTTCTATGAATATGCAAATTAGCCCCGCCTCCACTCACTCACACCAGCTCAGAGATCCACTCGTTGACGATCACACTTTGACCTGATTGGCTAAGGTAGTTTGTGATGTCAGAAACACCAGCGATTTCAATCCGCGTTTTTGAGACTGTCTTTGGTTCACTGCAGTTTTAAGGAGAAAATACTCAGCAATGGTGTTGACTCATGAATTTGTACATGGTTTGTCTTAAAGCAAATTAAAAACACCACATAGACATATAAATAACATTTAAAAGATTGATTCTTTTTCACAGGGACTTCATTATTTTATAGACAGCATTTTAAGTCATGATACACATTTCTGACAAGAAGATTTATTCAAAAAGGTAGGATAACATTTAACTTATTTGATAAAAAATACAGTAAATCATGAAATATTGCAACTTAAAATCACTGTTTTATATGTTAATATGTTAAAATGTAATTTATTCCTGTGATCAAAGCTGAAATTTCAGCATCATTACTCCAGTCTTCAGTCACATGATCCTTCAGAAATCTGTCACTGTGCAATTTTGACTCCTAAATTCTTGTCGTGTCATGTACAGGATACATGTCAGACCACACATTGCTTCCCGACCAATCATCACTTGCCATTTTTAACTACATGCATGATGTCACTGAGAAGGCGGAACTAGAGACTGACTTCCAGAAACAAGAGCGTAAACAAACAATGGCTACCGAAGTGACGTGTTTGCTTAATGCTAATTCCAGTTCTCAACATGTTTGCTAAAGCGCCTCCACTATCGTTGCCTATTGTTGCCATACTGTTGCTCCACAAACCTTTCCCCCATTGCATAATTCCACCTAGCAGCACCAATACAATCGTCTCTCTTTTGTTTTGGCTTGTTTGAAAGCTGTGTACAGAAGAGCCTCTGTGCTCCTATTGGTCAATGTCACAGATTCTGTCGTCTTTCTGTCTGTACATCGTGAAGCGACGGTTGTCGTCCACTGTGACACACTATACAAGATCACATTATCGATTCTTGCGTCCCGACGCCCATTGTCCTTTACGAATCACCACAGCACCATACATCAAATGGATCGTGACAAAATCGGGTTGATATCGTGTAGACTGAATTTGGTCGTGCTACAGCTCTACTGTTGAAAAAGTAGCTTGTTAAAAGCTGAAGTACGAAAACTGAAAGTGGAATTACTGCCGCGCTCCTAAAAATATAGCAGCATTTACTCACTCTAGGGATCTAAACTAAAATATTCTTTAGTGAGCTGTGTTTTTTTTTTTTAATCAGACAGTGTTGATCAGACAGTGTTGAGTACATAGCCCAAATTAAACAGTCTTACCAGTCTATTAAACCAAGAGAATTTCTGTTTCTGACAATAACCATGACTCAGAAATATTTCATGACTAGCTGTAGCATTTCAGAACCGGTGTGGGTTGATGCAACAGTTCTCGGTGAAAGGAGCAGTCTAGCCTTTTGCTTTGAACTAGACTTAAAATAAAGCTTCAGGCAATAAGATTGAGAGAGAGCATGAATGCCACTCTTTATCATTGATTTGCTCTGAAGTCATGCCCTTGCAGAAACACCATCCAATCACATTCAAAATGATAAAATCAACATCTCTGGCCTCGCACACAAATTCACTCACACACACACACACACACACTCGATCCATCATGCTCAATCACATGCCTTTTTTTGGAGAACGTGCTTCACTAGCAGCGCCGTTCTTCTTAACCGATAGATTGGGACTGCAGTGGCCCGCAGCTCAGCGATGGCACTCGGCTCGGTATTACCCTACAAATAACAACCTTCTGTCTTACAGGTCAAATCTTTTATCGACTTCGCCGCTGTGTCTCCCACTTGACTGACTTCCCTGCAGCCCCATTATTCCTCTTTAAGCTCCTTGTCTAGCATCGACCTTGATGAACTAGCTTATACAGCTCAGAGAGGGAAAGCTCTGGATTAGATCAACAAGTCACTTGTTGTGTACACTTTAAATGAAACCAAAATTGACTTGAAACCAAAATTGAAGGGTTCAGTGGAATGACCTGGAATAGTTATAGACTATACAGAATGAATGTCTATATAAGTCTCACCTTATATAAAACCAGGAGTTCAGAGGTGTTTTTAGCCATTTTTCAATGTAGATCTTAGTCAGGTTAGACACCATTTTGAATTTAGCGTGGATGAAAACAATGGTAAGAGGGATAGACTTAGTCTTTACAATGGCACACACTATAAAGATCTTAGATCATGTAACTGTCATAACACACAACTTTTAAAACTGTTTCATGGAGTTTTCTGAATTCTTTTTTCCGAGGCAGTAGACGGTATGTTGGTAAACAACAGTACAATCTATTGATTGCACTATGCCTCACCGCCTCGTTTTTATACCTGTCAAAAATTACATACATGCGCTACTCTGACTAAAATCTGTTGGGGCACAGGATGCCATCAAGTTCCCTTATTTTGTAGGGGGGTCTAGGAAAAACTGTACCAAAAGGTTCACTTCTGATAACTTTGGGAGGAGTTGTTTTACATTTTCTTGAGTACTGTGATGTTTAAGTATGGCTTCAAAGGATGTCACTTATAATTTTACAAGCTACTGTTATCATTAACCCAGCAACTGGACAGAAACATTGACAGCTAAATGGAACATTAGCGGGAATCCCTCTCTATAGTGTATTTGCAATCTTTGGCCTAAAAAATATCTATACAAACATTGCATTTGACTTGTATCTTGAAAATTTTACAAGCATGCTTACCTTACATGATGGAAAATCAGATATCAAACAGAAGAAAAAGGCACAATGGGATATCCAAGAGCAACCCATTCCACTAAATATGAATTCAAACAATTACTCATTCCCTCATTAGCTTCATCTTAGTAGCTAACTAACTTACAGTCTGAGCAAGTCTGAGATTCCAAAGAAAGAACGAGAGACGTTCCACAGTAAAAAGATAACATCACCCCTACCTGAGATTAAAATATATTAATTAAAAAAAGGCACTAAACAATAAAACTAGCATTGAAAGATGGTTGTTTAAATTCTGATCGGATGAGTCACAAATCTGGGGTGCTTTTCCAAAAGCATAGTTAGCCAATTATGGTCACAAGTTCCATTGTTACCAACACAATTCAACAATTTGGTGTTTTCCAAAACCACAGTTCTAAAGAGTTTGTTAACCAACATCTGGAAATAAAAGAAAACAACAGAGAACAAAAATCATTATAAGTCCTTAGATGCCATGTTTACTATTTACAGAAATAAAATTACATCTCAGAGCCAAATCAAATAATTAGCAGAAGTTATTACTCCACCACCTGATGTGGTGTTAAGAACGATTCTATATAACCATTGTGTTATATGGGTTTGTGAATGACCAGCTATTTAATTTCTCCAACAATACATCATACTATGATAGTTAAGTAGTGAGATACATCCTCTGATAGGATTGTACCTACAGTAACACTCATTAATGAAATCTTCGTCCTCATCCTGACTTGATGCGGTCACATCCTGCTCTCCGTTTTCACATTCCTGTTTATTTATCCATCTCACTTTGAATAATATAATGGTCACTTACAAGCACATGGAAATACTCAATTGTCTGCATCACGCAATATATACCGTCATCCCATCTTACCCTGCCGACCTGTATATAATTTGATCAAACGTCACCTTTAATTTGACGTTAATTAGAGTGTGGGTTTAATTAACTTGGATAGTAATAAACCTTGGAGCCTCGAGCTTGTTGGAGAGTGATAGTATCATGACTGTGGACCTGCCAAATTAAAACAAGCTTCCTGTCCCTGACTTTATTTTAAAAAAGGCAAATTTTAATTAATAATACAAGGCAGAGCAGACTCTTGTGTGTCCTTTGGGGATAAATTAAAATCCTGAAAATGAGGCTAAACGGTCTGTGTGCTGACAATGTATGGTAATACCTGTCAGGGAATACCCTCACTAGCTTTGGCGTAAGCTAAAAGATACTCCCATGATGCCTGTCTGTGCAAGTGTAGCATTGTGTACCTCTGCTGCCAGGATAAACTCCACTCATGACTGGATCTCCCCTGCTCCCAAATCGCGTTAGTGTAATATGCCAGCCGAATTTCATTTGGCCCTCTGCAACCTCAGAGACACTGCATTGGGTTTAAAGAACAATGCACTTACCATATTTCATAATTTTTTTCATTTGTAAATTGCTTTTAGTGGCAGTTCATGACAGGCCATGTAATAGACTGACAATTTTTTTCATTAGATGAAATGCCAAATATATGTCCTTATGAAATGTACAGGGCTACAGAGCAAGCAGAGGGGATGGCGACGCCAAGTAGTGACTCCTGCTAATACTGACAGAGCTCTGGGCTGTACTGCGGCTCTGGGGTAACATAATGGAAGACGGCAATCTAAATGGGCTAATGGACATTAAAAGTAGGGGCTAGACCAGGGGCACGTCTCTTTAAATTACACTGGCATTTTACACCTCTACATCCATATTAACCTGCCACTTAGGGTCATTCGCATTTAATTTTATTACAGTGAGCCCAAAGATGCGTGCTTCTTTAATAAAGACATCTGATGAGGGATTTAAAAGCAGCACTGGCACATGACTAGAAACGAGAGTAAAGGATAATGGGAGATAGAAGGTGATGAGTGTTTTAATCAAGTCTACTCATATCAGTAGGAGGGAAACTGGAGGAAAAGGCTATTGAGTGCATTTACTTACTGTCAAAGGCTCTTGCATATGGTGGGTAAATGATGGCCTTCATTTTATTTGTTGGCTCGAACACATGCAGCGACAGTGGGAGACTTAAGACAAATGCTCCCATCAGTCGTTCCACAGAGTGGCCACGTATGCAACTTTAAAAACCGCTGGAGAAGCAGGGACACAAAAGATTAAGTGAAAGCAGCAAATGGATCCCTCATCCCTCGTGGTTCTGCTCACTTTCATGAGGCCTCATCTAGTATCCTTCGCTTGTCCTTGCAGTCCACAAGACTGTACTGCAGTATTCCTGAAATTCGGCACTGTAGGGGGTCATTGCAGAGGGCCCTGCAAAGTTTAGCTCAAACCCTAAACAAACTTGCTTACCTGTAAGTTTCATTGACTAGACCTTGACTAACTCAGGTGTCTTTGATTAGGGTTGGAGCTAAACCAGTGCAGTGGCCCTCCTGGGCCAGATCTGAGGAACCTTGCTGGATGGTGTCCCATTTGTCATTTAAATATTCAAAAGGGTGTTCACAAGTTCATGTATGGACTTTAGTGCGAACTAACTAATGACATCACCAATGGTAGGACCACAAGGGCCCCATTTGATGCCAGTTTCTATTGCATGGACTATTGGACAGGAGATCATTATGAATTATTAGTGTTGTAGTACTCAAGACTAGACTCAATTCTGTCTTGAGTTAAAGACCATATTTGCATGTGACTTGATCTCATCATGGACTTGGCAGCATTTGGACCAAGTTCTGTCTCCAGGACTACAATATTGCAGATGCGTTTTGTGGTCTGTGCCAACTTGTGCATATTGTGATGCTGACATGAAACTAGACTTCATTTACCTAAGTGGAAAGCATATTTACACTTTCTGAATCATTCAGACCATTTTCGGATCTCTGTCTTGACTCGAACTGGACTCTATTCTGGTCTCGGTCTTGACTTGGACTCGACCCTATTCTGGTATCGGTCATGACTCAGACTCTACCTACTTAAGTCAGGGCCCGGATTTGAAATGAGCTGGTCTTGACTACAAGATCAAATGAGACACTCTATGGCAGGGTTCCTCTATGATGTGTTCACACTTGGCATGTTTGGTTAGATTAAAACAAACCCTGGTGTGATTGCTCTGTTAGTGCGGTTTATTTGAATAAGTGTGAATGCTGCCTCCTGAACCCTGTTGTGCACCAAACAAGCGGACCGAGACCACTGAAAAGATGGGTCTCGATCCGCTTCCAAACAAACTCTGGTGCGGTTCGAAAGATAAACTCTGCAGGAAAGTGGACCTCAAGGGCCAGAGTTTAGAACCCCAGCTCTGTGTTCTTGTGGATGGACATGCGTAGGTTACAAGAAGAGAAGTGCTATCAGCAAATGCATAATCGTTTAAATTATCTCAGCCCTGTTTGCTGCAAACAGCAACTGCAGTAGCAATCTAACGTTTTTTGCACTCTGAATTCTCCCTAAACTTACATTAAAAAAGCTTTAATGTTCGCTACATTAAGTATTATCCTTCCCTTTAGTCAGTGGCGGACATGCTGATGTTTGCCCTGCGCACAGCTGTTACAGATGCACGCTCCATTTCTCTTCTGTACGCTCTTTGCTCCAGTGATATTACTTCACCACCATTACTGATAGTGTCTAGTGTCAAACAGATGCTATTTTAATTTTGTTGTTTTTTATTCTCACAACCTCTCAGAAGAATATTGTTCACATCAGCTCATTCTCTGGTAGGGACCTGACAAGAATTATTTAACGGAATATGGGAAATGTGTTTCCTTGCGACATTGTCTTCAGCAGTAAAGGCTCAAATAGATTTATCTCCTAAACATCCCTCTCCACAACACCTGAAAATATGTAGTAGGTCAGGGTCAGGCTGCCTCAGCCTCCTTTAGGCTAGATAAAGTAGACTACTCACAAACCTTTCTTTAGATGTAGCGCCTGGGAGGTGTGCAATTTCTTGCTTTCCGTCGTGGTTGAGAGAGCATCCCTTTGTGTCTATGAATGTATTTTTTCCTGTATTATTAGAGTGCTGCTTTTGTCTGCATGTCCCTCAGAAGTGTATGTGTGTGTGTGTGTGTGTTCCCCGTATCTTATCGCTCAAGGGAAATGTTTCTTTCAGTTTTTCATCAGCATGTTTTGTGCTGGAGTTCATTGTGGAGTCATTGTGTGGCACGCTAGAAATAGTCGTCTCTTTAGTGGAGGCTGTAACTGACACTCAATTACAAATCAAAATGTTCTTTATGATTACGAAAAGCCAGATAGAAGTATTAGCTGCCTCAATTACATGCTGTCAATAGAATAAAATTTTTCATGAAAAAAGTAGCACCTGAGCAATGTTTGGAGGCCAGATTATTTTTACATATGTACTGTTTGCGCACCTCAATGCATCCATCATATTAATTGGACTGAGTGCTACTATCACAATATAACAAATGACGTGAATGGACTCTCAGGCATATAATTGATCGAGTGCTGGGTAGTGCTGTAGTCAGATCATAAATCTTTGTTGACTTTTGACAAGCTTGTCTTTTATTACAGGACTCTGCTATACCAACATAAGAAAATATTATACAGTATAATATTTATACAATAACACAGGGATTCCCAGTCGCACTCTTTTGACTTAAAATGTTTACTTGATGTATCAACTGAGATTTTTTGTCTAAATTTAACAACATGCATGTTCACGGTCTTCTGATGTCAGTTAAAGTCGATCAATTGTCAGTTACAATAGTCAATAATAGTCCTTTAAAACTCATCTTTGATAATCGAAATGACATTTTTAAACTTTTTTCCATGAAAAAAAATTCTTCATGCCTTAAAATATCTTGAATGTAACTCGACACCCTTGCCTCATTTAGTATACGCAGTTCTATGAATATGCAAATTATCCCCGCCTCCACTCACTCGCACCAGCTCAGAGATCCACTCGTTGACGGTCACACGTTGACCTGATTGGTTACAAGGTAGTTTGTGACGTCAGAAACACCAGCGATTTCAAACCACGTTTTTGAGACTGTCTTTGGTTCACTGCAGTTTTAAAGAGAAAATACTCAGCAATGGTGTTGACATGAATTTGCACATGTTTTTTCTTAAAGCATGTTAAAAACACCACATAGACATAAACAACATTAAAAGCTTGATTTTCACCACAGGGGAACTTTAAGCTTTTTTTATTGTTTTATTAGAAAATCATGGAATTTAATTTTTCATTTTTAGCTTTTCATCAATTCACAAACCCCTTTAAATTCCCTTAGAAAACCCTGTAATAAGTGATAGTTCACCCAATAAATGAAAACTACCCTCATGTCATTTCAAACAGTAGAAGTATAGCATGACAAAACTCTACATGGTTTAACAGTATGGATGGATGTTCAAAAAAACAATTCAGGAAAATATTGACATCAGTTAAATACATTTTTTTCAGTGTATTTAGTTTAAATGTATCTGTCTAATGTTTTCATCCAAATTGAGATCCAAGAGAAGTTTACTCAGAGATACTGTATGTGCATTTAAAAATGTAGAATTCTTTCTTGTATGAATCCTAAATATCTTATCTTATATTCAGCAAAGTCCTAAAACAAGAACGGATATTGTTCAAAATTCATGTAGGCCTATCATTTTGATGAGAGGTTTGATCCACTTCAAATGTTGACTACTGTATGTTAACTGTATGTCTTTTGTGATTTACTTCAATTTACTGAGTCTTGCTGCTGACATGGCATTAAAAGAAACGAACAAACAATCTGATTGCTATATGTTTTCATTGTATGAAAAGGAGCAGCACGAACATTGTGCTAAATTTCTCCTTTTGTGCTCCACAAGAAGAAAGTAAGTCATATGGGTTTGAAATGACAGAATTTTAATTTCTGGGTGAATTATTCCTTTAAGTAGCAAGGGATTAGGGATGCGTGCAGGCACGAACAAAATAACTAATTCGTTTTTGCAGCGTTATTAAGAAGTCGCCCTCCTCTCATTTTCAGAGGAACTCTGTGCACTTCATTAGACAGTTTGAATATTTACTAGTTAAATATAGTATTTAGGCATGATTGTTGTGTAATTGCCTGTTTGAGAAAGCAACTGTTGCCAGCATTCCCAACATTATTAGCAAGGGAGTATGGTATAGTGTGTTTGCTTCTCCGTAGAGCCCAAAGGCTTTTATGAGTTTTTAATGTTTTTTCCTCTTTCAGTGTTATCAAACCCAGTGCTCGGCTCCTTTCATGTGGCGATGGTTACACTTTACTTGCTCACTGCTGTTACTCCCTCAAGTGGAAAAGAGTTTCACAAGTGAAAAAGCATATGAAATAGCATATAAATACGACACAGGGAGCGAACGACTTTTGGGTGAGCATTATCCCTGCTGTTAGACAGAGCAAGACCACAGGGATGCTTTAGGAACAGTTTATCCTCGTGACATTACAAACCTGTGTTATATTCCTGCTTCTGTGTGCTCTTTGGAGCTTGGCAGTATAATTTACCATCCACTTCTTGTATTGAAAAAGCAGCATGTGTGCTTAATTGTATTTAATGTGCACTTGTAATGTTCAAGTCTTACAATAGTCTTACAATATAAATACACTCCATCTATGTTTTGATCATCGGTCTGAATCAGATCCCAAGTCTTTGACAAAAACGTGATTTTCTCAGCTTTTAGCTCAAAATGTTACTTTTATAATGAAACTTACCCATATTTAAGTGTTGATAAAAAAGGAATGCATTAAGCTAAAATACATATATTTTTTGTTTGTTTAAAAGCAGAGGGTCTGTTCTTTCTTTTGATATTACGTTCTTTCTTTTTTTTTCAAAAATGCTGACGGTGAAAGAGTTAAAGGAATAGTTCACTTAAAAATGAAAATCATTTATTCACCAGTAAATGATGACAGAATTTAAATTTTTTAGGTGAACTATTTCTTTAAATGCATGATATACAAGTTTCAAAAGAAATATGCTAAAGTGTACTTCTTTTTCACAGGGGTAATTTCCACTTTTTGGGAAAAATGTGTCTTAAAGGATGGTGAAATACTGATAAAGCCTGACATAATATTGGAGATTTTATATCTGAACTTTGGCAATATTTATTACAAGGTATCTAATGATTTAGTTTTTGAGAAGAAGACGAGGATGATGTAACAGGAACAGAAAGACATGGTCTAGTTTGGTGAGATTGTGAGTCTTGTAGAGATGAGATCATTGTGCAGTTAATGATAGTTGCATCATCTGTCACTGTCTACCCAAGCAAGTGGCTGGATGATGTTGTGATATCCAGGACTCGCATCTTGTTCCAGTCTCTGGATGAAATTCTAAACGTTGAGAACCAGTCTGTGCTCAAAGCTTTACCATATTGTGCCGTTATGAACATACTTTCTAAACAGTGACCACATTCTGCATTGATTTGCATCAAACCACATACACTTTCCAATGTTTTGAATACCAAACACATGTAAACACAGGTGAATGTCTTAAATTATTATTACATGTGTGTACAGAATATCACTCATGAACTCGTGATGGTTGACAAACTGCTAACGGCAGCAACATTTTGGCGTCTCAATGCTGGAGACAAGAAATATGGATGTCAATAATCTCACGCCAGCAATAAAATCCACAACTTCACTAGTTCACTAGTTGGCACTAAAAATCACACACAGCTGCAAAGATCTATTGTTTTAGACAGTGGCCAAATAATACATATCTAATGTCAATTCAAATGCAAATATTTTGTTTGTAATATACTTTGTTTGTTTCGTAAGTATTGCAAGCAACTTTAAATGACATGTTGTTTCCTATTCTAGCAGAGAACCTTGCCATTAAGGGGACATGACTGACACTTTTACATGAAATATAACTGTGGGTAAATGTGAAATCGATGCCACCACAATGATAGACTGACAAGCAACAAAGTCTCATTCAAACAGCAGTTGGCACAGCTGTGACCCAGCACACACGCATTAGTTTATGATGTATAAGATTAAGTCTGGTTTGGGTTTTCCTGGCCTATAGTTGCCTGTCACTTTTTATTGTCCTGTCTATTCATGAAAAGCCAAAAAAGTTGTGTGGATGTCTCCTTTACTTGCAATTTTCAGTTCAAATAAAACTCTCGAATACCTTTTAAAGATTGAATGGTTTATGATCCTCGGAAACTTTCACAAATCAGCTACTAGCTCCTCTGACGTGCATTTTATCAGCCTCAACATTTTGTGAAGTTTATAGCCAATAGACCTTAGTCAGTGAACTTCACACTTCAGCATACTTTTACAAAGAGTATACTTATTACAGAAATAATATACTTTAAAATAATATATAAGTGTCATCTGAATGTAATGTTTTCAGACACTTAAATGCATGTTACTTGCAATTAAATGAAAATGTATTGTAAAATAATTATTTTGAAGTTCCCCTTTAGACATTCTGTTGACTATATGTACCTTTGCTACTACATGTCAAACAACTCTCATTAGAGTATTAGTAGATCTGCCTATTACTTATAGTCAAGAGAATGTCTAAAAGGGACCATTAAAACAGAGAATTTATTTACATAATTTCATAATTACTTCTATTGTGTTTGAAATATGGTTAGTGTACTGCTGAATGCACTGACAAGCATTTATGCTAAATGTAATTTCTATTGAAACTTGTGTCGTGTATTTAAATATATTTGTAATTACACATTTGCATTGATGGTTACAATGTAGTATATTCAAAATACATTAAGTTTAAATGTAATATATTAACTTTGTATTATATTATATTATACCACGGGCTGTTTAAATACTTGATTCTGATTGGCTGGAAGGTGTGCAGTAAAACCGTTTAATGCACAGGTATTTCCAGTCAGTTTGATTACAGTTCGAAATCAATCCGCTACTATAAACATTAGTAACCATAGTAACAGAGTTACACTTGCAAACAGAGTGCGAGAGAGACACATATCATATGAAAACGTTTATTTAGGTAGGCTCAGAGCCATAGAGAGAAAGAGTTTATCTTGATGTCTCTTTGATGTCGCCGCGATGGCTGTCACGTGGTTCATGTAAGCCCCAATAGTTCCAAAACATACGCTGGCTGTCATTTTCTTCTATGGGACAGACAGCAGCGATTGCATTATTAAACGGTACATATAAAATAAAACACACACCCAAGTACTTTTTCAGCTGTTACTGCATTAATGCATTTTGTTAATGTCAGTTTTGCATTTGGAGAGGCAGGGTGACAACGAAATACTGTAGTATTACTTAGATACGTTTTAGGCTTTTTTTTTTTCGAGGGAAAAGACAGAGCTAGATTGAAGACGACAAAGATGAGGTCAATACGAAAAAGACAACTAAATGGGCAGTTAAAACGTTCAGTGACTTTTTTGCGCCAAAGACAGAACAATAATTTCGAGACCTACTTTGCTTCTCTTTTAAATGAGACGTATGCCTCTGTTCAGTCTACCGCTGGACGCAAATACAGTGTTGCAAGTTTGATGTGTCTCAGAGCAGGTATAAACCATCACATTACAAAATACAATACATTTCAATAAATGTAATGTGTCTTTATAGTAATCGTGGCTAGAGACGCCGGTTTTATTTCTCACTCTACAATTAATTTAAATTGTCACTGTGTTGCCTGTCATTCATAAATAATTTTAATAAATCCATTAAAGAATCATTCTCTGTCTCTCTCTCTCTTTTAATAATTAGTTTAAATAAATGTGATAATTCATTCAAATAAAAGCAATCCGATGGCTCTACTTTATTTAAAGTGGACGGAGTGCTAGAACTAACGAGCCGTAACTTAAGAAAATAACCGTCATTTTTACACGTCTGTTAAAAAATTACACTGTAAACATCAGTTATAGCTTTAACTTCTTTTTAATTTGGCAAATAACCGAGGTATAAGCGGGATAATCCACGGCTAGCCATGCATTAAAGGATTTTAATGCACGACGTAGAGGCAACCACCCTCCGCTTCGCGTCGGGTGGTTCTTCGCCTCTACGTCGTGCATTAAAATCCTTTAATGCATGGCTAGCCGTGGATTATCCCTTACTTAACTTATATTAATATATTACTTTAAATGTAATATTGAATAATGACTTTACTTTACTTTGTTAGTCTTAGTTGTTAGTTAAACTAATCCAAGTGTACTTTAAAGGACGACAAAGGATTAAATTATTGATAATTATTTAAAATGTATTTAAAGGCAGGGTAGGCGATTTCTTTCCAGAATTTTTGTTGTTGTTGTTGTTATTCTGGTTAAAAGTCTATTCACATCCTGATAGCAGTGATTAAGAAAATTGGTCTAAATACATATATAATACATATATTATACATATATCATATATCTTCTGTGGAAGGTGCAGGACTAAAAAAAAATGTGTCCAATGGTAGGATATCCTTCCTGCCTGTCAACATATGTATTTCTATACCGCACACCTGCTCGCGCAGACATCACACGTCATCAGCGTGTTTAATGAGGCTATGCAGAGTTGTAGACCCTTTTTTTATTCATATATTTCTTTATTTTTTTAAAAAGAAATCTATAAACAAATTACTCTAATGGTATTACTGAACTGAAGGACAGAGAAATGTCTTTTATACATCAACAGTTTGACGTACATAAAGTATATTCGTTTTATTTAGTTTTTTATTATACAAGATTAAAAGATACAGTTTGTGTCTTTTATTTTTATTAAAATAATATATACTCATAATATATGGCATTTGTAAATCATATATTGTTCAATCACTTGTTTAGAAGGTGAACAATTCGTTCCAGGGTATCCAGTTTTGATGAAATGATCGAATGACAAAAAATGAACTGAAATAAAAGAGATTGACAAGCACAGCATTCATATCTATAATATATGTGCTTTTCCCGAAGGATGGTCTGTTAGAGAAATGGCCATAAATACTGCATGATTTGATGTATATTTAATGAAGGGTCTGTCACCCACTGGCTCATTAAAACTGTTGTTCAATGGTGGTGACTGTGCTTTCCTTTGTCTTTGGTCCAATTACTTTTAAGAGCTAATTAGCAATGAATACATTCGGATTATAATGGTCAGAATATGTACAACAAAGGGGTATGTATGAGAAAGAAGTCTATGAAAAGCAGTTTTCTTGACTTGTACCGTGCATACAGAAGAGAGAGACATCTCTGATGCACATTTAAATACATCACTAACTAGTTGTTCAGTTCGATTCTGTACATGCGTAGAATTTTTGTAAATGTGGTTGTCACTTCCTGATATTTCAGGAGTTAATTCGGTTGTAGACTACAGTTGTCATTCCTGTAAATTAACTCATATGGCTGCATTATTACTGACTTGGATTAACTTAACTCAAATAGCGTGTTGAAAAAAGCTCAAGTGAAAATATACCTAGAACGTAGAATACTCATTCACACAAACATTAAACACCATCATGGTAACATGTTGAAATTTAAAAAATGCAATAAGCATTAATTTAACAACATTAAATGTAACATAAAACCCTAATGTACATAACTTATTAGAAAAAAAAACTAAGAAAATTATGAAGAAACCGTTATTTAAAAAAAAAAATACATTAAATGTGAAGTGTCATGCAGGGAATTGTGGAAATGTCAATTTACATTTTTTCACTGTAAATTATACAATGACTTGTTCTTTTTCACTTCCAAAAACTGTAAATTTAACGGTATTTTACAGTAAAATTACATTAAATGTACCATTATATATATCACAGTTATTTACGGTATAGTAAGGAAACTTTGTTAACCAATTAACAGTTTTTCACTGTAGCATTTTTACCGTTAATTTTACCATAGTCTTTTACCGTTAAAATCACGATAATTTTTTACAGTGTACACAATACCAGCTTTCTCGCTCTCTCATCTCTCCGACAGCGAGTTGACACATAAACCTGCCTCCCTTCACTCCCTCTTTTCTTTTGCTCCGTATTAGTATTGTTGCTGTTACAGGGCTCAAATTTCGCCATGGGATTGTGCATATTTTGCATAATTTTACTCCTTCCCGCTGTTTTTTGGTAATAACTTTACAACTCGCTGTGAACTCGATCAGGGCGGTTCTATGTTAAAACGTCCGTGTCTGTCAACATTCGTGGGCGGGGCCTGTGGCTGTAGTGACGTCACACCAGCCCCATGGCTGAAAACAGGTCGTTAGGAGACACTGCTTATGATTTATGGGGATTAAAAAAAAGGAGTGGGTGGTTTTTTATCACTATAGGGTGGTTGTGTACACACACTGCCAACACACATTTATGTCCAAACACCGTGCAAAAGTGAATTTTGCATAATAGGTCCCCTTTAATGTCAGGATTTACTAAAGACACCCAGTGAAAAATTGGCGCTGAAAAGGCATGGACAGGGTTATTTTTGCGGTTGACTTTGTTGCATATGCATTTGTAGGAGTTTCTCTTTCAGATCCAAAACTTATGGGAG
Source organism: Tiaroga cobitis (assembly GCA_030578255.1). Lineage (NCBI taxonomy): Eukaryota > Metazoa > Chordata > Actinopteri > Cypriniformes > Leuciscidae > Tiaroga > Tiaroga cobitis. The sequence continues at coordinate 40,810,589 of CM060593.1, forward strand.
GATAAATGAGAGTATTTAAATGAGAAAATGGGAGTATTTAAATGAATTTACTAAGGTTTGTCAGATTACTGGTATTTGCGCCATTATTTTTCGCCGCTTTTTATCTATAATTACAAAAAGAAACTCTTCTGATGCATTGTGGTCATGAAATTGATGAAAACAGGATAATAGTCTTTAAAATAATGTCACAATGCAACAAAAATCAGTGATCCTAAAATATAATTTGTAAATGGAAATATAATATTATAGAGTAATCTAATGGACAATATAATATTATAGAGTAATCTAATGGACAATATAATATTTTTTTGATTTTGCTGTGACCTGGATGTGTTTTGTGAGCATAAAACCTGTAATTCGCGATGAAGTATTGTTAAGGTGGTCCTCACAATGGCCAAAATGATGATACGTTGTGCATCAAGAAAGTGTTTTTTGGACACGTGTATTAATGTGCTACTGATTTTCCCACCGCAATCACGACACTTACAGTAAGATTGTGTGCTAAGGCCATTATTTCCAAGGTGCTTAGAATGAATCAAGTCCTCCACGCCCATGAAACTTGATTATTACAACTATATGTGTGTGTGTTGGGAAACCCGGAGAAACCTCTGTCGCCATAGCAACACACAGTATGGTCTGACGGGGTTCTCGCTGTGAGTAGAGGATACGTAAGGGTTAACCACCACGTGGGGTCCGGATCCCCTTTTCCGGGCTGTGAATTCACATTATCTCTTTTTCCGTGAGCGCGAGTACGAGAAATGGACAGATCACACATTCTCTTCTTTTATTCCCGTTGTTATGACATGACTCACCGGATATTAATTGTCCCTCCATGTTTCTGTCCAATTATGCAGAGCTCTGTGGAAATGAGGCTGGCTCCAGATATCTGAGAGGAAGTCTTTAAAAAGTCTGGAGCAATCTGGCTCACACTGATCTGGTCTGTGGCTAATGCCTCTTTATGAGTCCCTGGATAGTTGGAGCCCAGGAAACTGATTAAAACGGGACTGGAAACGTGCCAGAGTACAATGAACTCGATGCGTGTGACATTCTCCCATGAGTGACCTTTAAAGGAACATAATTGTTATTTACAACTTAATGTGTGTGGACAGCTACTGTGGCGTGATGTCAATAACCACAGACGATTATATTGACTCGGCATTCAGTGTCTATAAATGTACTGGAAACACGTTCACAGTACACACACCGAAAGAAAGTTTAGAACCTTTAAATAAACAAATAGAACATCTATATAACCATTAGACTGAAACATTGCAAGTTACCTTTGAATAATGGCATAAAGGTTCTGACACACCAAACTGACACTCGGCCATTGTTGAGCGTCAGCCGGGCCAGTTTTTGAGGTGTGTTCCACACCCCAGCCACTTGTCGGACCTTGTTGGGGGCTTTTTGGCCGATTGAGCATGTTGAATGTTAAGCATGGTGACATATGACAGACTTCACCAATCATTTAAGGGCTGTTTACATGACACCGCTTTCAACTAAAAACGTTAAACTTTGAATGTGTTTTGGCCGTTCGTTTACACGACAACGGCGTTTTGGGTGCCTGAAAACGCAAACTTTTGAAAATGGGTTTCAAATTGCACGTTTTTGAAAACGGTCTCCATGTAAACAACAAAAACATGAATCTCTGAAGACAATGACGTCATGCACATGCGTATTGCGTGTTCAGTCTGTTGTGTTTCATGGCAATCTAATGGCCTGGCAGGAGAATACAGCGTTTTTAGTCGTTTTCGTGGATCCGTGTGAATGGGGATAGTTTGGACAATGGCGTCGTCTGTACGCGGAAAACTCAAAGGAAAAACTTCTCCGTTTTAAGCAAATCGTCGTCGTGTAAATGCACCCTAAGTCTGCATAAACCGCACCCCTCACAGCTCACGTTTAGATCTGGCTTTATCCAATCAACAACCAGCAGACAGATTTGAACTGAATTGAATATTTTTTAATATGCATGAATTCCAGGGTGGGATGTGGAAGTAATTTAATTTACCATAAATCAAATTTGCCGTCGATAATCAAGTCATCCTGGGTGACTGATCATGGCGTAAACAGCTTGAATTGTAAACAGACAGTCAGAGGAATTATAGTTTACATCATTTAACTTTTGTTTACTGCTTTTTACCATATACAGTATGAAATTTGAAATAAACTTGAATGAAAGACATTTTTCCAACAACAATCTTTTGAATGTGCATTTTGATGTTAACCCAGATATCAAACAAGCAATAAAACATTAAGTCAACGTTGGCATATCAACATTCATTGTTTTCTGTATAGAGCATTGTGCTAGCCACGACAAAGTCAAGGGTTTGAGTGAGTCCCTAACTATTCCTTAAATTCAGTGCAGTTTGCTAAATATGAAAACATTAATGCCATTGAAATAATCATAATCTGGTGTTGATTTGACATAATTCTCAGTTAACAATGAAAACACTGAAATTTAAATCTCAACCAAAATTACTCAGAAGCAAAATCGACAATGTATCATTTTGAATGTTGTCAAGGTCTGATTTAAAATGAATGGTCAGTAATGTATAAATTCGTCTAGTGTGATGAATAGTGTATCTAGTGTGTTTCAAATGTGCAACAGTAGAGTGGCACAAAATCACTCTCAAGAACCTTTTCTTCACTGTTCCTTGATAATGAAATGATCTTTCCAACCCTTTCCAAAACGCTGAATCCCTAAAAATATTCTAGAGACAGCTGAAGACTCATCTCTTCCATCAGCACTTAACTCCATGCTGCTGAAAAATAAAAATAATATCTATTCTGTTTTACGGTCTATTCTTTTTTTTCTATGCTCTCACTATTTCCTAATCCCTCCCTATTCTAGCATGTACTATCCTCAACGATGGCTCAAACTTTATATTTCTAGCACTTCTCGTGTTTATTCCCTCTTTAAGATGAATCGCTTGTTACGTTCCTCAATTGAAAGACGCTTTGGATAAAAGCCTCTGCTAAATGAATAAATGTAAACATTTTTACCGTGGAATCCATTTAAGTGCTTTACCAAACACAAGTGCTTCCCGTTTCTGCTTTTAAACCATCTAGTGATCATTTGTGCAAGTAAACACATTTGAATTCCTGTTTGGAAATGATTGCCTGTGGTTATTGGCATCTTGCCGGTGCAGATGCCGGACAGGCGTCGAGTCGAACACGAGCTGGATTCGTCCTCTACGGTCAGTTCCAGATCTCTGTTTGGAGAGTGTGGACTGGAATGGAAAGCACCAGAGTATATGGCTCCTCCTGTTGCGTTCTCCCTCGCTGTGCAAGTCATTTATAATTCTGGATTAAGTGCTGATGGCGAGGTCAACCACAGCCGCCTTGCATACGGCAACATCATTTCCTTCTAAAGCTGTTAGAGTTGAATATAGCAACAGCACTTTCTATCTCTCAACTGATTGGTTTTTATTATTACGGCAATGGCAATAAGTCTAACTTTCTTGCCTCCTCTCTCATACATGTCATCATTATCTGTCCTTCCCCCTTCCTCTCCCTCTCCAACCAAACATCATCATTCCTTTTAGAGTGCAGGTAGAGTTCTATGTGAATGAAAACACTTTCAAGGAACGTCTGAAGCTGTTCTTCATCAAAAACCAAAGATCCAGTGAGTTCTCGGCCAGACCGAGGGGCGACTCTAATTGTGGCTTTTCTTGTCCTGTGAGGTGGTAGTTTGTTTTTGCTTGACCCCTGTGAGTGGCTCTGTGGAGCTGGTGCTGGGTAATTGGTTGGTCTTGTATTTGTTACTGGCCGTTTGATGTGCTGTCCTCTAGCTGTCGTGTCCCGTCCGTGAGTATTGGGCTTGGTGTGACTGACTGTTGTTTGTGAAGCTCTTTGTAACGCTGATTGGTGACAGACTCACGCTCTTGTGTGCAGGTTTGAGAGTGCGACTCTTCAACTTCTTCCTGAAGGTTGTGAGCTGCCTGCTCTACATCGTACGAGTCCTGCTGGATGACCCGCGGGAGGAGAGAGACTGGTGAGACACAGCCAAATGGGACCAAAGATATTTTTACTCGACGTGAAAGCTATTTTAGTAGACAGAAAAACTATTCAGCTTGTTAAGATATATTGTTTTGGCCATATTCTAAAGGTGTAGCCTGACTTCGTCATACTCATATTCTAGTCATATTTTAGAATGTGAGTCTGATACTGCTCCATCGGGCTTTGATTATGAGGCGTGTCTTAACCGAACCAGGAAAAAAAAACCTCAATTGGATAGACCTATACAACCAATCAGAGCAACGCAGTAAGTCAGCTACATAGTTGCATAGCATAGTTTCAACAGAACTCAACTGCACGCACGCTGGAAGAAGTAGTAAAATAACGAGTGTTGCTTCTTTTACTTGGTCCTCCATGAGTGCGAGTGTACGACCAAAGGAGAAACCACAACGACCACAGGGTTTTCATTGCGTCCCATCTTCTTAGCGACCATCGGAGCCAGCTGATAAAATAAACTTTTGCTGAATCCCGTAGGAAGTACGGCAAACACATCTTTCCGATCAACAAATGCCTTGATTGCAGTTCTCTGTTCGCCTTTTAAAATAAATGCGCTGCAGTCACCTTTGAGAGAAACGAGTTTAACCCAAGCGCTCTTTGATAACGCGATGATTACATAACTGCAGATTATCTGTCCATCATCGTATAAAGCCCGCCCTGGCAATTTGATTGTCCCGACTAATTTTGAACCGATCATAATTACTCCTCAATGGATCGAGTCCAGACCGAACTTCCCGACCAAAAAATGTTGTGGGCGGGATTCGGGCTGGCATCCAGGCTACTAAAGGTGCCTCACATTAACAAAATTTCACCTAAATTTGATGTACAAAAACGTTTTTCGGTTTTGGCCAAAACTAGTGGTTTACTAGACATGTCAGCAGTGTCTAGAATGGTGCATCGAGAAAGCAATCCCACTGAAATGTGAAAATGAAAATGTTGGTTACACTTTATTTTAAGGTGTCCATGTTACAGTGTAATTATAAATTGAAGTACTAAGTAATAATAATTAACTACATGTACTTACAATAGGGTTAGGATTATAGTTTGGTTTAGGGTTAGGCACATGTAATATATATATATAGATATTAATACAGTAACTATATGTAAGGTGTAACAAGGAGGACACTGTAAAATAAAGTGTTAGCAAAATGTTGATCCAAAAATGGCAAATCAAGTCAAGGTGAAATGTTCGATTGTTAAAGACAACATTGCATCCCTCATAGTAAGGCTAATTTTAGAATGCATTGTGACACGTTCACTTTATTCAAGTTTTTATTCAAGATGGTGGTTGCAGTCAAGGGAAATGTCATTATAAATGCCACTTAAATCAATTTAAAATATATCCATCTAACATTTGTGTTTGTTGAAAGTTTCCGTGTTATAGTATGAAGTAGCTTAGCTTAGCAACATGCTAACTTCACACTCAGCTAAAGTTTGCAATCTATGGTTTCTGGAGGAACAGCATTTTTTTTATTGTGTTTTTAACAAAGTTAAAGTAGAATTGAACTTTATGAACATTGATTCTCCTGATACATTTGGAAACAGCGCTCGAGTAGGAACAACAATCTTTACCGACTGATTTGCTAACCGTCAGTCTGAACGTATATCTTTAAGGTCGCGTTTAATCGCTTGAGGACGAGGTCACTGACTAGTTGTACTGTTGCTTTTGCTAGTAGGTGTTCCTGCTCAACTGCAGCCATATCAGTCGAATGGCTGTCTGCATTTCCATTGGTAGCCACTACATTACATCACTTCTCATTTGCATAAAATTGAACTTTGTCGCGTCGCCATCGCCAGAAGAGGTTGTCACTCAGGGCACTGGGAATCACTGGAAGAGTGAAGAAGAAAGACATAGCAAAGGCATATACAGAGAAACAGGTCAGAGTCTGTTGCATTTGTGTAAATGAAAAAAAAAAAAAACATTTTCTGCCAAAGTGCTGAAGAACAAGCTCACGCCAAAGAGATGCAAGTGAACGACAGGAACAGAGAAGGACGGTCAAAAGTGAAAATCTTTTTTAGGTTCAGAGAAGAGTTCATGTGGTGTTGGAGAGAGAGTGTGTGGGTAGACGAAGGGAAAGGGAGATCTGGAGAAGACTGAAGTGCCTTTGGACAGTCCATGCATAAAAAGCAAGTCGTTGCAACTCTTATCTGTGTGTGTTTCCTTCCCTTGCAGTCCTGGCTGTCTCAGACAGAATGTCTCTGCCCACAACAGAAGCCATTTCGACTGGTAAGTATTCAGGCTCTTGGCTCTGAAATGAGAAATGAACATGGTGGCCGAGGGCCAGATGCACACAGACATACGGCCATTTTGATAGAGAAAATCTGAAGAAAATCAATACAAATTTAAGGAATGTGAATCTCCACTTTTGAATATGTTTATCAGGAACTTTGCTGCTCATCTCTTCTGATATTTCATATTAAGCTTAATATACCCTTGTGAAAAAGAAGTGTGCTTTGAATGTCCAAATCCTTACAAATCCTTCAAAATACTAATACGTCCAAATACTTCAAATCCTAAATATATACTGTATATATATGTGTGTCTGTTTAAAAAAAATCTGTACTTGCAGATAATATTAATGAAATACTAGGCCACTTAATGACTGTTTCTTAACACATTTTTAAAAAGTTCACTTTGTAATCATGTCAAATTAAAAGTTATATTTTAAAGCACATATTAAATCATTGTTTTAAAGTTGAAAATTGAAAGTCAAGCTTATAATGTTGTTTAAATGTCTATGTGGTGTTTTTATGTCAACACCATTGTTGAGTTTTTTTCCTTAAAACTGCAGTGAACCAAAGACAGTCTCAAAAAAACACGGTTTGAAATCGCTGGTGTTTCTGACGTCACAAACTACCTTACCCAATCAGGTCAACGTGTGACCGCCAACCAGTGGATCTCTGGGCTGGTGCGTGTAAGTGGAGGCGGGGCTAATTTAAATATTCATAGAACCGTGAATACTAAATGAGACGTGTAGAGTTATATTCAAGATATTTTAAGGCTTGAAAAAAATTGTCACGGAATTTTTTTTCAAATATGTAATTTTGGTAATCAAAGGTGAGTTTTAAGGGAGACAATTATTGACTACAGGTGGAGTTTAATAATCTTGTCATGATTTAAAGAAGTACACTTATTTGGATGTTGACAAAACGTGCTTGATTATAAAATTATTCAATATTACATTTAAAGTATATAGGCTATCGTTTAAATGTAAATTTGCAACTTCATCGTTGCAAATGTGTGATTACAAATGTTGAAATACATGAAATAGAAGTTTCAATAGACATTGAAGTATATTTTAGCTTAGCATAAATGCTTGTTATTGTACATTCGGCAGTACACTTCAACCATATTTCAAAGACAACATTGTAAAGATGTAAATAAGTCCTACTAGCACTCTAAAGTTCAGCTAATAGCATTTAATATACATTTAAACTATAAATCATTTTCATTTAATTGCATAACATGGAGTTAAAGAATAGTTAAAAATTAAAATCCTGTCTTCATTTACTCACCCTCAAGTTGTTCCAAACCTGTATCATTTTCTTTCTGCTGAACACAAAAGAAGATATTTTGAAGAATGTCGGTAACCAGACAATTGATGGACCCCATTGACTTCCATAGTATATTTTTTTCCTACAATTGAAGTCAATGAGGTCCATCAACTGACAACCATACAGGTTTGGAACAACTTGAGGGTGAGTAAATGATGACAGGATTTTCATTTTTAAGTGAACTATTCCTTTTAGTGTCTGAAAACATTACATTCAGTTCAAACTTACAGTAAGTGTATTCTTTTAAAGTACAATATTTCCATAAGTACATTTTTAAAGGTATTTCTTTTTAACAAGGGTACAGCTACTGTGTGACTCCAAACCACTCAATGAATGAAGCACTAGCAGAATGTTTTTAACCGACTGCAACAATTGGTTGTTTCCCATTTCTGTGATGTTGTGCTGGGTAGCCCCGCCCACAATCAAATCTGATTGGTCTAAAATTGAACTCTATGCTAAATATCCAACATGTTCTGAGTGGCTGTGATTCAAAAATACTTTTTTTGCTAGAAATGTATTGTGTTGTGTACAGTTAGACTGTTTTGTCTCATGCCGGCAGTAGAATTGATTTATTGACTTCAGGAGAGTGCACAAGGAGTCTCCGTGACCCGTTTAACAAGGCGGTCAGGTTTTTGCTATTTATTAAGAATCAAAAATGCTAGCGGCAGTCTGTAAGCATTTAATGGTGTGTGTCTGACAGGATGCCACTCTGCTCATTACTTTAATGCAGAATACACACAACACAGCTTTGAGTTCTTAATTTGAAACAAAAATGTCCGTATGAATCTGTTTATTGCTCAGGCATTGTAAATTGATTGGATTCTGGAATCGGTGTGTTTGTTTGACGTGTGGGGGAAAAGTGTTCAATTATGGGCCTGCTTCTTTATCCGAGCATCTCTAATTTGTAATTTCCCTTTCATTCTTTATCTCATTTTGTCATAATAATGGCTTCCTGTCATCAGGTCCCTCATAATTTGGGTGAACAGGCCTCTGCCACTCTGGGCTCTTCAGGTCAGAACAAATTCATTAACACACAAACACACACATGCACTTGTGTTTCTTCAACATGCACTTTTGTCCTTTGTGTGATTTTAAAAGTAACTCATGATTGTATTTAATATTAAAATAATGGATGCACACGCATCACTGAAGAATTCCCTTAAATAACAAAAATCTTCTTCTCGTTTTTTTTACCACATTCCAAATCACAATTAATGTTGTCATGGAAATCACAATGGTGGAAATGACATTTTTGTTGGAATAAAATGTGCTATGATTGCTAATGCTAATTTCATAGCATTTAATTATTCTTCTTTTATAATTTCTGACGACTTCTATTCACAAAGTTTTAATCCATCATTTATTCGATCAATCTTGATCAGAGCTCATTGGCTACTGATACAGCAGGAACCAATCAGCCTGTGCCATCTATAGTTTCATGACAGAACTTTGTATTTAACTAATGATAAAAAAAATGAAACCTTATTGTAAAGTGTAACCAAATAATAGAAGCAAAAATAAATATTAAATCAATCCATGGTACATATAAGAGCCTGTGGTTGAAAGAAACACACACAAGACACATTTCCCATTGTTGTGTGTCCCACAGTTTCGCCATTTATTCTCAGACAGTGTGAAACTCACTGCTCCTGCTGTTTCTTCCTACACGGCCTCTGCTTCTCTCTCTAATCTCGGTCTCTTTTTTTCTCTCTGTTTGTCTATTTTCTCCTCTCTCCAGGTGCTTGTTGCATTCATCAGTTTTTCAGAGACAATGTTGCTGGTGTACCTCAGCTACAAGGTGAGTCAAACAACCCATGTGCTCATGGTTTTATCACTAGTACTTGTACTGGCTTCAAAGACGCCTATAATACCTGGAGAGAACTACAGTATCTGCCAGATTCATATTCATTGCAATGCTAGCTGCATTCGAGTTTTTGCCAAATAACTCCAAATAACCTTCTGTATTGGGACATTTATCTTGCATATTGTGACTGATAATCAGTATGTTTGTTTTGCTTAGTCCAAAGAAAAGAAGCTCACCACACAAATCTGGTTGCTCGGCAGTTGACTAAACGAACGTGAGCATTAATGCTATTATGGACTTTTTCGAAAATCCGCTCAGACTACGTTACCTCATGTAATTAATGTTCATGAGCAGAGCTGGTATGTTTAACATTGTGTCCCATTGACTTTTTAGATCGTTCCTTCATTCTGAATATATTTGATCTGCAGTCCCCAGAGTGTATTTGAGAAGGTCAGACAAAATGAGATGGAGAAACGGATAGAATCCTTCTAAAACTGCCTTCTGATGGCAGCTGGCACGGCGTGGTTCCTAGATGTCCGTTGCCGGTATTTATGGGCATTAGTTGGTCCAAACTGGTTCATCATGTTGGTCGATCTGGTTAGGGCTGGTAGATCGTCTTAGACAAGCAACAAGCGAGCTACAGCGTTTCAGAAACAAGCTTAACCACCTTAAGAGTAGAGGAAGAGTTGCGTTGAGCTGTTTTGAAGGGACTAAGTGGTGAGAGAAAGCACGAGGCATGTTTGTCCTCCAGACACTGATAGTGAAGGGATCTCTTAGAGTCTCCTACACCTCGTTTGATCCCCGTGCGATGAGTGCAACCTGCATCAACACATCTCTCTCACTTTTTGTTCTGCTTTGATTTCTTTGTAAACCAACGAGGCTTTTTAACCCACGCAGGTCCCGCATGGGTAAGACCTAAACATATATCTTGCTTGTAAAATATGGCAGACATTTAACACATTAATTGAGCCACGGGCGCAACTGCATCCGATAAATGAAACATATTTCACGGGGCGAGGAGAGTGACCTTTAACCCTGCTGTTTTTCAATGGTTCAAACCTTATCAAAGCAGCGTTTTATCCTCTAATCCAAGAGGTCACACAAACACTAGTTTCATGACCCTGACACAAGTATCCTTGTTTCCAGGGCAACGTTTGGGAGCAAGTGTTGCGCATTCCGTTCATTTTGGAGATGATCAGCGCTGTTCCTTTTGTGATCACTGTGAGTAAACATGTTTTCATGGACATGGATCATTTGTTGTTATTATGATTAGTATTATATTTAATTTTATTTAACATTTTAAAATATTATTTTATTTTGTTTCTGACATTATTATTATACTAACAATTAAACAATATTTTGCTTCTGACATTATTATTATTATACTAACAAATAAACAATATTTTGCTAAAGATCCACTGAAGGCAAGTTGGTTAGAGAACCCAAGTGCAGTTTATTTATCAATTAAACAAAACAAAAACATGGCGTGGCATGAAGCAAAAGCATGAAACAAAAAGCATGACATGACGCTTACCGACAGATTACATAGAAACAAAACTTGACAAGGACACACGGCAAACATGAGGGCTTAAATACACAGACTAATGACAAGGGACACCTGTAAACAATGAACAATGATGAGACACATGGCAGGATCACATGACAAACATGGATTCACATGACAGACATGTAACATAACATGAACAAACCAAAACGTGACAGACAAGACCAAACCGTGACACTGACGTTATTATTATCATATATTTATATATATATATATATATATATATATATATATATATATATATATATATATATATATATATATATATATATATTCAGACCTGCATTGTATTTGCATTTTTAACATTATTTTCATAACCGTCATGGTTCTTAGATCATTTCAAGTTATTACCTGTGGTCAAGAGTAAATCATTTAGGCTGAATCAGTGAGGAAGTGAGTTGTGTGACTGATTTAGTGACTTGCTTGCAGACAGTGAGTCTTATAATTTACATACATACATACATTTGTATATATATATATATATATATATATATATATATATATATATATATATATATATATATATATATATATATATATATAGTATATTTGCCATGGAGCTAAAGATTCATCAGTGGAGCAGCAGTGCTCCTGAATAGCGGTGCTGCAAACTCTGTATTGTGTTACAGCTGTATCCCAAAACTCGTTGAATTGAAGGAAATTAAGTCTTTTTTTCTTTCCAATCAGGTGATTTTGCCTTCCCTCAGAAACTTGTTCATTCCAGTTTTCCTGAACTGCTGGCTGGCCAAACACGCTCTTGAGAACATGATTGTAAGAAATTAAGCCTATCTCCTGTCCTTTCTTCCAGTGAAATTGTGTCTGTGTGTATCCACTTTTATCACACAGCTCTTATTTTCTTCTCCATCTCTATCTCACTTCCTCCGCCTGCCTTGTTTTCCTGATTGTATCTGTCCTCTGCTGTCGAAAGCTGGCTGGTTATCAAATTTGCCAGACCTCTTGATGATTGTTTTGGGTTTTTTATCATAAGTACAAGCACAATAGCAGCACTATACTTTATTAAACGTCTCACTGTCTCTCATCTCTGCCTTCTTTCATCTCTCTGTTCTCCTTCATGTTGTTTTCAGAATGACCTGCACAGAGCGATTCAGCGCACACACTCGGCCATGTTCAACCAGGTGCTCATCCTCATCAGCACCCTCCTCTGCCTCATCTTCACCTGGTGAGAGAAAAACACAAACAGGGCCTGAAATTATTCATTTAATGTGAAGATTGTTTAACTTTACAATAAATCAGTGGCAGAGCAGAACTGTGCTTTTGGTACAAGAAAGGTGTAGAATAGCAGAATAGGATCTGTGGTGATGCTGCAGCTGTGTGTGTGACTGGTCAGGATTTGACAGGATGGGGTTTCCACAGTGCTGATTAATTAAACACCATGTTGTGTGTGTGTGTTCTCTTGTTCTGTGAGGTAAGTAGCAGGGAGGTTGCCGAATGCACAGGGTAACGGTGCGTTTGTAAAACAGAAGGGAGAGAATCGAATGACCTTTTCACCGCTGACAGCTGCGTGTTGACTCAACCGGCCTTTCAACACGGAGCAAACACACACGCGCGCCGCACACACCAGCGGTACTGAAAGATAACCCACACACGGGCACGCAAACAGGATTCACATCATGTCGTCTTGCGTGGGGCTCACCACAGTTTATCGCAGTTTGCTCCAAACCATCCGGTGATGATAGAAACCCTCTGGCTCACCTGTCCACCTGAAAAGCCTTTCAAGGAATGGTTTATTCAGAGTTTTTTTTTACAAAAAAATCTTAGTAAAGCTCTTTTACACACAACCGTTCATACTCATAGTGCTTTAAAATAACGTCATAGATGTTTTGAAGAACACGAGGTTAAGAAAATAATGACAGATTTTGGGTGAACTATCCCTTTAAATCCATATTTCAGCTGTTCTTACACCCTTTTATCTCTCTTTTCCAGTATTTGCGGGATTCAGCACTTGGAACGAGCAGGGAACAACCTGACGCTCTTTGACTCTCTGTATTTCTGTGTTGTCACCTTCTCTACGGTGGGCTTTGGTGATGTCACACCACAGATCTGGCCCTCTCAGCTGCTCGTGGTCATCATGATCTGTGTAGCTCTTATAGTTCTACCAATACAGGTAAATAAAATACATGGTTGGCCCGTTCCAACTCATCCTTTTAATCATATATATATATATATATATATATATATATATAGATCTAGTCTACCAAGGCCAAATACATTAACATTGCCGTATCCATTACCATGTTAAAACTATTTAGCTCTGGCTTTGTTTAGAAATATTTTCATTGGTCAGATAGAGCAAAAACAGGCACTATTGACCATATTTTGTCAAAATGTTTACTGATTGGTCCAAAAGCTGATATGATTAATTAATAAGTCATGGCAACATATGTTTTTTTTCCAATACTTCAACTCAGTTTTCAACTTCAGTTTTGAGGCTTCAACTAGAAAATATATTAATGTATAAAATACGATTATACTTTAAAAAGTTTTTAAGTTAAATTAGTTGGACATTTGTTACAGTTTTGACATTTTCTAAATTGTTGATAATCTGAAAGATGAGTAGAAGATTTGAAAGGATCACAGTTACCTTACCTTATGTCATCTTAATAGAATATATCCCTTCCACTTAATATTCACATCAAGCTTTCGGCAAGTTCTTTGAAAGAACTTTGAAATTGTTTCGTTTAGGCAAATTTGACGAGTTACGGTGGAACATTTACAGGGAATCTAGTGAATGAAAGGAAGTATTTTGTCTTAACTTTGCTCAACAGTAGTTCTGCATTGGTCTTTCACATAAGATGATTTCAAAAAGGTTTTCCGCTTTTACTTTCAACTGTCAGACATTTTATGCAAATATTATGTGGTTATGATGACAAAAGCACTGAGCCGAATCACTTTTGTGTTTAAGGCCCCGTGAGACGCGACACAGCTGGTGATTTTCACAGTCTGACACACACACACACACACACACACAAACGCTTCCATGTACACAGTGCTTTTAATGAAACGCATTTCACATCCCATTTCAACATATACCTTGTGTTGCTTGACACACACTCACCCAAACAGGTCTCACACACACTTACTCACGAGCACAAGCCTCCCGTGGGGCTGAGGAGAGAATGAGATAAGAGCGGGCTTGTCTTTCATGTGTGATGTGAGGGCTTCCCTGCCAGCTTCCTCTTCGGGAGGCTGCTATGTTTCCGTCACACAGGAAATGGCAGTGGCTCTGGCGAGGCCCTCCTACTCTTTTCATCTACAAATACCAGCTGACATTTACTGCTGCCCCCCACACGCAGCTGGTGCTCGAGCGTTACGGCCGAGCCTGTGTTTGTTTCTGGCCTGACAGGGGAAATCTCCGGTGTGGCTCACGGCCCGCTGAGAGCCATCCTACCGTACAGACTGACAGCAGCCGCCATATCCCATCGCTCCCTGTGCACACATCGCAATGAGTTTTTTTTTTTCTTCGTAGCTTTTGTATTGCAATTAAACAGTGGCAAATCTCAATTCCCAACTGAAAGCCAAAGAATAGCAGACATTACCCACGGCTGCTAATAAAACACCTCAAATCTTTGTTGAGAATCCCTTTATGTTCTCAATACCGGGAGCAAAGCACTTCTGTCAGACATTTACGCCTGCTGTTAAACATGCATCTGAGCGCTTTTATACAGGAATATATCCTCACAGCCAATATCACCCACACAATCCACAACAGCAGCCTTATCTTTGCAGAAACATGATCAAAAACAGTGTCTACTAGGGGTGTAACGATACCCTCATGTCACGATTCGATACTTATCACGATACGATATTATTGCGATATTCCAAGACATATTGTAAAAGGTTAAAAAAATTTTACTGTTGATTAAAATGCTAAATTTGATTACATTGTGGGTGTAAATGAATAAGATTGGACTTTGGTGCTGGTAACCCAATGCACAGGACAATGGTGACACACCAGAATAAAAATATTCATGATTCTGACTCTTAAAATACAAAATTATTTTAGACGAATAGCCTTGCACTCTGTCACTTACTAGATACATTTAAAATAATGTACACCAATTTTACACAAATATTCCCCCATTGCATTATCATACATTATATTCAACATTATATATCGTAGTTTAATGTAGTACTTACACAACTCTGAAAACTCACACAGTAATTTTTATTTTGGGTGAACTATCCACGATACATATATTTTTGTATTGCGCTATATTGTGACAGGATATATTGTCACAACCCTAGTTTCCACACAAACAATCCAAAGCAATATGCAATATTCAAGACTAGTCAAAACTATACACCATTATATGAATCAGAATGTATTCAGAATTAGTTTGCCCGCAGAACTTCATTTCACAGATAGTTATTTCAGGTTCTGATAGTCTGATGTCTTAATGTGTAATTTACCATAGTTTGAGCAGTTGGCTTTCTTGTGGATGGAGCGACAGAAGTCTGGAGGGAACTACAGCCGCTATCGTGCCCAGACCGAGAAGCACGTGGTGTTGTGTGTCAGCTGTCTCAAGATAGACCTGCTCATGGACTTTCTCAACGAGTTCTTTGCGCACCCCAGACTGCAGGTAAGTATGCGTGTGCGTGTGTACACATGTAAATGTGTGTACGCTCAATATTAACATGAGTTCAGACCGCCTGCTGTGCGCTGTAATCCTCTTCAGGATGGCTGGAAGCTTGCACTAGGATTAACTGAACATCACTTTAATTTAACCAAGCTATTTATGTTTGATATGGGTTGGCATTGGCTTGCAGTGTCTATCTGACAACGTTTTTCCACTAACTTGCGCTCATCATGTCCAGGATTACTATGTGGTCATCTTGTGTCCTGCTGAAATGGACGTCCAGGTGCGGAGAGTACTCCATATCCCACTGTGGGCTCAGAGGGTCATCTACCTGCAGGGATCTGCTCTCAAAGACCAGGACCTAATGAGGGCAAAGTAAGCCTGCTGAGTAAACAGTGCATATCACACGAAGACACCCCTTGTTAAAGAAAAGTGCGCTTAATTGTATTGAATGTGCACTTGTAGTATACTTCAAATCTTAAGTTTATACTTGCTGATTATAGTATCAATGGAATGAAAGGCCACTTAATCCTAACCCTATAGCAAGTAGTTAGTTATTATTACTCAGTACTTAAATGGACACCTTAAAATAAAGTGTAACCCAGTATATTTTAGTTTAGCATAAAGGCCTGTCAGTATACAGTACATTTGCCAGTACACATTAACAATATTTCAAAGACAGTTGAGGTAATTATGAAATTACATATAAAGATGTTCATAAGTCCTACTCGAGTGGGTCAGAAACACTCTAAAGTTCAGCTAATTGCATTTAATGTAAGTGTAAGTATTCTTTTAAAGTATTATTTCCATAATGAGTACTTATTTTTCACAAGGAACATCATGACCTACTATGCCTCAAGTGTACTTATAAGTCTTTATAAATATTCCATTTCATTAACTCATAATCAATACATTTCACTCATTTTGAGCACTCCCTACAGCTGAGTCACTGCGATGTTGACTGGAGGCTTTAAAAGCAGTGTGAAGCTCATATTAATGTTAATGACTTTGAGTAAAAACATGCATTACTAAATGTTTCTATCACATCACACTCTATTTGGTGCCTGATTTGAAATGATGAAAATTGTTGTGTGGCGTATTTAGTACTAATCATGAAAATATGATCTCTTATATAATCACATTATATTATCAAAGCTTAAATGGTCAAACGTTTCTCTTAGACTGATATCTACCATATCAGCTTAACTGGTTAAGAAAAGCTTTTTTTGATTAACTAGAAATCACACTTCTTATTCATTTTTGAGGGACGAGTTGAAGATATTTGTGTGGTGATCAGTAGCATGCCTCAGATGTCAGATGAACACTTTTGGAAGTATTCGCTTGTATCTTTTACGTTCTCTGTTTTTCTCTTCTGTCCACTCTCTTTGTCTCCCTCCTTTTCCCCGTGTTATGGAACCTGACCCTGTTTCTCTGGTCTCTTGTATCCTCTTCGTCGTGATCGGCTGCAGGATGGACGATGCAGAGGCCTGTTTTATCCTAAGCAACCGGTTTGAAGTGGACCGCTTTGCCGCTGTATGTTCCCCTCCAGCTCAATTTCCTCACCTTTTTTCCCCATTCTGCTTCTCTACCCTCTCATTTCTGTCCGTAAAATAGGAAGCAGCAGATCCGAACATCCCATGTATTAGCCTGATTCTATTTCACTCTTTCACATCCTCCTTACTGATTTTACATTTTGACAGTTCAGCATGAAATTATTTATTCTCAAGGCAGTTGTAAGCGACGTTTGAGAAAGTAGTTGGATGCCTCTCACGAAACCTGTCAGGGTCATATTTCGACCCAAAATCAAAAGAAATAAATGATAATTTTATATTAAGCATCAAGAAAAGGAGACATTTTGCATTGTGACATTCATTCTCTCCTCCGCTTACTGTAATACATACCATCAATAAAAAATAATTTTATTGCAGTAATATAAAAAAAAAACTGTCAGAAAGGGTTGCAGGAAAGAAAAGTTGAGGCAGGATCTAAGCGCAGAAGTGATTTTTAGTAACAATAAACCAAAATACAACTTGCACAGTGAACATTGAAGAAAAAACAAACCACTAAACAACTAACGAGAACAGAAAAAAATTAAGTTTCAGGGTACGTTTACACGATAACGATATGCTTAAAACGGAGTAGTTTTTCCTTTGAGTTTTCTGTGTACAGACGACACCATTGTTAAAACAATCCCCATTCACTCGGATCCGCAAAAACGACTAAAAACGTTGTATTCTCCTGCCAAGCCATTAGATGGCGATGAAACACTATAGACGAAACACGTAATACGCATGGGCGTGATGTCATCGTCTTCAGAGATTTTTTGTTGTTTACATGGAGTTTTCAAAAACTTGCACTTTTAAACTCATTTTCAAAAGTTTGCGTTTTCAGGCACTCAAAAAAAAACGCATAAAAAGTTTTACGTTCCATCCATCCATCTTCTTCCGCTTATCCGGGGCCGGGTCGCGGGGGCAGCAGTCTAAGCAGAGATGCCCAGACTTCCCTCTCCCTGGACACTTCCTCCAGCTCTTCCGGGGGGACACCGAGGCGTTCCCAGGCCAGCCGGGAGACATAGTCTCTCCAGCGTGTCCTAGGTCTTCCCCGGGGCCTCCTCCCAGTGGGACGTGCCCGGAACACCTCCCTGGGAAGGCGTCCAGGAGGCATCCGGAACAGATGCCCGAGCCACCTCAGCTGACCCCTCTCGGTGTGGAGGAGCAGCGGCTCTACTCTGAGCTCCTCCCGAGTGACCGAGCTTCTCACCCTATCTCTAAGGGATCGCCCAGCCACCCTGCGGAGAAAGCTCATTTCGGCCCCCTGTATCCGGGATCTTGTCCTTTCGGTCATGACCCAAAGCTCATGACCATAGGTGAGAGTAGGAACATAGATTGACCGGTAAATCGAGAGCTTTGCCTTACGGCTCAGCTCCTTCTTCACCACAACAGACCGGTACATCGACCGCATTGCTGCAGAAGCTGCACCGATCCGTCTGTCAATCTCCCGTTCCATCCTTCCCTCACTCGTGAACAAAACCCCAAGATACTTAAACTCCTCCACTTGAGGAAGGATCTCTCCACCAACCTGAAGTGAGCAAGCCACCCTTTTCCGACTGAGGACCATGGCCTCGGATTTGGAGGTTCTGACTTTCATCCCAAGTTTTACGTTTTTAGTTGAAAACACTGTCGTGTAAACAGCCCCTGAAACTGACGGCAATATACTGTGTACACAGGATAACTGAGGAAGGAAATAAGAGACAGGTAGGGCTAATCGACCAAACAATGAGTAACCATGACAACAAATGCCCTGACAACCAAGGAAACAGAAAAGAAAAACAATGAGAAACAAACTAAAAGTCCAAAATCGAATAATTCCTTCTATATCCACCTGTTTCCGGGGGGCGCTACTGTAAAAAATAAAGTGGGTGCAACTTCCGGTCAGGCGGCGGAAGTAGCATACCAATGGTATTTTGTGTGCTATTTAGCGAAGAGGCTAGGTGTTTTTCAGATAATATTTTACTATTTAAAATAAGTCGCAAACCTTTATGAGAGATGTCGTTACGGAGCTCAGGGACAACATGTGCTGTTCGCGGTTGTACATAGGCCTATAACCGGACTAAACTAATTCAGTGGCAAATTGTATAATCCAACAATCTTGGACTAAAGATTTTAAGTGAAGGCTACTGTGAAGCAACATATTCAGAACATGAATGACACACAGTAAACATTTCATAGTATATCTAATATAATATAGGCTATATATATATTTCTCAGGTCTGTAAGGCAAGTAGACGCTGAGTTTCGGTTCATTTATGAGACGAGCTGCAGTTCAGGCGCCAGCGCCTCCGTGTCTTGATTATTGTCTGCTATATTTACCGCTACTTATTATTTATTAAATCCAGGTAAATTGTTGATGAAACATTGATTGAAATTAAGATACAATTAATACAAAACGAAATTAACTTTAAATAAAGGCTCAGTGCTTTCAAAAAGTTAAAGTTTTTTTTTTGTGTCACCCTCGTGTATTTCCCTCATATTAAATACAAAATGCATGTGCTATATATTTCTAATGTCTGGACTCCTTTATTGATATGATATGATATGATATATGTATATAAACCGAGGTTTCAATAGCCTAAATGCATTTTCGGAGAATTTATATTTTGACTGCAAATGTCACGTCCATAATGCTGGAATCGCCCAATTTTAAATAATTTATCCTCAACTAGTTTTGTGGTGTAGGTCTACAAATTTTATAATGTTAACTTCAAATAATACAAATAGTAAAGATATGGTAGCTATATTGGATCTGGACGGGAAGGATATCTCTGGGAGTGGGAAGGGCGTATCGTGATTCTGCCTTCCCTGACCGCGACACGGGTCCGTGGATCTGAGTATCGCGATTTCGGTTTTATTTAACATGATTCTTTTTTATTACTATTTAGGAACAAACAAGGTTCTCTGTTTAAAAAACGCCGACTCGCACCGGCAGTCCAGAGCACCGCAGCGCATATCTTCAAGTTTAGCCATAACCGAATGTCCAGTTTAACTGCCACAAGTTGATCTTGTAATAAAGAACTCATCGTGGAAAAACACGCTGTATTTTTGTATTTTCATTGCATTTGTAATTGATAAAAAGTTAAACAAATTAAATAATACATTTTAGTATAAATATTAATGATTAATCGATAGTCGAATGAATGAATGAGTGTCACGTTTCGCTTGTTTACTTCGAACCGGAAGACGCACCCACTTTTGACGCAAGGCCTCATGGGACGTAGGAAACTTGTGGATAGTAGGCGCCAACAGTAACAGTATATTGTCAACAGACTAGTACTGTATGTCCGAATGACCTAATACTTCCTCTGTGATTCTGAAGTGTGCATTTGATGGACACTTTACTATCCCATGAGGCCACGGGAGAGGATTTCTTAAAGGGTTAGTTCACCCAAAAATGAAAATTAAGTCATGAATTACTCACCCCCATGCTGTACCAACCCCGTAAGACCTTCGTTCGTCTTCGGAACACATATGAAGATATTTATGATTAAATCTGAGAGGTTTATCACTCCTCCATAGGCTCAAGGCTTCAAGAGATTTCCACGACGCGCACGCGCGAGAACTTAACTGAAGTAGTTGAAGGAGATCGCAATTCTCGCGCATGCGTCGTGGAAATCTCTTGAAGTCTCGTTTCAGGCCTACAAGGAAGAAAAGGAATAGTCGAATAAAGTCGTTATTTTTGTTTGTTTTTTCGCACAAAAAGTATTCTCGTCGCTTGATAAACTTATAGTTGAGCCACTGTTGCGACATGGAATATTTAAAAAAAAAATTGAATGACTCTCTGGGCCGTCAAGTTTCGTTCCCTTAGGGAGCCTATGGAGGAGTGATAAACCTCTCAGATTTAATCATAAATATCTTCATATGTGTTCCGAAGACGAACGAAGGTCTTACGGGGTTGGTACAGCATGGGGGTGAGGAATTCATGACTTAATTTTCATTTTTGGGTGAACTAACCCTTTAATAGCAGTGAAGCGACACAACGAAGGTCACGTGACAGTAACAACATTGTGGATGTAGTATGTCTGCATTTCGTTCATAATACCCTAATTCATACTATATAGAACGTATTTTTTTAACAGTCATGAAATAAGTTCAAATTAAATTGTAGTTCCTACTGCGGACGCAGCACATGAAAATGAAACTAAATTAAAATGAAACTAATACAATAACTGAATGTGACAAAAAATATAGGCTATATATTGCAAAATGCAAAAAAAAGATAAAATTGCAATAATGTGCTTAATAATGATAAAATAATATTACATTGCATATATTTTTTTCTTTTGATTTTTGTGTTGAAATGAGACAGAGATTCACCTTCACTAGTTATCAGGCACTTTAGATGTTAATTTCTCTGTAAAGAGGGTAATACTGGTACATAAGAGCAGACACTTGGACTAATGGTATACTTCTGTTCATATCTCTCTCTTTCTCTCTGTTTTTCTTTGACACAGGACCATCAGACCATCCTCAGAGCATGGGCCGTGAAGGACTTTGCCCCAAACTGCCCTCTCTATGTGCAGATCCTCAAACCCGAGAATAAGTTCCACATCAAGTTCGCAGGTCAGTGTTCAAAATGTGTTTCTCTCAGGGATGCAGGTGTGGAGAGTGGAGGATAGTGTGATATTTGATGCACTTCGTACATGTGTGAGTGTGCTGAGAAGCATGCGATCAGCCAATCCCATTCCCTCTGAAGCTGCGTCCTTCAACAATAAACCCACTTCATATCCCTCTTCAGCTGTGTAAAGTGAATAATGCTTTTTATTTCCCCAGTCCACCCATTCCTCACAACATGCTATGCTGTGATGGATGAATTATGTGTGTGAAGGCCAGTATTATTACAGAGTGTCTTTTTACACCAAGAGCAAATAGCCCACCTTGTTGGCAGAGGCTTTTTACACTAACTCCGCCCACCAATGTCTGGTTGAGCCAGACAAAATTACAAAAGAAATTCCACAGACAACAGAATCAGTGGTGTGCCGTTAGCAAGATCGAATCCGCCTTTTCCGAATTCATTCTTCTCGCTTTTCCAATCGCATATCACCTCGAGAGGCATTTATTTTAAATAAAATGAAGAAAATATTCAAAAAGTGGAAATAAAGCACCTAACGGGTATTTAAAAGTGGGAAAAATGTATTTAATGGATTGGGTTTGGAGTGAGTGTATGGGAACAAGGACAAGTAATGTCCCAATAAAGCAGCATCGATTTATGATTTTAATACACAATCATTTACACTCAATATGTTGTTATTATGGACTACATTATGCACTGAGCTTCATGACGCACTTCCGTTTTAAACTCATTTATTTCCGGTTATGAGTTTTCAATGTGCTGTAATCACCTAGTTGACTAATTTAAGTATTTTTCAAAAATACAAACAAAATAAATATTTAGTATGCACCATTAAAACAAGTAAAAAAAAAAAGTCATTTAAAATACAAACAAAATAAATATTTATGCACCAATACAATTAACTAAAAAAAAATAGATTTATGCACTATTAAACTAAAATATTAAAACTAAAATGGAAAAAAAAATTTAGTTCAAACCCATAATACAAAATGAAATAAAATATTCATAACTTTAATAATTGGCGGCTGGCTCATGGTCACCCAGGCTGTTTTCGGCAGAGCCAGTCCCCCGCATATTCAAAAGCCCGGTAAATCAAGCATACTTGTTGGGATGAGGAGAGCGTGTGGAGCACTCAAACCTCCAGGCATTGCTGCACAATGTTTGTCACAAGCGACTGTACCCGTCCCGTCCGCCTTCAATTCAGCTGTCTCAATCACCCGCTGAGAATTGATTGTGTTGCAAAAGTGAATAAAATTCATTCTCTTTACCCTCCACATGCTTCTGTTGCACTCCAACCTCACCTTTCACATCTCCATTTGGAAACCAACTGGATCTGTTCATTCAATTGACCTTCCTTCCTTGAATGGTTTTGCGGAGTTACTAACTATAAATAGCACTAATAACTTAGTAGCTAGTCGACTAGTCGATACAATCCTTGTTTGGGAGTAGTTTCCTGTTTAGGAAGATGCCGTTTCAGTGGTTTTCTCAGCCCCGCAGGATACATACAAAAATTGCAGAAACTTTCTGGCATATTGCACATCTCAAGTTTGTAGGATTCCTTTGGCGTGTGTGTTTGTGTATGCGTGATGGTTATTCTAGAGTAATTACCGGGAAATGATGGAGAATTTCACGGTTCAGCAGGATGTGAGGTGAGGCAGTTATTAGAGATCCAGATTTTGCTCCAGTGAGCAGCATATAAAAATGAGAAGACTCACATGAAGACTCACTTTCTCACTGACCTGTACAGTCCTGTGGTTGTGATGCTGAGAACATGATGGCCTGCCCAGCATGTGGTGACGGCGCTTGTTTTAGGGTCAATGAGAAGGCGGAGGAGGAACAGACACGATGAGTCAGTGGTTGAGGCAGCTGCAGAGTCAGTGAGCTTTACCCAGAGATCAACCACAGATTACACAGTTTCACACAATCTGTCAGTCGAACAAAGTCACTATAGAGTGCTGCAATCAAAGGAGAACGAGAAATGAGTCTGGTGTTCACTAATTCCTGTATCTGAAACGGAAGAATGGTGTCTCGCTTCCTTGCTGCCATGTCAGTCATTGACATAACACTAAAATGCATGACCCAGAAAACATACACAGGTGCCTAAAGTGGGTCAAGACGACCTGCATATGATTCAGTGTTTTTCTTGTTAAAAAAAATGCATGTTTATTTTAAGTGTAATGACATCTTCTGCCCCCTGTATCTCTAGCGCCCCTTATATCTTCAACGCTCCCTGTATCTCTAGAGCCCCTGTATCTCTAGAGCCCCTGTATCTCTAGCGCTCTCTGTTTCTTCACCGCCCCCTGTATCTTCAGAGCACCCTCTATCTTTAGCTCCCTCTGTATCTTCAGCGCCCCATGTATCTATAGCGCCCCCTGTATCTTTAGCGCCCTCTGTATCTATAGCGCCCCTTATATCTTCAGTGCCCCCTGTATCTCTAGCGCTCTCTGTTTCTTCACCGCCCCCTGTATCTTCAGCGCCCCCTGTATCTTCAGAGCACCCTCTGTCTTTAGCGCCCTCTGTATCTATAGCGCCCCCTGTATCTTCAGCGCCCCCTGTATCTTCAGAGCACCCTCTATCTTTAGCTCCCTCTGTATCTTCAGCGCCCCATGTATCTATAGCGCCCCCTGTATCTTTAGCGCCCTCTGTATCTATAGCGCCCCCTGTATCTTTAGCGCCCTCTGTATCTATAGCGCCCCCTGTATCTTTAGCGCCCTCTGTATCTATAGCGCCCCCTGTATCTTCAGCGCCCCCTGTATGTTCAGAGCACACTCTATCTTTAGCGCCCTCTGTATCTTCAGCGCCCCATGTATCTATAGCGCCCCCTGTATCTATAGCGCTCTCTGTTTCTTCACCGCCCCCTGTATCTTCAGAGCACCCTCTATCTTTAGCGCCCTCTGTATCTATAGCGCCCCCTGTATCTTCAGCGCCCCCTGTATGTTCAGAGCACCCTCTATCTTTAGCTCCCTCTGTATCTTCAGCGCCCCATGTATCTATAGCGCCCCCTGTATCTTTAGCGCCCTCTGTATCTATAGCGCCCCCTGTATCTATAGCGCCCCCTGTATCTTCAGCGCC
Organism: Tiaroga cobitis; assembly: GCA_030578255.1. Classification (NCBI taxonomy): domain Eukaryota; kingdom Metazoa; phylum Chordata; class Actinopteri; order Cypriniformes; family Leuciscidae; genus Tiaroga; species Tiaroga cobitis. Next base: position 40,835,322 of record CM060593.1, read on the forward strand.
CCCTGTATGTTCAGAGCACCCTCTATCTTTAGCTCCCTCTGTATCTTCAGCGCCCCATGTATCTATAGCGCCCCCTGTATCTTTAGCGCCCTCTGTATCTATAGCGCCCCCTGTATCTTTAGCTCCCTCTGTATCTTCAGCGCCCCATGTATCTATTGCGCCCCCTGTATCTTTAGCGCTCTCTGTATCTATAGCGCCCCCTGTATCTTTAGCGCCCTCTGTATCTATAGCGCCCCCTGTATCTTCAGCGCCCCCTGTATGTTCAGAGCACCCTCTATCTATAGCGCCCCTTATATCTTCAGCGCCCCCTGTATGTTCAGAGCACCCTCTATCTATAGCGCCCCTTATATCTTCAGCGCTCCCTGTATCTCTAGCGCTCTCTGTTTCTTCACCGCCCCCTGTATCTTCAGAGCACCCTCTATCTTTAGCTCCCTCTGTATCTTCAGCGCCCCATGTATCTATAGCGCCCCCTGTATCTTTAGCGCTCTCTGTATCTATAGCGCCCCCTGTATCTTTAGCGCCCTCTGTATCTATAGCGCCCCCTGTATCTTCAGCGCCCCCTGTATGTTCAGAGCACCCTCTATCTATAGCGCCCCTTATATCTTCAGCGCTCCCTGTATCTCTAGAGCTCTCTGTTTCTTCAGCGCCCCCTGTATCTTCAGAGCACCCTCTATCTTTAGCGCCCTCTGTATCTATAGCGCCCCCTGCATCTTCAGTGCCCCCTGTATCTCTAGCGCCCTATAGAATGCCCGCCCAGCCTCCCTCTCCCTGCCCCTCAAACGGCCTGTTCCTCAGCCCCGCCTCCGTTAGTGTCCTTCAGCCCTTCTGCATCTCCCACTTACTGGTAGATCTACCAAGTGTCATCAGGCCATCAGTTCCACCAAGCCTAGAGGATCCCCTTGCTTCGCCTCCAACCTCTGGGCCCATCACTCCAATTCGGCCTGTTAACACATCGGCTCCACCTTGGCTCCTCCCTCCCTCGGGTCTACCGGAAACCACCGGCCATATGGCTCCATCGGGCTCCCTCGTCCCTCCCGCTCCGCCGTGGTGGGACATCGTCCTGCCTGTGCCTTCGCCTCCATCTGGCTCTGCCCTCCCCCCGGCTCCACCTTCGTCCTCGGTCTCACCGGCTTCGCCTCTGTCCTCTAGTTCACCGGTTATACTGGATGACGATCAGACGATCGTTGCCGCGGCTGCACCTTGGTCTCCAGTACCACCGGTTTCGCCTGGGCTCTTCGTCTCCACCTGAGTCAAGTCAAGTCACCTTTATTTATATAGCGCTTTTTACAATAACGATTGTTTCAAAGCAGCTTTACAGTGATTACTGGAAAATAATGCGACAAAGTTTTTTTCTAGAAGAAAATAGCATCATAGTCCAGCTTAAGTAAGTTCCGTGATGGTTCATTTTTATTGTAAAAAAGTTATTAATTTAGTTCATTTATATATATAGCAGCACTGAAGAAAACCGTGATGTCATCGTCCAGCTCAGTTCAGCTTTCATATAATGGTGTCTATGCAGGCAGACCTTCATCGGTGGCTCCGTCGGTCGCCCCCGGGTGCTGTCCATCAGGTCAACTACACCTTGGCTCCTCCCACCATCGGCTCTGTCTTGGGGCTTCGTCCTGCCTGGATTCTGGGTGTCCATCTCCCTTCTCCTGCTGGCTCCAGCCCAAGCTCCTCCCACCCCCCACTCCCCACTCCCCATGGACTGTGTTTACCCCGGACAGTTTTTCTCCATCTCATGTTCCACATCCCCCTTCAGAGCCCCCGCCTTCCCTCCACAAGGACGCGCCTTTCCAGAGAGGGGCTTACTGTCAGGAGTATGCTTTGCTTGTTCCTGTCTTGACCTAGTTTCTAGTTTGTGTTAGTTTCATTCAGTTCACCTGTTGTTTGTTAATTAACTCATTAGTTCCCTCGTTTAGTTATAGTATAAGTTCTCCCTGTTTTTGTTCAGTTCCTTGTCCTCTCTCTTCCGTGTTACTTCATGTAAAGTGGTTGGTTTCCCCTGATTTCTCCTATGTGTTTGCTTTGCTTTATAATTAAGTGTTTCTCTGGATACTATCGCCATGCCCTTTATATATCACAGCCAACCGTGACAATAACACACTACAGTTAAAATTATAATCAAGTATTTTACAAGTGTTAGTCAACAAATCAAAATAAGTGTACTTCTTTAAAACATGACAAAAGATTGAAACAGTTATTTTTTAAATGTACCTTGACATTATGACATTATTACAAAGTGCCCTTTTTAAAAGTGTACTTAAGTATGTTAAGAAACATCATGAAAGTTTACTCTCAAGTGCACTTAAGTGGTGTTTAATTTCAAAAATATTATATCGTCTGCAAATCCAGTATAAAACTTGTACACTACAAGTGCACATTCAGTGCATAAAGCACACTTCTTTTTCTCAAGGGTATGTATAAAAAAGGATTCAAGGGAAATCTAGTAATATAATAATAATTTTACAAATATAGATATTTTTTTCCCTACTTTGTGTGTCAAATTATTTAATATTATTATGAAAATTAAAATATGAAGGCGTCTTGTCAGATGTGACCGCAGACAGGATGCCATAAAAATATTGGGCACACTTACCCAGAAGTATGGTGTAAAAGTGATGATATGAATGTTTGTTTTATCTGGTTCTACTATATGTGCAACATGTTGGATTATGAATAAGAATGTGCATCTTTTATTGAGAGTTATCGTCAAAATGACACTTGTAATATATTTACTTAAGTTTCATATCAGTCAGAGGTGGTTATACCCTGTGGGCGGCATGGCGTCTTGGTGGTTTACTGAGCGCTTACTTCTTGACAGTTCGGCAGAACGCATCAATATGCAATTTTTCTATGCGTGGCAGACATGTTGTGACACTGCTTGGAATATAGGCACTAAGTGGCTGAGTGGGTGGCGTAAATGAGTATGGCTGTAGACTTGACTTCAGCTCTACAAATAGCTTAATCGCACCTTAATGTTCACATCAATGTAACAGAAGCTCACAGAGTGAGTCTGAGGAGATGAGTGTTTCGTTCACATGCAGCCTCATCTCGCATGGTTATTCCGGGACTTCTGGACCGCTGTTTGTTTTGTTTGACTTTTACTGCGTTAATTGATTTTATTTTTCCTTTCAGTGGGCATGTTTGGAAATAGCAACTGGCCGCTTGACCTCTTCCAGTTCTTCACAGTGTTATGCGTAGCTATATCAAGAGCCAGGTCATTCATAAACATAACCAGCATGGTGCTTTAATTATTGCTAATGGCAGAGAGGTGGCACTGTTGTTGCCGTCTTGCTGGGGTTCACAGAATGAGCACAGTCTCTCACTGCTACACTGCAAAAACGGCAGCTTTAGAGAAAAAAGGAATCTAGAAACATAATTATGACAGTGCTCTAGCCTGTTGTGCTGCGTCCCCGCTTTAGCCGAGGTCAGTGTGTGCTTTCCGAGGTTGTTGTAAATGAGGGAGTTAGTGAAAGAGGAGATGAAGTGGTCGAACAGAAAGGGCCTGCATGAAGAGGAACCAAGGTATTTAATTCACCATTTGATCTTTGATCACATCTGAGTGAATGTGCATTTTCAAGTGCTGCCTTCAGTACTCCAGCCTGACATGGAGAATAATTCAAAGGCGTATTTAGTTATTTATTCATGAAGTTACAGTGACAGAAATAAAAAGATATTGTTTAAATAATATCAAAGTACAATCCTTATTAACTACAGATTAACTAAGTGTGCAAATTTTTAATTAAACTGCTTTATATTGTTACAATGTCGGTAGTATGTAAATGAACAGTGTTTTACTCTTTTTCCATGTTACCTGGACTAAAAAATTTACATTTATTTGTCAGCAAATGTATGCCAGATGATGCAAAATGCAGCTCTAGGGATTTAATTAAAACTACAGATTACATTTTTGTATCCCCGCCCACTGACAGTCGGATCGACAGAGGGTTATTAACAGAACAGTTATTGTAAGAGTAGGTTTATCACTGAAAATGTTATTGTTCTATGTCTACTCTCTAAACTGCATAATGGTAAAAACGGAACAATATTGCAACAGCTTTCTTACCTGTACACGACGGTGTTTTGCTTCGGGAGGAACTAACAGAATGGGATTTTCTTTCAGTTCCCTTTGTGTAGGTCACTTCCGTTGTCGTGTCGAAATGCCGACATTAGGGGTCATTCTTGGTATCCCCAAACACCTCTGACTAGGGTTGCAAAGGTAAAATAATGCGTCCCATATCAAATCAATAAGGGACGCGATTAGTCCTGTATTTTAAATAGACCCAAAAATAGTTGAATAAACAAATAAGGATTTTGCAGTGTGGATAATACTAATAGTAATTATAATGAAATCAATATCACAAGAAGTATTAGAGAAGTTCATTTGCGCGTGATTGCATGTTAGCATCTTTGTTTCTATAGCGACGGAGTCGCATTAAAAACATGTCAAGCTCACTTCCGCCCTTTGAACGTAAGAGGCTCTATAGATCTGAAAAAAGGTATCAATGGGTCTGTCCAGTAACTAATGATGAACATAAGGTTTCATTTGCTCACGCGGTGGACTTCTGACTTAAAGTAGTATGCCGTGACAGACAAATCCGTGCTTTTAAAAGTTTGTTGTTGTTGTTTTTTGTGGATAATCTCTTAATATAATATTCCATACATTGTCAAAGCTTGGTAGACAGGTAACTATTATATTTGTAGATGTTTTTAGACTGATTAACTAATAGATTATAATTTATTATTAAATATTTATCTTATATACATAATAAATGCTGATCCTATCTGTCATACACAATTTATGGCATTTAACAAAAGTTTAAACAGGTGCTAAATTATTAAAATAAAAGGGACAAATAATTACATAATGTAGTCTTAATTTAAAGGTGCTATATGTATTTTTTAGCGGCCTCTATCGGTGATGTTTCAGATTGCAACCAATTTTTACAAGAGCGCTCGTGCTCTTGCGCGTGCTCGAACACAAGAGTGAGCACTCATGGTACACGGCCACACTGAGACTTTCAACACACCGGAGAAAGCATCACACAACATGCTGGAAACTCATGTAAACTCCCACTGCAACGTTACAATAATAGACTACTTTTATCAGCTTGACGTTGAACTAATGCTCCATGCTCGTACCATGATAACGTTACATTGACTGCATTTAGCCAGCATGTGGTGTTAGCATAAGGCATTTCACTAACTATTTGTGTATCTTCACAATCAGTAATGTCAACATAGGTGAATGTATAATATGATAACGAAAACGGTTAGTGAACTAGACTGAACAATTTCAGTGTAACAGTAAGATCGTAGGAAGTAACATTACTGTACTGAACTTGTCTGGAAATGTGTATAAACAATATGATAGTAGTGGGATGAGTGGGGTCGTGTATGGGTGTCCCTTATTTTGCCTCACTGAAGGTGGCAACCCAACAACTGATGCACTGACGAAAAGGCCAATGGAATTGGCGTGTGAAATTTGCATGCCTGGCCACGCCCCCGGACATGCAGGTATATAAGGCACATTTCAGCTTTGTTTTTCGGAGCCGAAGCAGCATGTCTCTTGAATGTGAGAAGAGAATTTCCATTCACTGCTGCAGCTGCTGGATTTAAAGCACATTTCAGTGGTTTTTGTCCCTTGAGGGTGCAGATAAGTGCGATTCACTGACCGGGGATCCCCTCTGCAAAGGTGCGCTAGTGCACAGCTGGCCCCGGGGCCTAATTTCCCCAAATGAGCCTAATTTCCCCAAATGAGCCTCATTGCACAGACACTATGCAAGATCAGGGAGGGCGAAGAACAAGTCATAATAGTTGCGCTGTACTGGCCCAACCAGACTTGGTTCTCAGAACCCACGCTCATGGCGTCAGCTCCCCCCTGGTGAATTCCCCTGAGGTAGGACCTTCTTTCTCAGGGGCAGGGCAAAATCTGGGACGTCTGGTCCATGGACAGCTGCTGTATGGTCTGAACTGGCGCCTTTTCACTACACGGTTTTCTTCCCGTGAGGAAGACCCACAGAGATATCGAGTCGGGTCCGTGCTTTCCTTTCTCCAACGGGGCCTTGAGAGGCACCTATCTGCCTCCACCCTGAAAGTGTACATGGCTGCAATAGCAGCAAATCACAACACTGTGGATGGCAGGTCTTTGCTGCCTGGAACTTTGGGCATGGAGACTCTCAAGTGGTCCTGAGACCCCAGCTTGGATATGTTCCCAAAGTTCCCACCACTGTGTCTGGTGCACATATCCTGCATCTGGACCGTAAGCTGTGCTTCAGACAATCTGAGCAGCTCTTTGTCTGCTTCCGAGGTCAGCAGAAGGGGAAAGCTGTCTCCAAGGTCTCACTAGATTGTGGATGCCATTATCTGGACCTATCAGGCCCGAGGTGTACCATGCCCATTAAGAGTGAAACTCACTCCACTTGGGGTATTGCAGCCACATCAGCTCTGGGGAACGGTGCTTCATTAGCTGATGTAGAGTTGTGGACTAGGCTACCTTTGACAGATTTTATAATCTCCGCATGGAAACAGTTTTGTCTGGAGTCTTAATAACAGGTAAAACTTGTCTAATGTCCATTAGTTTCCCTGAATGTTGAACCCTGGGCCACCCTTTACCATCATTTCGCAAGCACTCTTACGGTAGATGAGTTCAGCGGAGGAACTCACTACCAGGTCCATTACTTCTGGTATGGCCCTTTTCAGGTTAGCCCATGTAATCTGACTAGTGCTCCATATGTAGTGGTTCCCTCATAGTAAATGTGCGTACTATGTATTCGTCCACTGTTCAGTTTCCCTGTCGGCAAACATATTGTCTTCCCTTGGGTAGAGCTTGCTCTGTCACCAACCTCTGTGGCCAGTAGTCTTCAACTCGTCAGGTGGAGCCCACCACAGAGACCTTTTCCCTATGTAGTACCCCCCTTTGATGAGTCCTAAGGATTTTTCCACATTCTAACCTCTTCTTTCTGGTAGGATGTGGTCTCCGTAATGTTCCTTTCTCATTAGAGAAGGTGAACGCTTCCCAACGTTGACAACCAGGTATACTCAGCTGTAAATATTTTTACTCCTTTTGAAAATTCAGAAGAGGCCCTACGGCTGCAGTGGCCTCTTCCAAGGTGAGTTGGTCCCCTTGAGATGGGGAGACCTGAGATCATTTATCCTGGGCATTGGAAGGTTACGAGTTAGTGTAGCTGCACTTGTCATTGGCACGTGGAGCATCTACACCTCCTTATCTCGTGACACAGGGCAGTTGTGGCGTTTAGTATAGGGACCCCTAGTGTCTGCATTTCAACACAACGTTGAAAGTGACTGACAGAAAGGGAATGTCTCGGTTACTAGTGTAACCCTCGTTCTCTGACGGAGGAACCAGAGACGTTGCGTCCCTCCTGCCACAACTCTGTGCTGTCCGCTGAAATGGCCAAGATGCACAAACCTGAAGTGTGTGATGCACGCCAGCCGCCTAAAATACCTGTATGTCCAGGTGCGTGGCCAGACATGCCAATTCCACACTCCAGTTCCATTGGCCTTTTCTGAAGACGTCCAAGGTGTTTGGGGCTCCCAAGAGTGACCTCTAGTTTCAGCATTTCGACACAACATCTCTGTTTCAGGGACGTTTTTTTCCCCTCTGTTTGGTTTAAACTAAGTTAACCTTTTAACAACTAAAATCAGAATCAGTTTTATTGTTGTCAGGGTTCTGTCACTTCTAGTCTATTTCTTGGTTTTGTGACAGAACCCTGACACTCCTGTTTTGTCTTGTCTGTGTGCCTTATTTCATGTGCAGGGTGTGGTGTTTGGATCCCGGCACTTCGGTCTAGTTTCTGTATTTCGTGTGTGAGCGTGCAGTTTCGAGTTCGCTCGGATCGTACGCTCTTCTGTCTGCGGGTGTTGTTTTTGTGTAGCACACTGTTCGTGTTTACATCGGCCGCGTGCTTTCATGTTGTGTTTTGTCTTGTGCTATGCTATGTAGCACGCAGCTTGTGTTTACACTGGCTGTGTGCTTTCGTGTTGTCATGTTTTGTGTGAGCACATGGCTTGGGATTTGTTTTACTGGCAATGTGCCTGTGTTTTTGTCATGTTTGGTGTGAGCACATGGCATGTCATGTATGTTTCCTTGTGCCATGTGCTCTCCTGTCTATTGTCTAACCCTGCCCATCTTGTTGCCTGATTATTGATTTATTATCCCCATTATCCCCACCTGTCCTCCCTCATTTTCTGCTTGGTTCGCTCTCCCTTTCTTGTCCATGCCAAGTCTAGTCTGTGAAGTCTTGCTACCGGTCTTGTTTCCCCCTACGGGGTAGTTTTTCTTTGTTTTTGTGTTATTTTTATGCTTAATAAAAGCCCATTGCTCTGCACTTGAGTCCTCGCTACTTTCACCATCCCAGACCCTGAAAATTATATGTACAAATTGTTGGGTGTGCATAGAACAGTGGTGCAGAGATGTATTATTTTTCACATGTATTCACATTTCACATTTATTTGTATAGCACTTTTCACAATACACATCATTTCAAAGCAGCTTTACAGAAAGTGCATGGGTCCATATTACAATTTAGAGTGATCTGTTATCAGAGGTAACTGTCTAAGTTATGTATTTCAGAAATGTACTACAAAATCACATTTAGCTAAAAATGTATTAATTTATACCAATAATTTAATGCAGAAACAATGAGCTCATTGAAGTAATGAATACTTGTTTGTTAACTAATGATTATGACGTTTATAAAAATGTAGCATTGGTGCATGTTGACCTGTGCATGTCAAGTCTTTGCAGGAGCTGGCACCGTCTCTTCATAGGTGTTGGGGCATCTGAAGTCTTCATAATAGGCTGGATCCAAACTGCAGCTGACAACCTCAGGATAGGCATCCCAAGATAAAACAGACAAGCAAATAGAAAATAATTAGTATAATTCTATACAAATAGAATGTATTAAAGGTTATACGAGTAGATATCAGTAGGTATTGCACAGGGGGGTTAAAATAAAGTCAGAAGAACTGTTTGCAATATGTACTACATATTTATGCCACCCATTTAATCCACATGAGCAAAATAAAAAGTAATAAACAACAAAATAAAAATAAATAAATAAATAAATAATTAAATAGACAAAGCATTGTTTTATCAAAACAATATTTTGTCAATAACATTAGACAACAATAAAAAGAACAAAGAAAATGTTAGAAATGACAGCAGCAGGAAGTAAAATTATACAATTTACAATTACACAAAATTATAAAAAGTAAATAAACTACATATAGACAAAAATGTCTGGCAAAACATAGTATGTGAATAATAACACTATTTATTTATATAAAATAGTAAAGACAATGAATACAAAAAAAACAATCTATCAAAACTATTCTATTTGAATAACAAAAAGATTGACAACACTTTATTTTATGTTTGGCAGAAACATAATAAAAATACAAATGATGCCAATCAAAACCATAACAAAGATACTAGTCAAAAAGAAAAGAAAAAAATTCCTGTAGTCAAATAACACTTTATTTTAGCTTCAAAGTTGAAATTTTGCTAAATTGTTTCACCGAGAACAATCGGTCCTACTCTCCTCCTGATTCTCCTCATTCCATAATTTTACCTTCAATCTTTCTTCGTGCCTTTGCCTACGCATTTCTCTGAATTGACTCGGGTTATTCAAACAATTGGAGCATTCTTCTATCCTTAGACGAGTAGCGTGTTTGAATAGATGTCAGTAAAATCTAGCTATGGCTGTGTGCAGGTTTTTCTGGCAGCACACATTTCACCTTGTTTTTGCAACTCTAATTTGTAATTCCTCAAATCCACTCTGAGAGAAAACATAAGATTGTACTAGAGCAAAATAATAATTTCCGACCATACTCCGTTAACTCATCCAGCCAGTCGTCCATTTTGGCTAATTTTATACCATTCACTATTTAATTAAATTCAATGCAGGCTTGGACAGAAGATCAAATATAAGGAACAAAAAAAAAACACTCTCAAAACAAATTACATAAAGGACTTTTTTTCTTTCTTTTTTTACTGAATCCGAGGTAAACCGGAGTCAATGTTTTCCTCAATGCTAATGCGATTGTATTGACTACTTTCCCTAATTAGCAAAATTAGTAAATGTGTTTTCACTCACCGCTAACAAGCCACATGAAAATTGCACTCCATCCACGAGACAGTCATTAGTGCAGTGCCTGCTATTTTTCCTCCGGATGAACGCATTATTACTTTGTGTACACTTATATTCAAAAACATCCTCTTTTGCCCCCATTTTTTTCTAAGCTCTTTCTGTGTGTTTTTCTGGTACTTTTGCTGGCATTTAAATGGCAGTGGGGGTCTTAACCTGATGTGTGCTCACTCATCTGTGTTGGTGGCGTTTAAGAGGGCCGCTGTTTTGAGCATGGGAGTTAAAGGAGCATGAGATCTCAGGAGTGGCCTTATTTCACACTCTGTTAATGGCATCGAGAGGCTTTGACCCCTGCGATATGTGTCTTTGAAAATCAAATGCAGGGAACTGAGATGTGCAAATGGATTAGCAATACTAATCTGGAGGGATGATGGTTTCAATTAATGTTCCGGCGGGATTGCCTTTCTGCATCCTATATTAGTAGGGTTCCCATGGTCAGATATTAGAACAGTTTGATTTGTCTTGGAAATTTCCATAGGACACGTTAAATTGATCAAAAGTGACAGTAAAGACATATATAAAGTTTCAAAAATTTTCAGTTTCAAATAAATGCTGTTATTTTGAACTTTCTATACGTCAAAGAATCCTGAACAAAAGTATCCGCATTTTGGGATATCCAATAAAAACACTGGATGGAAAAGCCGAGATGCGCATAAATTCTAAAAATGCACATAAAAAACGTATGCGCTCAGTTGAGGTTGATATTTTTAGGAGTTAAGGACCTATCAGCCTGCGCCATCTAGAGTTTCATGACAGACCTTTGTATTATTTTCTCTGATAATCAATACAATGTCAGTTTAGGTTAGATTATGTTGAACATTCCTTCATAATGAAAATACATTCATTAACACAACATTTTAAGAATTCATATTTCTCCTGTGTTCTTATTTTGCAGACCATGTGGTTTGTGAAGAAGAGTTTAAGTACGCCATGTTGGCCCTCAACTGTGTGTGTCCTGCCACCTCCACCCTGATCACCTTATTGATTCACTCCTCTAGAGGACAGTGAGTATAAATCGTCCCTCTCTTACTCACTCACTTCTAGTAGCCAGGATTTTGACTACAGCATTAAATCTAATCAGATTGTAGCTTATGAACTTGAAGGGAGAGTTCACATAAAAGGAAAATTCTGTCATCATTTACTCACCCTCAAGTTGTTCCAAACCGGTTTGAATTTCTTTCTTCTACTGAATACAAAAGAAGATATTTTGAAGAATGTTGATAATCAAACAGTTCAAGGGCCCCATTGACTTCCATGGTATTTTTTCCCATACTATGGCAGTTAATTGGCCCATTTAAGGTGTCAATTTCACTGGCGAAATCCAGTCATTTGAATAGGAATCTGTGCGATTGGAGTTTCACGTGAGGGTGAAAGATTTCCCCACACAGATTTCGCTAATTTTCAAGTTGGTCAAGAGAATTTGCTGCACTGAACAACAGAAATCTGCTTGGGTTTGAAAGTGTCGTCTTTAGAGCTGTGCTTTATACATCGCTATGATATTATAGACCATTAGTAGATGTCACACTTACATCACTGCAGTAGTGGGGGGAAATGTGCAAAATCCATGGAATAATGTAAAAAAGTATTGTCCCTTTTGGTTGTCAGAATCAGAATACAAAAAAAAAAAGGTTTTCATTTGTATAGAATACCGTTTATGTTTGCAAGCCATTATGCTGCTAAATTACCCTAACCCTACTATTAAAGAGGTCATGAATTGAGAAATCAAATTTCCCTTGAACTTTTGACATATAAGAGGTCATCATACTATGAGAATGAATGTCCTGTAAGTTTCAGAATTATGGAGTTTCGGAATTACCTATTTAAGACATCATGGATGGGTAAAAGACGGCCTCTACAGAATCAACGCCTACTTCTACATCATTACCTCTAAAGCCCCTCCCACTGATTCGTAAATGACAAGTAGTTGGTAAATAACAAAATTGACCCTAACACAATGCTCATCACTGCAACCTTTCATGCCACGATCCAAATATAATGCTAAGGATCTAAATGTAATGCTATTATCAACACTTTTCACGATTAGTTAACTTTGAGAGCTGTAATAGTAAAAATGTGATAAAAGTTTTCGAGAGAGTTCCACTGTTCCAAATGTAATACTAGCTGTGTCATGTGCTAAGATGTCAGCCAATCACAGCAGTGGGCGTTTACACTGAAGTCACAGCAGACATGCCCTTTCAAACAGAGCGTTCAAATCAAAGGCTAAAATCGGGGTAGGAAAAATGCCCTTTATTTCAAAATTTTTACCATTTCCAATGTATAAATCATACTCACATTATAAGTGCACCCCAGAAAACATTATAAAATAATAAAATAATGCAGTTCATGGCCCCTTTAAAGCATCAATTTGATATAAATAATAACTTGGCATAATACACTCATATGCAGTTCATACAGGGCATAATATATTGTCCCTACAGTTATAGCATGAAATAATATTTCAACCTATAACATTTATATCTCAAAAGTCTGATTTTTTTCTTGCAACTGTGAGTTTATATCTCACAATTCAGATTTTATAACTCACAATTGAAAAAAAAATTCTGAGTAAAAAAGTCGCAACTATCTCGCAATTATCTTTTTAATTGTTTTAATTCTGTGGCCTCCAAAGACTTTTACTGCAGAACTGTCACTTAACTGGCACCAGGTAGGCTCCGCGCACAAAACACATCATCGCTGTTTACCAAAATGGTATGCACATCGCTATACTATTTACGCCACTGACAATTTGCTAATGTAATAGCACCTTTAGACAGGAAGAGATCCTTTGACTAACATTGAAAGTGACCAACCACATTTGTGTGCATTTTTATCTGTAATATGTATTTTTGAGGGTAATACATAAATAAAACGTTCTCCGTCTGGTTCTCTGTAAAAAGACATTGGTGGCATTTTTGATATAGTATAGATGTGAATTTGCTCTTTTGAATATATTTACACAAACATGATGCCTGAAGTAGAACACAATGGCCTGTAGATGATGTGCTTGTGCTGCTTCACAGATCTCTCTGCATCAGTGAGAAGTTCCGTTTAACTGTTTCATTTTTTATTATCAGAACAGCATCTTCAGAGGCCTTCAAGCAGCGAGCGGGTGCCTTCCAGCCGCTCAACAGGTCAGACCCACCGACTGTAAAATATTGACGCATACACATCGATACTCACAGCGGCAAAGATCCCATAAACTGTGAATTTATCTCTGCGTCATGCATCCTTGTTTCTTCACCTCCTCCATCTTAACACTCCCCCACTCCCTCTGGTTCTCACCTTCCCTACATCTTCCCAACCATTCGCAGGGATGTCAAACACACATCAAGCAGTTTTTATGTTCTCTGCCCATCTGTAAGTTTTTTTCCCAAGCTGACTGCAAGCTGTGAAAACATTTGGAGGACATGTCAAAGGAAGAGTTCACTCAAAAATATAAAATATTAAATTCTGTCATCATTTACTCACCCTCATTTCATTCCAAAAGACTTTTGTTCATCTTCAAAACACAAATGAAGATATTTTTAATGAAACCTGAGAGTTCCCTTTCGAGTGAGAGCTCACACTGCGTCTTCTAGAGCAGGGCTTCCCAATCTTTTCCATGACAAGGCCCCCCAAATACCACTAGGTTCTGGCCAAGGCCCCCCTTTTGCGGGATGTGTTATTGAACCCATCAACAATACTACGGCAAATGTAGACAATCAAAAAGATTATAGAGATGCACCGATTACAATTTTCCATATACTTTCAATACACCATATACTTTTACTCAAACTGAATAATAAAAACAAGTTTAAATGGGTAAATTTTCTTTTTGTAAGTCTTCTTTTCTGTCTTTTTCTTTTCTGACATAGCCTACTCCAGTTCTTGTTAAAACACACGAGACATGCAAATTATGTGCATTTTAGGAACTTTTTGAGTGAAATCATATTTATTTTGTCCATCAAAAGTGTGCTTTAATTGAGCGTGAGCAGCGCGGCAAAAATAGACTCGGCGCCGAAACCCCCGCTTCACTGCTGCTCATGCGACGCTCCTGCTCCCGGTGTGAATGCACTCATTGATTAACATGCACGCCGAAAAGCGACGCTCACGCACCGCTCGCGCTTGCGGTCTGAAACGGCCGTAATTTACTAGGTTTCCTACATGTGTGTTCCGTGTGCATGTGGGATGCTGATGTTGCACGATGTTAATCATGCGGCGCCCGAGTGCATTTGACATTTGTCATGGACGATCATGTGGCGAATTCCGGTCACCAGCTGATCAATCGGTGCATCTCTAAAAGATTAGCATTTAAAGTATAATGTCCAGATAGGCTATGCGACAAATTATTCTAATGCTATTTCATAACAATACTAATAATAATATGAATATTTTTACGGTTTTTACGGGGTTCTTTTCCTTCCAACTTGCTGCGGCCCCCCTGGCGGCCCCCACTTTGAAAACCCCGGCTCTAGAGGACATGACAGGTGTCTGTCCCGGCATGACGGGTGTCTTAAGCATGATCTAAACACGACAGTTGCATTGGCTGGCGACAAGCTATGACGCCATTACTTGTGCGACCGTGAGTATAAAAGGGCGCCTGAGGAACACATCATCCTCTTCTGTCTTTGGGATCCGTTTGTATGAAGTACGTGTGAAGGAGCATACACTTTTCATTCTCGAGGGAACTAAATGTGTGCGTTGTGAGGATTTCTCAATGAAAGGGATGCTGGACGGGCATTTGGGTGGAATGTCTTTGACTCTTTGAAGAAGCTGGATGTGTTAGGTGTGATGCATTTGAGACTGACTACATGAGACAGGTAAGAAACTTTTTATTTCTTTTTTCTCCTGAGGGATAGTAGTTAGCTTTTGCACAAGAGTGTTCGACTCTTAAGGAAGTTGAAGTCACTCATAGCGATGCATTTGAATCTGACGTTTGAACTAAGCATGCTTGACTCTCGAGTGGGTTAAATGTGTTATTTTGCAGTGCGGTTGATGTTATTGGTTCCACCCAGGCTTGACTCTCTCTTGAAAAAGATAAGAGTTGAGCTCCTGCACTCCGAGGTTCGTGTCCCACGGGCGCCACTGCGGTAGATGGGATCAAGTGTGGGGGTTGTGGGCGGAGCAAGTGAGGAGTCAAACAGGAACTTTTCCTTTTTAGGCTGCTCTTTTTGGCTCAAATATTGCTACCGCTCAATGTGTTGTTTCTAATTCTGAGGAATTAGGGGTAGAAAGAGTGTAGTAGTCATTATTATATAAATGTAGGAGTTGTGGTTAGTAATTGCCTGTGCCACGAACAGATTGAGATCTGGTTTGGTGGCGCAAGAGATGTGAGATCGCTCGTGGCAGACTTTGCGGGCAATTTCCTATGAGCCTTCTTTCCCCTTTGATCCCTACACTGAAGCAGAGAGATCATAAGAGAAACCATATTCTGTCTGCAATTATCCTTTTATCACAATAAGTAAATGTGAAGGGATTGTGTGAGTACGGAAATGTGTCAATGCCTCCATACTATTTTTCATTGGTTGATGCATCCTCATTGAAGGCTCTGATCCTGCCATTTAGATCTTTATGATACTACATCACTCCTGAATGGCAGGATATATGTCCCTGGTTGGGTTGGCAGGCAGTTCTGTCAAGTTGTCAGAATGTCTGTGAGCCTCCTTGTCTGCTGTTTTTAAAAGAGGCATTGCTAGGCCTCCTCTCATTATAGAGAGTTGTCCTTCTGAGGCCTTCGCTCTGCCTGCCTGGATAGCGGCCACTAGTTGGTAGGCTCTGTGAGCCACCTTGCGAAATATTCCTGAAATAAAAGATATTACTCCTCAGGGTAGAGTTTTGTGTGGTCTCCTCTCATATTTGAAGGTCATCTTTCTAGGCCTCCGCTCCCCGAAGTTCTGAGTTTTTTAGCACTATCAGGTGTTGGCTTTCTACAGCCCCCTGGACATACTTGTTTTTTAGGTTGAGTGTTGTTAGGTCTCCTCTCGCTATAGAGATTCATACTGTTAAGACTTCTGCCCCTAGAGCTCCACATCGATAGGGGAGGGTTGTTGCTTGGCTTCCTCTTGATTTGAGAGTTGTCTTGTTAGGCCCCCACTCCCCAGAGCTTTGTATAGACCGGACTATCAAGATGTAGGGCTCTTTGTGAGCCTCCTTGGTGAGACTGTCTTTAGCCTTAGCGCATGATACAGGTAGTGCTAGAGCCAAAGGCTCTCTTGAGTGCCTCCTCGATTATCCTTTTTCAGGGTTGAGTGGTGTAGGCTTCCTCTCGCTTTAGAGAGTTGTTTTGTTAAGGCCCCTGCTCCCCGGATCTCCACATCGTAGTTTTTCAAGATTTGTTTTTTTTATGACACGCCTTAGTAGAAGTTCTTCAGTGTAGATTGTAGTTAGGCCTCCTCTCTTTAAAGAGAGTCATTTTTGCTGAAGCTTCCACTATTAGAGCTCTGTACAGACAGTAACACTGGAAAGTCTGTACAGTCTTTAAGTTGAGTTCCGTTAGAAAGAGTCGTTTTGCTAGGCCTCCGCTCTGCAGAGCTCTGCTTAGACAGTATCTTTAGTAAGTATGGCTCTGGGAGCCTCTTTCGTGAGACAGTTTCTGGCGTAGAGTTTAGTTGGGCTTCCTCTCGTTGTAGAGGGTCGTGTTGCTGAGTCCTCCGCTCTTAGAGCTTAGTTCAGACAGTAGTACTGGAGTTGTAGGCTCTTGGGGAGCCTCCTTGGTTAACTCTCTTTAGGGTTGAGTGTCGTTAGGCCTCCTCTCATTTTAGAGAGTCATTCTGCTGAGGCCTCTGCTCTCAGAGCTCCATACAGACAGTAGTACTGGAGTTGTAGGCTCTTGGGGAGCCTCCTTGGTTAACTGTCTTTAGGGTTGAGAGTCGTTTTGCTGAGACCTCTGTTCTTCAGAGGTCAGCACAAACAGTGTTATCAGTATGATGGCTATTTAGGAGCCTCTTGGATGGGATGTCTCTGGCGTAGAGTGTTGTTAGGCCTCCTCTCATTTTAGAGAGTCATTTTGAAGAGGCCTTGGCTCCTAGAACTTCTTACAGACAGTAGCAATAACGGTGTATGCTCTTTGTGAAGCCTCCTTGGTTACTGTCTTTAGGGCTGAGTGTTGTTAGGCCTCCTCTCGTTCTAAAGAGTCATCCTACTGAGGCCTCCGCTTCTCAGGGCTCCGCACAGACAGTATTGTCAAGGTGTGTGGCTCTTTGGTAAGACTGTCTCTGGCTTAGAGTATGGTTAGGCCTCCTCTCTGGTTAGAGAGCCTTGAGAGTCTGCTCGTTAAACTTTGTTTAGCGGATATGGTTAAGTGCAGTAGTACTCCCCTCGCCTTTGAGGGTCCTAATGCAGACTAGGCCAGGGTTAATGTGATTTGGCTTTGGCCATATTCCCTTTAAGGAATCTCTTTTTAAGTATGATTCCAGCCCTTTGAGCCAGTGTCTCGTTCCTCTTCTCAGGGAACCATGGTTACATGCGTAACCTGAGATGATTTCTGTCCCTCCATTGACAGTCCATTTGCCCAAAACTTTGATGCTTCAAAAAGTTCATACAGACATTGTGAAAGTAATCCATAAAGCCTCCGTTGACTATATTTGATGTGCTCCACAATGTGCGTTGATTATGTTTATATGTGAGCAAAAGCCTAAATATGTTCTTCATATAAAGTATTTGTATCTATTCACAAGACTTGGATTAAACTACTCAATTCATATGGATTACTTTCACAATCTCTTTATGACCACTTTGGAGTGTCAAAATGGTGGTGTAATGGACTTTTAAATAGAGGAACTAAAATCTCTCAGGTTTCATTCAGATGTCCTCCTTTGTGTTTCAATGATGAAAGAAAGTCTTATGAAAGTCAACATGAGGGTATAAACGATGATACAATTTAAGATTTTGAGTGAACTATCCTTTAAATCTTTGCAAATAAATTGTGAAAACATTTTCAAAAGATCATCCATGTCTATCTCTCAAAGGGAAGGCGCTGCTGGCTCAGTCGACCAATGGCAGCGCACCTACAGGCGCTGTGCGGCCAATGAAGTGCACCACATCAGGCTGGAAGAGAGCAAGTTTTTTGGAGAATATCAGGGAAAGAGTTTCACCTTTGCCTCCTTTCACGCACATAAAAAGTAAGCCTCTGGATTAAGCTCCGTTGAATCAGTTTGTTGTTAATTCCAGTATACGCACACAATAACACTGTTAATGGCTGTGGCAGAT
Source organism: Tiaroga cobitis (assembly GCA_030578255.1). Taxonomy (NCBI): domain Eukaryota; kingdom Metazoa; phylum Chordata; class Actinopteri; order Cypriniformes; family Leuciscidae; genus Tiaroga; species Tiaroga cobitis. Next base: position 40,853,681 of record CM060593.1, read on the forward strand.
ACGGGGTGTGTCTGATCGGGGTGCGCAGGATGGACACAGCCAATATCCTCTTGAACCCTGGACCCTGCCACATCATGGGAGCCTCCGACACCTGTTTCTACATCAACATCTCCAAAGAGGAGAACTCAGCCTTTGTCAGGGGCCACAGAGAGCCTGTGAGGGGCCCCGGGGGCGAATCCAGAGGGGTCCCACAGACAATCTATCATGGGCTCACTCGCCTACCAGTGCACAGCATTATAGCTAGCATGGGTTAGTTTGTCAACTCAAATCTTTGACGATTAATGATCACACAGATTATTGAGAATAACAATGATAAAAAGATTTTCACTTCAGTTTCATCATGACTTTAATAATTATTTTATTCAATCTGAATCTGAAATCATACAGTAAAGTGTATGGTTTCATTTAATGTTTTCTTAACAAATATTTCACAGGATTAGAATGACAAGAATAATATTTTAAATATTATATATTTTTTATATAAATAATGAAAATATTTTTCTTTTATTCTCTTAAGTCTTAGTACTTTAACCTTTTTATTATTGTTAGTAGTAATTATAATAATAATATTTTATTATGTTATGTTACAATTATTGTGCAATAGTATTGTATTTTAATTGAGCGTGATCATGGTTATCATGATTAATAATAGTGATCAGGCAATAATTTTCCCTGTATGAAAACTCTGTAAAGATATAAATCGCAATATGTCTGTCTGAATTAAACCATTATTTATTATAATGTCATGTATTGTGTGCTGCTCACAGTTCAGTTACTCTTGTTCTTTACTGTGATGTGAGATGGATGTAGACAGAAAAAGAGAAACATGCTTCTCAAATTGACTAAAATTTCACTAGGGTTTTTTTGCGAACAAAATATATAATTTTAGTGCAATATCTCCATCTAGTGAAAAGCACTGGAACTCATGAATCATCTGTCGTCTCTTGGCCCTCCGTGGTTTGATTTAAGGTGCTTTAAGAGATTGGAGACGATCTGCTAATTTCCACCATTTTTCAACAACACTTATGGAGCCGATCTGCTAATTTCCATCATTTTTCAGTTGAGCAAGTTATGGCATTTTCATGAAAGATTACGACGACATACATTTTTTATTCTGAATAATTGCACTTATGAATCATGAACTGTAAGACAAGAAACGTGCATTAAAGGGATGGTTCACCCAAAAATGGACATTTTGTCACCCTCAAATTGTTCAAAACCTGTATGAATTTCTTTCTTTCTTCTGCTAAACACAAAAGAAGCTATTTTGAAGAATGTCGGTTACCAAACAGTTGATGGTATTTCCATACTATGGGGCCCATCAAATGTTTGGTTACCCATATTCTTCAAAATATCTTCTTTTGTGTTCAGCAGAAGAAAGAAATTCATACAGGTTGGAAAAACTTGAGGGTGAGTAAATGATGGCATCATTTTAATTTTTTGGTGAACCATCCCTTTAATAAAGCAAATTCAGTTCATTTTGATTTCATGTAGTGGTCTTCAACCTCTAACTCTTTCGTCCTGTAACAGGCACGGTAGCCATAGACCTGCAGGACTCGAGTGACAGCAGTCCCGAGGGCACGGGCCCGGCGGCTCTGGGCAGTGGGACTGTGAGCAGGAGCGGGTCCAGGACAGAAGTGGGGGGATGTAACACTCTAGCGCTGCCAGCCATGGGTGGCTCAGCCGAGGAGAGGAGGCACAGCATCGCCCCCGTCCTGGAGGTGGTTGACAGAGTGCACAACCCCACGTTTGACCTACTGGGGGACCAATCAGAGGATGAGGGAGGAGAGGAGGGGAAGGAGGAAGAGGGGGGAGAGCAGAAAGGCCAGTGGTGGGGAGCACACTGCGAGTGAGTATTAGGCCACGCGGGACCATGTCTTGGTCTCTAGACCAGCCATTCCCAAACTGTGGTCCGCGGACCACTAGTGGTCCGTAAAGGTACTGCAGGTGGTCCGTGGAAAGGCAAAATCAAATATTAAATAATATTCTTTTTACTTTTTTTTTTTTTTTATGGGAATTTCCTGGTAAAATGAAGGTAAAAAAAACATGTAGGCCTATATTGATATAAAATTTAAATTAAATTGTCAAGTTATTGTGTGATTACTAAAATGACGTTCGTGACGTTCAAGTTCAGTGCCGTTTCTCTGAAGAGAAAAGAGGCAGAGGCAAATATGTTCTCATTATCACATCACACGCATAGCCTTTATAGGCAGTTTATATGAAACGAAATGTTTATAAATGGAATGAATAAGGCCTGTTATTATTTTAATTTCCAGTTAGTTTCTTCTTGATCTCGCGTTTCTGAAATGTTTTGCGGATGTGCTGTTAAGTGGACAAACTCAAGCCTGCTTTTTGAGGACTTTGCAGAGATAATCCCCTAAAATCGCCAAAGGTTTTGAAATATTGACTATATCCAAGTGTTATTACTGTATATATTTCATACTCCATTGCTATGGAAATAAGCCTGTTGTTCAAATGAAGTTGATTATGCCCTCGTGCGCTTGAGTAAATAAATAAATTAAATATGTGGCAGCCGTTGTGTGCAATAAACGTTCTTTTAACAAGCCTGTTGTACTGATGTGATGACCAGTTATAGTTTTAGTGCTAGTAAGCCTATTTAGAGGTGCGGATTAATTCAGGACTGTGTGTAGACATATTTTATTATGTGTATTATGAGGTGGTCTGTGAAAATTCTTGATTACAAATAGTGGTCCACACAGACAAAAACCCTGCTCTGGACGACATAAATGTAGCATTGGTCTCATTAGTCTCACGAAGACAAACTTTTGACTATTTCCATAAATTATGGCCTACTTTACAGATTATTGTGTCCAACAAGGTGGGACATATCTGAATTTAAAAAGTAATAATTCCAAAAGTAATAAATATTGATTATTTAACAGATTTATACTACCATTCAAAATTTTGGGGTCGGTAAGATTTTAGTCTGTTATGTTCACCAAATACAGTAAAACAGTGATATTGTGAAATGTTATTAAAAATCACTGTTTTCTATTTTAATATATATTAAAATGTAATTTATTCCTGTGATGGCAAAGCTGAATTTTCAGCATCATTACTCCAGTCTTTAGTGTCACATGATCCTTCAGAAATCATTCTAATATGATGATTTGACCCTCAAGAAACATTTATTATTATTATCAATGTTGAAAACAGTTGTGCTGCTTCATATTTTTGTGGAAACAGTGATACAATTGTTTTTTTCAAGATTATTTAAGGAATACAAAGTTCAAAATATGTAACAGAATTAACTTGAAATAGAAAACTTTTGTAACATTATAAATGTCTTTAATCATAATAATTTTAATTAGTTTTTAAGTAATCATTCCAAAAGTAATAAATACTGATTATTTTACAGATGGAATCAGGGTATAAAAAGTTAAATAAATAAACAAAAACTAAGACAGACCAATTTTATTTCAAATAAATTGTGAAAAATGTAGTTTGGAGGTCTAAATGAAACTAAGTAGGACTTATTTTTTTCTCTAGTTATGTATTTGGCCAACTAAATTAGGTAAGTTTCAGTAATACTTGGCAAAGGTAACAATTCCTTAAAATAATACTTGAGTATAGTTATGAAGTACAATTCACTCCCCTGAGCAGAATACAGTTTACTGGCAGTTAAAAGACACAAAAAAAAATATTTAGATTTGAAATAAATCCTTTTTTCCAACAAGGACACATTCGATTATGGAAAAGATAAAAGGACAGAAAAGGGGTTCTTTTGAACTTTCTATTCATTGCAAAATTAATCCATAAAAGAAAATGCATCATGGTTTCCACAACAATATTAAACTGTTTTGTGACAAGCATGACTAAAAACACTGAATAATGATGCTGAAAATTCAGCTTTGTCATTACAAGAATAAATTACATTTTAATATATATTTAAATAGAAAAAAGTTATTTCAAATTATAAGTCTTTTAAAACATTACTGTTTTTGCCCTATTTTAAAAACTTTTGAATGGTAGAGTTGATGTTTGTATGTCTGTGCACTTGTATTTCTCACACAGATGGGTTAAAGGCTACCCACTAAACTCTCCATACATCGGCAGCTCTCCTGCCCTCTGCCACCTCCTGCAGGAGAAAATGCCATTTTGCTGTCTGCGCCTGGATAAGGTGAGTGTCTGCCTCTCTCCAAATCTTTTATGTCACACAGTTCACAGACGCTCATAACCACACCGCTCTCAGCACAAGATCCTAACAGCAGATTGCTTTCTCAGGCTTGTCATCATATGCCCTACGAGGATGCTCGCTCGTACGGCTTTAAAAACAAACTGATCATCGTGTCCGCAGAAAGTGCTGGAAACGGCCTCTATAACTTCATAGTTCCGCTGCGGGCGTATTACCGGCCCAGGAAGGAGCTCAACCCCATTGTTTTGCTACTGGAGAACGTGTGAGTGTCCTAAAAACAGAAACATTGAGAAATACTCAAGCCTGTAGATATCATCCATCCTTTGTTTTTCACAGCACTGGTCGCCTTTCTGTGTTTATTATGACATAATCATTGTTTCTCTCGTAACAGCAAAACTAATATGGGGAGATTCATCGTCATGTAATTCAATCAAATGTAATAAAACTCTGAGTCCTCTTGTTTTTTCCTGATTGGATGAACATTGGGGAGCAGCTGCAGGCTGGATTTCATTATTTAGATGCCCTGGAGCAGGGCGAAGCGGTGTGATTTATTGAAATTGGGTCGTTTTTGTAAAATACTTGGAAAGAGACATCAGAGACATTTGTAATTCAGTTTGCTTGTTGTTGTCAAAGCATCACCACAGATTCTCAACATTTCTCTCTGTGGTGTTTGCTAGACCCGAGGCAGACTTCTTGGAGGCCATCTGCTGGTTTCCTATGGTCTACTACACAGTGGGCTCCATCGACAAGTAAGAGAAGCTTTCCTTGAAGCACATGTATAATATATATATAAAGCTATTAACGTGTATTGTAGAACATTTAGGTCTGGTTGTCGAATTTGAGTGCTGATAAACAGATCCTACTGCACTGGGACATTTTTCACTCTTTATATCTCTCCGCTGTCTGTGTTTGTTCCAGGCAGAATGTCAGTCAGTGCATTAGTGAGGGGGATTTTACATCAGTTACCATGGCATTAGGGATGCAAATGATCAATTAATTCATTAATCATTAGTTGATCAACCTTATCGATCGATTAACGATTAACTGATAAGCGGCTATTTTTAAATGTAAATTTCTCACGGTATCAATTTAACATAAAAAGCTAAATATTGCTTATATAGTGAATAAAAATGCATGTTATTATATTGCTCAAGTGATGTTTTATTGTAACAGTTGGGATACGTTACAGATTATGGCATTTATGTAGTTTAACAAAATAAATTATGCACAGTAAATCAGAAAAATTTACAACTTGTAGCGAGTGTTGAAATAAGGTGTGGCGTATCCCAACTGTTACAATAAAACATCAGTCTAACTAGTCTAGTCTGTCTGTCTAACTAGTCTAACTGTCTATGCGAACACCCCATGTATGCGGGTAATTTCTGTTTGATGCTAATTTTTTTCTTATTTTGTTTATTAAGTAACGATGTGGACAGTAGAACGTGTGACAGACAGTTAGACTAGTTTCCCGGAAAAAATAACAAACCGGGACCGTGAATTGTCTGTGGACACAGGGCCATGTCAAGTCGAGCCGCTTGCTCAAACTTAACTCCCGCATCGCGATCGGCATCCGATTGTTCTTATATTCAGTCATTTTGAGGTAATTTTTTCCAGGATTATTATTACTATTATGTGCAGTATATTTTGCTGCTATGTGAAAAAAATATACAGCAAATCGCGCCGGCGCGTTTGTCGACACCAGAGGATTAACTTTAGTCTAATAGGAAGGAACGTAAATTGTGATTAAAAATATATGCTCAGACACATCATGACGCCGCTGCGGTGGTGGAGTACATGCAGGAAGAGCAGCGTTTGGCGTGTGGAGAAGCCCATTTCCACCTCCATTGCGTTGGAGAAGCAATCCCTTGTAAAATGCAGGTTGCACACTCAAGCGATAGGCGAGAATTAACTACCTAGGCTACACGAAATAATCTAAATAACTATATAAATGCTATGCTAACTAGATGCTAATATATATCTATCCTCCTGATCATTTTCAATACTCGTAATTCCAACTCCTGACTCGCTACATTAGTTTTGACGGAACCAGATGCTTTTATACCAGGGGGTGAACGCTAAAGTTAATCCTCTTAAGTTTGAGCCAAGGGGCGTGACAGAGTAGCGTCAGAGAGTACCCTACGTCAGAGAGTACCCTACGTAGAGAGTACCCCTACTGCAAGAGCTTTTCCGTTTAACCTGAAGAGGGCAGCACTCCGACGTTTTTACACCATATATTTGAAAATTAAAACACTTTATACCCAAATGTCAAAAACTGTACTCGAATCAATGAACAGCATTTATGAAGCTCCATTCTTACAGATAATTAACTAAAAAAAGTTGTTTTAGTGTTTAGGTACCCTTTAATTGAATTTAATCGAGTAAATTCTTGTCGACAATAATCGATAATCGATTAACCGTTTGCATCCCTAGTTACCATCAGTAGGTGCTGACAAGTCTCTTCATGAGTCATTAAAGCATTCATTCAGCCGATTCATTAAAATAAACTGATTAATTCAGGAAAGAAACAAGTGGCAGCCTTCATGAATAAGTCATTAAAACAGTCATTTACCCGTTTCGTTCAAACACAGTTTCATTCAGAAACAAAACTAGTGACTGTCTTCATGAGTGAGCCATTGAACCATTCCTTCAGCCGATTCATTCAAACGCAGTTATTTATTCAGAAACTAGTGACTGTCTTCATGAGTAAATCATTCTAAAAAAAAAATGGTCTACCCTACCTTTAACCAATTAAAGAGTTAGTTCGCCCAAAAATGAAAATGATGTCATTAATGACTCGCCCTCATGTCGTTCCAAGCCCGTAAGACCTCCGTTCATCTTCGGAACACAGTTTAAGATATTTTAGATTTAGTCCGAGAGCTTTCTGTCCCTCCATTGAAAATGTATGTACGGTATACTGTCCTTGTCCAGAAAGGAAATAAAGACATCATCAAAGTAGTCCATGTGACATCAGTGGGTTAGTTTGAATGTTTTGAAGCATCGAAAATACATTTTGGTCCAAAAATAACAAAAACTACGACTTTATTCAGCATTGTATTGTCTTCCGGTTCTGTTGTTGTCGATCCGCGTTCAGTGGCGCTGATGACGTAAGACGCTGCTGACGTGTTATCAGTGCGCCCGAGCATCGTTTACAAGAGCATTTGTTATTTTTGGACCAAAATCTATTTTTGAAATTAAATTACAATGCACCAACATGTATGTTCATAATAAGTAATTTGTATCTGGAAATTGGATTAAGTATATAGTAGTTACATTTAACCAAAATACCTTTTCATCAGTTTGGGTTCTTTGGTTTCTTTCGATTCTGTACAGTTGAAGTCTGTCTGTTCACGTAAGTTTACTGAGCTTGTCCCTGAACACTATGTGTGCAGTTTGGATAGTCTTCTGCGTTGTGGTGTGACGTTGGCTGACACCATGGTTGTGGTGGACAAAGAGAGCTCCATGATCGCTGAGGAGGATTACATGGCTGATGCCAAGACCATAGTTAATGTTCAGACGCTCTTCAGGTAGGTCCTTCCACATGTGTGTCTTTCTGCTTGAGGCATTGGGGAACCTGACGCTCTCTCCTCACTGTTTCTTAAAGGCTTTTCCCAGCTCTCAGTATCATAACTGAACTCACCCACCCAGCCAACATGCGCTTCATGCAGTTCAAAGTGAAAGACCACTATTCTCTAGCTCTTTCTAAGCTGGAAAAGGTAAGACAGAAATGCAATACAATATAAACTGCGTTTATACTTTCCAAAGAATCCCAAAATAACCTGATATCCCCTCTTTTGCTCCATTTGTGCTGTAGAAAGAGAGAGAGAGGGGCTCTAACCTGGTGTTCATGTTCAGATTACCGTTTGCGGCTGGGAAGGTGTTTAGTGTCAGTATGTTAGACACTCTGCTGTATCAGGTAACCATAAAGTGATCCTCCCATGACTGAATTGCTGTATTTTTCTGTCTTTCATTATAATAATAATAAATAGTTTAAACCATAGAGGGGTGATCATTCTTTGTGGAAAACCATGACAGAAATTGTCATCATTTGATTCATTTGTTGATGATTATTCATCTTTGTTCATGATATTATACGTTGTACACTGCTACAATTCATATACAAACCCATTTCTCTCGATTCTTTGTCAAATTACAATGGCATAGAATGACTTAACCCTCTGGTGTTCTTCGGTCATTCTTGCCCAAAAATTGTAAGTGTTTTTTTTTTGTTTTTATTTTTTAATTCATCGGAATGGTACGAAACTTGGTAAAGGTTTTGGTACTTGCTATGTGAACACACACACACAAAAAAAAAAAAACGGTTAAATGGTCCTGCCTGAAAAAAATAGTCACACTTGTGTTCCTCACGGTCAAAAATGACCGCATTGGAAATTAATGGGAGACGAATTTCATCTAGTGACAACTTTTGGTACTGCGGCCAAACAAAATCTTACTGAAAGTACATTTTTTGAGATATCAAGCTCAAATGTGGAGCTTGATACACAACTTGTTTAGGTTTATTTTCGTGCAGTTTTAGAGTAAAACTTGTTTTTGAAAATACATATTTCATATAAAAATATAAAATAGTATTTTTGTGCATTTTTCATAACAATAAACTTAAAATTATGTAACATTTTTTAAAAAATTCAATCTGAAAATAATTCAAAAAAAAAAAAAATCTGCCAAGTGTCGTCTTTGAGAAGAGATCAAACTTAAGTCTGTGCTCTAAAGCATTCAAGATTTACCACAGTTTAAGTTGGAAATATGCCAAAAAGTTAATAAATGGATTATAAATACAGCGTAAATATAATTTTGTACTATAAAATCCCCTAAAAATAAAAAATATAAAATAAAAAAACATTATCAAACAAAAATTTTGTACATTCATTTCATTGAAATAAAAAACATACATTTTTGACCGACACACGAAGAGCACCAGAGGGCTTGCCTTTTTACTATTTAAGACAAAAATCAGACCAGAAGTCATTCATTTTCAATAGAGCCATATGCGTATGTGTAATTCTCAGGACTGATTTGAGCTTTGTTGCGTTGAAATATTTCAACTTTTTCGGCTAGAAAGTATGCGACCGCCTGACCAGTTGTGATGTATTCTAATCAAAACTGTGAGCATGAGGTGAGAATTACCAATGTTTTTCTAGTAAATGATATTCTTTAAAACCTATTTCTGTAAAATGGGTGGACATTCCGAACTAATTGTTTTATAACTATTAAAACATTACTTTGGTTGATTAGCTCTAGAAAAGCTAATGTTTTACAATGATTTGTATTTCAGTCTTTTGTTGTGTGGATATATTCATTCATTCATTTTACCAAGGTGGAGGGTAATGGCAATTGTATGTGTATTGAGTGTTGGAGATCGAGAAAAGGCAGCTTTAGACTTGCCATTATCATCCACTGACCAACAATAAATCCACTCGAGAATCCACTATTTAAGGTGCATCACATTGGCACGAATTCAGTGAGATTTTGTGGGCAAAAAAGTTCCGGTATCGGTTGTCAATAGTGTATGATGTATGAAGTCACTTTCAAACCAGCAGCTTTCCGTTTGTCAGCATGGCATAGAAAAACTTAAACCCGTTGCGAAACCTGCGAGGTGAAATTTTTAGCTTTCACATTGAAATGGCTGGATTTTGCTTGTGAAAATTTGGGAAACAACAGCAAATGTGACTGCACCTTCAGTTCACACTGTATCTACACTGGATGTAATAGTGTGATCGTGATGCAATGTGAAGTGATGCAATGTGTGACGTGACAACAGTCACACCTATAGCCAAGTGCATTGAGTTGTTTCGAAAAAATAATATTTTCAATGTTTCAGGAACAGTTTTTAATTTTTTTTTATTATTTCATGTTTTGTTTAATTGACAGATCTTGAACAAGATTTGGATGGAACACAATCCTATAACACAATCCCAAAACGGTGGCTCTGAGCCAATTTTGAATGGACAGTTTCACAGCAAATGTAATGTTTTAGTTGAACTTGTGAACAGTCTGAATTGAATGTGATGAGAAAGAAAGACTGGAAAGATACAAGTCCATTACACCAGTATATCTTTTGTTTGCATTGCCCTCAACGTTGCATGCATCCAATGAGAACAGTGTAATCCAAAACAAAAGAATGACTCCTATGAGCAGTTTTTTAATGAATCAGTTAAAAAGTCTTACAATTCTGTCTCAAACTCATAAGTCATTGGGTTTGAATTGATCTGAAGAGATGCTTCCTTAAACATACTAAAAGAATCGTTAAGGAACTTGAATCTTGAAATTCATTAAATTCCTTACCATTCTCACAAAAAAGCGGTTCCTCACATGCCTTTCGTTCACATCAACGAAATGGTATTAACTATGGCTTTTACCCTGACCTAAAGTCGACAGTCTACTGAAACACTGTCATATTTGCAGAGTCATTATGTCTGATTTCATCATTTGTGTGTGTGTTTTAGTCCTTTGTGAAGGACTACATGATCTCCATCACCAGACTGCTGCTAGGTCTGGACTCCATGCCTGGATCTGGCTTCCTGTGTGCTGTGAGTGCCAGCGGCCCATCCCTCAATCCATAATGAGACTATCACTTAGCATCTGGATAATCATGCCAAAAATGATGGTGGTCATAATGAATTTTAGGACATTGATGATAATACTAATACTGCCCTGATATTCCTTGTAGATGAAGATCACAGAGGAGGATTTGTGGATTCGCACTTACGGCCGCCTCTACCAGAAGCTGTGCTCGTCGACAGGAGACATTCCCATCGGCATCTACCGTACCGAAGCACAGAAACTTCCTGTCTCAGAGGTACATTACCAGCCAATCTTCATTCAGATTGTTTTGAAGGAAGTCTCTTTAGCTCACCAAGGCTGCATTTATGTGATCGACAATACAGCAAAAACAGAGATATTGGGAAATATTATTAAACTTTAAAATAACTGTTTTCTATTTGAATATATTTTAAAATGTAATTTATTCCTGTGATGCAAAGCTGAATTTTCAGCATCATTACTCCAGTCTTCAGTGTCACATGATCCTTCAGAAATCACTCTAATATGATGATTTGGTGCTAAAGAAACATTTCAGATTATTATCAGTGTTGAAAACAGTTGTACTTCATATTTTTGTGGAAACTATGACACACTACCATTTAAAATGTGTGGCTAAGCAAGATTTAAAAAAAAAAATATATATATATATATATATATATATATATATATATATATATATATATGTATATATATTAATACTTTAATTTAGCAAGGATGTATTAAATTGATCAAAAGCTTCAGAACATTTACAATGTTACAAAATATTTTTATTTCAAATAAATGCACATTCTATTTACCAAAAAATCCAGAAAATCATTCGCTTAAAAATATTAAGCAGCAAAAACAGCAATGATAATAATAAGAACCATTATAAGTAATTGAGCACCAATAATAATTGATAATAACTGAGCATCAAATCATCATATCAGAATGATTTCTGAAGGATCATGTGACACTGAAGACTGGAGTAATGATGCTGAAAATTCAGCTTTGATCACAGGAATAAATTACGTTTTAAAATATACTCAAATAGAATACACTCATTTTAAATTGTAATCATACTAGTTTATTTTTACTTTATAAATGCAGCCTTGATGATCAAAAGAGACTTCTTGCACACAACATTTTTTTTTGTCATTGTTGTCATTATAGTGTTTCTGTGGAGGAATGACTCCTCTGTGTGGCTTGTCTCAGTCTCAGGTGTCCATCACTGTGGAGGATTACGAGGATACGCGGGAGCCCCGTGAGCCTCTGCTCTGCCGCTCCGGTCTTCACCGTAACTCAACATCATCCGAGCCGCCCTCCTCGTCCTCCTCATCATCACAGGCCATGGACCACCCGCTCCTGAGGAGGAAGAGCATGCAGTGGGCACGTCGATTGAGTCGTAAAGGTGGACGGGGCTCCAGCGGGGCCAAGGGCGTCGGGAGCGCTGCGGAGCGCATCAGCCAGCAGAGACTTAGCCTGTTCCGCCGCTCCGAGAGGCAGGAGCTCAACGCTCTGGTCCGCACACGCATGAAGCACCTGGGGCTCTCGCCGTCTGGATTTAGTGAGTGTGCACACCGCTGCTTCTTCAGACTGGGTGATGTACTGTAGCTAAAAAATATAATATTGCATATCTACTATCTTTTTCAGAATCAGAATCAGAAAGAGCTTTATTACCAAGTATGTTTGCACACACAAGGAATTTGTTTTGGTAACAGAAGAAGCTTCCAGTACACCGAGACAACAGCAGTACACAGATAGTAAAATAACAAGACTAAAGACATATATATGATATAAGATACATATATACAGCACACCTGTTTTCAACATTGATAATAATAAGAAATGTGTCTTGAGCAGCAGATCTGCATATTAGAATGATTTCTGTATTTTTGATCAAATGAATGACTTTCTTCAAAAACTTTCAAACCTTTTTTTTTGTATAACAGTAAAGTGTAATAAAAAAAATACAACAAGAATCATTATATTATATTATATTAATGTCCTCTCGGTGCACCAATGCTTCTTTCACATCATTTTACGCTCTAAAAATAATTAGGCCTAAATTTAAGATTTATGTACTTGAATTGGATAGAAAAATTCAATCCATTTGGATTACACAGTTTTAACATAAACAAACTGATAAACTTAATGTGATTTGCATATTTGTTAGTCATACAAAAAAGAAAAATCATGACTATTTGCATATATTTGATTTAAATAATCATATTTTCAAATGCATTTATTCAAATGGCCTAGAATCCGCATCAGTCTGTTCACTGTGGAAAAAATTTTATGAAAATGGTTCAAATATGGCTAGCTGTGAAACAAGCAATATTCAGTTAGCTAACATGCATGATATTGAAATGGATTTATTGATGATAAATATATCAAGCTGGTTACTTATTTAAAACACATTCTGTTTATTAGTACTATTATAGAAATCTTACCTGTTTTTTGCATTTATGACTGACAAATTAATATCAACATTAGGCTTATTAGTTTATGTTAAAACTGTAATCCAAATGGATGAATTTTATATACAATTCAAATACATAAAACTTAAATTTAGGCATAAATATTGTTTTGAGTGAGTCATTCAAACACTTTGTCCTCTGTGTCAATTCTGTATGTTCATATTTTGGAATTTTATGTTTGGACTTTGTGATTTATAGTCTTGTGTCCTTCTCTTCTTGTGTCAGATGGGATGACGGACCCGGGAAACAGACTGTCCTATATTCTTATCAACCCTTCCCCTGACACACGCCTGGAGCTCCATGATGTTGTGTGAGTATGGTGACATCACAAGGTAGCATTTCAAAGCATTGTTGGGGCGCTTCCAAACTTTATAAATGATACAACTTAGCCGTTACACTTTATTTTGATGTCCACTTTAGACGTTCTGTCGACTAAGTATCCTCACAACTACATGTCAACTAACTCTCATTAGAGTATTAGTAGACTGCAACTTGTCAACTTATCCTACTAACCCTAACAAAGTTACTTATAGTCAGTAGAATGTCTGTTAGGGGAGCATCAAAATAAAGTGTTAGCAGATATTAAGCAGACAGTCTACTAATACTGTAATGAGAGTTACAAAGTTACTTATAGTCAACAAAATGTCTAAAGCGGACCATCAAAATAGTGTTACCAACTTACCTTCTTTTAGCCATACGTGGTTCTATGAATATGCAAATGAGCCCCGCCTCCACTCACACCAGCTCAGAGATCCACTCGTTGACGGTTTGTGACGTCAGAAACACCAGCGATTTCAAACCGCATTTTTGAGACTGTCTTTGGTTCACTGCAGTTTTAAGGGCAAAATACTCAGCAATGGTGTTGACATGAATTTGCACATGGTTTGTCTTAAAGCATATTAAAAACACCACATAGACATATAAACAACATTGAAAACTTGATTTTCACCACAGGGGGGGCTTTAAAATACATCCTCTTAACCCAGTCTATTATTCATTGACTACTATTAATATGTAATTTATGGGTTTATCTCCCCTAAAAGTGTAAACATTGAACCTCTGAAGCACAATCAAAACATTGAGAAGTGGTCTGCTCACATCTGGCAATCTCTTTCCAGCTCAACCTATAGCAAGAATTTGGGGCGAGGCCAAAATGTACCGCATTTACTGTAGATCTTCAAAGATTAAAAGATTGAAAGCTCCCTACTTTTACCCTTAAGAGCTGTGATTGTGATGTTTGAGTTGGGGGAGGCACGACGCGCAAAAAGGGCGTTTCCAAGGTTGCTCAAATATATGGTTTATTTTTGTCATTTTGCTAGGTGCCACTAGTGTTGCAGAAGCGACATACTAAATATTTTGTTTAATAAAAAATTAGTATATTACCCAATTTTTGTGTGTGCTTTGTATTTTTATTCTTATTAGATTGTTGTATTCTGCTGATGAAACAACCACTTGGCTGTTTGTGCAACAAAGCTTAACTTGGCTCATTAAGTGTGGTCATTCCTGCAGGTATCTGATCAGACCAGATCTTCTGTCACCAGTGCCTAACCAGGCCGGCGCTCGAAAGCCTAGCGCAGGGCCAGCGGAGGGACACAGATTTGACACACAGGACAGCACTCATCTATGAACACAATCACTACAGGCCTCCAGTGCGAGAATCACCTCCCGAGAAGATGGGGCAAACTGCGTGTACAGTTGAGAGAGAGAGGGAGGGAGAGGGAGACGTACCTGTGCAGATGGGACTGTGAGCTGAATATACACTGTAAAAAGTGATCTTGCTTTTAGTGGCCTTCACTCAACTTTCATATCAACTAATCAATACAACTGAAGTTGTTGAGAAAACACGATTTCAAACAAGGTTTCATTGATTTAACTAAAGGATGCATTTGACAAAACCTGTCAAGAGCCTGTCACATTTCATGCCAAAATTAAAAGAAAAACATATACTTTGCATAAAAACTGTTTAGGACAAGTTTTTAGATGTTTTGAATGACAAGTAAAAAAAACTAATTTCCCGCCCAAATTATCATTATTGTAATATGTCAAGACGTTTAGCTTTTTTTCTTTGTAATTAGCATTCTCAATGATTATTTTAATTACATTTTACTGTATTGTGATAAAGCAGTGTAATACTACTTACAGTGCAAGAAATACTACCATGAAGCATTGTATCTAAATTGCTGCTAGTGATGGGTGCTTCGAAACATTTGCGAATCATTTGTTTTGAACCAGTGATTCGGAGCTCGTATCAAACTGCCAGTGTCACATGATTTCAGTAAACGAGGCTTCATTACATCATAAAATAACAAAAATCAGCGTAACGGCTTCACACATTTAAGGACAATACAGGTCAAAGAGAAAAACCCAACTGAAGGCTTAAATGCATGGCTAAGGGGGCGTTTACATGACATCACTTTCAACTAAAAATGGAAAACTTTGTATGCGTTTTGGCCGTTCATATAAACGACAATGGCGCAAGGGGGCCTGAAAACGCAATCTTTTGAAATCGGGTTTCAAAGTGCACGCTTTTGAAAACGATACCGTTATTGTCTCCATGTAAACAACAAAAACGCAAATTTGTGAAAACGGTGACATCATGCGCATGCGAATTACGTGTTGGAGCATAGTGTTTCTGTACAAATTGCTACAAATCAGCTACTACTGGCCTGGCATGAATAACACAGTGTTTTAGTCATTTTTGCAGATCCTTGTGAACAGGGATAGTTTTGACAATGTTGTCGTCTGTACGCGAAAAAGAAAAGGAAAAACGTTTCTGTTTTTTAGTACATCGTTGTCCTGTAAACATACCCTTAATGAGGAACCAAACAAGACACAGGTGAACTTAAGTACCCATACAAACCAACTAGCCAAGGGAACAAAGAGAACAGGAAATAAACACAGGAAGGAAACATGGAAACCAAAGGAAAACAACATAAGAGTCCACACACAGAACATAGCCGTTACATATACCATATTATACTGTATACTTTACATCAAAAACATTTTATTTTAATTAAATGGTAATGTAAGAATTGGTAGAAATGCACTTACCTTGTTTACCAGAAATTAAGTCGGTTATTCTTTATTTCAATTGTCCACTTTAGACATTCTACTAACTATAAGTAAGTTGTCAACTAACTCTCATTAGAGTATTATTGGACTGTAGTAGACTGTTAGGGTTTGTGTTAGAATAAGTTGCACCTTACCCTGTCGCTTCCACCCGAGCTCCCTGTTCGGATCCCGGCACTTCGGTCTAGCTTGGTTTCAGTTCTGTGAGCGCATAGGATGAGCATTCGCTCACTCCCCGAGTTCGCTCGGGCTGTACGCTCATCTGTCCGCGTGTGTTGTTGTGTTATGTTTTGTCGTGCTGTGTTGCAGCTTTCATGTTGTCATGATTTGTGTGGACACACAGTCGGTGAGGGCTCTCATTGGTTCGTGTCATGTTTTGTGTGAGCACATGGCTTGTCATGTATGTTTCCTTGTGCCATGTGCTCTCCAGCTCTCTAGTCTAACCCCGCCCATCTTGTTACCTGATTATTGGTTCATTTGCCCCAACTGTCCTTCCTCGTTTCCTGCTTTGTTTGCTCTCCCTATTCATTCTCCTTGTGCTTTCAGTACTGTGCCAGTTCGTCGTTTTATGTACCATTCGTATCTTGTCTTACTGATCCTGTTACCGTGTCCAGTCCTGCTTTGTCCAGATGCTGGTCTTGTTTTCCCCCACGGGGTAGTTTTTTTAAATTTCATTAATGATAAAAAGCCAATTGTTCTTTGCATCACTGAGTCCTCGCCTCATGCCTTACCCAAAACCTGACAGGGGGAGCTTCAAAGTGTTAGCAGATATTAAGCAGACAGTCTACTAATACTCTAATGACTGCTAGTTGACATGTAGTTGCAAAGTTACTTATAGTTACTAGAATGTCTAAAGTGAAACATTAGAATACAGTGTTACCAGAGTCACACCACGTCAAATTTGCATTGTTAAAATAAAAACAGAAAGGCTAAGTCGCTTCTGTGTATGTCATATTTTTTTTTACATTCAGAAATAATATAGATGACTGGCAAACATTATAACCACTATATAAACATGCATTATGTATGTATGTCAAAGCATATTTCAGATGATAAAAAGTGACTTATATTCTGGAAAAAAACAGTAATTGTCTTGAAAACTATTTTTATGACCATTATGATTGTTTCATAATTTTATGTTCTTTATGCAAAGCATAATTTCTTTTTATACAGCATTCTTGACAGCTTTTGTAAGATTCACCCAAAAATGATTTAAAGGTGACTCCATGAGCAACACTGCCCAGTTTCCTAAATAATATAAACTCTATTGCAACAGTTACATTTCTCAGTAGCTCTTAAAATCATCCATAATTTCTAAAAAGTTTCTAAAACATACCAAAAATCACGTTCCTTTCGGTCAAGAACCATTCATGAGTTTGATTCCCAGGGAAGACACATACTGATAAAAAGTAACAAAATAAAAGATGAAAATGTACATATATGATTGAGTCTCAAGATAATGCAACTGAAAACAACCGAAAGTTAATTGTTTTGACTCCAATATTTGTCTCTACTTTATAATTTGTCAAGACAAGTAGAGTATTTAAACCGAACAATATCTGTTGAATCTCTTTTAAATACAGTAAATGCATATTAAAAATTGTTCTTTTCTTTTATAAAATTGACAAAAGTTCTCCAAATAAAATACTGGATTAACTTGACATCATTTTAAATGATATCAATGCAACTGGATTACAAACTTTTGTACATTTAAGCAACAAATCACTTTTTGCAGTGTAACCTAATTCTTATTTTCTTACAAAAGGATTTTCCAACGCATGTACCTTTGAAAAACTCATTTACATTTGATTTATTTTTGATGCGAGACAGCTGAGGCCACGTAAGTGCATTTAATGATGTAACTTGTATTGTTATCTCTGTGCATGCGTGTTGAATAGCCAAAACTGCCAATCTTGACATGGACTGCCAAAGGAACACGTCGCCAAATGTATGTGGAAGGGTTTTGTTCTCTGTTGCTCATGTGCATTCAGTGTCTGTCAGCCGCTCTGCGGGCCCTGGGACGATTAGTCAGGCTGTATTACAATAGAGGCGTTCATAAGTTTTGTACACAGTTTCTAACATTTTAATGATTCTTAAAACTCTCTCTGGACTTGCATATTGCTTTACAAGCAGCAAGGCAGCCAAAATGGAGCTTATTAAATAGCCACTGGACCAAATGAATGATCCGCGATCATCTTTCTCATTTTTTTTCCATGACATCTGTTCGATTTTCTTAGATGAGGCTTTGGGAAAAAGCCTTCTGTGTCTTCAGTGACATTTTTAAGCCTTCTTTGAATACAATTTTTTTCTTTCTGTGAAATGGCTGTTTGATGTTTGCATTGATAAGATCATCTGTTCAGCTGGGTTTGTGGGTTTATTTGTTTTTACCCCTTCTATTGAGATGTTTATGCCTTTGCCAAGGCTGATTTTGTTTGATTTTCCTGTTGCTGGCATGCATGCTGAAGATCATGCATGTATAGACCAGGGATTTGTTCGTCCTGCCATAAAGTACAGGAGTGAGCGAGAATGTACCGTCCCGCTGCTCTGTGTTGATAGTGCACTATTGCCTTGATTCGGTGCCATTCAAACACGAGCATAATAAAATCAGCCAAACCAATGACTTGTCTCTCATAATTCTGTGTGCAACTTAACAGAAGGGTTGCCAAGTACCCCAGACAGCAACATAGTGTCTTCCCAGATCCGGGCCACATCTGGTACATGTTGATTCCACTCGTACCAGATTTGGACCGGATCTGCACAGACACTATGTTGCTGTCTGGGACTCCAGGCAAATCATCTCATCCACACCATGACCCCTTTTTTAGATGTAAATATGCACCAATCAAAACACTCACCGCGCTCTCCCAGCTAATTAGGTGCTGAGACCTATCAATACAAAAATGTAAAAAAGGTCTGCACTCTAAAAATGTTTTGTTGTTAACAGGAGACAAAGATAACAAACGTTTCGGCTCTTTGCCTTTGTTAGTGTCTATGCCGTAACAATAATGTTTGTTATCTTTATCTCCTGTTTACAATAAAATATTTTTTGAGTGCAGCCTACATATTACTAAGGATATTTTTGGAGTTGACCAGCTCACACGGTGCTCTCTTGAACTGATGTGAACTCATATTTTGGTAAACAGAGAGAATGACTCACGATAATTAAACTGCAAACAGCACTCCAATGCATTTTCAATTATTCTCACAGATTTCCCTTTTTGGCGGTGGAGGTGAATGACATTGTTTTGTCTAAAAGTCATGGTCTGATGTGTTACAGTTACAGATCTGCATGTGAAAAGATTGCTTTAGGACCAACAGATAATTTTAAATAGGCATGTACCCCAGATATTAAAGTCCCATTAAATGTCAGTCTGGTATAGCCAGACTTGTAACTTCTGGTGTGTCAAATTAGCAAACTTTCTGTGAAAAATAAGGTCCATTGTCTATTGTCAGTAGTGTAGTGATGTATGAAGCACAACTCACACAGAAAGTTACTTTTAAATCAAGAAGCTTTCTATTGGTAGACGTGGCAATTCCGCACAACCAACTTGAACCCGTTGTGAAATCTGCATAGGGAAATATTTCCCCCTCCTCGCCATAGCATTGTCCAAAATACCTTGGTATGCTAAAGCATTAAGATATCCCTAATCTGAAAGTAAGGGGCCAAGCCCAACCTCTTAAAACCGTCCCTATACCATTATCCCTCCTCCACCAAACTTTACAGTTGGCCCAATGCAGTCAGGCAGGTAACGTGCCCTTTAGACATGATCCTTGCCCCAAAAAGGTGTAAACTCCTGAATGCAAATCCCCACTGTTAGCAAATGGTCCACTCCTACCCCCAGTAAGTCTGGGAGGGTGAACACAGTAAATTTCCACTGTGAACTCATGTTTACATATGAAATGAGGTCTGGCTATATAATGAAATGCAACTAGAAGATCAGGGCCTTTTCAGTATCTCAGATCAGCCTGTGAATGCTGAGTCACCGAGACTCAGCATTCATGTATTTCATAAGGTCGGGTAAAAGATTTTCCTCTTTGTTCTAGAACATTTGATGGTTTGCGTTGATTATCTTTCAATTGATTATGAAATTGTAATAATCACTTATATTTATTTAATGATGCACAGATATCATTGAAAAACCTTTTCATTTATGGAGTCAGATTAAATAACGAGTTAATCCATAAGATAAAATGTATTGCATTTAATAAAAAATCCCTTTGCCATGATTAAAGATGGAACACGCGTGAGACCTTTACCTCTAATCGAATACCGCCATTGGATCGAATTAGACGACCTTACAGATCCATGGTTTCATATCGTTTGTGGCAAATTCGGACCCGACGATCTGAATGTGGCAGCAAAAATCCTGACTCATCAAACCAGGCAACGTTTTTACAATTTTCTATTGTCCAATTTTGGTGACTCCGTGTGAACTGAGTAGCCTCAGTTTCCAGTTTTTAGCTGACAGGAGTGGCACCTGATGTGTCTTCTCCTGCTGTATCCAAGGTTGGACGTGTTGTTCGTTCAAAGATGCTCTTCTGCAGACCTTGGTTGTAAAAAGTGGTTATATGAGTTACTGTTGCCTTTCTATCAGCTCGAATCAGTCTGACCATTCTCCTCTGACCTCAACAAGGCATTTTCTCCCACAGAACTGTCGCTCACTTGCTATTTTATTTTTTTCTGGCCAATCTCTGTAAACCCTAGAGATGGTTGTGCGTGAAAATCCCAGTAGATCAGCAGTTTCAGCCCGTCTGGCACCAACAACCATGCCACGTTCAAAATCATTTAAATCACCTTTCTGATGCTCAGTTTGAACTTGAGCAAATCATCTTGACCATGTCTACATGCCTAAATACACTGAGTTACCACGTGATTTGCTGATTAGATATTTGCGTCAACAAGCAGATGAACACGTGTACGTTATACTCACCGGCCACTCTATTAGGTTAAATGCTCATTAACGTGAAAAATGTGCTGGTGAAAAAAGTTGTACAGATGTTTTTATAAAGATACCAGGCAAAACATTTTTTGTTTTTTCTCGCAGGGACTGCGCCTTTATTTGAATAAGCAACCACTGTGTTCCACCCAGGTGTATTATTGTTGCAGGAACAAGCAGTCATTGTTAGTATTTGAATTGATAGCATAAGTCAAACTGAAAAGTCATCTTGGCTTGTTTTGTTTCTTTTGGTTTGTTTTTAATTCACTCGCTTTGGGTCTGATTTATCGTTTCCTCTTAACCTCAGTAACACATACAGTCTGACATAGCATAATACACCCGTGCAAAATGGAGTGAAGTTCACATAAAAAGCACAGGTAGGGTCAGATTGGGTGGCAGAAGCAGCTTGATAACCATAAGAACATGGCAGCAGTGAAAGCATGCACAATCCTGATCACAGGAGTCAACAGGGGCTTGGGCTTAGAAATGGTTAAGCAACTCTCTGAGGATTCTTGTAAAAGACATCATATTTTCGCTACCTGCCGTGACCCAGATGGGCCGAAGTCTGAGGTGAGTTATAATTAGGTAACACAAATAGAAAATACCAGGAGAAATCCTAATTTACCTCATTTAATTGTGCATATTATCTTTCTTAAGGAACTGAGAGAACTGGTGAAAAAGCATCCAAGTGTGATCACTATCATACGTCT
Source organism: Tiaroga cobitis (assembly GCA_030578255.1). Taxonomy (NCBI): domain Eukaryota; kingdom Metazoa; phylum Chordata; class Actinopteri; order Cypriniformes; family Leuciscidae; genus Tiaroga; species Tiaroga cobitis. The sequence goes on from CM060593.1 coordinate 40,875,570, forward strand.
TGGTAAATGTGCATGTGTCATTCTTGGTGCATTTTACATTTTCGCTGTAAATGAGTTTTGAGATTTACCATTTCATTGCTTAATAATTTAGCACTTCTATTTCTTCAGTTATTATTAGATGCTGATGATCCATGCAGTATCAAAGAGTCTGCCAAGAAAGTGGGTTCTCTCGTGGGAAAGAACGGCTTGAACCTGCTTGTGAATAATGCTGGAATCGCGGCAAATGGCACCATTCTGACCAGCCGTGTTGAGGACATGAAAAACACCTTCAACACTAATGTGATAGGACCGTTACTAATCATTAGGGTAATGTATAGAACAGTATTATATGTGAAACAACAATTTGGCCTTTGCAAATTATGTGTTGGTGCAGGTGCATGCTGGCTTACCTTTTAGGCTGGCACTGTTGTGCCACCGGAAGAGGTTACTTAAAAAAGTGCTTAAAAAAGAGTTTGTAAGGTTCATGGCATTGTACCAAAATAAAAGCTTAAGCAACATAACTGATTTATTAGCCTGATCAGACAAAGCTGTACCGTTGTTTAAATGAGCTACACATTTTTTTCTGACACTAGTCGCCCAGGGTGTGTGTTGACTAGTAATAGATCACAACATTAACCTGTAAATCCACTACCCTCATTGAGTATGAGCTGGTTACATACAGAGATATGTAATTCTTTCTCTTTCCTTTATTTAGGAGTACCTACCGATTCTACAAACAGCGGCCAAAGCCAGTGGGACACTAGGCATGTCCTGTAATAAAGCAGCTGTCATCAATATCTCCACTCTTGGAGGATCCATCACCAGAATGCCTTCCATGTACGACCAATTCCCAGAGTTGCCATATTGCGTGAGCAAGGTACAACAAAATCCTGCTTAGGCACTAGATAAACTGGATTACATTCATTGCCTGTGAATTACTGATGGCATGAGTTGAAGCATTTCTCAAATGCTGTGTTTACCTATCAGGCAGGATTTAACATGCTGACTGTGTTGGCTGCTGAGGAGTTAAAGGTGAATGAGATCCTCTGCATGGCACTTCATCCAGGATGGGTGAAGACTGAAATGGGTGGAGAAGAGGTGAGTGTAGATTTATTAACAAGAGTGTCAAGTTTGTTTGTTACATTTTGAGCATAAATGCAGGAAACGTGTCAAAATGATTTTCAAATTGGCCTTGCAAAAACAAGATACTTTTCTCCTTATAAAGAACCTTTAGGCATAAAGGATTCATTACTATTGAGTCCGCATAGAGAGCTGTTCCATATATATTCCCACTAAACCCTTTTTCAAAGAGTGTATTGCAGACTTTAGATCTGCATGGTAAATGTTGTGAAATTGGGTACACAGATTCATTTAGGGTGTTATCACCAGTCTGAAACTATTTAGTGCTACGAACAGTTCACATTTTTAATGTATGATGTAGCTATTATCTTTTGAATCAGATGATTTTCATGTTTTCCTCTGATCCCTCTGAGTCATGCCTATTTTAATGCACCTGGTGCTTTTGATTTCCACCATTTTGAATTCTGTCAAACATACTTTTTTGGACTACACCTTTCACATTACACATTTTCACATTGGTATGTTTAGCCTGTAATTGCTGCTTACGGTATATTATGTTTATTTTGCATGTTAGTGAGTATACAGTCATGTTTTTATTTTCTCCAGGCACCACTTGAACCAAAAGAAAGCGTGGAGGGAATGCTGCGTGTCATTGGCAGCCTTACTGAGAAGCAGCACGCTGCATTCATGGACTACACTGGAGAAACTTTGCCCTGGTAAAACAAAAGAACCTCCCCCATTTGAGAGGTCATGATCCAGGTCCAAACTGCCCTGTTTTATCTATTTGTCATACAAGGGCACACCTATTCATTAGCACTTAATTTCAGGACACAAATGTCTGACACACACATAACAACATAACAATCATATAATAAAACACTTAATGAAGCAATAAAGCCGTACTGTAGTTTTTATCATATGTTGCAATTTGAAAATAAATTAGAGATGGTTCTATAAAAGTATTTATAGCGTGGCATGAGGACACTGAGGGGTGGAAACACCAAAGCAAGTGTCCATAGTTCTTGAAATACACATTTGTGTCTTTTGATTATGCAAATAGTTGCATTTCCCCAGAGGGACCACAAAGTAATCATCTTACTGTTTAAAATGAAAAGGGCGTATTAAACACGTCAACATATTCTAAATGTCTCAGCTTGTAGGAGTAGATCTATCATTACTATACAATATAGCATGTTTATGTACTTGGGTGATATATATAAAACACTTTCAGTGCATCAAAAGAGCAACTAAAATCTTTCAAAAACTTCCAATGCAATGACAAGTTTAGATCTGTTTTGTCTCATGTCTATCCATAATGGAAGTAGAGCGGACAGTTGGAGAATCTGCATGGCATGAGAAAATGGTACCTACGGTACTCGACAGAGGTTAGAATAAAGAGGAGAAGAGTTGTGGAAAATAAAGATGTATCGCAATCACATAAATCCTATCGTCTACCCTACTTGTCCTATTGTTTGTCAAGTGTGTTGTTTTTTAAAATAACAGAGATGAATAAAAAAAAATACTATCATGACACATACAGTATGGTTATTATTAAATAAATGAATCATGAAATAGTACATTTTGGTCATATCACCAATCCCTACTAGTAGCTGAGGTATACAGGAAGTGTAAACTCGCGCTCGATCGGCCCAAAGTCCGGCATCCGACCAGCACGGAAGGTCTTAACGTGTTACTGTCTTTTCTCGTGGCAAAGTATTTTTGATCAAATGCAATAACTTTTTTTTTTCATATGTATTCTCTCGTTATTTCATCTGTCTCCATAAATGAAAAGGTTTTTTAATGATATCTGTGCATCATTAAATATAAGCGAAAGTTTGACTATTCCTTTTAACTCTAATGACAATAATGTCAAAGTCAGTTAGAATAATCAAATGTAACAATTTATTATGTCAAGTAAATGTATAATCAGTTCAAAGATAATCAATACAAAAAAATCTAATGAGATACGAACCCGACATTAGGAAATACATGAAGCTGAGAGTCCCGGCGGCTCTCAGCGTTCGCGGGCTGATCTGGGATACAGAAAGGCCCCGAGCCCCTTGCTGCATTTCATTATATAGACAGAAACTTCTTTCACATGGCTAACAATGGTAATTTGCATTCAGAGGTCACACCTTTTGAGAACAGGAGGGTTTAACCATCCCACCCTCCTTTGTGTGCATGTTACCGTAAAACTTCAAATAGTAGCCCGGGCTTTTATTTTCCCAAACCGTCGAATTGCACCGGCTTGTATTTGAGACAGGCGTCTATATGAGTCAGGCCTTTATAATTTAGTGTTGAGATGTTGGTCATTGAGTGTATGTCTCTAATCTATAAAAATCTCCAAATGCTCCACGTTAAACTGCGGTCTTCCAACCTTTTACTGTCGCGTCGTCAATTGATTTTGATTAATATGCGCGAGGGAGAGAGAGCAAGACAGCGCTCGTGTTGTTTGAAGATGTGAGAGTGCGCGCGCGCGGCCGGGGCGCTCTCTCTCTCTCTCTCTCTCTCTCTCTCTCTCTCTCTGTTTGTAACGCGCCCTGTCAAGCGCAGCAGTCATTCTATTCTACATCACTCATCGATCAAAAAAAGCTTTGGAGGGACAAAAAATTGCTTTGGCTGCCGCGAAAAAGCGGACGATCTGACGGTTTTAGAGGATTAAATACAACCCGAAACTAAAAAACAGACCCGGCCTCTATTTGAGACCGGCCTTTATTTACCCAAACCTGCAGCCACACCAGGCGTGTAAAAGAGACAGGCGTCTATTTGGGACTCGGCTATTATTTGAAGTTTTACGGTATTTCTAAACTCTTAAAAACCTCATTAGGGCCCAAGCCCTGAAAGGGCGCAGAGCCCTATTGTTCTTCTTAGGATTATTTGTTATTATTAATTATTAGGGCCCAAGCCCTGAGAGGGTGCAGAGCCCTATTGTTCTTCTTAGAATTATTTGTTATTCTTCTTTATTAGGGCCCCAGCCCTGAAATGGGGAAGGCCCTTTTGTTTTCCTAAGGATTATTAGGGCCCAAGCCCTGAAAGGGCGCAGAGCCCTATTGTGCTTCTTAGGATTATTATTAGGGCCCAAGTCCTGAAAGGGCGAAGGCCCTATTGTTTACCTTAGGATACATTTTTTTATTTTTAAATTCTAACGACTATTCGGGCACTTTTGGGGCCCTTAACGTGCTCAAAAACTCTTGAAACTTTGCACACGGGTCAGAACCCGCGGCCATCAGGGCCGGGCTGAAGCTGGTACCCGGGCGTGGCAGGGGGGCTCGACAGCGCCCCCTGGAACGGGCATTGGCTGTAATCAAAAAACACCAGAAAATGTTTCCAGCATGACACAAATTGTATTCATTAGCATTACCCTGCGGGTTCCTCAAAAATATTGTTCTGAATATCATAACATTTTAATTATTGCTTGTGGAATATTTTGAGTGTATCATAAAAGCAGAATAAATCTCATTTTAGTGATTCCCTAGTTATTTTTTATTTCAATTTTTCATTGTTTTAATCAGGTAAGGCAAGTAATATTCTCTGATATATATATATATATATATATATATATATATATAGCTGCGAGCAGCGATGAAAGGGCACCTCCACCGGCTTCTTTTATATTTAATAAAAGAAATATACGCCCTGCCGGGCGTGGCAGGGGGCTCAACAGCGCCCCCTTAAACGGGGTCTGAAAACTTGATCCATATATCAAACACGCTTGCATGAATTAATATGAAACTCGGTACACTTATAAATCAGGCCAAACAACTTTCGTGCTCTAAGTTTCACGCCAGCCCAACAGGAAGTCGGCTATTATGGGTTGTTTGGTAAACGCATGCTTTGTAATTTAATGTCTTCCTTCAAGGAAATTCATTCAATAACCACCAAACTCGGTGTGCATGAAGTCAAGACATTGAGGATGCTAAATTGCGGACGGATTTTTGATATCTCGAACGGTTTGGCCGTGGCGAGGAAATTAATTTTATGACTAAAAAAGGACACATAAAGTGTGTTATAACTTAGTTAGTTTTACAGACAGTTACAAAACTTGGCGTATATATTGTTCTCATCAAGCCAAACAACTTTCTAATTTACACTCATTAGCTCCGACCAACAGAAAGTCAGATATTGTGGTTTGAATGTGGATTTTGTCTCTCTCTGACAGAGAGAGTGCACCCTGCCATTCTCTCTCTCTCTCTGTGTGTGTGTGTGTGTGTCTGTGTGTGTGTCTGTCTGTCTGTGTGGGGAGGGGAGGGGGATTTCTCTGTTGGGTAGGAAAACAAATATATTGATCTGAAAATGAATGTGCTATATTTCAGATCAATAAAATCAATGTTTTCCTTCATTTTAATCAACACTAACTTTATTCTCATCTGAATTATAAATAACTTATTTCTGTATAAAATAAAAAATCCCGAATAATCCAGACCAACCAGAGTGCACTATTCCTACAACATCATCAGTGCTGAAGCAGAACTACCAGAGCCGTTCGGCAGATTTTCAGTCTTGTGTGCTTATTTCATGTGTCCGTTAAATCCATTAAACCGTCTGTAGGGTGTCTCATTTTTCATTTTAGGTTTCAGAAGGTTGCTCATGCATACATTGTGGTTGATATGTGCCCTCGATGCGCCGGGGAACTAAAGGCACCGGGGTTGCAGTTCCACCGGCTTGGGCCCGTAATCGCTGCTCGCAGCTATATTTATCTTTTGGTTTACTTATTTGGAAATGAGACATTTGTACCAGTTGCACTGAGACATTTCAAATGATACCAAACATGTATAAAACTCAATGATAATCATTCACATTAAACCATTTAGATTCTTGGGTGAGTTTTTGGTGATCTTTGCATGGGGGAAAACGAGTGGGGGATGAGGGAAAGAAATGTAGGTTATGTGAGACTTTTGTCTCAAATGGTGAGTTCAAATGGTAATTTCCAGAGTGGTCATTCCTCAACTAGTTCTTCCAGTTTTCCCAGTCTTACAGAAGTAACAGGTAAAACTAGCTGAAAAATAAGCTGGTACTGGAAAATTCTGTGAGCACTAGCTGTTCCTCAAGGCAGACTGTGTCGAGCAGGACAAGGCAGAGTGCCGTGAGAGAACGGCGCGAGGCCGGTGACGTGCTCGCCACACAGACATGTTCCATCAGCCCTCTGTCCAGATGGTTCGAAAACTTGGAAACTTTTCCAACTAAACTTGGATATGTTTGATCCAAGCCGTCCAAACAGCCACAACCCATCTCTGTGAAAGAGCTGCAACTCTTTCTTAGATTTATCAGTTTCTAACTTCTAGCACAGTGTTTCCCAACCCTAGACCTGGAGAACCAACAACACTGCACATTTTTGATGTCTCACTTATTTGACAGACCCATCTGAGGTCTTGGAGTCTTTACTATTGAGCTGATGAGTTGTGAGGTGTGTTTAATTTTGGAGACATCTAAACAGTGCAGTGCTGGGGGTACTCAGGGACAGAGGTTGTGAACCACTGTTCTAATGGACTACTGAGCCCCCAAGCCTTTCATACCCTTTTTTCAAACACGTTTAGCACTGCGTGAGTCATCCTAAGGTCGAAGGGTTTAGGAGGACTAATTTGTTCAGAGGGGCAAGGTGGAGCCGGAGGGTCAAAATTTCTAAGCTGAAAGGCAGGGAGTTTACTGGGCTGGACAGGACCAGTGGAGGAGGAAGGGCTAATGGCCTGGGCGAAACCAGGGAGTTCATAGGGCTGGACAGACCAGCGGAGGAGGAAGGGCTAGGGACCTAGGTCGAAGTATCCAACTTTAGTCTAGAGGGACAGAGCCGCTGGAATAACATATCTTCGGCTAACCGAGATGAGCGAAGTTACTCATCCATATACCTTCTCTGAGCTTTTGGTGGAAATTTTTAGATGTGAGTCAATAACCTCTCCCCCCAAGTTGGGTTGTGTTCTCCATGACCTTACAGTGATTGACTTGTCTAATGAAAAATGAGAACTCATTCTTGAACTTGTTCATACAATCATCAATATGTGCAAGACATGTTCTGATTTTCATAGGATTTATTATACTAATGTCAAACTTGCTAAAAAAGTACCCCTCGTTCAGCGATGCATGTCATAGGTACAAACATTCACCGGCGGATCTCATTCATATGTTGTGGGAATTTCTGAAATTATTTGATTATGGGAGTAAAATATTTAAAACTTTGCAGGATGCCTTTGGGAAAAGCTCAACCCAAATCAACTTTCAGCCTCTTGGTGCTGACCTTTTCATTGCCAGTGCAAAAGGCTCTAGCCTTCACAACCTTACTAGCAAAACATCTCATCCTTTTGAAACGTAAACATGCCTCACCCCTTTCCTTTGATATATGGGTCAAAGAAGTGTTCACTTCCATTAAACTGGAAAAGATAGATAATCACTCAGGTTATTTAAACAAAAACTATGGCATCCCTTCTTGGCTAATACGTTGGCTGATCTCTTTTTTGTGGAGGTGTGTGTGTGTGTGTCTGCTTTAATTTATGTAATTTGTTTATGTTTTGTTTGTTAACGTTAACATTGGATGTTGCTAAGAGCTTGGTTGTATGAACCTGTTTGAGGGAGATTGGAGTTGATTGGGGGAATAATGCTGGATGTTTCTTTATGATTAGTTATTCCCTTCTGAAAAAAATAAATAAATATATGATAAATTATGCATAATAACATGTATATTATAGATCACATGTAGATGATGTAGTAATATTATATTAAAGAAGTTATATTAGTTAATTAAATACACTCCAAAACCACACACAATAAAGTTCTTCAATCTCTTTCTCTGATGATCCTGGGGTCATTTGTGATCCTTTCATCTTAGTCTACCATTTTGGTGATTTTGGTTTTGCCCCAATGAAGTAGATAGGACATACTTGCATGCGTATTGCCTATAAAATAATAGCTCCTTAGGGGGCGTTAAGACAGGCGCAGAGTGGGCTGACTTGTCTTACAAAGGACTTTGATTCATTCCAGCTGCAGTACAAGCGATGTGGATCTTTAACCTCTAATCTCACTCCTGAGTCGTGACACAGCGTATCTGATTTGATATAAAATATTACAGCTTTTTGGGAAGCATCCAAGTAGTTATATTCCTCATATAATCCTGCCACCGTGTGTGTGTTATGGGGTGTGGAGTCAACTCTGCTCCATATAAACGACTTTCAGAGGCGGTTGAGAGATTGGAAGAACCAGACTGATCATCTTTGAACATGGCTGCATTAAAGGCGTGTAGCGCTCTTGTGACCGGGGCCAACCGAGGCTTGGGTCTAGAAATGGTCAAGCAACTCCTGGAGGCCCGTTGCTCAAAAGTTGTTGCTGGGTGTCTTGACCCAGATGGGACAAATTTTGAGGTGAGTATTCAAGAGCTTAGGACAGAAGACAGCTACAGAAATGTGCATTTATCAACATTCTCTTTCAGATTCAGGCACTGAAAGAACTGGCCAAAAAGCATCCAGGTGTAGTCACCCTCGAGCACCTTGGTACATGTGCATTTATGTTTTAAAATGGAAGTAGTTTTTGAGATTTTAAATAACATCTAACTTTACGATTTCAATCTTTCTGCAATGATTGCTTCTAGATGTAGCTGATCTATGCAGTATCAAAGAATCTGCCAAGAAAGTGGGTTCTCTTCTGGGCAAGAATGGTTTGAACATGATCATAAATAATGCTGCAGTGTTGCCTTCAAAATCCATGCTGACCGCCACTGTTGAGGACATGATCCACGCCTTCAACACCAACATGCTAGGACCTTTATTTGTCATTAGGGTAATGGAAAGGTTTTTGGGAACAAGACTAATCTAAGACAAGACTTGATTTCTTGCAATATCTAAAACACTTGTGAATGCCTTAAATCAGGAGTACCTGCCATATCTGCGTGCAGCAGCTAAAGCCAGTGGCAAACCAGGGATGTCATGTGATAAAGCAGCTGTGATCAACATCTCCACAAATGCAGCATCTATGAGCATCGTTCCATCACTGCAAGGGCCGTTCCCGTTCTTCCCATACAGTATCAGCAAGGTACACAAGAATACTTTTTTCAGGGGGGCAGAAAAAATCTGATTGTTTTGGCTTATATCTAAAACTGAAAAACAAATTAGAATTAGGTTCAGTGTGAAGAAAATCTCTTCCTGCATCTGTTTTCCTTTCAGGCAAGTCTAAACATGTTGACTGTGTATACTGCAATGGAGTTAAAGGCAGATGAGATCCTCTGCATTTCCATTCACCCAGGATGGGTGAGGACGAACATGGGGGGAGATAAGGTAAATCTAGATTCAGTAATAAAGCTCTTACAACTATACTTTTTCCCTTTTTTTTTTTTTTGTCTGTTCCTCTGACTTAATTTACATTTACATTTAGTCATTTAGCAGACGCTTTTATCCAAAGCGACTTACAATTGAGGACTAAACCAAGCGAGTCATCGTGAAGAGGCAAAAACAACGCAAGAAGTGTTCAAAATACAAAGTTCCGGCATTGCTCGGAGTAGCATAAGCCAGGCAAGCGAGGATTTAAAGGAAAGGTTTTTTTTTTTTTTTTTTTTTTTTTTTTTTTTTTTTTTTGTTAAGTGCTCCCGGAAGAGATGAGTTTTCAGTTGCCTTTTGAATGTTGTCAGGGATTCTGCATTCCGGATGACGGTGGGGAGATCATTCCACCAGCATGGAACTGTGAATGAGAATGTCCTGGAGAGTGATTTTGTGCCCCGCTGTGATGGTACCACGAGCCGTCGCTCATTGACCGATCGTAGGCTTCTGGTAGGGATGTACACTTGTAGTAGTGAGTGGAAGTAGGAGGGGGCTGAACCTGTGGTCAATCTGTAAGCAAGCGTCAAAGCCTTGAACTTGATGCGAGCAGAGAGTGGTAGCCAGTGCAGAGAGATGAACAGAGGAGTGACGTGGGCCCTTTTGGGCTCGTTGAAGACGAGACGAGCAGCAGCATTCTGGATCATTTGTAGAGGTTTAGTTGCACATGATGGAAGTCCAGCCAGAAGAGCATTGCAGTAATCAAGCCTAGAAATGACCAGGGCCTGGACGAGAAGTTGTGTTGCATGCTCAGTTAGGAAAGGTCTGATCTTCCTGATGTTGTGCATAGCAAACCTGCATGATCGAGTTGTCTTTGTAATGTGGTCAGTGAAGGTCAGCTGATCATCAAAGATTACTCCAAGATTTCTGACCGACCTTGATGGGGTGATTGAGGATGAATCTAGCTGGATAGTGAGGTCGTGCTGTAGAGACGGATTGGCAGGGAGGACGAGAAGCTCAGTCTTTGCCAGGTTGAGCTGCAGGTGATGTTCCTTCATCCACGCCGAGATGTCCGCCAGACAGCTTGAGATCCGTACAGCTACTGTGGGATCATCTGGTTGAAATGAGAGGTAGAGTTGGGTGTCATCAGCATAGCAATGGTAAGAGAAACCATGTGCCTGTATGATGGGTCCCAGTGATGTGGTGTAGATGGAGAAGAGGAGCGGTCCAAGAACTGAACCCTGGGGAACCCCTGTGGTCAGCTGATGTGCTTTGGATACCTCACCTCTCCATGCGACCTTGAAGGACCTACCTGTGAGATAGGACTCAAACCAGTTGAGGGAGGTTCCAGTGATGCCCAGTGATGAGAGGGCGGACAAGAGGATCTGATGATTCACTGTGTCGAAAGCAGCAGACAGGTCCAGTAGAATGAGAACTGATGATTTGGAAGCAGCTTTTGCGATCCGCAGGGCTTCCGTGACTGACAGCAATGCAGTCTCAGTTGAATGTCCTTTCTTGAAGCCAGATTGGTTGACATCCAGCTGGTTGTTCAGAGACAGGAAAGATGATACTTGGTTAAAAGCAACCCGTTCAAGTGTTTTCGCAATGAATGGTAGGAGAGAGACAGGTCTGTAGTTCTCTAGAAGTGATGTGTTTGATGTTGGTTTTTTAAGCAGAGGAGTTACCCGAGCCTGCTTAAATGCTGTAGGGAAAATGCCAGTGTGGAGGGATGAGTTGATGATGTGTGTGAGAGCTGGAAGAAGTGTGGGAGAGATGGCTTGTAGAAGGTGTGAGGGTATGGGGTCTAGAGGGCAGGTGGTAGGATGACTGGAGAGGAGAAGATTAGATACTTCTTCCTCGGTTAGTGGAGTGAAGGAGGAGAGAAGGTTGTTGGCTGTGGGAGAGGTTAGTTTGGGTTCCTGTGTGTGTGAAGCTGAGAACTGACTGCTGATAGTTGTAGTTTTGTTAGTGAAGAAGTTAGCAAAATCATCAGCAGTTAGCGAGGAGGTGGGTGGTGGTGGAGGTGGGCAGAGGAGAGAGTTGAATGTCTTGAACAGTGAACGTGTGTTAGTGGCGCTGTTGATCTTGTCGTGGAAATATGAAGATTTTGCGGTGTGAACATCAACAGAGAAGGCAGAGAGCAGAGATTGATACCTACTGAGGTCAGATGTGTCTTTTGATTTGCGCCATTTCCTCTCCGCTGCCCTGAGCTTGGTCCGGTGTTCACGAAGAACCTCAGATAACCAGGGGTTAGAGGGAGTAGTGCGTGCTGGCCTGGAGGAGAGAGGGCAGATGTTGTCTAGAGAGGAGGTTAGGATGGAGCATAAAGTATCCGTTGCAGTATTCACATCCAGAGATGAAAAATGTGAGGGTGAGGGAAGAGAAGATGACACAGCAGAGGAAAGATGGGACGGAGAAAGTGAGCGCAGGTTTCGTCTGAAAGTAAATGGTGGGGAGGTTGGTGGAGCATGGGTAGTGAGTTGTAGATTGAAAGTAATGAGGAAATGATCTGAAACTTGGAGAGGTTTCACCAAAATGTTATCTGTGATACAGTTGCGTGTGTAAACCAGGTCCAGTTGGTTGCCTGACTTGTGAGTACCGGTGGTGATGAGGCGTTTGAGATCAAAAGAGGCTAGGAGTCAAGTCATCTTCATTTATATAGCGCTTTTAACAATGGATTGTTTCAAAGCAGCTTTACAGAGATAAACATATAATTTAAGGTAACAGATTGTTTTGGCATTATAGCGGTTCTTGAATAATGTTATTTCCAGCTAAAGTTAACTTTGATTGATTCACCTCCGTCGAAATGATCAGACTTTAAACGCGAACCTGTGATTAACGCTGACGGCGTTCACATGCTCATTCAGAATGGATTCTATAGTTATGTGCTTTTTAAAATATGTGCGCAGGTTTATAATTCATACAACCCAGCCTAAACAAACTACTTTTCTTGCCTATAAATTTTGATACAGAATTTTGTTTTATTTTATCACTTCGGGGTACGCGAGCCGGAATTCACAACGCTTTATCTGTAGAGTGGGAAAGGGATCCTCCATAGGGAGAGGATAGTGGACACTTCAGCACTGCATTGTCATCTGGTCCAGGCGGATCTCCTTCGTCAGATCTGGACACGGCCTGGATCCGGCAGGCTGCGGTAAAACCTCGGGATAAACAAAGACACTAATATTAGCGTAGATGCCATTCTTCTTATGATGTACCGAGTACATCAAGATTTAAGGGAAGTGTTCCCAGTTCCGGCTGACCTAATCTATGCAGCCTAACATTGAATTATAGAAGTCTATAGTGTGTTATGTGTATGCTAGGTCAAAGAGATGTGTTTTTAGTCTAGCTTTGAACTGACAGAGTGTGTCTGCTTCCCGGACAATGGTAGGAAGACTGTTCCAAAGTTTTGGTGCTAAATAGGAAAAGGATCTACCGCCTGCAGTCGATTTAGATATTCTAGGTATTATCAACTGGCCGGAATTTTGAGATCGCAATAGACGTGAAGGACTATAATACGTTAAGAGCTCGCTCAAGTACTGCGGAGCTAAACCATTTAGTGCTTTGTAGGTAATCAACAATATTTTAAAATTTATACGATGTTTAATAGGGAGCCAATGCAGTGTTGACAGAACCGGGCTAATATGGTCATATTTCCTGGTTCTGGTAAGAACTCGAGCTGCGGCGTTTTGAACTAGCTGTAGTTTATTTATTAAGCGTGCAGGGCAACCACCCAGTAGAGCATTACAATAATCTAGCCTTGAGGTCATGAACGCATGAACTAATTGTTCCGCATTTCCCAATGAGAGCATATGGCGTATTTTAGATATATTTTTAAGATGGAAAAATGCAGTTTTACAGATACTAGACACGTGGCTTTCAAAAGAAAGGTTGGTATCAAAGAGCACACCCAGGTTCCTAACCGACGACGAAGACTTGACAGAGCAGCCATCAAGTGTTAGACAGTATTCTAGGTTATTACGTGTGGAAGTTTTTTGTCCAATAATTAGAATCTCTGTCTTTTCAGAATTTAGTAGTAGGAAATTACTAGTCATCCAATTTTTTATATCAGCTATGCATTCCGTTAATTTTGTGAATTGGTAAGTTTCGTTGGGTTTTGAAGAAATATACAGCTGAGTATCATCGGCATAACAGTGAAAGCTAACTCCATGTTTCCTAATGATATCTCCTAATGGTAGCATGTACAGAGTGAACAGCAACGGTCCTAGTACTGAGCCTTGTGGTACGCCATACTGAACTTGTGATCGATAAGACATCTCTTCATTTACTGCTACAAACTGATAACGGTCAGATAAGTATGATTTAAACCATGCTAGTGCAATTCCACTAATGCCCACATAGTTTTCTAGTCTATTTAAAAGAATGTTGTGGTCAATTGTGTCAAATGCAGCACTAAGATCGAGTAACACTAATAGAGAGATACAACCACGATCGGATGATAAGAGCAAATCATTTGTGACTCTAATGAGAGCGGTCTCAGTACTATGGTACGGTCTAAATCCGGACTGAAAATCCTCGCAGATATCATTTCTTTCTAGAAAGGAACACAGTTGTGAAGATACTGCTTTCTCTAATATCTTTGACAGAAAAGGCAGATTCGAGATCGGCCTGTAATTGACTAATTCTGTAGGATCAAGTTGTGTTTTTTTAACAAGCGGTTTTATCATAGCCAGTTTAAAGGTTTTTGGTACGTATCCTAGAGACAAAGATGAATTAATGATATTAAGAAGAGGATATGTGACCTCTGAAAACATCTCTTTCAGTAGCTTAGTCGGTATAGGATCTAACATACAAGTTGTCGATTTAGATGAATTAACGAGTTTGCTGAATTCTTCCTCTCCTATAGCAACAAATGAATCAAATTTTTCCTCAGGGAGACTACAATGCACTTCCTGATGCAATACTGTGGTAGACGGTTGCATAGTTATAATTTTGTCCCTGATATTATCAATCTTATAAGTGAAGAAGTTCATAAAGTCATCACTGCTGTGTTGCTTGGACACTTCTGAGCTTGAAGCTTTCTTTTTCGTTAGTTTAGCCACTGTTTCAAATAAATACCTTGGATTATGTTTATTTTCTTCTAATAGGTTTGAAAAATAAGCAGATCTAGCAGCTTTTAAAGCCTCTCTGTAAGCAATCGAGCTCTCTTTCCACGAAATCCGAAATACCTCTAGTTTAGTTTTCTTCCAGTTGCGCTCCATTTTTCTGGCTGCTCTCTTAAGGGCCCGGGTGTGCTCGCTGTACCACGGCGTTGGGCTATTTTCTTTAATCTTCTTTAAGCGCAACGGAGCAACTGCGTCTAAAGTGCTGGAAAAGAGAGAGTTAAACGTTTCTGTTGCAATATCAAGTTCTTCTAAGCTATCCGGGATGCTGAGATGATGAAACTGATTAGGAAGATTATTGATAAAGCAATCTTTAGTGGCAGAAGTTATAGGTCTAACGTATTTATAACACGGAGTCGGCTTTGCAGCCTTGGCTAAATGTAATTTACATGAGACTAGATAATGATCTGAGATGTCATCGCTCTGCTGCAGAATTTCAACGGCATCAACATCTATTCCATGTGATAATATTAGATCTAGAGTATGATTACGACGATGAGTAGGTCCTGACACGTGTTGTCTAACTCCAATTGAGTTTACAATGTCTTTAAATGCCAATCCCAATGCATCTTTTTCATTATCTACATGTATATTAAAATCACCAACAATTAGTACTTTATCTGCAGCCAATACTAATTCTGATAGAAAGTCCGCAAATTCTTTGATAAAATCTTTATGGTGCCCTGGTGGCCTGTATACAGTAGCCAGCATAATTCTCAAATGTGATTTATCGTTTACACTATATATTTTTACATTAAGCACCAATACTTCAAAAGAAGTATATTTAAAGCTAGATTTCTTAGTGGTTTTGAAAATATTACTATAAATTACAGCAACACCTCCCCCTTTGCCTTTCAGACGAGGTTCATGTTTATAACTGTAATCTTGTGGGGTTGACTCATTTAAAATAATGTAATCGTTTGGTTTTAGCCAGGTTTCTGTCAAACACAGCATATCAAGATTATAATCTGAAATCATATCATTAACTATGAGAGATTTTGAAGTAAGGGATCGAATATTCAGCAACCCAAGCTTTATCATTTGCTCATCTGTATTATATCTGTTTTTTATTTGTTGAACATCAATTAAATTTTTAACCTGACGTTTTTTGGATTTCCAAATTCGGGGAACAGACACAGTCTCTATATGATGACATCTAGGTGAAAGAGACTCTATGTGATGGGATTTATCTGACCTTGGTGACGTGAGGACGCTAGCAGACGGTCGGTTTAGCCAGTCTGTCTGCTTCCTGACCTGAGCCCCAGATTGTCATGTTTTATCTCTAAGACTATGCGCCAAATTACTAGAGAGAAGAGCAGCACCAGCCCAGGAGGGATGGATACCATCTCTTTTCAACAGATCAGGCTTGCCCCAAAAACTTTTCCAATTGTCTATGAATTTTATATTATTCTGCGGACACCACTTCGACAGCCAACCGTTCAGTGAGGCCAATCGGCTAACTATCTCATCACTCCTGCGTACAGGAAGGGGGCCAGAGTAAATTACAGTGCCTGACATCGTACTTGCGAGTTCACACACCTCTTTAATATTAATTTTGGTGATCTCCGACTGGCGGAGTCGAACATCATTAGTGCCGACATGAATAATGATCTTAGAGAATTTACGTTTAGCATTAGCCAGCACTTTTAAATTTGCTTTGATGTCAGGCGCTCTGGCTCCCGGCAAACATGTGACTATGGTGGCTGGTGTCTCTATTTTCACGTTCCGTGTGATCGAATCACCAATTACCAGGGCACAATCAACAGAATTCTCAGTGGGTGTTTCACTGAGTGGGGCAAATCGGTTTGTTATGGGAATCGGAACGGAAGAGTGGTTCTTTGATCCGCGACTAGAACGATCTCTCACGGTCACCCATCTGCCCTGCTGCACGGGCTCTACTTCAGCCGGAACCGAATCATGTAAAGAGTTCACTATGCTAGGCGCATCCAAAACACTATCTAAAGATCTAGCATTCTTACCATCCTCAATTAAAGTTTGGATGCGTGTCTCTAGTTCTGAAATCTTCTCCGTCAGCCTGACTGTCTCCTTGCACTTATCACATATAAATCCTATATTGCCATCGGAGAAGGCTATACTAAACATATGACATGTGACACAGGTGACAATAACAGGACAAGAAGACATTACTCACCGTGTTTGTTGACTGATTTCTTACTTACCTGGACTTTATGAACTCAAAGGCGCGGGCGCGCGAGAGAAAATAAATAAATAAATGAGCGCACGGGTGGCGCGTTAGCAGGCTAACGTTAGCGAGTTACTAGCGTGCTGTGTTAACAATAACGGAAGCTAGAGATGTAAGGTTAATCTGAGATGTTGGGTAAGCTGTATTTAGTAGTATAAACAACTAGATAGTAAATGATGGCTCAAAACATAAAGAAATACGAGGCTCAGGCGAAGCTTACAGCCTCGAAGCAAACAAACACACAGCAGACAGCGAGGCAGACAGGAGCAATCGATCAGCGATCAGACAGGAGCAATCGAATGCCAATAGTCGCTAGGAGAGAGATGAAGTCTGTTGCATACGGTTTCGCTAGGTGGATGTTGAAATCGCCAAAGACTACAAGTGGGATGCCATCCTCAGGGAAAGAGGACAGCAACACATCCAGCTCCTCTACAAAGCTTCCCAGTTGACCTGGGGGGCGATAAATAACTACAATATGGATCTTCACGGGAGTTGTAAGTGTAATAGCATGATATTCAAATGAGTTGTTATTGCATAGAGAAGAGAGAGTTGAAAATTTCCAAGTGTTAGAAATGAGAAGACCAGTGCCCCCACCTCTCCCCGATTGCCGAGGGGTGTGAGAGAAAGAGAAGTTGTTAGAGAGAGCAGCAGGGGTTGCTGAGTCTTCTGGGCGGATCCAGGTCTCAGTCAAGCCCAAGATATTAAGAGTAGAATGAGATGCAAAGGCTGGAATGAAGTCAGCTTTATTGACTGCTGATTGACAATTCCATAGACCCATAGAAAGAGTGAGAGGTGAGTGTGAGGATGAGAGAATAGGGCGCAGATTAGCAGTATTGCGCTGCCTTCTGTGCGTGGTGAGAGAGCGTTGTCGAGAGACAACAGGAATGTGTAGAAAGCACATAATGATAATAGGAAATAAGATAAAGGTAGGAAGGGAAAGGGTTAAGAAGATACTATAATTGCCTTGCAGGTGTCCTTGCTCGGTGGAGTCGCGCAGGTAGAGTCGCAGGTCTTTACCCGAGTCGGTCTTAACACAAGGAGGTTAAACACGAGAGCTGAATGCTCCCGCTGACGCTTCCGCGACAGCGCGCACACTACATAGATATAATGCTATCAATCGTCTGAGTGAGGACAGCTGTGGTAGCCCTTGCAATTAGCACAGCGAAAGCAAATATCCCGAGAATGGCCCAAATCGAAACTAGCTGTTATGAACAGCAATACTTAAGTGCTACAATAACAACCAGACTACAACCCTTAAGACGGCAGATATTCAAAATAGGAACGTGTCTAATTAAATTAAAGATATTTAGTGAAAATAAAAATTACAAATAAGCAAAGAATCGAAAATAGCCCTACTTACTTGACAAATGGTAAACAGAGCAACAGGGGAACTGGATATTAAGAAAAAACAACTTACGCGCTCTAGCCGTTCTCGCAGAGTGACTGCTTGTCCTGGCTATCTCCTGAATTTACTTCTAATTTATATCTGCTTTAATAGCCCTTGCAATTAGCACAGCGAAAGCAAATATCCCGAGAATGGCCCAAATCGAAACTAGCTGTTATGAACAGCAATACTTAAGTGCTACAATAACAACCAGACTACAACCCTTAAGACGGCAGATATTCAAAATAGGAACGTGTCTAATTAAATTAAAGATATTTAGTGAAAATAAAAATTACAAATAAGCAAAGAATCGAAAATAGCCCTACTTACTTGACAAATGGTAAACAGAGCAACAGGGGAACTGGATATTAAGAAAAAACAACTTACGCGCTCTAGCCGTTCTCGCAGAGTGACTGCTTGTCCTGGCTATCTCCTGAATTTACTTCTAATTTATATCTGCTTTAATAGCCCTTGCAATTAGCACAGCGAAAGCAAATATCCCGAGAATGGCCCAAATCGAAACTAGCTGTTATGAACAGCAATACTTAAGTGCTACAATAACAACCAGACTACAACCCTTAAGACGGCAGATATTCAAAATAGGAACGTGTCTAATTAAATTAAAGATATTTAGTGAAAATAAAAATTACAAATAAGCAAAGAATCGAAAATAGCCCTACTTACTTGACAAATGGTAAACAGAGCAACAGGGGAACTGGATATTAAGAAAAAACAACTTACGCGCTCTAGCCGTTCTCGCAGAGTGACTGCTTGTCCTGGCTATCTCCTGAATTTACTTCTAATTTATATCTAACTTAATCAATCCCCAGGAGTCGGGTATTATTGATTCTTTCACCTTTTTATGCAAGACATTTGAAATGTGCCAGGTTGAATTTTAGTTTATAATCAGTTCTCGTGATGAAAAATTATAGAGGGAATGCATTAACGTCACTTCCCCGCCGGAACACGCCCCCCCGGGACTGAGTGGCAGAAGAGCTGCTGCGTGGCTGGAGTTAATAGGGGAAACTGCGAAAACGCGAGTAAAACAAACTATTATCAGTTTAAACTAAAAGTTGGACTCGATATAGTGTTCCTTACAACTTATCAAAGATCCAGTGATCCATGGATATTGACATGCAGCCAGGAATCGTGTTTCCTGACATTTATATGTGCCTGATTTCGACGCCGGGGAAATAAATGAAGAAAATTTGCCTGTAAACGTTTTATATAAATACAATATAGATAGGTCTAAATCCGAGTGATCACTTACATTAATGTTATACTGTATAGCATCATATCGTCCAGCCCTAAAACTTGTATAGTTTTTTGTCAGTGTTTATTTAAAAACATCCAATTATGCAGAATATAGTCTGTTCTGTAGCTTTTTGCAGTCTGTAAAAATATACAGTACCTCAGATTTCTGGTCAAATCTAGTTGTACAGTCAATCGCAAAGCTCTTTCCCGTTTTAGATGTGTTTTGTGTGATTTTCACGGCATTCACGCTGAAAACAAATGCTGCCGCTCAGTCTTTTTGCCACTTGTGGGCGTGACCGCATTCACTCCGGCCGACGGTGACGTCATGCGCATACCCTCTATATCAGCCTGATGCTTCAATGCACACATAGTCTCTGTTTGGCAAGATTACACTATTTTAATTGCATGTCATTCCCTGTTTGTCCACCAGGCATCTATCGACACAAGAGAAAGTGTGGAGGGAATGCTGCGTGTCATTGGCAGCCTTACTGAGAAGCAGCACGGCGGATTCATGGACTACACTGGAGAAACATTGCCCTGGTAAAACAGAGGAACACAATTTCTCCAATCATCAAAAGGCTGATCCAGATGCCATATTTTTACCCCTTTTTTAAATGTAAAACACTTCAAATCAACATGGGATCTAACAGCTCAATCTCAATTTAAGAGCAAACTTTTAATCCCTATAATCTCAGTAAATCAAATAAATATTGTGTGGTTAAAATTATTAATCTCTATACACTGACCATTTAGAAGGAAATGCCTTTGAAAGTGATGCAAGTTTGAGATCAAGAAGAATCTTCCATATCATAACTGTCAAGTTTAAGAGTTTTTGAGTCTTAGACTTCAGCTTGTGCTGTTGTGAGCCACGTGGCCTGAGTATTTGGTGGGTCCTAGTCCACCGTACAGCCCTATTTCCTATCCACAACTGCAAACGATGCAACCCTTCACTTGGCGGAGGTCACCACCATGAGGCTGATAACGGTACTGCTGTTCCTCCTGGCTTCTGCTTCTGCGGGTCAAACTGTCACGGACTGTTCACCGGTTCAGCCTTGTTTATTCTTGACACATTCACTCTGACATGAACCACAGAAGAGTGTATTTCCTGTGTTTCAACTCAAGTCAAGTCACCTTTACTTATATAGCGCTTTATTCAATACATATTGTTTCAAAGCAGCTTTACAGGGATAAACAGAAAAACACAGCAATGATGCATAATGATTTTAATGATTCTGTCTTTGGTTTCCTTTTTTCTCCAGAGCTGTGTCCAAAGTCCTCTATTCCCTATAGTAGATGTACATGGGTTGTACACTTCCTCTTGCAGTGCATTCTGGGATTGAATGAGTGCACTAGATGTTTTCGGACACCACTAAATGTCTTGAAAGGTTTACGTAATAGCTAAAAATGTCTCTATTTTTAATTCTGCAACTGTTGAGCTCTGTTACCCAATAAAATAGCTGGGTCCCTTTTCTGCACAAGGCCCCTAGAATTGTCTTAGAATTGCGGTTCAACTACACAGGAGTTGTGTGGATTGTTTTTATAAGTCTGCCACACAAAGTTTTGAATGCAAGTGTATACTCATTTCTTTTGTTTTCTGCACCTTTCACAGAAACTGCTTTATTTCCGTGAGTGTTGATATTTGTGTTGCGGGTCAAGCTGAAATGCATCATAGGTTCACTCTTTCTCTCACTGTTTGTTTATGTCAGTTATCTTTCCTCCTTGGCTTGTTGCTGGGGGTGGCGTTAGGCATCAGAGAGGCGTTTATTTACCATAAACACCAAGTCCAAAAAAGCTAATAAAATGTTTGAGGGGATAGTGTCCAAAATAAAAGTGGAACACTGTGTTCTCACAGTAAAATGTGTCTCATGGAGTGAATGCAAGTGAGTGAAGAAGGGCTTGGTGATGGGCAAGTGGGTGGTGGGGACATAAAAGCATGCAGCCCTTAGTGCTGGGAAGACTGGATCATTTTACTAGGATTGTTGAATCTCGTTCAGGAAACTAAGCAAAACTTCATTCAAGTTATTTCGTCCACTTGAGCACAGTTAATTTAAAAATGTAAACAAAAATTAAAAGCAACTTTGGACATTGACCCCGGGTTTCACAGACCAGGCTTATCCTAGTCTCTGACTAAAATGCATATTTGAGCTGTTTTAACTGAAAGCAACTTGTACATATCATACAAACCAGTAGGGCTGTAGCGGTTATGGAATTT
This sequence comes from Tiaroga cobitis, assembly GCA_030578255.1. Lineage (NCBI taxonomy): Eukaryota > Metazoa > Chordata > Actinopteri > Cypriniformes > Leuciscidae > Tiaroga > Tiaroga cobitis. Next base: position 40,897,036 of record CM060593.1, read on the forward strand.
CCCTTGCGGTAATGTTGAGTGGCTCAATAGCGCGATATGCGGTATTACCGCCATTTATTTATTTCATTTATATGTATTTGTTGCTATATAAATAAAGTTTACGATGTGGACAAAAACTAGGACATTTTCAGTAACCAATGTAACCGAAACTAAACAGCGTCTATATGCGCACTGAAAGGCTTTCACTCAGCGCACATTGTTATGACAACGGACTTTGAGTTAGTCACAGGGTGAGTCATTAAACCGTTCATTCAACGAACACATTCAAAAAAGCTGATTCATTAAAAGAGATGTAATGAAACAAGGTGTTAATTATTTTTAACTTTGAGTTCCACTTTTCAAGGCTCAGCTGAGCAGCAATGCGTCGCATGGGTAACGCTGAAGCTGATGCTTCACCTAAATTAGAGACCAATGTGGCATTGAGAGTGACTTAGTCTCGCGTAGCCAGACCTTCAGACTGACTGAAGGTCTGGAATTCATAGCAGCTTTCTTTGGCCAAGGCCAGCCCATAAGGCCGTTTGACCGACATGTAAAACAACCAATTACAGTTCGTTTCGTTCAGCGTCACGTTTCGGTGCGTGGAAATGTCCGCAACAAGTCAGTCAGCATAGAAAATCAAAGAAGGAGAAGAAAACTTCAAGAGTCTTTCCCGTGAACCTCGCATACTTTTGAGAATTCTACGTTTAGCTGATCTTGATAAATGCTCATTGTCACTCATGTAAACACAACAGTTTTTCTTCCGCAATCACACGTCTGCGCTTTGTTTCCCGGCGGACCGAAAATAAACGCGACACTCGCGCCCCCCGGAAATCCGATTAAATTCAACCAATCAGATGACGACTTCGACATTCCTAAAGTGTTTCCAGTTAAGTGTACCATATGCATCAGACGTTTAGCCAACGTTCCGTGGGCGTGACGTCTGAGGCTGAGACTAATGCTGCGTCCCAATTCGCCTACTTATACTACGCCCTAAAAGTATGTACTCTTTTTGTGAAGAAAAAGTACATACTTTTGAGTGTGTAGCAAAAGAGTAGGCAAGCTTTGGGACATACTACTTCGCCATCTTTAACGGACAGCTCTGTCGCGTACATCCTGTCACCGTAAACTGCCCTGTCAATCATCTGGTCACAGTTAAATTCCTCCATTCAATCTAATATAACTTCTTACCATTTCGGAGAGAATTGTTGTCGCACGTTCATCTGCCAGTCATGGGGCTTTCATGCCGAGACTCAACTCATGTGTTTGGAATTTGAATATAATAATGCATTTAAAAGTTAATGGCTAAACGTATCTTTGCCAAAGTCCACAATGCTGCAGATGCAATATAATGTGGACAACATTGAATAAATACATTTTCGTGAGGTTAGATACTGATCATTAATCACTCAACCCCCTTTATCTAAACCTCTCTACATAACCGTCGGACTCGCGCGTCCTCCATGTCTGTAGTTTTTGAACACTTTTAAGTCGTGTTTGTAGTTCTAACCGAATCCTCGTCCAGCGCGCGATGGGTTGTGGGCAATATCAGCCGTTAGAGTGTGCAACGATCTGCACTTCGGATTCTGACCGGATATAGTAGACCATCCGGGTCTCTTTGGAACACTCATTTCAACATACTACGATTTGGGACGTTCTAATTCTATTTTCGAATACTATTTAGGACGGATAGTATGCGAATTGGGACGCAGCATAATGGGCCTTTCACACAGGACGCGGAAAGCGCTGCGCTGCGCTATGAAACCCATTCATTTCAATGGCTTGCGCCGCGCGAAGACGTTTTGTTGCTGCGTCGAGCAAAGCGCAAGCGCAGCGGTGCGCACCATTGACTTGCTCGCGCGCACGCCGCGGTCAAAGTTCAAAATAGTTTAACTTTTGCCGCTGCGCTCTGTGACGATTATCAGCGCGGCCAATAGAAACGGGACATCCAAACAAACACGGAAATCAAAATGGATGAACGGCTAGTACTGTGTGTATCGGAATTTCCTGAGCTCTATGATACAAGTTTGAGGTCGTATAGGGACATCGGCAGAAAAGCGGTGTCATGGAGACATATCTCCATTCAAGTTGGCATGTCAGGTGTGTTTTAATATATATATAATTTGTTCCTTTGTGTCAGCTTTAATGTTTGAATAAATGTTTTATTCTAAAAAAGAACTGAGCTCATGATTCGTGTGTTGATTTCGATGTTATATATGTGTGTGTGTGTGTATATATATATATATATATATATATATATATATATATATATATATATATATGGCATGATAGCGCAGCGCAAATCGCGTTGTATCTGAAGGGCAACGCTGAACCCAGCGGCCAGCGCAGCGCAGCGCAGCGCATTCCGCGTCCTGTGTGAAAGCCCCTTCAGAGTGACTTGCTGATTTTTCCGCGGCTTCCTCGCGCTGCTGCTGACGCGCATTTATTGGAAATACCCGTGACGTGAACGTTAACAAATGTGACCCTGGACCACAAAAGCAGTCTTATGTGTCCATTTTTTTAAATTGAGGTTTATGCATCACATGAAAGCTGAATGAATAAGCGATGCATGGTTTGTTAGGATAGGACGATATTTGGGTGAGATACAACTATTTGAAATCGGGAATCTGAGGGTGCAAAAAATCGAAATATTGAGAAAATCGCCTTTAAAGGATTCCATTTCTGTTGGCGATTGTGCTGGATCCACTTACAAAAATAAAATTTTGATATATTTAAGGTAGGAAATGTACTAAATATCTTCATGGATCATGATCTTTACTTAATATCCTAATGATGTTTGGGATAAAAGAAAAATCGATCATTTTGACCCATACAGTGTTTTGTTGGCTATTGCCACAAATATACCCGTGCAACTTAAGACTGGTTTTGTGGTCCAGGGTCACAAATATTTCGCTTTCCTTTGACACGGCAACCTTTTCACGACTTCAAAGACAGACGCAGGTAATCGCACGCGCTCTGCCGATATCTCCCATTCACTGTCTGTGTGAAGCCTCTGTAGGCTACACATCACCAAGATAAACAGTCTTTTTATCACTATGAACTTGTTCAACATTCAATACACATGCATGAAGTTCAAAACAAGAAGGGTGTATAGCCTTATAAAAAACGTGAATATATCGCGGTTGTTGCGGTTACGTGCAATCCTCTGCGGTTGACTTGTCAGAAGCGCGGTAGTACTACAATATTGCGGTTATCGCGACAGCCCTACAAACCAGTAATGTTTTTTTCCAAGGCATGTTTAAAAAAGCTACTTAAATGCCCTAATTAAACCAAGCCCTAATCCTGGCTTAGTCTAAACCTTAATCCTGGTTTAGTCTAAGCCTTGTCTGTAAAACCGGGCTGTACAACAGGGCTAAAGGGACACAGAGGTAAAAGGCGCCTTTGATTTGATTTTCCTCTAAACCACTAGATGGCATAAAAATTGCTGCAGCACTTTCCAAAACATCCGCTTTTCAGGATGCACATGGAAATATGGCTGATCCTTGGTGCGATAGCGAGCAGCAGCGCAAAGTTGATTCTCTGCCAATTTGATCTAATATTTGGCGTTTTTAAATTTGTGTAGATTTAAGTAGCAAATGAGGATTGCTAAAATTTATGAATATATTTTTAGACAAAGGTTTTGTTAATGTTTTTCAGTTTTGTTCAAACTAATTAATGCAACAGGTTTTCGATACGGAATAATATGTAAAAGTATGGTTTTTGGTTTTTATGAATGAATGTCTTGCTCTAACTGTTGCTCTGGTCTTCGTCAACCAGACTTATATACACTAGATGTCGCCTTGGCTACGGCAGTTCATTAGAACGAATGCGTCAATAGAGCCGCCATCTTGGAACAGGGGAGCCCCTCCACTTTAATGCATCAGCGTCAATGTAGACAAAGGTCTAACGGAAATAAAATCACCATAAATCATCATGAATGCGATTTTCTCGTTTTTTTTGTTCGTTCCCACGGTCAGACATGTATTTATCATTGATTCCAGAAAAAAAAATTTTTTTTTTTTTAAACATTCTTCCTAGTTCAGATTTCATTCGTGTGGACATCATACACAGCACAAAAGTCCGCAACCATCAATTAATTAGAAGTAAAGGCAAAGATAGCAGCGTTACCTAGCTACTTCCTATGACAAGACCCCTGTTCCAAGATGGCGGCGGTTTTGACACATGCTTAGAACCCCAAGGTGACGTCTAGTGTATATGTCTATGTTCGTCAACAAGACACGCTTGCACCTCCTGCTGGTGAGGTCGACTAACAGCAGATGGAGATTATCGGTAATCTACTGCTTTTCCTGCAGTTCCTGGATGTCAAAGTTGAATTTACTGTTTGAACCACTGAATTTGTGGAAGCAAATTTGCAAAGCGAAATCAAATGGACCGAAAATTGCCTGTTGAATATTATAGGTTGTATTTTTAAACAGTTTTAATATTTTGGAAATTAAATATGAAAGGTGAATATGGATTATTGAATTTTTAATTATGAAAATGTGTTTTAAATGTTTTGAATTGAAATTTTCACAGCTTAAATATTCAACCATGCTGAATTTCAGCCCATAAAAATGCAAGCCCTAAAAATACAATGCATAAAAATGCAAGAATGGTTAATGGTAGTGCAATTCAACAGGCTTTTTTGCTTCAAAAACATTTGGCATTATTTTACTTCTATACCTCTCGTCCAGGTCGTTCGTTCTTTTTTCACATTATGTAGCTAAACAGAATTGATTAATTCACCGGACTATAAGTGAATGTGCATGCTTGGATTAAAAAAAAATTAACATTCATTGTGACAACTCTCAAGTCATTTAAAACATTAGAATTGGTCATGATCGACCGAATAGGAGGAATAGTGAGATGGTCCTCACTGCAGAACACGAAATCCAGAGGGAGGAGTTTGATCCAGATCCAACTCCTCCCACCTTACATATACCTAAACCTACCCATCTCCGCCCCCTGATCCCTAACCCCACCCCCAATCCTACCCATCTCCGCCCCCTGATCCCTAACCCCACCCCTAATCCTACTCATCTCCACCCCCTGATCCCTAACCCCACCCCTAATCCTACCCATCTCCGCCCCCTGATCCCTAACCCCACCCCTAATCCTACCCATCTCCACCCCCTGATCCCTAACCCCACCCCTAATCCTACCCATCTCCGTCCCCTGATCCCTAACCCCACCCCTAATCCTACCCATCTCCGCCCCCTGATCCCTAACCCCACCCCTAATCCTACCCATCCCCGCCCCTGATCCCTAACCCCACCCCTAATCCTACCCATCTCCGCCCCCTGATCCCTAACCCCACCCCTAATCCTACCCATCTCCACCCCTTAGATCTGGATCCAACTCCGCCCCCTGGATCTCGTGTACTGCAATGAGGTGCTACTGGGAATAGTGGCCAGGGATCCTATCCTGAGCTGTTGCTGCTCTTCTGGGATCGATGCTGCTGCCAGAGTTCGTTACCCTTCACTCTCACACAAGAGCCTGGCGAGGGGCGGTCATTAAAGGGACGGGGTGGCTCTAAAATATGGGGGAGGCGATCTTTAGATCCTCAATCGCACTATGACGCAGCACAATATTACATAATGTTAAAAGGGGGCTAAGTTCTCTTGGTTGCACGTACAACACAAGGCAGACAGAAGCAGCTTGATAACTTTAAGAACATGGCAGCAATGAAAGCATGCAATATCTTGATCACAGGAGCCAACCGGGGCTTGGGCTTAGAAATGGTTAAGCAACTCTCTGAGGATTCTTGTCCAAAACGTCATATTTTTGCTACCTCCCGTGACCCAGATGGGCCAAAGTCTGAGGTGAGTTATAAACAGCTAAGTTAGATAGATAACAGCAGGAGAAACCCTATTTTACATAGTTTTTATTTTGCATAATCTTTCTTAAGGCACTGAGAGAACTGGTGAAAAAGCATCCAAGTGTGATCACTATCATACGTCTTGGTAAATGTGCATGTCTTTCTTGGTGCATTTGATATTTTCACTGGAAATTATGCTAATATCATTTATTTTTGAGAGTCATATTTGTATTGTAGAATAGCACTGTTAATTGTTCTGTTATTATTAGATGCTGATGATCCATGCAGTATCAAAGAGTCTGCCAAGAAAGTGGGTTCTCTCGTGGGAAAGAACGGCTTGAACCTGCTTGTGAATAATGCTGGAATCGCGGCAAATGGCACCATTCTGACCAGCCGTGTTGAGGACATGAAAAACACCTTCAACACTAATGTGATAGGACCGTTACTAATCATTAGGGTAATGTATAGAACAGTATTATATGTGAAACAACAATTTGGCGTTTGCAAATTATGTGTTGGTGCAGGTGCATGCTGGCTTACCTTTTAGGCTGGCACTGTTGTGCCACCGGAAGAGGTTACTTAAAAAAGTGCTTAAAAAAGAGTTTGTAAGGTTCATGGCATTGTACCAAAATAAAAGCTTAAGCAACAAAACTGATTTATTAGCCTGATCAGACAAAGCTGTACCGTTGTTTAAATGAGCTACACATTTTTTTCTGACACTAGTCGCCCAGGGTGTGTGTTGACTAGTAATAGATCACAACATTGACCTGTAAATCCACTACCCTCATTGAGTATGAGCTGGTTACATACAGAGATATGTAATTCTTTCTCTTTCCTTTATTTAGGAGTACCTACCGATTCTACAAACAGCGGCCAAAGCCAGTGGGACACCAGGCATGTCCTGTAATAAAGCAGCTGTCATCAATATCTCCACTCTTGGAGGATCCATCACCAGAATGCCTTCCATGTACGACCAATTCCCATTGTTGCCATATTGCGTGAGCAAGGTACAACAAAATCCTGCTTAGGCACTAGATAAACTGGATTACATTCATTGCCTGTGAATTACTGATGGCATGAGTTGAAGCATTTCTCAAATGCTGTGTTTACCTATCAGGCAGGATTTAACATGCTGACTGTGTTGGCTGCTGAGGAGTTAAAGGTGAATGAGATCCTCTGCATGGCACTTCATCCAGGATGGGTGAAGACTGAAATGGGTGGAGAAGAGGTGAGTGTAGATTTATTAACAAGAGTGTCAAGTTTGTTTCATTTTGAGCATAAATGCAGTAAACGTGTCAAAATGATTTTCAAATTGACCTTGCAAAAACAAGATACTTTTCTCCTTATAAAGAACTTTTAGGCATAAAGGATTCATTACTTTTGAGTCCGCATAGAGAGCTGTTCCATATATATTCCCCCTAAACCCTTTTTTAAAGAGTGTATTGCAGACTTTAGATCTGCATGGTAAATGTTGTGAAATTGGGTACACAGTTTCAGACTGGTGATAAAACACTAAATTAATCTGTTTAGTGCTACAAACAGTTCACATTTTTAATGTATGATGTAGCTATTATCTTTTGAATCAGATGATTTTCATGTTTTCCTCTGATCCCTCTGAGTCATGCCTATTTTAATGCACCTGGTGCTTTTGATTTCCACCATTTTGAATTCTGTCAAACATACTTTTTTGGACTACACCTTTCACATTACACATTTTCACATTGGTATGTTTAGCCTGTAATTGCTGCTTACGGTATATTATGTTTATTTTGCATGTTAGTGAGTATACAGTCATGTTTTTATTTTCTCCAGGCACCACTTGAACCAAAAGAAAGCGTGGAGGGAATGCTGCGTGTCATTGGCAGCCTTACTGAGAAGCAGCACGCTGCATTCATGGACTACACTGGAGAAACTTTGCCCTGGTAAAACAAAAGAACCTCCCCCATTTGAGAGGTCATGATTCAGGTCCAAACTGCCCTGTTTTATCTATTTGTCATACAAGGCCACACCTATTCATTAGCACTTAATTTCAGGAAACAAATGTCTATGACACACACATAACAACTTAGTATTTCATATAATAAAACACTTAATGAAGCAATAAATCCGTACTGTAGTTTTTATCATATATGTTGCAATTTGCAAATAAATTAGAGATGGTTCTATAAAAGTATTTATAGCGTGGCATGAGGACACTGAGGGGTGGAAACACCAAAGCAAGTGTCCATAGTTCTTGAAATACACATTTGTGTCTTTTGATTATGCAAATAGTTGCATTTCCCCAGAGGGACCACAAAGTAATCATCTTACTGTTTAAAATGAAAAGGGCGTATTAAACACGTCAACATATTCTAAATGTCTCAGCTTGTAGGAGTAGGTCTATCATTACTATACAATATAGCATGTTTATGTACTTGGGTGATATATATAAAACACTTTCAGTGCATCAAAAGAGCAACTAAAATCTTTCAAAAACTTCCAATGCAATGACAAGTTTAGATCTGTTTTGTCTCATGTCTATCCATAATGGAAGTAGAGCGGACAGTTGGAGAATCTGCATGGGATGAGAAAATGGTACCTACGGTACTCGACAGAGGTTAGAATAAAGAGGAGAAGAGTTGTGGAAAATAATGATGTATCATGAATCATGAAATAGTACATTTTCGTCATATCACCAATCCCTACTAGTGGCTGAGGTATACAGGAAGTGTAAACTCGCGCTCGATCGGCCCAAAGTCCGGCATCCGACCAGCACGGAAGGTCTTAACGTGTTACTGTCTTTTCTCGTGGCAAAGTATTTTTGATCAAATGCAATACATTTTTTTTTCATATGTATTCTCTCGTTATTTCATCTGACTCCATAAATGAAAAGGTTTTTTAATGATATCTGTGCATCATTAAATATGAGTGAAAGTTTGACTATTCCTTTTAATTCTAATGACAATAATGTCAAAGACAGTAAAGAATAATCAAATGTAACAATTTATTATGTCAAGTAAATGTATAATCAGTTCAAAGATAATCAATACAAAAAAATCTAATGAGATACGAACCCGACATTAGGAAATACATGAAGCTGAGAGTCCCGGCGGCTCTCAGCGTTCGCGGGCTGATCTGGGATACAGAAAGGCCCCGAGCCCCTTGCTGCATTTCATTACATAGACAGAAACTTCTTTCACATGGCTAACAATGGTAATTTGCATTCAGAGGTTACACCTTTTGAGAACAGGAGGGTTTAACCATCCCACCCCCCATTAAACCATTTAGATTCTTGGGTGAGTTTTTGGTGATCTTTGCAAGCAGTCCAAACAACAGCAGAAGGCCACAACCCATCTCTGTGAAAGAGCTGCAACTCTTTCTCAGATTTATCAGCTTCTAACTTCTAGCACAGTGTTTCCCAACCCCCAAAACCTGGAGAACCAACAACACTGCACATTTTTGATGTCTCACTTATTTGACAGACCCACCCGTCACACAGTGCCCATTCCTGGTCATACCTAGGAGTGCATTTCATCATGGATCTCCCGCCATCCAGTTGCCATACCATTGATTGAAAGGTCTAGGCCAGAATTTGGCTTAGAATGTCCAGCCAAGATCTACTGAACCAATCACTCGCTCTTGTCAGTTGTATTTAAGAAATAATGAAAAGCATGTCTGATTTGTCAAATATTTTTATTAACTTTCTGGAAAGCACCCAAGAAGTTATGTGAGCTAAACGTCTCTCTTTGTGTTTCCTGGAAAGAAAAAAAAGCATACTGGATAGCTAATGAACTGCTTGATGCATATTGTACGCTAAAAATCAAGAGCTTGTGGAAAATTTTTGTTTTTAACAACAAAGTTTTGTTTTCTGTACATTATTTCACAGGGACTGCACCTTTATTTGAATGAGATGCCACTGTTACACCCATGTTGATTGTATTCATTAATAAGCAGTCACTGTTAATATTTCAGTTGATAGTGTAGCGATTCTTAGCTCAAATAAAGGGAATATAATTTTAATAACTGGTCATGAATATGTCCAGTAATAGCATACATAGATTAAAATTACCCGTAAAGGGAATAAGTTACCAACGGTCTATATGGACAACTGAATACAACGAATTATAGTCAGTTCTCCAGACAGGTAGGCAAAATTAGATCAATTGTATATATCAATAATCAATCACAACGAATTATAATTAAATATTAATATGTCAATTGTCTAGGATAGATCGATTGTCATGGATAATCTTTCATGGGGTCAATTTATCATCGAATAATCTGCTTTGTCCAGCAAAACGGATCATCCGATCTTCATCAAACCTCATGAAAGTTATTATAGACGTTCAAGAGAATTTATTCTCTGGCAATGAAAATTAACTTTCCTGTTCTATAAAAATACTATTTATGTATTGACAAATTTGTAAAGCTCGTAGCTTGACCGAACATTTAAGGGACGTCGTAATATGAGCAGCAGACAGAGTCAATCAAATGAATATGATGTATTTAATAAAGGAAAACTACGTATACAGGTGAACTAAAGTAACACGGAATAAATTTATATACAACAGATTGAAGAAAGAAAACAATGAAAGAAAATGAAAGCAAAAAGAGGTAGAAAGTGGTCAACAGTATGGCAAAATCACAGAGACAGTAACCTTGAGATAGAGACACCAACATATTAAATCACCCTAAATGGGGTAAACAAATTTGGGGTAAACATTTTGAAAGCTCGATAAAACGAATACTTGCATATATGGTTCTCTTATGTTGCTGAGTAAAGAAGTCGCGTGGTTGTCTGAGCGTCACGTGTTCTCCGTGGTTCTTCCGGTGTGCGGAGGAGCGGCGGAATTCAAGGTCCCTTGAAGTGAAGTTACTCAAAGAAAAATAATTCAGGCTAAGTTCATTCCACTCGTCTGTGGAAATGAACAAAGTAGAATACCAAACGGGAAACAAAAGAAAACAAAACTAACGGACTAAAGAGAAGATCTTGAAGAAGAAGTTTTAATTTGCATGTTTTATGGCAGTGACAGAAACGTGGTCCGTCTCACTGAGGAGATGGTAAAACGTAAAATACATTTTATCACAATCTACTATATAGATTCAGCTAAGGCAAACCGAGAGGTTTACATCGATACCAAGAAATATGTGTTTGGCACATACAACAACAGCGATTTATTCCTATAGCTTGAATATAGGCGTTTAGAGTTCAACGAACGCCACTAGAAAGTCATAACTAGGCTATTATGAACTGGGAAACATGCATATACACCGGAACGTATCATATACAGTTGGCAATGGCTCATATTCTGAGTTTAATGGAAAAGTCAGTGTATGTGTGTGTGTGTGTGTGTGTGGGTGTGTGTGAAGAGAGGAGCTTTCTCTTCGATGACCTGGCATTCCTTTCTTGCAGAAAAGAGGTGTTAAGTAGATACTGATCTCTTTGAGGCCCAAACCCATAGCTGTGTGTGTCTGGGGGGTGTCCTGGTATTGCTCTGAGGACCCCTAAAAGTGTCAAAAAGGCAATCTACTCCAGACTTCTGGTGCCAGGCCAGAGTTACGGACAAGAGTCAAAGGGGTTAAAAGCATTTTCACATGTTGAATGAGTCATCCTGACACAGTCCAGATACGCTACGATAGCAGAGATAAAACTGAAATGTTATCTTAGCTTGTTTTTTAAATTCACTCTCTCTTTGACTGTTCATATCACTTATCTTTTCCTCTTAACCTCAATAACACATACAGTCTGACATAGCATAATACACCCGTGCAAAATGGGTGTGAAGTTCACATAAAAAGCACAGGTAGGGTCATATTGGGTGGCAGAAGCAGCTTGATAACCATAAGAACATGGCAGCAGTGAAAGCATGCACAATCCTGATCACAGGAGTCAACAGGGGCTTGGGCTTAGAAATGGTTAAGCAACTATCTGAGGATTCTTGTCAAAAACATCATATTTTCGCTACCTGCCGTAACCCAGATGGGCCAAAGTCTGACATGAATTATAAATAGCTAACACAAATAGAAAATACCAGGAGTAATCCTAATTTACCTTGTTTAATCATGTGTATTATCTTTATTAAGGCATTGAGAGAACTGGCAAAAAAGCACCCAAGTATGATCACTATCATACGTCTTGTTAAATGTGCATGTGTCCTTGGAGCATTTGAAAATTTCACAGGAAATGTTTTTTGTTTTTTTACACCATTTCTCTGCTTAATGCAGGGGTGTCAAATCTTACTCTGCTATCCAGCAGAATTTAGCTCTAGCCCTAATTGAACACCTGAGCCAGCTAATCAAGGTATTTAAGAACACTATGGCTGCGTTTAACTCCACTTTTAGACATACGCTCAAGAACTTCCCTTCTTGAGAAGAAGAACTTTCCCTTCTTGATTCCCTTTAGGGAATCCCTGCCACCATTTCGAAGTGTGTTCAGCTTCGTCAAGTGGGTAAGGAAAGTTTATTTGAACGAACCCTCGACCTCTCAATTTTGACCTCTCGATGTCCACTTCAGGCAGATTCATAGACAACAATGCAACATGATTGCGACGTCACATATCAGATCGCACTTAATTTACCCCCACCCCACACAAATCTAGTGTATAATATTGGAGTTATTTTGACATTTAACAGCATAATACTTGTAGCTAACTTAAGCTGACTGTTATAGTTTATTGTGTATTGTTGTAATTTTCGTTTGTGTAATTTCGGATTCCAAGTGATCAAGGGCTTAGGTTGAATCATTTAAGCACATTGCAGGTTTCCGTCAGTAGTGGGCACTCGTGCAGTATAATCAATGACGTACATCCCAGTGAACGAGGTGGAGGGAAGTTAGAGAGGAAAGGGCATAAAAATTTGACTTAAATGCAGCCTAGAAAGTTCCAGGCAGATGTGTTGGAGCTAAACTCTGCAGGAAAATTGCCCCCCAAGAACAGGATTGGACACCCCTGGCTTAATACTTTAGCACTGCCATTTTCTTCTGTTAATTTTAGATGCTGATGATCCATGCAGTATTAAAGAGTCTGCCAAGAAAGTGGGTTCTCTCGTGGGAAAGAGCGCTTTGAACCAATCGTGGCAAATGGCACCATTCTGACCAGCCATGTTGAGGACATGAAAAACACCTTCAACACCAACGTGATAGGTTCCTTACTAATCATTAGGATAATGAACAAAGTATCGTTAAGAGCTCTGAAACAACAATTTGAAAGTCATGAAATTATGAAATTATGTGTTGGCCTGCTGTCTAAGCCATGTGTCTTATCTGACTCTGATCCTCATCTGGCCTTGACCATCCTTCCTGCCTGCCTTTTTCCTTTGCACGTTGGAGTTTACCTCAAGGGCCAAATTGTTATGGCAAGATGACTGGGCAGAGTATCTCTGAAACAGCAAGACTCCCGGTCAGTAGAGGTGAGAATTTACCAATAGTGGTCAGAGGAGGGACAAACCACAAACTGGCGACAGGTTGTTGGGCACCCATGGCTCATCGAAGCATGAGGGCAACGAAGGCTGTCCAGTCTGGTCCAAGTCCCACAACATTTTAATGATGCTTTTGGGAGGAATGTGTCACAACACACAGTGTATCGCACTCTGCTGCATATGGGGCTGCAGACCAATCAGAGTGATAACCCCTGTCCACCGTCGAAAGCGCATCGGACGACGACAAGCCGGTGGAGGGAGTGTGATTCTCTGGGCAATGCTCTGCTTTGAAACCCTAGTCCGGCCATTCATGTGGTCATAAATTTGGTTGAGGAACATGATGAAGAGTTCAAGGTGTTGCTCTGGCCTTATCTCATTACCCAGATCTCAATCCAATTGGGCATCTGTGGGATGTGATGGACCAACAAGTTCGATCCACAGAGGCTCCACCTCGCAAACCTATAGGACTTAGGTTGGAGAGGTTTATCCTGAAGTACCTTTGCCCCTTAGAAAAGCTATCATTGGACCCCCTACAATTTACCTATCGGATGTGTGTCTGATACAATCGTGAGCAGTACAGGGACTCCACTGGGGACTCTGCTCCCCTTAAATTACTAAAGGGAATGTTCCTCTTGAACAACCTATGGATAAATACCTTGCTTAAGGTCACACTGGCAATAATGGAGCTTCTGATCAGTTTTATAGCTCAGACCTCTAATCTCTACTCTCACTCCTGAAACACTGTATATGATTGTAATAAAGTAATATAACTTTTTGGAAAGCGTCCCATAAGTTTTATTACTCAAATCTATTAGTGCCGATAGGTTTATGCTGAGTCACTTTGAAATATCATCTTGAATCCTTGAAAGGTCCTCTCTCTTATAAAAAATATGACAGACCAGTGCAATATGGGGTGTGGCGTCCACTCTGCATACCATATTAAAAGCCTAATACAGAGGCAGGTTGGGTGATAAAACCAGACTGATCATCTTTGAACATGGCTGCATTAAAGGCATGTAGCGCTCTTGTGACCGGGGCCAACCGAGGCTTGGGTCTAGAAATGGTCAAGCAACTCCTGGAGGCCCGTTGCTCCCATATTTTTGCTGCATGTCGTGACCCAGATGGGACCAATTCTGAGGTGAGTATTCAAGAGCTTCCCAGACAGCACATAGTATCGGCCCAGATCCGGCCCACATCTGGTACGCGTTGAATCCACATGTACCAGATGTGGCCCGGATCTGGGCCGACACTATGTTGCTGTCAAGACAGCTAATAGAAATGTGCATTTTATCATTCACATTTTCTTTCTGATTCAGTCACTGAGAGAACTGGTCAAAACGCATCCAGGTGTTGTCACCCTTGTGAAGCTTGGTAAATGTGCATCTGTCTTTTAGACTACATTTTACATTAAAGTAATAGTTGTTTTTGAGGTTAGAAATAACCATTTTTTTCAACTGCTAATTTTTCTGCCGATATTAGATGTCGCTGATCCATGCAGTATCAAAGACTCTGCCAAGAAAGTGGGTTCTCTACTGGGCAAGAATGGTTTATGATCATAAATAATGCTGCAGTGTTGCCTTCAAAATCCATGTGGAGCGTCACTGTTGAGGACATGATCCACGCCTTCAACACCAACGTGATAGGACCTTTATTTGTGATTAGGGTAATGGAAAGAGTTTTTGGGAACAAGACTAATCTAAGACAAAACTTGATTTATTGCAATATCTAAAACACTTGGTTGTGAATGTCTTAAATCAGGAGTACCTGCCATATCTGCGTGCAGCAGCTAAAGCCAGTGGCAAACCAGGGATGTCATGTGATAAAGCAGCTGTGATCAACATGTCCACAGATTCATAATCTATGATCCTCATGTCATCACAGTCAGAGCCATTCCCGCTCTTCCCATACAGTATCAGCAAGGTACACAAGAAGGGTCTTTTGAGACAGGCGGGCAAATGTGGTTTGAAACTCGATTAAAATATATATTTGGAAATGTTTCAATCTGAATGGTCAGATTGGATTTCAAATAGGTTTTTTTTTCTCTTTGTCCATTCGGGACACTACATATGTAATAATAATAGTGTAATAATGAGTGAAGATTATGCAAATGAGCCATGTGGAAATTCATCTATTCATTGACTACTATACTGCCTGAACATACGTTCTTAACAAACACTGTCTCAACTTATTTGAAACTGAAAAACCAATTAGAAGTGGTTGCAGTGTTGACACACTTTGTCCTGCATCTGTTTTCCTTTCAGGCAGGTCTAAACATGTTGACTGTGTATACTGCCAGGGACTTAAAGGCAGATGAGATCCTCTGCATTTCCATTCACCCAGGATACGTGAAGACAGACATGGGGGGAGATAAGGTAAATCTAGATTCAGTAATAAAGGTGACTTGGTGTAATGGGGTGAATTTAATTTAACTAATATTCTATTTAAATATTATGTTCCGCTGAAATTAAAACCTAGTTGGTAGATTAAATATTTCCCCATGCAGTTTTTTTTCATAATTGTGACTGTAGAAATAAAGGTTTGTCAAGGTTTGAGTGTCAAGTTGAAATTTTGTTTATAAACATCTCCCAAAAGGAAATTAAAAATCAACATGATGCATCAATGTTTATATTCATCATTAAAATGATTCTGGAGTCTCAGAAACCAAAAATGAGGCCCAAAAGCACACAGGTGGTTTCTGTTTGACAACATTACACTGTTTTAATTGCATGTTATTCTCTGTTTGTCCACCAGGCACATATCGACACCAGGTGTTGTCTTTGGCAGCCTTACTAAGAATCAGCATGGTGGATTCATGGACTACACTGGAAAAAATATGCCCTGGAAAAACGGAAAACCTGGTAAAACGGTCTTCCATAAGGAAGGTCAACAAGTGCTAATCCAGATGCCCTGTATTACCCATCCTATAAAAAGTTATAAGCACAGTCATTAACTTTTATGACAGACAACATGGCAACTTGATTCTGTGTTCAATACAATAAAACTAACTAAACAAACAATACTGCAATATTGTCATTTTTCCGAACTTTTTGTGCATTCACCATTTCAATAAGAAAAAAAACACTGACAACACCACATATGGCATCTAACTCAAAATAACTGCTTTCAACAGATCAATCTTTATTCATAAACACATTTATCATGTATAACAGTTAAAGAACATTCGATGCGAACCCCAAAAAATCTGCATCTAGCTTATAATCTCTTGTGTATGATAAACAAAACAAACAACAAATACATTTGTCTTAAAGTGGTGGAATATAGTGCAGAACAAAGTGCATCCATTAAAGGGTTAGTTCACCCAAAAATGAAAATTAAGTCATTAATTACTCACCCCCATGCTGTACCAACCCCGTAAGACCTTCGTTCATCTTCGGAACACAAATGAAGATATTTTTGATTAAATCTGAGAGCTGGATCACTGCTACATAGGCTCCCTAAGGGAATGAAACTTGACGGTCCAGAAAGTCATTAAAGAAAATGTTTAAATATTCCATGTGCCTACAGTGGCTCAATTATAAGTTTATCAAGCGACGAGACTACTTTTTGTGCAGAAAAACAAACAAAAATAACGACTTTATTCGACTATTCCTTTTCTTCCTTGTGGGCCTGAAACGAGACTTCAAGAGATTTCCACGACGCATGCGCGAGAACTGAGATGAGGACGTTCTTCTTCGACTCCTTCTTGTTACCGGCTGCTCACCGCTTAGAAGTATTACCGCCACCTACCGTATAAGATGACGTGTTGGAAGCGCAAAACTTTCTGTTTACAAGCAGAGGAAGACGCGCGCTGTACATACGCTTTTCAATTCGACACTTAATGTGCTGTAGGTCTCGCTATATTATATACAATGGTTAAAAAGTCGAAATCAGTAGACATATTTACGAATTGAAACGCGTATGTACAGCGCGCGTCTTCCTCTGCTTGTAAACAGAAAGTTTTGCGCTTCCAACACGTCATCTTATACGGTAGGTGGCGGTAATACTTCTAAGCGGTGAGCAGCCGGTAACAAGAAGGAGTCGAAGAAGAACGTCCTCATCTCAGTTCTCGCGCATGCGTCGTGGAAATCTCTTGAAGTCTCGTTTCAGGCCCACAAGGAAGAAAAGGAATAGTCGAATAAAGTCGTTATTTTTGTTTGTTTTTCCGCACAAAAAGTATTCTCGTCGCTTGATAAACTTATAGTTGAGCCACTGTTGCGACATGGAATATTTAAACATTTTCTTTAATGACTTTCTGGACCGTCAAGTGTCAGTCCCTTAGGCAGCCTATGTAGCAGTGATCCAGCTCTCAGATTTAATCATAAATATCTTCATATGTGTTCCGAAGACGAACGAAGGTCTTACGGGGTTGGTACAGCATGGGGGTGAGTAATTAATGACTTAATTTTCATTTTTGGGTGAACTAACCCTTTAAGTTGCCCCAACAGGGCATTGTGTATTAAAAATCTTAAAAAAAAGTTAATGAAATTTTTTTAAATAAATCAATAAAAATAAATAGAATGAAGAAAAATTTACTTCTATACGTATAACAAAAAACAAAATTACAAACAACAAACATGACAGTGCATACAGACAATTTTTTTCAAAAGACATTCGGAATGTGTGTCCTCCCCGCTCCCCTTTTTCTATCTCTCTTCTCCCTCTGCTCCTCTCTCTCCTGGGTAGAGTCTTTGTGGTTGGCATGGAATTTCTTGAAGCACTCAACATTCAAGGCAACACCGTATTCCTCACATGCAAAGGAAGTGCATCCATGACATTTTCGACACCTCATGTACTTTCTCCCTGTGTTGTGGGGCCAGTGGTTCAAGTTGTCAAATCTGGCAACCTCACATATTGCAGAAACCAACACTGACCTTCTTCCATGCCCCTGTGGCCTCATCCCATGGCGCTGGAGGAGACTCTGGGCAACCAACCTTTGGAAGGAGAGGAGATCTCTGTCTCCCTCTTTACATGACCTGTATGAATGAATGGATGGATGAATGAATTTTCAGTTGGTGGGTATTGAATGAAATAAATACTTAATGAATACTTGTTTTGTTTTTGTGTCATGCCACTTAAGATATAGACCCCATCCTTCCACCCTGCCGCCCCGCAGCCTCACCTCCCACTTCCCATTACACCCCCATGTACCTGTAATAACACGAGGCGTTGATCATAGCACTGCTGAGTGCCCAGCTGTAGCATGCCCACCACCACTTCTTGGATCGGATGCCAATCCGGCAATGGTTCACACATTGGTCGTGCAGGTCAACACCTCCCATATGTGTGTTGTAGCTTTTTATACAAGAAGGCTGTTTCACTTTATACATTGCATGTTTCTGTTTGTTCCATCGTTGAGTGTCGACATTGGAGTACTCATTCTCCATCTTGGTCACAACAGTGACCACGCTGTTGTCATTCCATCTAACAATCAGTTTTCCATCTTCAATAAGGAATTCGGCTTTACCTCTTGAGGTCTTCCGGAAGCTCTGTGATGGTATCAAACAGACGATTTTCCTGAAGTGTGCCACAGCTGCCGTAGCCCCTTTTGGTCATCTCATCAACCAGGGTGAGTGTTGTGAATAGGTTGTCATGATAGAACTTGCATCCAGGTGGCACTCCAGCTTTCTCTGCCAAGCCAAGAACCACACTTGGACCCTGACCCAGTCCAGTTTCAATGAGACGAGTATGGCTCCATCTGGTAGACAAATCCAGATAAGGATGCAAGACTCCAGATCTTGAAACCAAAGCGAATGGGCTTCCCCCTGATAAATTGCTTGCATCCATGCCTACCAAAGTATTCAATCATCATCTCATCCACTGCCAGGTATTCCTGAATAGTCATGGTTTTGTTGACTCTATTCAGCTCCTCAAACACGGGACGCACCTTGAAGAAAGGGTCATCTGTGATTTTCATGTTATCCACAACATGAATGGAAGCCATTATCTCATCAAATCTGTTCCTCCGCATGGCATCTTTAATACTTTTGTTGTTGACATCATTGTCGTCTGACCAAAGAAGATGTCGTCTTGGGACTGAGTTGTTGTACCCAGTGGTCAAAAGAATGCCAAAGAATGCTAGGAGCTCTTCATCAGTGAGATTGAGGGTGGCACCTTTCTGTGATGCATATATATTCGACATTTCCAGGGTGATATCCCGTAGTGATTTGGGATAGAATGTGAGAAAGATGTCTGCTGGATCATTTGATGTGATGATGGGATTGGTTGGCTTGGTTTGATAGGGAGGGAGTTGATGACGCTTAGCCTGCATTGGTTTTTTGGTATCTGCCTTAAATTTCTTAAACTTCCGCTCTTTGTTTTTTATTTTCTTATGGGTCCATGGGTTGTTGGACGATTTTCCTTTTCCTCAACAGCATTGATGCTGTTTGGCTCTGTAGATGCACTCACTAAGGCTGCAGGGCATTCAAGTACATCTGCCATGTCAAGGAGGGGTAGTTAAAAAACATTATCAGAGATTAAGCCCTCTCCTTTCAGCAACCTTGATGGTAGGCGCTTGTAATCTCACATCATCATCAGATCCATCACTGTCACAATCTGTGTCATGAGCTTTCTTCTCAGACTCTGGTACAACTGTTACATTACAGAAATTTGCAGGGGGATTATCTGCATCAAGAAAATCCAAAAGCTCTGCCAAGATATACCTGAAAGAAAATTACGCATTTTTTTAGGCCCATTGTATTAAATGGCAGATTTCATATAATAATGTAAAAGTAAACTCATTACTTGTCTGAATTTCAACATTATAATAGAATCATAAGCTAGTCATACAAATTATTAGAGTCCTTGACTGATTAGAATGAAACGCATCCAAACTGGATGAAAGGGCCTCAATATTTTGCCCCTTACAAGACATAATATCATACAAGGGAGAAAAAGATCATCTACAGCAATTAATCCCATGCTTTACCTTTCTTTTTTTATCCTTTATTTGGTTGTTTCCTTGCATGTCATTGAGAAATAAAACGGATAACATCTAAAAAAAAATCTTAAAAAAGGAAAATGACATCTAGCTATACAGTGCGGCAACTATAGTTGGCGTTGGCCTAAATGGGTTAAAAGCTTGAAATTTGTTTTGCAGGTGAGGAAATGTTGTATTTTAATGTTTTCCTCCGTTTTGCTTTTATTAGAAGATTTGTTTTGGAATTGTGTGTCTATCTGGGCGAAAAACTTAAGGAGAAAAACAAGTGATGTGTTTTGGCTAAACATTATCCGTACTGAGTTAAGATAAAGAACTGTTGCGGGGTGGGGAATTCAAGGCTAGCTGTTGGGTTGACACTGAATGGGAACTTCAGTTCTGAGAAAAAGTTGATAAAATAAGTTGTCAGTTTGTGTCATGAACGTAAACACCATGGGCTGACGACTAGGCCTACTATATAAAGAGTAGGCATACTTATCTTTGCTCAATCTCTCCAAGGAATGGTAAAGAGCTCTGGCCATTGAAAAAAATGCTAGTGAGAGAACCGAGTCTGTCTTTAATGCTGAAACATTCAAGGGTAGAGCGTGCTGGTCCTTGTTCACTCTCTTTCGTCTGCGTGGTGTGTTGATTTGTGTGCCGAATTTCGACCCCCGCCAAATTATAAGCCCCCTAGTATTGGTAGGTTTAGGATTAGTTGTGGGGGTTAGGATTAGGCAATCAGGTAACGTTACTGACTTCAACGAGGAGGGTAATAATTTTGCAGGGGGTCGAAATTCGGCACAACACCGGCACTTCGGTCTAGTTTGGTTTTGGTTCTGTCTCGGGGTTCGGACATTCATAAATGTCCGTGTTTTCTGTTGTGAATATGCAGTTTTGAGTTCGCTTCGACCGTACACTTTTCTGTCCACGTGTGTATTGTGTTTGGATTAACACGCGGTTCATGTTTCTATCGGCTGAGTTCTTTCTTCTTATCTTGGGCTTTGTGGACACTCAGTCGGTGAGAGCTCTCATTGGCTGCGTGTTCGTGTCGTTTTGTTTGAGGACATGTCTTGATAGTGTTTGCTGACCATGTGCTCTTGTTTTTGTTATGTTTGTTGTGAGCACATGGCTTGTCATGTTTATGTTTCCTTGTGTCATGCTGCTGTCATAAACTGTCTCCTGCCTATTGTCTAACCTTGCCCTTCTCAGGGTTTTTCCTGCATAGACAATAATGAGGCGGCCGCCTCCGTCAAATTTCGGGCCGCCTCCGCATTCTCGACAAAACTCAAGTCAGGGAATCACATGATTAGATACCTCTTTTCCACCGACACGGTTCCGCTGCGGGTTCACGGCCTGTGTCCATTCTCAAACCGTTCTGCGCATTTCGACGGCATCAGAAAAAGCATTTAAACTTGCTGGTCTCGAACGGAGCAAGGTAAATTTCTGTGAAACCGCACGAGCCGCTGCCCCTCCCCCTTTTCAACATCTCCTGTCAGTCATCACCACCACCACAGACGCACGCAAGTCAAGAAGCACCTTCCTTCCGCAGCATCGAAGTGCCTTCACTTGTCACAGCCAGGTACCGATAGTGTTTTTCTTAAGCTTTGGCTTTGTTGTGAAATTAAAACACTTAGTTACTTAAAATATATCCTATATCCATAGAGCCAGCCTGACTTAGGCAATAGTCCAACATTTTTCTGGCGTTTTTATAAAATAAGCTATCACAAGTAACTTAGCAGGCACGTAATTTACTACTGTTTTGTAATTTCATGGCTTACTAATTTACGTTGCATAGTAGTTTTTTTTTTTGCGCTTTATTTACATTCAAGTGATATACAGGGCTTGAAAAAATAAAAATTTTCATAACAATAAACGTACAATTCTGTAACTTTTTTTAAGTTCACTTTTCAAACTGTTTTCACTTGAGCAATAATCTGCCAAGTCTCGTCGTTGAAAAGAGACACATTTTTCTATAAAATGAAAAATCGGAGGCTGAAATGTTCTGCTTCTGGTTGTACACTGTGTAGTTGATAATGCAATGTTTGAAAAATCTGAAATAGAGCCACATTTTTCTGGTTGTGTAAATGAAAGCAAATGCTTGTTGCTATTCAACTACACTGTTGTTAATATGGCCCCTATAAATAAAATCAAATTATCTGATTATTAAAATACCTAAAAAAAAAAAAATATGCTTGTAAAAAGTGTTTTTTTTTTCAGCCAGTTGAAGGCGCGGTACACTTTCATGTGTACACATGATCTGGATTTTTTTTTTACCACCTAATTTTGAGCCAGAAAACGTTCCATAATGACGTGCGGAGTGCACCAGATTAATGCATTTATCTTTAAAATGTGCAAAAAAAATTTTGCCACCTCCGCCTCATTTTGAGCCAGGAAAAACCCTGCCTTCTTGTTATCTGATTATTGCTTAATTTGCCCCACCTGTCCTCCCTCGTTTCCTGCTTTATTTGCTCTTCTACTTATCAGTCATATATAGGCTTACCCATAGTGTCTAGCCCTGGCCAGTCGCCTTTGTGTGTTTTTAAATTACAAATAAAAAGCCAGTTCTCTGCATCGAGTCCTCATCTCATCCCTTCACCCAACCCTGACACCTTTTTTCATTACAAAGAACCTTTTGTGCAATGGAAAGATTCCATGGATGTTAAAGATTCTACATGGAACCATCAATTCCAATAAAGAACCTTTGTTTTTTATGAGTGTAGTTAAGAGATTATATTACATGGGAAAATTAGTCTCAACATGTATTTACTGGACAGCTCTGACGCAGAAGAAAATGACATCTGTTCTGTTTCTTTATTTGTAGCACTGTGTAAATACAACTTAAGTTGACCAAAGTGCTTTACAAAGTAGACACAAAAGATAATACATCAACATAGTAATAATACAATTTAAAGCAAGCAACACAATCATAAGATACAAACCAATTTTAAAATGCCAAAGAGAGTAGGTAAGTTTTTAACTTGGACTTAAAGATGGCCAAAGTCGGCGCCATTCTAATAGATTGGGACAGGCCACAGCAAACGCACAATCACCCTTGTGTTTAGATGTAGTTCTGGGCACTGTTAAGAGTGCAAGATCACTGGATCTAAGTGATCTGGTGGGAACATGACTTACGAGGATGTCTGCAAGAATAAGATGGAGCGAGGTTATGGGTGGACTTGAATACCAAGACCAAGTTTGAACTCGATTCTATATCTTATAACCAATGCAACAAGGCAAGAATGGGAGTAATATGTTCATATTTTTGTGTCCGGGTCAAGAGTCTAGCGGCAGCATTCTGCACTAGTTGCAGCCGAGCTAGAATTTACTCATTAATACCCTGGTAGAGCAAGTTGTAGTAGTCCAAGCAGGAAGATTTGACGTAGATGAAAAAAGCTAGACCGGACAACAGTATTAATTTGTTTATCCATTTTAAGCTCATTATCAAATAGGATGCCCAAGTTTTTAACACACAATCACATATTTGGTTCGAATTGTTTAAGTTTCAGACACTGTAGCAGACACTGGCCCAAATAAAATGATTTCCGTCTTGGATTTAATGAGATGAAGACAATTTGAAGACATCCACTTTGGAGACAGGCTATCAAAGTGTCTAAGGCCTTTGCATGACTACGTATGGTCCAATTTATTTTTCTACAAAATTATAATTTTATATTATGGTTTTTCCCAAAATGGACCATTTGGATTAGCTTGTTTCCAGCATACATGTGAACATGCATCCCAGAATGGACATCATGCAGTTCATTGAATACATAGAGAATGTCCAGAGTATGCAGAGTTGAATCCAGATGGATGGCGACTTCGAAGTACATCAAATAGAAGATTTGGTGCTATTTTATGATTTAATTTTATTCTAATATCAGGAAAATAGTAGATTGAAGAGTAATTGTGTCCAAACCTTTGACTGGTACTGTACAGCTGCAGTAAAAAACACACAAAGCCGTTGAACGGTCACCAGGAGGCACTGTTCCAGACTGCCACACTCACAGGGCAGATCTTAAGTGGCCCTGGATTGTTCCCATTTATATTTGCCCCCGGACAAAAAAAAGGGAACATCCTCTCAGTAAAGTGGTCATTAAATGTGTAGATGGGTGTGACATCCACTGGGTCAAAGAAGCTGACCTCTCCAGCATCATAGTCGATCTTCACGCGAACCCTCTCCAGGTGTCCCTTCAGCATGAGTGGTGTGTGCGGGATGGTCATGGCCGTGTACTTCCCATCAGAGAGAGCGATGGTCCAGAATCCTCCTTCTGGACAGCCAGAGATTTTGCCTTTCCTGGCTATGGATTCTTTAACCACACCAATAACCCAGTCATTATTTTGGCCCACGTCCACTTCCCAGGAATGGCATCCGGAGGTGAAACCCTTGGAGCCCAGTACAAAAACAAAGTGGTCGAAGCGCTCAGGGTTATCAGGCAGCTGTTTCATCACCCCCGTGTTGGACACACTTGTTAGATTCTTGCTAAGAGACAAACAGGGGTAGGCTGTGTTGGGGTCCAACGTCACTGGAGCTAAGTGGTGGAGAAAGTGGGAAGACATTATAACAAATTTATATTTAAAAAAACTTAAATGTCATTCAAGCATGTAACTTTTTCAGTGTGAAATACTTTTTTTGCAACTAGCCATTTGTTGTTTTTTTGGCATTTGTTTGGACATCCTCACAGCTCAACCAATGGCGTGAGGTTTGGGGCGGGGATATCTGTTTGTTTGACCAATGGCAGATGGGTGCAGTGTTCTGGAAAACTTTTTGATAATACATTTTTGCAATTCCATTTGGCGACACTCTGAGCAATTAAATCCATTAGTAATTACACACTTCAGCTTTAAGGATGTTAAAAATAAAATGGAATGAAATTCTTAGAAATTCTGCTGTAAGTGTAGATATTAATAGATAGAAATTAAATGTATTATCTATTAAATTATATCTATTATACATATTTCCAGAAACTTTAGAATATATTAATAGTTTAATAGTATTAATAGTTTTAGTTCAAAGTGGAGCCAAAAAAACATGAAGCAGATTTACAAGATGGAAAAGATTTTTACAAGATTTTTCTCCCTTCATTTATTGAACAAACCAACTTTGAACTTTGAATTTCTTTGAACTGCTGTAATTTCCTCTTCCTGTCCTTGCTTTTCAACCTGAGAGACGTTCAATTCAGATTCCGACTCGTGAATTTAAAGGAAACCCGTTCTGAAACCCTGAATGTTGACACAAGCTCATCCAGCTCTAATAACCGAGCACTCACTGAATTCCACCAGACTCTGCATTTTTTCCCACACTCCGAACTTCAGGGAGGTCATGTGCTCCGCGACATCGATTAGAGATTTGGGGATGGTTTCTGGTTCGTGATATGTTATCTGAGCTCTGTAATGACAGATTAGTTGTGATGGATTTTATGCAAACAAAACGTTCAAATACTTTCAAATGCGCAGTGTATGATTACCTCATTTTGACATTCTTGTAGTTCTGTGGGGAAAATGTAAATCAGTTACTTGTGCTAATATTTGTAGAAAATTGATAAGATTAGTTAACATTCCAAACACAGCAGATTACCTGTAAAAAGAGGCTGTCATCACTAGCAATCTCATTTTCAATGGCCATGACAGCCTGTGAAAAGGTGAGTATATCACGAGTGATTAAGTCCGTTTTTTTCTTCATCGTCTGCTTCTTTGTCTCTTCTTCTTCTGCCAGAACAGCAATCCTTGCAGCTTCCTCCTTCAAAAGAAATTTTTGAAGCTCTGCAAACTCCTCGTGAATTTGTTTCTCTGCCTGTTCCCTTTGGTTCTATGTGAACCCAACATAAAAAAAGGTAATGCACTGAGTAATGCAGGTATCTGTTGATGGTTAGTGTATCATATGGTGTCTGGAACTTTCCCAGTTGATACCTTGATGTGGACTGTTATGTCATCACATTCTTGTTTGGCCTCATAGAGGAGTCGAAGACTTTTCTTAAGTGGGATGACAATCTGCCGTATTTCCTCCTGGAGAAAAAAAAATTTACATCTCACTCGTACATCTACACCTGCGTTTTGGTCGATCGGTTCACAAGTAGACAAGGGAAACACATTCTTATTTACACCTGGTGTTTAAATCTGTATCTTTTGTAAATGTATGGTTTTTACAGATCTTATGAATATGAACACGACAGAAGACGACGGAAAAACACACGGAGAGCTTTCGTTTCTTCTCTGATAGCTGCAAGTCAATGCCGAACGCGGTGAGTGTGCGTTAGAAACCAGGAATGGTGAGAGAACATTGTGCTTGGTACGTTTTTCCTCTTCAAACCAAAATTGGGTCTTCAGCCGACAGAGTTTAAATCCCGTCTGGCTAGCGCTCTTCCTGTAATGTTTACGCGTTGGGTCAGTAGGCAGAGAGGAGGCGGTCTTTTGTGGCTGTTCGAATGCATTCGACCACATGAGCGTTTACACTATGAAAGCAATCCGGTCGAATGCGTTTTCAACTACCTTTGGAAGTGGTCGAAAGTGGGCAAGCTTGAAACGTTTTAGACTCCGTTTACACTTGTATTTAGCGTCGTCCACTTGTGATCCGATCGACCAAAACATATTCACTATTAATTCTCATTACAGGTCAAATCTGTATTGACCTCAATTTTTAAAATTCCAAGATATTATCAAGTTTTCTATAGTCGTGGATAATTACTCATATTTACTGCATTACTCAATATTTTCAATTAAGCAAGGTAATCTTTATCCTACCATTGACAATTAAGCACATTTTCCCCCAAATTCTCATTACCACAATGTGAAAACTATATTATTATTTAATATATGATATTAGTTCAATTGCATTGATACATCCTGATAGGATTTATTGAGCTTACTTTAATTTGTGCAAAAAAAAAAGAAGAAGAGAGAATTGAGAATAAAGACAATTATGTAAGTAAAATAATGGCAAATGTTTTTGAAACAAAAAAGCTTGTTGAATTGCACTACTTGAATTTTTTTTTGCTTTGAACCATGCTTGCATTTTAATCCATTGTATTTTTAGGGCTGCATTTTTATGTGCTGAAATTCAACATGGTCGTGTATTTAAGCTGTGAATTTTGAAAAACATTTTGAATTCATTATTGGAAAATTCATTAATTCATAATCACCTTTCCGATTTCACTTCCAAAGTTTTCATTCTGTTTAAAAATACAGCCTGTAATATTCAACAGGTAATTTTCGGTCAATTGTATTTTGCTTTACAAATTCAGTGGTTTAAATTCGAAAGAAAATTCAGCTTTTCACATCCGGGAACTGCAGGAAAAGCAATGGATTGCCAATTCATAATCTCCATCTGCTGTTAGTTTGCTCACCAGCAGGTGGTGCAAGTGCGTGTTGACGAAGACCAGCAATGGGTGAGACAGTCATTCATTTCATTGGCAAAAACGGATTTACAGAAATGGAGTGTATGTGTGACGATTATCAATTCCACTATGCGGAAAAGCTGATAAAGACAAAAGCTGCATTTGTTTAATTCAATGTCTTCATGGTTACTTTTATAGCTTTCTCTACCGTGAATGAGATTATGATGTTATTCCCCGATGCTGATGTACAGATCAAACGTTAAAACTGAGGTAGACATATATTTCTCTCGGTTGTTTAGTTTCCATAACTCTATATATTGCGGCAGGGGATTCCCTCAATACCATAGGATTCCCTTGCCGTTGGGACATATAAAACGCTTAACATAGCTTGATGGACTAATATAGTGATATAAAAGACCAGACTCGCACCTTATTCGGATGTAAGCGGTACTATATAGGCTACAGACAAAAAGATGGACTCAGAATATTAACGTAAAGCGCAAAGTTTGACGCTAAGCGTTTCCCAGTGAAATACTGGCATAAAGTTGGCTTGACATTGGACGTTCGATATTTCGCAAATTTAGGGACCGTCTCTAAATTATACATACGACATTGGTACACGTTTCTAACTTCAATAGGGAGAATAACTTAGGGCGTGTGTCCACCAAAGCGTTTTTCCACGCGCCTGGCGTATGTTTTCAATTGTTTTCAATGGGAGCGCCGCGTTTTTAGAACGCCATGAGCATAACGAGGCGCTGAGCGGTTATTTCACGCTGAAGCGCTGAAAACTCAGCGTTTTTGCAGGTCGCCGAGAGTTGAAAAATGTTCAACTTTGGGTAAAATGCAGCGCTCATCACTGTCACTTTTTACCCAGCCGTCCAATCACAGTGGAGGAGGGGCGGGACTAATACCACACCAACCAACTGTCACAACATTCTTTCTGTACAACGACATCAACCAGCAGAGCTAACCGAACAAAATGGATGAAAAATAAATTTTTAGTATGAAACAAATTATCTGCGAAATCAGTTACAAGTAAACTGTGCTGCGGATATTCTGTATCATAGCAACGAAACGTCTCAACGGAAAAATCGCTGCGCTGCCAAAACGCTCTCAAGCGCCCACAGCTAGGCGTTTTCAGCTGAGCGTCTAGTGTTTTCAGCTGGCTAAAAACGCTTTGGTGGACACACGGCCACCAAGTTTTACCCAAAGTTGAACATTTTTCAACTCTCGGCGACCTGTAAAAACGCCGAGCTCACAGCGCTTCAGCGTGAAAAAAAACGTTCAGCGCCTCGTTACGCTCATGGCGTTCTAAAAACGCGGCGCTCCCATTGAAAACAATTGACAACATATGCCAGGCGCGTGGAAAAACACTTTGGTGGACACACGGCCTCAGTCATAAAACCAACTGTAATGTGTTCATATAGGTGTCAGGCATGATGCAGATTCTTGATATTTAATTAAATAAACTGTCAATTAATGTATATAAAACATAATATATAATGACTCTCGCTACCTTTTTTTCTTTCTTTCTTTATGGCTCTCTCTACTTGTTGCTTTGGTCTTCGTCAACAGCCGCTTGCACCCCCTGCTGGTGAGCCAACTAACAGCAGATGGAGATTATGCATCTGTAATCTACTGCTATTCCTGCAGTTCCCGGATGTGAAATGTTGAATTTTCTGTCGAATTTGAATTTGTGCAAGCGAATTTGTAAAGTGAAATAAAATGGACTGAATGCCTGTCGAATATTATGGGTTGTATTTTTAAACAGAATGAATGATTTGGAAGTGAAATATGAAAGGTGAATGTGAAATGTAATGAATTGAAATATTCACAGCTTAAATATACAGCAATGTTGAATTTCAGCCCATAAGAATGCAAGCCCTAAAAATACAAAGCACAGTTAATGCAATGCATTTTTTTTTTTCAGCTAGTGCAATTCAACAAGATTTTTGTTTCAAAAACATTTGGCATTCATTTTTTTCCATAGACAATTACAAAAAAAAAAAAAAAAAATTCATTTAAATTCATAAATAAAACATCTGGATACATTATGGTAATGAGAATATGGATGGTAAATACAATAGACATAATGCCACAATGCAAAAAATTGCGTAAAACTCAGAAATATTCGTAGAAATATTAATCACCTTGAGATCGTTTGCTGCCTCTTCCAAAGGACACACACTGTGGCCTTGATGTTTCTTGGACGTTTGACAAACACAGCAGAGAACCTCTTCATCCTGTTGGCAGAACAATTTGAGTCCCTCCCCGTGAGTGGCACAAAGAGCCTCCGATTTGGACGTCCCGTTGGCAGCATTTGAGCCGGCTCTCGCAGACGCTTGTCCTTTCTGCTCCTGGATGATGGCGTCGCACACGTTCTTCAGAGCCAGGCTCACGGTGGGCTCCGTCAGAGAGCTCTTCCTCCTGCACACTGGACATTCCCTCTTGGCCGCTTTCCTGTTCCAGAACTGATGAAGGCAGAGCCGGCAGAAACTGTGGCTGCACTTCAGGACCACGGGATCGGTGAAGATCTCGCAGCAGACCGGACAAGAGAGCTCATCCTCTAAAGGCGACTTCGAGTGAGACGACGAAGCTCTCGGGCGCAGAACCGGGATGTTTTTAAGAGATGGAAGGGTGTTTGCTCTTCCAGGTTGTGAGGAAGCTCTTGGTCTCAAGGGCATGGCTGTCTGGTGTTGCTGGAGTGAAGTCCAGTCGGTTTTGATGTGGAAACCCCGATGAGCTCAAGCTGCACCTGCAGTGTTTGTTGCCAGTCTCTCAGCTAGGTCTCGATACTCCCACAAACACACACACACGTCCCAAGAACGAGCCCGCCCTTCGCCAATAATTATCTTTTATAGTGCCGTGACTATCCATAACTTAAATTACCATCACGAAATTCTCAGAAGTCAAGTCTTTGACCACACCTCGTCCACATGAACATTTCTTTTTTTCTTTTTTATGGTAGTCTAATATTTGGTCTTTGTACATTACTGGATCAACTGGTGCTAGAGGGGAAAACAAGCTTTGCCATTGATCCGTGAAATGTTTGGTGTAAGCATTATTGTTTTGGGAACTCAAAGGCAGGGTTGGAAGAGAGCAAACACTTTCCGAACGCTGCAGGGTCATTTACGCAAAGTTACTTGTGTGGAAAACACAAAATGCCACAGGAGTTTCTCTCATAACCCCCATGAGAGAAACTCCTGTGGCATTTTGTGTTTTCCAGGCGTAAATTCACCCAAAAATGAAATTTCTGTCATTATTTACTCACCCTCATGTCGTGCCAAACCCATAGGACTTTCCTTCATCTTCAGAACACAAATAAAGATCGTTTTGATTCATTCTGAGAGCTTGCCATAGACAGCTACGCAATTGACACGTTTGAGCTTCAGCAAGAACCAATGAGGTTCATTCTCGTGTTACGCAGCACGTTTGAGCTTCAGAAAGAGGTTTGTTCTCACGCATCAAGCAGGTTCTGTTGAGCTTTTGTTTATGTTTGCTGATCAATGTTTAAATGTGAATCAAAACCTAAATTCAATCTATTCATCATATAAAGCGATCGTGTCTCTTCAGAAAATTTGAACTAAACCACTTAATTTATTTGGATTCGTTTTACAATCTCTTTTTGAAGTGTCAGGGACAGAAAGCCCTCAGATTTCATCAAAACGGTCTTTATTTGTTTATCGAAGATGAACGGAAGTCTTACACGTCGGAACGACATTAGGGTGAGCAGTTAATGACAATTTATTGAATGAACTTTCCCTTTAAGAATACTATATTAAATAAGTCTTGAATTATATTTTCAGTGCAGGTCACTCATTCCCCTATACAGCCACATTAGTAATGCAAACGTAAAGAATGGAAATATGCCCTTGGAGAGGTTGTTTAGCCAAGGAGAACGAACCCAATGTTTCAATGAACAACTGAACAAAAACACCGCCTGCTTTCCAGAACACAAAAACAAAAATCACACACAATCCGTTTTGTTTATTTTAATACTGTTGAGAAATCAGTAACAAATAACAATTTGGTGCAATAGCATTTCTGTCAATGGAGAAAAATGTAACATAAGACTTATATGATTATTGCCATTTGAATGTAGTCTGAGTGTCACATGAATCCACCAGAACCATTACATCATCAGTGTAAACTATTCATTCTTAAAAACAACATATATCTAAATATGTTCACAATGCATTGAATGAAAAAAAAGTGTCCAAAGTAAATCAACCACAAGAGCGCTGTGTTCAAGCTACACTGATAGCTTTACAGTATGTAAAAAGTAACACCTAAACATGTAACAGGTTTTTTTTTTACTTCCTTTTTTTTTTTTTTTTTTTTTGCTCTGGTCCTTTAAACATTAACTTATGTTCTCCATAAGAAATGGCGCCTGACTAAATAATAATAAAAGAGGAAGAAATATACAGTTTGGAGTTTTAACCATCACATGATCAGTACTTTACATTTAAAACATGCTCTGAAGTTACAGATGTGGAAATACTACAGTGTTGAACAACAGCCTGGTTAAGAGTAATAATAATCTCTGAGTTCAACTAACTTAATAAATGTGCTTAGTGTACAATGTCTGTGTTTGGTCACATTTGCAGTACTATTGTCAGTATCTTGGAAATGCTACTGTAGTGTAATTTCCATAAACACATCAACACTATATACACTCAAATCAATGCCATCCACAGCCTCTACCTTCCAATCAGTGCTTTAATATTCACTTTTAATTAGGGCTGGGCGATATACATCAAATCTTCACAATATACTGGCAGTATAACATTAAGCATACCATACAGAGTCGCTGAGTCACAAAAGGTTGGCGTTAAAACTTGAAGGAAACTAAATGAGATAGGAGAAATTATATTGCAACAATTTTGCTTTCTCTTGACAAAGTGTTGCGTTCCTCTGAGAAACTTTGCGTTTGCTCGCAAAAGTTAGTATAGTTTAGAAATAGTATAGAATAGAAATATAGTTTTTGCCTCCCGACTCATTTTTTTCATCACAAAAGTTATGCGAGAAAAACAGTTTCTCAGGAGAATGCAAGAGAACACAAATCCTTTGAAGGTGAAAACAAAAGCATTGCGAATGAACGCAAAAGAATCGAAATATAATTTTTCCTCCCATCCAACTTTTTATCTTTTTTCACCATTTCAGTAGATTCAAAACTCTCAACAATTCAACATTCAACAATTAATTTGCATTATCAATAAAAAATTCACTAACATCTTCGTGGCATAAAAATATATGTAGGTAAATATAGTTGTTTATTACCATATACTGGTTATATTTGTGCATAAAGATGAAAATGATTAAATATCAATCTTCATTATGTTCATAATCGTGAAAAACAGTCTGGACAACATGATTGATTCGTATTTTACTTAATGCTTGAAGCATTTTGAATCAGTTTGGCTGGAATGACGGTTGGTTTGAAATTAGTCATATCGCCCAGCCCAACTAGTAATCCCTTCCATATTCCCCTATCAATCCTGAAAAGGATAAATACTATTTATAATACTTCATGATACTTACTAATACTGATTTTACTGAGAGAGAGAAAAAAAAGAAAAAATTCCTTATGTTTGGCAATAGGTGGTAGTTGACCACATTACGAACATAAAAATCAATGTTTTATTTCTTTCCCGTTTCTCTTTTAAAATAAGAGCTAAGCCACAGAACTGGAAATGTAAAGCACTAGAGGACATTTAGAAATAGTTCATTGCAACAACTTCTAAACCACTTGAAATCCTTAATATAAGAGAGGACAAGAGTACATAAGACAGCACATGCTTTAGGGAATCATTAGTGTTGATAAGACAAATGGTCTGTAATACTGCCACGGGACAGGGCACATCCACACCAGCGCAGACCAGCATTGCCTCGATCTCTGCACCGTGTGGTCTGTGATGCGTGCCATAGCGTGCAATTTATACAGCGTCGGGCAACACAGTGCAAGTGAAAGTCACAGTATGTAACAGAGAAACCTCACAGGGATACGAGACATGGTCCCTGGAGCGAACACTTTGCAAATTCAACGAGTCTCTTTTGCTTGATATCCTACTAAATAAGACATTTCACATAAGTGATTAGGCCTAGTCAAACCTGAAGTTTAAGTCTTTTAAAAATGCATTCAACATAGTGTCTTGATAACATCTGTTAGAGGCCTACACACAAGTGTTTCCAGCATCCCAGCGTATGCTCCCAAAAAGAACAAAAATAAAATCCCATAGTGTTCCTAAAGGAGTGTGTTCTAGAATTGCCATTTTAGCCGTTTCTAGAATTAGACGCGACCGACCTTAGCATCGCCTATGGCACCCCACACATCAAACACAAACTCATCTGGAAATGCGAAATCACCCAGAGTCTCGTCCAAAGCTTCAGCAAACTCATCCGGGTTCTTCTTGTCCTTGCCGAGCTCAACCATCGTGGCAGCTGTGAATGAGTGTGGGAGTTAGAAACGCCACTTAAAGAAAGAAAAACCGTACAAAAACTGGAATACGCAGGGATACGTACCAAGTTCACTGTCTCTAATACCCATGTAGCTCTCCAACAGATCATCCACTTTCTCAATAGCCTTTTCTTCAAATGCTGACGGCTGCAGAACAAATGAATGAATGAAAATATTACAGATGATCTTGCTTACCTAAAAAAAATGACCGTTTCAGACATTTCAGACATATCAATACGCATCCAAATATCGACATTTTTGACATTATGGCATAGCATAACACAGATGAGGTTTTGTCCAGTTTGTAAAAAATTTAAATAGTCTTGAAAACTACAAACCAATCCGTAATGTTTTGCATTAGTGGCTGCAAGCTTTTCTGAATATATGGAGTTACATTATAACTAGCATTTCCAGCTCGTTGCAAATTTTCTATTTGAAAAGAAAAATTGTGAAGAAAATGTTTGTAAAAAAAAAAAAAAAGTAATAATTTGATGACAAGAAATGTCTAATGAAAATGTAAATCTAAAAACGCACCTCTAATTTTTTCCCCAATCTTTGACAAAATTGAATGCATAAATGTCAGTGTAATCTTTTCTAGCCTTGAATTTTAAATTCCCTGAAATTTCCTGGTATTTTCTATGAATGTGGGAGCTCAAGATAGGATTGAACTGATGCAATCATACTGTACATTAAAATACTGATTCTCACATTTACATCCATTAAATACATATTTGTAATGTGCATTCATATTTCCTACAATTCGAGTAAACTTCAACTTTTTAATCTTTAACTTTTTAAAGACCAAGTAAAAACAATGTAAGGAATAAAGAGAAGGGAACACAACATGTCAATATGTCAAAGTAAAAGTCTAGATAGAATCAATGAGTTGTACTAGCAACACATCAAAGTTTCAGAATACAACTCCCTACTGATACTTTTTAATTCATATTACAAATAATAACTTAAGGCTTGAATACCTCTGCTCCCAATCAATATGGACATAACTTTTACTGTACCTTCTGATCACAGTGCAGTGCAAAAGTCAAAAGATTCTTAAAGGGTTAGTTCACCCAAAAATGAAAATCCTATCAGTAATTACTCACCCTCATGTTGTTCCAACCCTGTAAGACTTTCGTTCATCTTCGGGACACAAACTAAGATATTTTTGATTAAATCTGAGAGCTGGATCACTCCTCCATAGGCTTCTTAAGGGATCGAAATTTGCCGGCCCAGAAAAGTTAAAGACTTCGTTAAAATAGTCCAAGTGACTACAGTGGCTCAATCTTAAGTTTATCAAGCGACGAGAATACTTTGTGCGTAAAACCCCCCAAAAATAACAACTTTTTTCAACTATTCATTTCCTTCTGTGTGGGCCTCTGATGTGCGTTCACGAGAGCGCCACGACGCATGCGCAGACACTGAGAAGATGACGCAGATGGGTCTCGATGTAGTGTTTAAAATGGTTCTAAAGTGTGCATTTCCTGGATGTCCGAATTGTGAGTAAAAGTGTCTTACCAATGCCGCAAAATGAATGGCTTACCTTTCATACTATCACATCAAATGATCGTGAGCGTCTTCTCAGTGTCTGCGCATGCGCCGTGTCGCTCTCGTGAATGCACATCAGAGGCCCAAACAGAAGAAAATGAATAGTTGAAAAAAGTCGTTATTTTAGTTTTTGGTGCACAAAAAGTATTCTCGTCGCTTGATAAACTTAAGGTTGAGCCACTGTAGTCACTTGGACTTATTTTAACGATGTCTTTAATAACTTTTCTGGGCCGGCAGAATGAAATTGCCTAGCAGCAAGTGAGAAAGCTCTCAGATTTCATCAAAAATATCTTAATTTGTGTTATGAAGATGAACGAAAGTCTTACTGGGTTGAAACACCATGAGGGCGAGTAATTACTGACAGAATTTTCATTTTTGGGTGAACTAACCCTTTAAATCAAGGCAAAATAAAAATCAAGTGAGTTTATGATTAAAAGGGTGAAAACTAGTTTTCATACCCCAATGACAAATATTTGTTTTTGTTTCAAGTGTAAACTCGCATAATTTTGTTCAGTTTCTCAGAAAACAAGACTTCATATCTTAATTTTGCATCTGTAGTCATTGTGTGTTGATTTAGTACGTTTAGATATTAGTTTTGAAAAACAAGACCAAAAAGCTTCATTTCTTTTTTAAGACCGGCAGAAACCCTGTGAAAAAGTCATCTAAATAAGTGCAAAGTGTAAAATTGGCATTTCTTCATGAGGAGGATTCAATCTAGGTCTTTCTCTTACTTAAATCAATCCAATTATAAATCAATCAATACACCATTGATAAGTATATTATTGATTGATAACTATTGTTATGCCTTACAATATATTAACGTGCGGAATATATATTGCAATGTGTATCGTATTGCAAGACAGTAAGAGACGCCTAGACCTTTCCAAGCACACAAATGCAAACTCATATTTGCTGACACAGTTTAGTGACCCGTGAACTGAGATCATTATACCCCTGAGCAAGGCATCTCACCAGTTCCTCTACTGTGGCCGGTCCTTTAGATCTCAGGCGCAGGGTTCCTCTGCCCGTTCCTAACTGTGCAGAGCCTGACCTGCTTCCTGACCGCTGACTGATCATGTCTAAAAACAACAAAAAAGGTCAAAATCATCATATCAAATTCACTGTGGCCATCAATGTCAGATACAGTGTGTTCATAAACGCTTACCAAATGCCTTCATAGGCTCCACCAGTTTCAGGACAAAGGTTTTCCCTTTGGGCAGTTCCTTCAGCATCTTGGCAACCTCATAGTGGCGACAGCCGATGAGTATCTGTCCATTGATCGACTCGATCATGTCGCCCACGTTGATGACCTGGATCTGATGTATAATACTGCCTTCTCTTATTCTCTGCAAAGGAAACATGATTATCAGATGATTTCAGAAGGTTGGGTGGTATGATTGCTCAAGATGAGGATAAGGTTATTATTATTAAGAGGTATTTGTTAGGTACAATGTGAAGTTTA
This sequence comes from Tiaroga cobitis, assembly GCA_030578255.1. NCBI lineage: Eukaryota > Metazoa > Chordata > Actinopteri > Cypriniformes > Leuciscidae > Tiaroga > Tiaroga cobitis. The sequence continues at coordinate 40,933,933 of CM060593.1, forward strand.
TGGTTGTTGAGCAATGGCACAGTTTTTTGCACTGATGTAGCATCTAACTGACGTGCTTATATCTGCTCATTTACAACAGCTTCAAATCTGATTCATCCCATCAGAATAATAGACTTTAAGAAATATAACAACCAGCATTACAAAAAGCCCTGACGGCGTTCGACTAGAGCCAAAAACTAAGCCGACTGACGCTCAAAAATACAAAAAATGTAATAAAAAAAATGATCGAACTAAAATATAGTACATTAATTTCATTGAAATAAAAAAATACATTTCGGTCATTTTTGACCGACACGCGAAGAGCACCAGAGGGTTGAAAGCCCAGATAATTTCTCTCACCTTAATGAAAGCATAGCCAGCTCCATTATCAGTGATGGTGAGCCCCAGTGCATCCTCTCCTTTAAACACCTCCACTTCTTTCCTCTGACCCTTCACGTGAGCGAATATAAAGTCCTCCAGCCCGATCTGGCCACCCAAAAGTTTGTCCATATCCACTTTGTGAGTATTCAGTGTGCAAAACATCACCTGAGAAAGGGTGTAGGGATTTAGTATTTAGTATTTTAGGATTTCGGAATTATTCGATTATTATTTTAAAATCGCACCTCTCCCCCACATGCTCACCGATAAATCTGCGTTCGCTCAAATCCCGCTCCGACATTACATTTCTCTGTACTTTACTCTACGTGTTGTAGCCATTAAAGAAAACATATTTAGTTTCATGTTTATGTTTAAATAAAATGTTATTTTTTGATTTGATCTATGTTGATTATATGAAAAGTGAACAGCATGAGTAAGATAGGATCATAAGATGCGCAGTATATCGGTACATGGACAGACATGTGGGTCAGTGGGTCAGACATGATTTTGACCATTAAGTTTTGTTTTGTAGAAAGCCTTTCTTTAAATAGAATTTCGTTTTGTATAAATTGTATTTTAATTTTAATCAATGTTTCATCAACCAGTTGCCTGGGGTTAATAAATGAGAAGCAAATATAGCAGACAATATAATCAGGACACGGAGGAGCCGGCGCGATCACTTGCATTGCTCGTGAACTGGAGCTCGTCTCATAAATGAACCGAAACTCAAGTGTATAGGCTACTTGCCTCACGAGAAATATATCTATAGAAAGCTTGAAATGTCTACTTTTTAAACAAAACAATTCTAAAGAAAAGAAACAGACTACTCTCTGCTATGAAATGTCCATTTCTCTCTATAGGCGCGTTCAAAATACTGCGAAGATGGCGAGTTAGCATCTTTGCAGCCAAGTCCGACACTGACACAGAAAACACTAGTTTATTAATAAACAATTAAAATGTCTCCTTGCTATATTTGACATTCAAAATCCTTACTTTTGCCTTACTTTGTGGCAGCGCCACCCTCTGGTTACATTAACCAGTGCATCAGCACCAGGGATTTTTTTAGACCATAATCGCACAACCTATTCGATATTCCTTAATTACATCAACTAATCGAATATTCAAAAATCGTTACTCATCCCTAATTTAGTCAGCATAACCAGCAAGCACAGAGATATAATGCAAAGAGAAACGCCCCTCACCTCTGTTGGAAGAATCCCAAAGGCCTCTCCTATCTTGGCGTAAAGCTCACGCACATTGCTGAAGCCCTCAATGCGTCCCGTGGGGCTGCCGTGAGCCAGCTGGGTGTGGAAGATCAGGCGGGGTCGCAGGCCGGTGGGTGGAGGTGGTAAACCCTCATGGGCAGCTCCTTCACCCAGGCCGACCCTGCCACCATCCAGGCCATCTAACCCTGGGACGTTCAGTCCGGCCCGGATCGGCTCGGCCTCCTCGTTCTCCACCAGCGGAGACGCCTTCTTTCTGCGTCCCAATCCAAGTGGCATTGTGGGTGCTGCTGTCTTTGTTTATTGCACAGGCACAATGTTTTAACACAAAGGGGTCTGCGAACCACCTTTAATGCCGTTCTTTATGGGCCCAAATCAAAGGAAAAAAAAGTCTCATGAGTTCAACCCATTCAAAGGAAATCTCCAGACCTGTGATACAAAGAGAAACAAATGGAAATGGTGAAAAGATATTGTAGTAGGGCTGCACGATATATATCAAAATTCAAAACGATTGAAATATCACAATGTACATATCGCGATATGCGTATCGCAACGGCTTCCGATGACTGAATGATTTTAATAGGCTACGTCAAAAACATTGTGAAAAGTCAATGTAGACAATACATGCACTTTTTACTGTCACCGCCAATAGCAAAAAAAATAAACTGGGCACGCGACTGTTACTCACATTAAGTAACGTGACTTGCTTTAACTTAAAAAGAGTTAAGCGCAATAAGCTGTGGAAAACAACAAACGCGTTGTCTGACTCACACCCGAAGCACGTGCACAGAGAGACGCCTCTCGGACCAACATGGCATCATGACTTTTGCGTAAACATACACGCCACTTTCAAGTCAAGTAGCGTGTTATCTATACGAATTTTGAGCTATCCGCATGTATCCACACTGAAACGAACTGTTATCTTTTGCGTGCATGTATTGTCTACGCCGTTAAATGTCCGAGCGAAACGAAGCAAAATGTAGATCTACATTTGGGGAGCGATATTTTTTTTTCCTAGGATGGTAGGGGAAGACTCATAAATGGTATTAACCCCAGTGACGGGGTTGGGGTAGGTCATACATTTATATATACAGTAATGTAACGTTAAGTCAACGGCGTTCATAAACACGCTGAAAAGCGATTATGTGCGTTGATAGCACGCCAAAAATGGAAATACGAATTGCCGTGTCATACATACACCATTTCATGAGATCAGTCTGCTCGGACAGCGTGCGATCCCGAATTCAGTTCTCTTTCGCGGCTTATTGCACTTAAACTGTCAAATACACACACAGTTATGTCAAAATGCCGGTCTTGGCGAGTACTCATGTAAACACAGGTTATGTGAACGTAAACAGTTGAACACTTAAAGTAGCAGCAGCCTAATACAGTAAACCTGCTGCTGTCTGTCAAACAACAAAATATAACGAGAAAATCACTCACTGCTCTTGACCGAATAACTTTTCTAGGGTTTAATATGAATCGATGTATATTTAATTCATGTGAAGACTATGCAGTTTTATTTTTTAACATTTGATTATTCAGTTTCTGTATTGTTTCTTACTTGAATGCTTTTATTAAATCTAATGTAGGTCAACCATAAAAACACAGAGCACTGTGCATTTGCCTCTTTGGTTTTAATAACAAAATCAAATAATTATTTTTCATGTTAAAATGACATTGTCAGATTTGTGTTTATGTAATGCTAAAACACTGCTGTTGTAGTGATACTTTCTTTTCCCAGACATCATTTCAGTTTTTAAATATATATTTAAATAAAATTTAAAAAGATTTTGAGAACTTAAAGCATTATCGTATCACATATCGAATTATTTAACAAATTTATCGTATATCGCATTTTTCTTAAATATTGTGCAGCCAATGCTAATTTGTAGCAAATGTAATATACAAGCAAAGAAAAAATTAAACTTAATTCAAAACTTTGACAAGAAAAAGATTTTACTTTTTATCTGAGAAATAAAGGTCAATGTAATTTCTGAATGCTTTAAATTACATGCATTACATGCATTAAATACATATTGTTTTCATGTGCATTCATATTTCCAACAATTCAAGTAATGGAAAAGTCATAGAAACTCTTTCTCCAAGACGATATGGCCGTTTCTGTGAGATCTAGGTCGTCTTTCTCAAACAGTCATCACAACTGACATGGAAAAAAAATACATTTAAAGCAAATGTAATATACAAGCGAAATTTTTATTTGGGATGAAATCATACTTCTATAAGTTACTAGACTGGTTTCATTCAACCAAAAGAAAGAATGGTTCTGCCTTGTTTACTTGAACCGCTATCTGACTATCTTAAAGGATGAACTAAACTCAATTAATTAAACCGACCACTGAAAAATCACCTTCATGCGTTTAAGTTTCAGGATTAATGCAGTCTGACATGTTCTATTCATAGTCTGAAGCTAAAGCAGCTAACAGTAATGTGAGTTAGCATGTTAGCATCCTCTAGACATCACGGCACTTACCAAACTAACTCTGACAGTGAAGGAACCATGAACCGCTGGGACGTCGGACTTATAATGTGTTCATTACAAAATCTGATTGTTGAGGAGGGTTAAAGCGGGTGTTTAGGGAGTATGTTCTGGTATGTGAGAGGAAGGCGGATATCATATCACTCAACAGAACCTGCAGTTCTTCCTCTGTGTTGAGACCGTTACAGAACAGCTCAAACACACGCGCGCTGCTGCCACCTACAGGCGAGATGCGGTCTGAACATCAGTCAGCACTGCAGGGGCCGTGCTTTTATTAGTTATTTATTTTTAGAAATAAAAACGCATACAAGTTTTCTGCACAGATATAAAAATAAAAAAAAACTAGTGTCCCCAAAGTACATCAACTGAAGCCCTGAGCCCATACAACTACAGATTGAGAAGTGGATAAAACCGCAGAGCAAGGTGTTGTAGTAGGCCTACTATTAATTTATATTTTTAATGTCACCATGAAATCAAACTGGACCATCCTTATTTTGATGCAATATTGTAGTTTTTATTATAAGCCTAAATAATTTATTTTCATTATTTCACATCATTATTTTATTTTTAATTCTGTTTCAAGTAATCTATCCTACACTATTAACGTTTTAAACAACTTCTCAAGGTCTCTTGTATCTCCAACTATGGATTTTGAAGGAAAATGGTTATATGCCCTGTTACATATTTTTGTTACATTATTTGTATAAAATTTTTTTTTTTTTTAAATCAGTTACAATCAGCAGAAAACACACACAAAAAATGAAGTGGCGATACCACAACATTCCTGATGGAGTAAACACACAGGAGCAGTTAAAATTTAATATTATTTTAATTGTAAAAGTGTTTGTTCTCCAGTTGATGGCAGCATTAAACCATGGCACATTGTCCTTGTTATCTCCATGAATGAAAATGAGAAATGTGGATCTTTTTAAAGTGATTTTATAAAACCCTTTTTTTTTTCAAATATGTTTACATTTATTTATATCAATTTAAAAAATACCTTAAATACCCCCAACACTGCCCAAATGTATAGTAAAACATTAATAAATTGAGTGATATTGCATTTGTAAAAAAAAAAAAAAAAAAAACTTTATTATGTTTTTTTTAAAATATATATATATACATTTTATTGCCTAACATCCCGAGTGTACATTAAAAATGTAGCCTATAGCGCATAAGGGTTAAGGAAAACTGGCAAAATTATCTTTAGGAAATTCTGAGAAGACCCCCATGCAGTGCTGTGGCAGTGCCTTTAAAAGTGGAGTCTGGTGTTTCCGGAAATCTGCGTCCAGGATTGGTCAAACTAAAGGGCCATTGAAAGGAGCATGTGGCACATCATGTGGGAGGACCTTTTGATTTCTGACTATCACTGACTTAGCAAGTTACAGCATCGTGAGAAAACTGACCAGAAATGACAGGTTTGTGTCCTTGAGATCAACGTAACCGACATCGGGTCCTTAATGAACGAATAATTGAAAGTATGGGATAGTACAGAGAATAATCAAATATCTAAATTAAAGCATTATCAATATTTATGCTTAGTTCCTAACTAGAAACACAATCTAAATGTAATAATCGAGTAGTACAAACAAGGTTAATTAATGATACACAGCTAAACTAAAAATAACTAATCATATCAGTAATCATGGTAACTAAAGGAAAATCAAAGCAAAGGAAACCAGGAAACTAAAGATATACAAACTAAAAGTCCATGAAAGCAAAACTAACTGCTTTTCAAGTTTTTTGTTGACAAAGCACATAGATGCAAATGGTGTGTCCCACTTTACCTGAAAACGGCTGTAGAATAAAAATAGATTACCATTTTTTAATCTCTGTGTATATACACTCACCTAAAGGATTATTAGGAACACCTGTTCAATGTGTCATTAATGCAATTATCTAATCAACCAATCACATGGCAGTTGCTTCAATGCATTTAGGGGTGTGGTCCTGGTCAAGACAATCTCCTGAACTCCAAACTGAATGTCAGAATGGGAAAGAAAGGTGATTTAAGCAATTTTGAGCGTGGCATGGTTGTTGGTGCCAGACGGGCCGGTCTGAGTATTTCACAATCTGCTCAGTTACTGGGGTTTTCACGCACAACCATTTCTAGGGTTTACAAAGAATGGTGTGAAAAGGGAATAACATCCAGTATGCGGCAGTCCTGTGGGCGAAAATGCCTTGTTGATGCTAGAGGTCAGAGGAGAATGGGCTGACTGATTCAAGCTGATAGAAGAGCAACTTTGACTGAAATAACCACTCGTTACAACCGAGGTATGCAGCAAAGCATTTGTGAAGCCACAACACGCACAACCTTGAGGCGGATGGGCTACAACAGCAGAAGACCCCACCGGGTACCACTCATCTCCACTACAAATAGGAAAAAGAGGCTACAATTTGCAAGAGCTCACCAAAATTGGACAGTTGAAGACTGGAAAAATGTTGCCTAGTCTGATGAGTCTTGAATTCTGTTGAGGCATTCAGATGGTAGAGTCAGAATTTGGCGTAAACAGAATGAGAACTTGGATCCATCATGCCTTGTTACCACTGTGCAGGCTGGTGGTGGTGGTGTAATGGTGTGGGGGATGTTTTCTTGGCACACTTTAGGCCCCTTAGTGCCAATTGGGCATCGTTTAAATGCCACGGCCTACCTGAGCATTGTTTCTGACCATGTCCATCCCTTTATGGCCACCATGTACCCATCCTCTGATGGCTACTTACAGCAGGATAATGCACCATGTCACAAAGCTCGAATCATTTCAAATTGGTTTCTTGAACATGACAATGAGTTCACTGTACTAAAATGGCCCCCACAGTCACCAGATCTCAACCCAATAGAGCATCTTTGGGATGTGGTGGAACGGGAGCTTCGTGCCCTGGATGTGCATCCCACAAATCTCCATCAACTGCAAGATGCAATCCTATCAATATGGGCCAACATTTCTAAAGAATGCTTTCAGCACCTTGTTGAATCAATGCAACGTAGAATTAAGGCAGTTCTGAAGGCGAAAGGGGGTCAAACACAGTATTAGTATAGTGTTCCTAATAATCCTTTAGGTGAGTGTATATATATATATATATATATATATATAGGGGTGGGGCTGTTTGTGTGTGAGCGTTCCACATTGTGGATGTGCTTTAGGGTTGCCACTTCACTTCTGTGCATTTGTGTTCTGTGTTGTGGCTAATTTAGTTTTTTTATTTGACAAATGTAAAAAAAAAAAAAAAATCTTTTTCCCATTCATCCCATTTAAAAAATATATTTCTTAATTTATTTATATACATTTAAAAAACACCTTAAATACCCCCAAACACTGCAAAAAATGTAGAGTAAAAACATTAATAAAATGAAGGATATTACATTTGTTTTAAAAAAGAACTGTACATTATTATGTTACAAAATCCCCTTTTATAGTTTGGGGTCTCATCCTGAGAGGGCCTTATTTTTTCATGCTAACATACAACCAGATATCATTTATTTTATTTATTTTTTGTTTGTAGAGCTAGCAAGTGTCAACCACGACAGCAAATGTCATTTGGGGTTAAAAAGACCCTGAATAGCACCGACGGGTTAAATACCTAGACCACAACAAAAGAGCTGTAAATATTTATGACACCAACATCTTTCCCTGATCTGGCCCTGAACGCTACAAAAATGACGGCCCAGGTGATCGGCAGAACAATGGCCAGTTTGGTGGTGCTGGAGCGCCACCTTTGGCTCCAGCTGACAGAGATAAAGGACGCAGAGAAGGCTGCCTTCCTCGAATCCCCATGTGCCGGGCAGGCAGAAACTAGGGGTGCTCTCCAAGGGCAATGTCGTCTCGGGGGAGTGGACACTCCATCCCCAGACGGTTCAAACGACCTGGAGTGTCTTCGGGGGGCAGAGGTTGACCTCTTCGCCTCACTCTCACTGCCCACTTTATTCTTCAAAGGATAGGGACACGCTGGCCCACGAATGGCTCAACCACCCCCTTTACACCTTCCCCCCAGTCGCGGTTATCAGACAGGGAGGACAGATGCGCAGTCCTTATGGTGGCCCCCCTCTGGTGGAACCAACCATGGTTCCCGAAGTTGACACAGCTGCTCTCAGCTGCTCAGTGGCCAATCCCCTTGAGTAAGGACCTCCTTTCCCAAGCGAAGGGAACAATCTGGCACCCCCGTCCTGGCAATATGGGCCCAGTGCCCGGTTGCATAAAGCACCTTAAGTGTAATTTTCCCTTAAGGTCGCCCTTATGTTTCCTTTAAACCTAAGAGTGTTGCAGAAAAATACCCTTAAGTGTTACTTAACGGGGTTTTTTTAAGTGAAACGTCATAAACACTTAGAATTTCCCTTAAATGCTGTTTTTTCACTTAAGTAATCGTTAAGTGTTGCATAAAACCCCTTAACGGTAATTTCCCTAAGTATAACTTAAGGTTTGGAAATCGTAACCTTAAGAGTAACGCGGACAAAAATAAGACGACATGGCTGAATTTATGGAACCAGCTGAAGATCATAGGGAATAGGGAGAACCCTTTGGACCAATTTAGCGATGAAAAATTGTTGCAAGAATACCGATTTGATCGACGCGCAATATTTGACAACGCTATCAAACTAGACGGCTGTCTGTCTGTCATTACACACGACTCGCATGTAAACTATCACAACGTTAAGTCAGTGCGCGCACGGAGAGTGTGTGGCCAAACCGTGAAGAAAAAGATTCACAGGAGAACGAGCTGATTCTGTGTTTTAAAAGGAATCATGACAGAAGAAAACAGGTATGCTATGGAAATATACTCAGCTGTATTTCGAGACACAGAGCCAGAAGTGCATTCACAAAACCTAAACAAATGCCAAAGCATGAGACGGTGAACAACACAAACTGCCGCCACTTTCGGAGCTAACGCGGTGTTGCGTGATAGCGTCACTGAACTGACACGTGATATTCCGACATGTTAGTGTTTTGCGTATCTATGGCAACAACAGACTTTTATAACGTGAATCCAGGATCGCTGTCGTGAAACACTTAAATGTTTCCCTTACCTAAGAGAACCGTTTAAGAGATTATATGCAACACCCTTAAGTTATTCTCTTAGGTAAGGGTAAATCGCCCCTTAAGTATCATACTTAAGGGAAAAACTTAAGGTGCTTTATGCAACCGGGCACTGCATCTTTGGCCCCTCGACGGGAGCCTGTGGACCTACCAGCGAGTGTCCTGAACACTATTTCTGAGGCTAGAGCTCCGTCAACTAGACGCCTCTACGCCCTTACATGGTCTCTCTTCTTCGACTGCTGTGCAGCTCAGGGTGAAGACCCGACAACCTGTGACATCCCACAGGTTATGTCTTTTCTTCAAGAGCTATTGGATAAGGGCCGTACCCCTTCCATGCTCAAGGTCTATGTGGCAGCCATTGCAGCATTTCATGCTCCAGTGGCCGGCCAGTCAGTGGGCAAGAACAACCTGGTTATTCGTTTTCTGAGGGAGTCCAGGAGACGAATTCCACCACGCCCCCTCACGCCTTCTCAAGGTTCCCGCATGGGACTTGTCCACTGTCTTCAGGGCCCTCCCTTCAAGCCACTCCAGCTGGCCGACTTACGACCCCTTTTGCTAAAGACCTCCCTCCTGCTAGCCCTAGCATCGGTCAAGCAAGTGGGTGACTTGCAGGGGCTCTCTGTGAGCCCCTCCTGCCTTGAGTTCGGGCCTAATGACTGTAAGGTCGTCCTCAAAACAAGGCATGGCTATGTGCCCAAAGTGCTCTCAACTCCGTTCAGAGCACAGGTTGTTTCTCCATCTGCTTTTTACCTAGCTGCAGATGAGCAGGTGTCTCGTTTACTCTGCCCTGTTTGGGCTTTAAGAGTATGCATTAAGCGGATGGCCCTGTTTACGCAGTCTGAGCAGCTTTCCGTGTGCTTCGGCGGCCGCACCAAAGGTCATCCGGTCACGAAGCAGATGCTATCCCACTGGATAGTAGATACAATCGCTTTGGCTTACAGTTCTATGGGCCTACAATGCCCCATCGGAGTTAAAGCACACTCAACTAGAGGCATGGCCTCTTCCTGGGCATGGTCCAGCGGAGTTTCCATCGGCGACATCTGTGCCGTGGCCGGCTGGTCCTCACTGTCCACCTTCGCCAGATTCTATTGGTGCTTTTCCACTGCATGGTACGGTACGGCTCGGCTCGGTACGGCTCACTTGTGGCGCTTTTCCACTGCATGGTAAGGTACGGTACAGCTCGCTTTAAATGTTACCACCTCTGTTGAGGGTCCAAGCATACCGTACCAATACTAAAATGTGACGTGAAAACACTGCAGATCACTGATTGGTCAGACAGAATCGTCACTACCAGCGCCATTGTATTTGCGAGACATCAAACCCGCTAGATTTAAATTAGCCAGTAACAGCCACCGCTGTAGCACCTGTTTTAAAACTACTTGCTTGACTTGCTTGAAGAAAAAAGAAAGAAATAAAACTTCCAAAAAAGAAATGGCTGAATCGTGGTCAGTGGACGAAGTGCAGACGTTCCTCTTGTTGGTTGCCGATGAGCGGATAAACTATAACGATCAGACTATAATCCCACCCACTTTGAAGCGGTACTAACTGCAGTGGAAAAGCAAACCGAGCTAAAGCGAACCGAGCCGTGCCGAGCTGTACCATGCAGTGGAAAAGCGCCATATAACTTAGAGGTTCCTGAACTATAAGCACAGGTCTGTGTGTACCCTGTCTGTTTAAGGTGTGAAATTCGATTGGAGGATCCGCCTTTGTCAGTATGTTGATGTAAGACGCTGACGTCTGGGATGAGCAGTTTATGAATTGCTCTAACTTCAATGGCGACAGTCAGAGAGAGACAGACTCTGGGTTGGGTGAGGGCACGCTCTGTGAGGACGGTTCTCTATATGGGAAGCCAAACACATCGAAAGTGAGACGAAACGGCGCTGTGTTACAGAGCTCGCATGTCATCTGCATTGTTGTTGTCAAGTTCTACATTATTTGCAGTGGTATCCCATTTTTAAATCAAAATTTCATTATTAAAACAGAAATATAATAATAATAATAATAATATATAGATCTATTTATAGAAATAGAAGGCATTTGTAACATTGCTTTACTATCACTCACTTTTGATCAATTTAATGCATCTTAATAACAACCAGAGCAGTTAGCAACATGATGACAACCAGTCACCTGACTTTAAAGGGCACAAGCATTTAAAGTGAAAGACAACAAAACTGCAGTGCGCATTTATAATAAAAAGGACGTGGTTTTGTGCGTTAGAGTGGTTGATTTATAAAAAATTATAATAAATATTCCAATAAGTTTAACATTTTTACTCGTAACCTTTCTAGAGCTAACAACAATACTTATACAGTCCAGTAACAGACAGCACTTGCAAGACAGCCTTTAATTGCATGAAATAAAAACAATGACCGCATGTGATAAAGGGTTGTCAGGCATGCCACTAAAAAACAGCAATATAAAGTAGTTAGGGTTACCCTAACCCTAACAGAAAAACATATATTCCTTAACTTTATTTATTGTGAATTTTAAATAGCATGCTGATGATGCAGGAATAGTGTGCGAGGTACTTTAAACTGTGTGCATATGTGCTCTCGTCTTGGCACAATAATGTTATTTCTTTTAAAAAATGTACTTGTGGTAATGGCAGTTCTAAGATGCAATATCCAATTTGATCTATAAAACCACCATCTCATCACTGTACATCATCTCAATAAGTGTATTAAAATGTTTCCAGGGCCATGAAAGAATATGATTTTAAAGCTACATTTATTGCGAGCAACAGGTGGTTTCAATTGTAATTAATGTTTTATGGTGTTTTATAACTGTAAATTCACACAAATGAATACCGGTGAGCAAAAAAACAAATGTAGAAAATTAGAGTGTGTGATTTTTGCACCACTAGCCGCAAAAATGACAATTCACCCAATACTCAATAAAAATATTACCCATTAGTACATAATTAAAACAAATAACTAGAGAAGGGATGGTTTCAATGGAACAATTAAGTGCTCAAGATCCCAGTGGTGACATGAAGATCACAGTAACCCATCATGGGTCACTCCTAGCAGGAGAAGGTAAGTGTTATCTGCAGTGTAAAGGTGCGATCACAGCCACAAAAACATCGAGGCATTCCAATAGGAAACCACACAATTGCGATTTCCCCTAGGGTTCAACTTGGTCATGCAAATTTGCTGCCTTGAACAAGTGTGCAGCAAACGTCCTGAAGCCAAAACATTTATATCGCCCCCTGGTGGCTGGCTGCAGTATAGGTCCTAAACCCCGCCCTCTCCATGTAATCGAATGGGACATGAGCTAAACTAAAAAAATCCAATTACACTTCAAAAAAAAATATTTTTCCAAAGATGGTTTCTGTAATTTTAGGAAGTTCTTAGTTCATGCTGATGCATGTTCAAGAGATCAAGATTAAATGTCATTGACATTGATTGACAGCTGTGCTTGCGATTGAGTCTTCCCCTCACTATCACTACTATGCAGACACTGGCTCCAAATGATGTTATCAGTGCAAGATGTCAACGGTCTTTTCTGGGACATTTTGACAAGCCCTTTTTTTACTGTCTTTGGCATTGACCAACAGAAAAGCTGCTTCAATACGTCACTATTGACAATGCAGCTTTCTGCCCACAAAATTACACCTAAATTTGGTAAATGTGACTACACTTTAATGGTACAGTCACATTAGTGAAATTTTTATGTGAAAAATGTTCATTGACCAAACATGAACATGAGCGAAATCTGCTTGGGGAACTTTTTTGCCTTAATGCGAAACTCGCAATCGCACAGATTCTAATTGGAATGACTGGATTTTCAACCTTGAAAATTCTGCCAAGCGCTAGTAAACATGACCGCACCTTAACATGCTCTAAAAGCACGGTGAAAATGCTCGAGAGCCAAATGTAAATTTATTGGGCCCACTCAATTCAAAACTCCCAGCAGCCCCGTCATTGGAATTTTACACCCACAATCACACACACAGTTTTAGAATTACTATTTGAGGTCCTTAAAAATATATAAAACCCTAATGTTCAGACATGATGTTTTTTTTTAAATGTTAACTGCTCAGAGTCTAAAATTGGGATACATTTTTAATAAAAGAAAATATAAACAAATTCAAGGGGAAAGAAACCTGAAGAAGTAAACAGGAGGATGACGGAGCATTTACTCTTAGGTTACTGCAAATTGTGCGAAAGTCACTAAATTACTTCAGAAACGGTTCACTGTGTTTTGTAAAAGTGCATTGCGATACAAGGAGATATAAATAATACACTGGAGCTCTATTGTGTTTCTCTGAACTTGACTTATTTGTACATTTATCACTGATGCTTTCAGGTGCAATAATCTATATGAAATCAAAAGAGCCCGATCACAGGATCTGATCAGGGAGTCTCTCTCCTCCAGAGGTCGCAATGATCAAGCTGGTAGGATCTGAACCAGAGCTTCACGAGCACCCTGTCCCAACTTGTCCGGAAATTTCACTAAGAACTCGAGCACCATGTCTCCTTTCTTTTCAGGACATTTGGACAGAGGCAGTCCTTCTCCCACTATCCTCTTCTTCATACCAGGCTTGATGACATCACGTGACGTCACTGTGACAGTTCTGCCGTCCAAGGTGGGAGCGCTGATGGTGCAGCCGCATAGAGCCTGGAAAGAGTGAAAGAAAGAGGGAGAAAAGAAAAGACAAAGAGACACAAGATTAACTTTTGCCATCACTCCTCTTCTTTTAAATCTACTTTTCTCATTTATTTACAATACATCAACCTGAAATAGTAAATAATAATGCGTAGAAATGAACATTAACCTAGATTAATAAATGCTGCCATAGGTCATTCTTTGCTCATGATGGCTAATGTATAAACTAATGTTAATAAATTGAACCTTATTTATCCCAGGGCTCCACAATTAAATCAAAATAAAACCAAAATCACAATATGGCTTGGTCTGATTATCAAATCGCAAAAGCTGCAATTTAATTCCACAAATATATGCTATTCTGCATGTTTCAGAGTGAAGCGCGGCACTGTGTGTTTATACGTGAGCAGCTCATGATCTGGTATTTTCAACGCCTCAGAGAGGCTCGATTCACAGTAAATGCTGCTCCACACACAAAAAAATAAGTTTTCAAAAATTAGCAAACAAATATCGCAACTAGACCCCCAATAATAATTCTGCTTTTAAAAGATTGGTTAATAAATCTCTCTACTGTACTTAAACACTTTTAATAAGCTTAACAGAAGTTCACTGGTGTATATTACAGGACGTTAGGTAACTTTATCTCAGCAGCAGACACTAGACACTCACCTCTCGGAGGGATATCTTTGCAGGGTAGACGATGTCAGAGCCATCCCTCCGAAAAACAGGGTGAATCTTGTCCTTAACCACAAACACTATGTCGGCGGGAATGTTGGTTGGCGTCTCGTCTCCCTCTTTGGGAAAGGTTATCTTGGTCCCCTCCTTCCAGCCCCGTTTGATGTCCACGGTGAGGATCTTGTCTTCGGTGCGCATGGTGCGGCCGTCCGGGTTCAGCCTCTTGCGAGAGATCTTCATCTTCTTGGTGCAACCAGAGAACACTTCTTCCAGGCTCACTTTGAGCTCGTGCACCACTGGCGGATCTTTCTTCTTTTCTCGGGCCCTGTGCGGACCGCCTGCTCGAGACTTGAAGGATCTGGGAAATCCGCCCATTCCTCCCATTCCGAAGGCTGCAAAGGGGTCGTCAATGTCCATGTCATCATCTACACTGCCAGCGGATGCAAAAAACTGATCAAACGGGCTACGGCCACCAAAGAACTCTGCAAACATGGCATGAGGATCACCATGGAAAGTATAGCTGGGGCCATTGGGGCCACTTCCGGCATGCCCTTTGAGACCTGCGGAAAAAACAATTGATGTTTGTGGAAAACAGCAAGTCAATATTGAGGGAAATATAAAAACAGCATACTGTGTATAGAAAGAGCAGAACAAGCTCACAGGAATGATCCAGTCACACTGTACAGTTTGAATTCTTAATCTGGAGATCAGAGCCGGTTTCATAAAGTCCCTCGCCGATTCCACACTACAAGCTCCTGTGTTTGCAACATTCAGAGAAAACTCAAACGGTCACCAAAGGTCATCAGGCTTCACTCAGAGAAGCAAAAGCTTAAGTGTATGCACTACTGAGGGTTCTCACTGAGTCCATGCATGCCACACTTAAGGCCCCGATATACTTTGAGTGAAATCAAAGAACCAATGTGTGTGACGTCAGTTCAAACTAAAGTTGGCCAAAACGAGGGCTGCACGATACAGGGGGACTTTTTTTTATTTGAGGGGGTGTGTGTGTGGGAGCATATTTTAGACATTTATCTCACCTAAATGTTTGCTCACTCACTGCATTTGTGTTTTTACAACGGGGTAATGTGGTTGCTTAAGAGTTTACACAACATAAGGAAGCTTGATTTCAAACTTTGAATAGAATTTAAAAAAGTAGCACAAATAAAAACAGTAGAATAAAGATACAAATTAAATAAAGAGAAACAGTTTTGGGTTGGTGTAACAGAAGTATTCAGAGAAATACAACAGAAACTGAATAAAGTAATTAAATGTAAAATAACAATGAATAGTCTTTTAGTCCTGTATAAATTAAATACATAGGCTATTAATCCTGATTCCTTACAATTAAAGCATTCTTTTGTTGTTTTATCAACATTATTGACAGACACATATTAGGCTGCTGTCACTTTAAGAGCTAGTGCACGGATACATTATACGGTTACACATGCGCTTTCTATTTTAACCGACTGTGTTTACGAGAATACTCGCCAATAAACCGCTAAAAAGAACTCAGTTTTGTTATTCGCGAGCTGTTTGTGAATGCGGCTTATGATCGTGTGCAGAGAAAACTATCTCTCAGAGAGCGCGCGAGTACTGAATAGTTTAAAATCGCTTAAAGGTTTAAATTGGCAAGACTTTAAAAGACGTTAATGATAAACTTTACATGCAACACTGGCCCGATTATGCAAGTCAACTGTCCCGAAACGCAAGGGTGCTTGACGCGTTGTGCAATGTGACGCGCATTTAGAGAGAGACAGAAGACGCAGCACCGCTGAATCACTCACGCCGCTGAATCACTGTTTGTAAAATTACGTCTCGCAGAAAGTTTTAAAATGACTGATTTAATCTTATAATCTGCATGGATTAATTTACTCACAACCTACATGATGAAGTAAATAAATGTTTGCGGAAATTCCCACGAGACTAGCGGGAATGATTCAAATTAAATCCTTAGATCCTTGCAAACCTGTGTCGAAATTCCCAAATTCAGTTCTCTTCCACAGCTTATATGGCCAAATACACACAAATTATGTCAAAATGCCCATCTTGGTGAGTATTCACATAAACACAGTTGGTTACGTCTTAAGTGGAGTAAACAGTTGAGAAAGAAGGTGTGCGGGTAACAATATATTGGATCCGTGCAGCTCTTAAAGTGACAGCAGCCTAATAAATCTGCTTCCGTCTGTGTGATTAATGTTAATCAAACAACAAAAGACAAATAGAAAACCACTCACTGCTCTTTGCTGAGTAACTTTTGTAGCTTTAATAAGAATCAGTATATATTTTAAATTCATTATTGATTATTCAATTTCTGTTGTTAAATAAACCTAACGTAGGCCTACATGAAATCCCAAACATTGCTGCTTTACACTGACATTAAAATGACGCTTACTTTTTATGTAGCTAATGCTACAGTAAAACACTATGGATCGCTTTCAGAAGTTTTTACACACTTAAAGCATTATCATGCATTAAGCATGATCGAATATCGCATTTTTTTATTGCATACCACATTTTTCTTCGATATCGTGCAGCCCTAGCCAAAACGACGTTCGTTTGGAGCTCATTTCGAAGGTTTGAAACAGCTCACCGACGCAAACTTTCAGGAAAACTTTAAAATACCTTTGAACTGCCATTGGTCTGTGGTGATTACTTAACAGGAAGGTGCGGCTTTGTGGCTCTGAATCTTTTCAGGCTAATTTCTAGTGTTCTGGTGTTCACCTAGGTCAAACACCAGTGAAAACTGACAGTTTTTTTCTTGTTTGATGGTGGAAAGCTGCTTTAAAGCTAGGCTATCCTTATTAAAGCACTATATAAATAAATGAGACTTGATTTCAGAGCTGGTGGAAACATATTCACATCCTTTATGATGCTTTTACTAACTGCACACATATTTAGGCTAAATATTCATTTTAAACCCCAGTCCTAGAAATGAGGGTGGCGCGTAAATGTATGCAAAGTCAAACAGTGTACTGTTTCTCCGTGTTTTCAAACTTCTTTTCACCCTCGAGCGACAAAGAACTTCGGCGTGAGTATATCGGGCCTTTAGAGTACCAAAGAAAAGCAGAAACAAATCTGCTTATCTGTCTGTCTGTACTTCTTTATGTCAATTTAACTTTGAAAAATAACTAAAAGTTGTACCACGGAAGCATCACAGCACGTTTTTTAAGGGATATCTATCTATCCATCTATCTATCTATCTGTCAATTTGTCTGTGTATTTGTCTATCTCTATTTATGTGTCTGCCATTTATTCTATATGTCTATCAATTTGTCTTTCTATCTGTCAGTTTATCTACCCATCTTATCTATCTGTCAATTTGTTTGTGTATCTATCTATCTATTTATCCATCATCTGTCTGTCTATCTATCATCTATCTATCTGTATATCAATTTGTCTATCTATGTCAATTTTTCTGTGAATCTGTCTATCCGTCTGTCAACTTGTCTGTGTATCTAGTATCTATCTATGTCTACTTATCTGTCTGTCAATTGTTCTATCAGTCTGTCAATTTGTCTTTCTATCTGTCCATTTATCTATCTATATGTCTATCTACCCATCTTTCTATCTGTCAATTTGTCTGTGTATCTATTTGTCTATCTATGTCTGTTTGCCTGTCTGTCAATTTGTCTATCTATCTGTCTGTCAATTGTTTGTCTTTATATCTGTCTGTCAATCTATCTATCTATCCATCTATCTGTCGATTTGAATTTATATCTGCCTGTCAATCTATCTGCCTGTCAATCTATCTGCCTGTCAATCTATCTATCTATCTATCTATCTATCGGATCTGATGTGTCTATATCTGTCTATCCATCCATCCGTCTGCCTATCTATCTATCTGATAATTCAGTACCAAATATATCAAAGAACCATACAATACTATCTAAAAATGATCACAGTACTTTGAAAGGACTAACGTTATCTGACTATCTACATATCAATCTATAGTGGGACAATGACAGCTCTTACCATCCTCTCCATATCTGTCATAGATGTCTTTCTTCTTGGAATCGCTCAGGACATCATAAGCCTCGGCGATCTCTTTGAATTTATCTTCTGCTCCGGCTGCTTTGTTTTTGTCGGGATGAAATCTTAAAGCTTGTTTTCTGTAGGCTTTCTTGATCTCTTCATCAGAGGCGCCCTTCTCTATGCCCAGGACCCTGTAATAATCTTTACCCATCACAACAATGGACTAAAACTCCTCTAACATTCAACTACCTGTTTCCATATGTAGAAATCCTCCAAATATTGAAAGATTTGATTAATTTTAAATGATCCCCCTCCTGTCCTATCGAACATGAAGCGCGCGGATAGAGTTCATCAAACTGTCTGCAAGTTATTTATCCAAATCTTCATTTATCGCACACAGCCGCTCCCGCATCCCCGAAATATGTGCCCATTTTCCCGAGACTGTCCTAACTTGAGTCGATATAAAACTTTAATATCACACAGTGTTCCCGGCTCACACACTGTAGTGAAGTTGTCAACGTATCCGTCCGCAGAAAGTCCGAGAAAACGACTTGCTCGCTGGTGCTGCAGATACAGATGCAGATGCTGCGACTGAACGAGCGCCTCGTGTGGAGAGGAGTGTTCACTGCACACAGACTACAGCAGCAAGTGAGTAGGATAGAAACTCAACTGACAAACTGAGACAGCACCAGTAAGCTAGTAATGAATGCTACCGTAAATATTGTACTGTACACACGATATAGTTCCTATTGTTTTTAAACAGCAAGTAAAAAAAGGTTATGGCAAGCTGATTTGACTTTTAATCATTTATGATTTCTTTTATATTAATTACATTTTCCCTATTAAAATGATCATTCTTGATATCAGGATACATTCCCACTTGTACAAACACAAATTATTGATATGAACAATGTGGAAATGTACTTTTTTGATATCAAGAACTGGATTTCTGTGAGTGATGATGTCATGACATGAAGATTATAGGCTATTAGTGGTAATTCCTGTTATCAAGAATTAGACTCGTAAAAAATTCCATTTCTGATATCAAGAATGATCATTTAAACTAGTGAAAACCGAACTTTTATGTATAAAAAAAATCGTATCCTGCATGGGAATGATTAAAAGTAATTAAAAAAAAGCTTCCCCTACACAAATAAGTAGGCCTAGGCTACTTCAAGTTCATTTTATTAGTATAGCCAGCAGTAAATTATAGCCTAAACTTTGAGTGCACAACTAATTTGCAAATACGTTTTTCGTTTGTACTACAAGTATACTACAAGTGATATGCTAGGTAGCTACTGATAGATATTAGTAAAATATTTGTAGCACATTTTTTAGTTTATGAAAGTACACTTTGTCTTTGAAGTATCTCAGTAAACTACTAGTTTAGTTTTATACTGCAAGTATACTTGTAAGTTTTCTTTAAGTGAACAGAACATCATAGATGTTCAACATCAACATCATCAAACTCCATCTATTTATATATTATTGTTGCACTTTAAGTATAGGGTACTACTATGTTCCTATTTAGAGATTAATATAAATACTTGAAATAAGTGTAGCCTATAAGTCGAAGTGAAGTAAATTCCTAAGTACACTACCAGTGGACTACACAATAATTCACATACTCAGAATTAGGAACATTCTAATAAATCAATATATTTCAAACAATGTAAGTTTATAAGATAGTATGTAAACTATGTGGGGAAAAAAGTATTTGAAGTAATGTTGACATCTAGCGGTTGAAATGGGTACTGCAGTCCAAATTCAAAATATTGAAGGGTTGTTTCTCCCGCCCCTCCTCCTCAGACTCGAGGTTGCCAGTTGAGAAGGTACGCAACAGGAACGAGCGCAATGGACAATGGAGAGACTTACACACTGTAAGTTGATTAGTTGATCTATCGTGTTTTAATATGCCTCTGGACATAGAGCTGTTTAGATGGATGCAGAGGAATGTTAGGTAGCCTATAAGAGTATGGGATCTCTGACACGGTTTGATGCCTTCCATTGCTACAATACGCTGTGTTTTCCGCCAACTGGCAACCAAGAGTGTCGAAACACTATTGGTTAAATTGGCAGTGGACGGAGTCACACACAGACCAAAACAAAAACAGACATCCGACACGGAAAGAACATTTCAAATGGCTGTAGCATATTGTTTTTAAACGAGTATGTGAGCATGTTTCCTAAATCTTTGCAAACATATTATAATATTTGTATGCTTTAGTAAAGTAAAAATAAGTACATACAAATGAGTAAACACAACTACAAACAAAGTATACTTATACTTATTACTTTACTTATCAGTAGCCTATGTCTCGAGTGCAAGACAAGTATAGGTCAAATATACCTCTGTACAAGTCAAGTATACTTTAAGTAGGCAATATTTCTGAGAAGTACAGTGCTTATCAAATTTATTAGACCTCCGTGTAAGGTTTGTGCCACAGCGAAAATGATTTGGAAGTCAATAACAGAGACTGTGGAAAAGTACATAAAAACAATGCCAGCAAGAATGCAAGCTGTTATCAAGGCCAAAGGACGCCATACAAACAGGTACACTTTTTTTATTATTTTTTATTATTTTTTTTATTATGTGTGAATAAAGACTATTTAGTTTTTTCAGTTTGTTATTTGCCTAATTAATGACAATAAAATTGTTAGTTTTAAACAAGTTTTTGACAGATTCCTAAAATATTTGTGTTTTCCCTTTATTAAGAGAGGTGGTCTAATACATTTGTTAAGCACTGTATATAAATAATATTTATTTAAGTATAAAGGGTAGACTGAAAGTTTCCTTTCTTATTTTTAGTTTAAAACAAGTATACTAATAGCACACTTGAATAAACTTTTTTGTTGTTGTAAGGGTTGCTATAGGGTTCATGCTAAACATGGCCTTATTATGTTCTATGACTTGTGATTTGTGTAAAAAGGTGTTCAAGTAAAAAGGTTGTAAAAATGTAGTAAAATAATTAATCCAGTTTTTTCTATTACATTAGCATCCAGTTGTAAACTTTTTACAATTTCTGTTTGTTTATATATAGGCTATACTGTGTGTATATATATATGGATATTAGCTTTTGTACAAAGAAAACACAGTAAATACAGTACATATACTACAGAAATAGTATATTGTGAATGTGCTATATTAGCATGCTATTCCAAACAGCTGGAACTCAGTCTCACAATCCTTAAAAAAAGGAGCAATTTAGCGAAGGTGTCGAATAGTAATACATAGACTTATACTAGAGAATGTCAAAAAATATCAGGGTATACTACCATGGTGTACAATTTTTTTTATCTCGTGTCTTGACAAGTACACAGTAAAACTGCAAAGCAAAATGTTGTAGTCAAACGTAATCTGAGCTCTTGTTTGATTCCATGTGTGCGCGGTCAGCACACCATGATCATTCAAGCTGCAGTTAAAGTAGGCAAACAAATATAGGCTTTCTGCACACATGGCTAAACTTATCTGAGAGAGACATCATTTCATCAGAGCATGTGTACAGTCCCTTGCAAATTGATTTCAGAGCTTTCTCAATGAATATATTTCCTAAAAATTACTTTTCGGTTTAAAAACATTACACATTGTCGAATTTTTCAACTAAAAACTTTTTATGCGTTTTGGCCGTTTTTTTGAAAACGATACTCTTATCGTCCCAGTGTAAACTACAAAAATGTGAATTTGTGAAAGCGGTGATGTCATAAGCATGCGTAACACAGTCTACAGGTGCGTAGTGTTTCTTTACAAAGTGAAGTCGCCAACTACTGGCCTGTCATGAATAATACAGCGTTTTTAGTTGTTTTCGTGGATCCGTGTGAACAGGAATCGCTTCGACAGCGTTGTCGTCTACACGGAAAAAGCAAAGGAAGAAATTTCCCATTTTTAGATCGTTGTCGTGTAAAAATACCCTTTTCCCTCATTGAAATAAACTCTTTCATGATTTGAATTTATATTCTGTGATTAGAAATTCAGAATATAAAACAAACTAAAGATAATCTGTTGTTCTGTACCATATAGAAATAAAGTAGTGTTATTAGAATAAGAAATAAAACTGAAATAAAGCTATATTTCCCATTTTAACTAATACAAATGAATAAAAACTACTAAAAATGACAAAAAAAAATTGGAGGAAAAATAAAACCCTAATTCAAAATATTAATATAAACCATAGTATCTCAATGATACTAAAATAACACTGTTCTGTACAATCCTGTACATTCCTCAAAGCCCGGGAACAGGTGATGGAAACTAACTAACTGCCCTTGTAAATACACCAGATAACTCAAGACACTTTGCCTCTCAGTATGTTTGTCTGATCTGCTTACGGCTGACAGACACAAATGAGTTGTGTACGGCAGTGACTTGCCCAAACCTAATGTGTGAACCCATAGGGACCAGAGAAGTGGCTTATTTATTGAAGCCAAGTCCAATCTCTGGTGTGGCCATGGACAAACTCAAATAGATTCATTGCATGACACTGCTTGCAATGCAAATGTATTAATATCCCCAGCTGTAGAGATGCACACTAACCTAACCTAGTAGGCGCTGTGTAGGTACGAGCCACGTCCTACTGAACTGGCCTGAGTCCCACAAGGTCACGGGGCTTCCTGCTTTCAAATTTAGCTTCATGAAAAGCCATGGATTATGTCTTGGGACTCTCATATTTCGTCTTCAGAGGAGTGGTTGTGATGGCCACCCCTCAGGTGTTAAGAGGTGGGAGATATTTCAATCACACTGCACTCGTTCTGTCGCTCCTCTCTGTCTGCACTGCATTCATTCAGCGGAGAGGAACTTGAGTTGGGTTTTGGATTTATTATGAAGAACTTGAGGACTTATGAGTGATATGTGGGATGTGACAGACCTTTGAACTACGGACTAAACACAGGATTCAGCGTGCAGAAAGTTTGAGGAGGTGTCATGGATACGTTAGCTTTAGAGGCAAAAGCAGGAAAGACTGATGGCGCAGCAGCTCCTGCTCCCTCTAAACCCAGGCCAAAACCTCCTAAAAAAGCGAGACGAATTGTTTACTTTGAGGTGGAGATACTACATGTCAAAACCCGTGAAAAACTACTGCTCCTGGATAAGGTATGTGCTTTTTAGTGGGGTTTTTAAAAGCTTAAATACCATACAAAGGACAGACAGTTACTTGCAAACAGTGTCATGACTGTCGTGTCGTTGTTGCATTTATTTAAAAATAGGATTGTGTTTAGATTGCGACTCTCCGGCTAAACATAATACAGTCAGAGAAGTAAAGAAATCATCTGCAATCATCAGCTGTTATTAATGACAGATCGCTACAGCCAACAATAATTAGAGCACAACTAATGCTCATGCTGTAACTTTGTAGTAATAAGGTGGTCACTATCAGTCAGGTTTTGCATTAGTCATGTTGCTTTTGGAACATGATCATGTCCTCCGAGCTTCCAGAGATTCCTATGTGAGATCCATTGCTTAGACATGCATGTCGAGAATAGAGTAAACCTGATTTATGACTGCGTGAGGAGGAAAATTGCAGTAGTTATATAAATATGCTTGATAATTGAAAAACAGAATGTTGCTGTTATTATGTCCTAGATATTTAGCAGCATGTCTATCTTTCTGCAGGTAGAGCCAACAGCCACTATTTTGGACATTAAGTCTCTGTTCCACAAATCAAGTAAGTTGTGCTCTGTGCTAAAGAAGCTATGAAAACGCAAAGCCTTTCTTTAAATAGCTTTCTACTGATAAGTTGATGACATTGAAATAATGGTTTAGCAAAGTCTTACATGTCAGGCTTCAATTTCCACAGATCCACAATGGTATCCTGCCAGACAGTCTTTATGCCTGGACCCAAGTGAGTACATCTGCTTAATAACGGTTCTTTAAAATGTGTTTGGACACTTTAAATTAGGCCTACTTTAAAACTTTTCAAAATTTTCAATAGTTTTCAAATTTCATTAGTGTTCAAAATGAATTTTAAAAAGTAGTGTTTATAATGAAAATAAAAAAGTGTAATAAAGTGCACTGTAAATACATCTGATAAACATCTTAAAATACAGACATAAAATAGACCTCTCTAAGACGTTTCTGGGTCTGTTTGTGTACTATCAGGGTATAGGATCATGTTCATAGTTAATGGGATGAACTACATCAGTGTGAAGAGGAGAACTGACTACATATAGGTTACTTTTACACCTCAGCAGAATACAGTTGTCAATCCTGTATTTGAGTCCTTACTACGGTTACGTTCACACACAGTTCACTTATTCACAGGAGTGACACCCACATTCTATAACAAAACTCACAACCATAAATTTTCAGGATTCACAAACGCATTATCGGAAAACACGCACTGTGTGAATGGAACCAGACTGGACAACTAGCTGTCCATCACATATAAGCGAATGCCTCTCTGCACTACACAAACACGTGCCTACTGTGTGTTGCAGATTATCATCTGTGGTTTCGGTAACTTACGATGGTTTTAGATCCAGTTACTGTTCTCCACTGAAGCTGCTCCTGTCAGTTGTGTGTGCTACGCGCAACTCAAATGCTCCGGTCTCCACCAAGACACAAACGCTGCTGTCGGTTCATAAAGATCCGACTGATGAACTCGTGGCTCGATTGGACACTTGTCATATCAAAAGTGATAAAACTTTTTTGTTTTATGGATGTTGCCTTCTTTGATATTACTTTGGTCACGGTTACTGGTAAGAGAATACAGGTTTGACTCCCGTTGCAGATTCATACAGACAGTATTCGAGATGCTAGTGTAAGTTGCTGTGTGAACGGGACATTTCGAGATTAACACCTGTAAGTAAGTCTCTTAAAGAAAGCAATGTGCTATATTGATTTCAGAAGGAAAACCCTTAAGAGATGAGGATATCCTGCAGGAGCTCCCTGTGGGAACCACTGCAACCTTCTACTTTAAAGACCTGGGATCCCAGATGACCTGGGGAACTGTGAGTGTTCTGACTTACACACAAACAACAACTGAAATACAATCACATACAGCAGTGTTTCTCATTCTCAACCTGTGTGACTCCAAGACAATATTCAAAGGCCCCAAAAAATATTTTGGTATTTCTGCTGTAATGACAATGGTGCTGTCAGGTTGAGTTAGGCAGACGAAGATGAAGGAGCAGGGAGAGGTACATCTCAATATCAGCCGTTTAAGGTTATTAATAAACAAAACAAAGATAATCCAAAACAGGAATCACAGGTGTACAAAAACATAACAGCTTTGGCTTCAACTCACAGACAATACAGGACAAGCGACAGAACTAAAATCAGGGCTTAAATACACAAGGTAATCACAAACTCAACAAGAAACAGGTGTGCAACATAATTGGTAAGCATGGCAACAAATGAACTCTGAGATAGAGGTCTTCACGGGTCCAAAAATTCATGCCCGAACCGGAAGAGACCCGTAATGTGCGACACCGAACCGACCCGGACCCGTCTATTATTTCAAAAGTTGGACCCGGACCCGTGCAGATCCGAGAAATGCCATAAATGTACTGCCCGGACCCGACCTGGACCCGTCTATTATTTGAAAACTGGACCCGAACCCGACGGGAAGACACAAACCCGACTGGACCCGATTGTCACATATTTCACACAAGTTGCGAAAAATAAAACTTTTTGTCTTACCTAATTTTAGTAGCCGTCGTCTCACTTCCTTGTAACGTTAACGCTACCTGACTGACTGTGATGCATTAAGTTACAATCCACAGACAAGAAAGTTCTATCCATGTTATTTCTCTCGTTATTCCAAGCTTAATCCACTCATTATTTCAGCTTTAAAAGTCCACTTGATGTCACGGTGATGGATGACAAATGCAACTTTGCACATGTAAGTTACATTCTGACTCGAGTTAACTCACATAATAACTTTAACTGTTTGCCCTTTTGAACTATAATAACGATTGCTAGAGGGATACATCGTGGACAAGAACCCACGTCAAGTGTGGCAGGGACTACAACACATTTCAAACTACAAGGGCTACAACATCATATCTAACCCCCCTGATGTTACAATGGCAGAGGAATTAAACAGTTTCTTTGTCCGGTTCGAGGTGAATGGTCCATCAACTCCTCCCACATCCTTCACCTGCACCTCACTATCCCTCCAGGAACATCAGGTGAGGAGAGCACTAAGGGAAGTGAACCCGAGGAAGGCGGCTGGACCCGACGGAGTACCAGGGAAAGTACTTAGGGCCTGTGCAGACCAAATAACGGGGATTTTCACCAAGATCTTCAACATCTCTCTGACCCGAGCCATAGTTCCACCTTGCTGGAAATCCGCCATCATCATTCCAGTTCCAAAAACATCAGCATGGAAAAGCCTGAACGACTTTAGGCCCATCGCACTAACATCACTTGTAATGAAGTGCCTGGAAAGGCTGGTTGCCCAGCACATCAAGGCCTGCCTTCCACCATCATTAGACCCTCACCAGTTTGCCTATAGGGCAAACCGCTCTACTGAGGATGCTATTGCCATCACCCTTCACTCAACGTTGAGTCACCTCGAACACCCTGGCAGCTATGTAAGACTACTCTTCATAGATTTCAGCTCAGCCTTTAATACAATAATTCCGGACATTCTGATTAAAAAACTTTTGGGCTTACACCTCCCTCCCTCCACCTGCGCTTGGATAAAAGACTTCCTCTCAAACAGATCACAACAAGTGAGACTTGGTCACCATCTCTCCTGTCCCCTTACGATCAGCACTGGCTCCCCTCAAGGCTGTGTGTTGAGCCCACTCCTGTACACTCTTTATACATCTGACTGCTCCCCTTCTCACCCCTCCAACCTTATCATAAAATTTGCAGATGACACCACGGTGGTTGGTCTAATCTCAGGTGGGGATGAGACAGAGTACAGAGACGAGGTCCAGCAACTGTCATACTGGTGCTCATCAAATAACTTACTGTTGAATACAACAAAAACCAAAGAGATCATCATAGACTTTAGACGAAACAGCACAGCCCACGCTCCACTCCATCTAAATGCCGAATGCGTGGAAAGGGTCTCATCTTTTAAATTTCTGGGAGTACACATTTCTGAAGACCTCTCTTGGTTCTTAAACGCTAAAGCAATAACAAAAAAGGCCCAACAGCGACTACACTTCCTGAGAATTCTCAGGAAAAACCATCTGGAACAGAAGCTGCTGGTGTCCTTTTACCGGGCATTCATTGAAAGTGTACTCACTTATTGCATCATAGTATGGTATGCGGGATGTTCGGTGGCAGACAGGAGGGCTCTGCAGAGGGTCATAGGTTCAGCCCAAAAGACCATAGGTTGCCCCCTTCCCTCCCTGGAAGAGCTTGCCAACTCCCGCTGCCTCAACCGGACTAGATCTATTCTCAAAGACACTGTCCACCCTGCCCACCACCTGTTCAACCTGCTTCCCTCTGGCAGGCGCTATAGGTCAATGAGAGTACGCACTGCCAGATTAACAAAGAGCTTTTTCCCCTGGGCCATACGCTCATTGAACAAACAATAACTCTGTGGAATAAAGAGTGACTCCTCCTCTCACTATCCTCCTGTCATGACTAACCACATTGCCTCTAGACATGATCTCATCTGCGAATATTCTAACTTGTATGCTGAAACCTGCTGCTATGTCGAAACCGCTGCTATTGTACACATATGTGTGTGGGAGGGTGTGTGTTGTCGGGGAGGGAGGGGAGAAAGGGATGGGGGGGGGGGGTGTTTGTTTGTTTGTTATATTTACCTATTAGTGTGTATTTTGTCTAAAGCACTGATCTGGAGTAGCACTTGGAATTTCGTTGTGTTAATACACTGTATTTATGCAATGACAAATAAAGCTTGAAATTGAAATCAGTGCCATGGCCGCTGACGTTATTTATTTGCTATCATATCTGTCCTCTGCTCTGCATTGAGTCTGAATCTGACCACCAAAACTTTAAGATTAAACAAGACGGTTCATTTATATTATTATAAAAATGGGAAAAAATGTAAAGCGCGGTTTGGCGGAAGCTCTGGTTGCCATAGAAACATGACACGCGCTTGAGACTGCGCGCTCTGCTTCTAACGGCAGAGAGAGAGAGAGTGAGATCGCTCTTTATTTTTTGGCTCACACTTTTCTTTACCTAATTTTACAAGTTGCAAAAAAACACAAGCAGTGCTGACTGACTCATTCTGACTCTGATCGAGTCCGATGACTCCGATCGCACGGGTATTACACACAATGTTAAACAGACCCGGGACGCGAAGTAATAGATTTGGACCAGACCCGGACCCGGCTGATCATTTAAAATATAGACCCGAACCTGTACGGGTCCCGGGTCGGGTCGACGGGTCTCGGGTGCACTGTGAAGACCTCTAGTCTGAGACCGTGGAGAACAAAGGAAACAGGAACAGAAAACAGGAAAACAAGGTGGACTAAAAGTCCATAAAATAGAACAAACCTGACGTAACTCCCACCTCCTGTAAGGCGCCCCTTGGCACCGTAAACAGAAACTACACTGTAGTGGTGGGAGGAGGGAGAAAAACAGAAAAAAAGCTCTTGAGAAGGGAGCAGGAGGAAGAGTCCAGGGGGGAGTTGGTAGAGGGAGGAGCCATGGAGACTATGGAGGGAGAAGCCAGGGAGTGACCTATAACAGAGCCATGAGGACAAAGCCAGGGAGCGACCCAGATCCAAGTCATCAGGACAAATGCTCAAAACGCAACTGATGGCATGAGAGCCTCAGCAGTGAATCCGGGCGGAACCAAGGGGACTGCTGACATAGATGGAGACTAGGGCGGAGCTGAAGAGCCAAAGACACAGGGGGACACCGCTGGTCTGGAGGGCCAAGGCGGAGCTGACAGCTTGTGGGTCCAAGGCAGAGATGGGGACTCGGAAGACGGTGGTGGAGCCAGAGCGACAAAGGACAATGGTGGAGCCAGAGCAAAGGCAAAGCCTGGTGAAGCCAAAAGGGTGAAAGGCTGAGGCGCAGCTAGAGGCCTAGAAGTCCATGGTGAAACCAGGTGACGTCTGTCCGGAGGGACAAGGGAGCCCGCTGGAGCCAGTGGGATGACAGTCTACAGTGGAGATGAGGAGGGGTGGAGCCAATGGGTCAACAGGCTGATGTGGAGTTTTGTGTTCGGAGGCCTGAGTTGGAGCCAGGGTATCCTTACACCAAGGCGGGGCTGGAGAAAGGGAAGCCTAAGGTAGAGCCGAGGAACATGGCAGAGCCACCAAAGGCAGAGCCGAGGAGCTGAAGGGAGCAAGCAGAGACGAAGGTGAGGAGCTGGAGGGAGTTGGCAGAATAGGAGGGAGAGGGAGGCTGGGCGGAACCAGCTGCAAAGAGCTGGAGACAAGAGACTGGGCTGAACCAGCGGAGACTGGAATCGTAGGCAACTGGCACTGTCAATAGAGTCATATATTCCTGTAGAGACCGGACACAGCAAACACTCATCTGTGGCAAGAAACACTCAATGGCGTCAATCTCCACTAAAATTCCCACAGGGACGGACATTGGTGCCTGCTTTTGCACCTGGTCAGACTCTGCGACTGGCTTGGGCTCAGACAGAACTTAACTCAGGGGTTAAATACACAAGATAAGGACAAATAATGAAACAGGCGTGCAACATAATTGGTAACCATGGCAACAGATAAAGAGAAGGAACGTGACAAAACAAAGGAAACCGAACAAAGGAAAACAAGGTGATACAAACTTTTACGCGGGAAAGGTTCAAATGACAATCACCAGTGACAACTGGAGATTCACCCGTTGTAAAATGCAAAAGACTTTGCACTGAGAGTTTGGAAAAAGAGACTGCAACCGGCCCATGCGAAAACGAGGATAATAACAAAAGGGTTTCAGCACTTCGTGAATATCCGAAGGGCTTTAAATGTAGTCACACAATGCTGATGTTGTTAACATTAACAATTTGACAACAAAGTATAATTTGCACGGTTTGACGTGATATGATAAGCGATCGTTAGATTTAATCAGCGCGATTTACTGCAAAGCTTTTTTTCCCTTAGTTGGTCAGAACAAACGTGGATATTACTTACTTGTTCAGATGACAATTTAGGGTGAAAATTCTTATGTTGGTTATACTTCCAAAAAGTAGAATCTGTGATTCCAAATGCCAGTATCCACATCGGCGCGGTGACTGACACTCTCCTCAAACATTGGATTCATACGCTCTGTGCCGTGCCGAGGTACAACTCACAAGTTTATAATTCCGTGAATAACTGCAATTGCAGTTTTCTAACAGAGACGGCGATAAAGAGGAAAAACTGTGGACTGCAGCTTTAAAAAAAAAAAAAAAAAAAAAAATAGGAGTGGCAGTATTAACCCTGTAAATCCTGGCATATGAAATAATTGTTAGAAAAACAAATTTTTTAAATGGAACAGTTTAATAAACCCTTAGTCAAAATATTACAAAAAAGTCTTGTTTTGTTGAGTGTCATTTTTGACACATCAGGCTTCTTTGGCTCATATAATATGTTATAGCTATAGGAGAATATGGAGCTCATACTCGAGGAGGAAAACAATTTAATTTGAATCGAAAGTTGAGCCAAAATAGAAAATGAAAATTTTGTCGTTGAACACAAAAGCAACAAAATTGTTCATCGTGTGAGGGACTGAATTTACTGAAAATCTTCAAGCAGCTTTAACATTCTGCTTAATAACTTATTTTGCATACAACAGAGTCATAGAGGCTTTAAAACCTGATAGTGAGTAAATGACAACAGAAAAGGAACATTAATAATGTGCGTTCACAGCTGCGCAATTAGCATTTTACAATGCCTTTGAACGTGGCTCATCCAATCAGAATTTAGATTCAGTATTATGATCTTTGTCTAATCTTTCACTGGCATGTTAGAAGGTGAAAGGTTTGTTTGTATCTGTCCAGCTCATATAAAGTCAGCTCAGTGGTTGTAAGGTATGTGCACAGTCCCCTGGTTCAGTTTTCTCTCACCTCCCCAGTAATCCATCCTGTTTCTTAGAACATGTAATCTCTCTGGCACCGTTTCCCTGCAGGTGTTGATCCTGTTCGCCTCCCGTTCACCTTCTGCACGTGTAGCCTACCCCTGTCCTGACTCATACAGGGCAGGATGATGTCAGCACATGGGAGGGTCGATACAGTGAAAAACTGTAATAGATCTAATGGGACATTTCACATTAGATGCCATTTTATTGTAAAACACTTTTAAATGTAATTACAACTTATTATAATTTACAGTAAAACACATAAATTGACATTCCCAGAATTCTCTGTGATACGGTCTCTCTCACATGGTTTTTCATTGATATAACTTTATTCTTAGTTTTATTCTTATCTTGTATTTAATTTCACCAAGTACATGTTCCTGGATCAACATCTTTGTTGATCCTGGAACAACATTCCAATTAATCATTCAGATTTAAGGGACAAGTTTACAGTGTATGTCAAGCTTAGGCTTACAACCAGGGTTAAGTGCTTCAACATCTGTGTTAATCATCTATCATTTCCCTCTGATTTCAGGGATAACTTATGGGTACGTTTAGGTTTAGGGGGCGGGATATGGTCAGGATAAAATTTTCAGACAGGAATGCAGTTCCAGGATCAACAAAATATGTTGACCCATGAACACGTCTAACTCTGCAAAATCAGGACGTGCAGAAGAGCCAGAGGCAAATTCCCGAATTCCCCAGTGTATAACTGGCTTATATAAAGATGTTCTTGGCAGGTACATGAACGCTGAACCGGCGCTGACGGCCCGGAGCTTACACATCTCTGAAAACTTCAAAGTTTCAAATTTGAAGTTAGGCGCTAACTTCAAATTTGAAGTTTTTCAAATAGCGCCTAATTTTCAAATAGGCGCTTTATGTATAAATCACATATTTAGGGTCTAAACAACTAACCTAAAAAACTCTGTGTGAGACAATAAAGGTTGTATTTGTAAAAATATAGTGGTTGCTCCTCTGCCATTGACACTTGCTGTGAGAAATGCTGCCAGTATCTGGCAGAAACTAGCGGAGTGATACAAATTCTGAAACGGTTTCCGTGTAATATTAGTAGAAAATCGCATGGCTGGAAAAGGCTCTAAGCCAATCAGATTCGAGATCCAGAACTAACTTGTTGTATAAATATATAGTTTGACTCTATAGGCAGTCTATTTTTATTTTTTTTAATACAGTTTAGGGTTATGTTTACTTTCTTATTGCATGTCCTTGTCTTATTATGTCAAATTCATTGCACGATATACTCTTAAAAATAAAAATTCTTGATTGGCATCTGTGGTTCCATGAAGAACCTTTAATAACATCCATGGAACTTTTCCATTGAAAAAACAGGTTTTTGTAACTCCCAGTTTTCACCATCCAGTCAGTGGACAAAAACAAATCCTCGTGATCTACATTTTTCCTTCTGAATATCGTTTCACATACTTCCCATTACAGAATTAAAATGGGTGTCCACTGTTTTATGTTGACTTTATCATTGTGTGTTTACAGGTTTTCCTAATCGAGTGTATTGGACCACTTGTCATATACCTGCTGTTTTATTTTCGACTCCCTTTAATCTACGCTCCGAAGTATGAGTTCACCGCCAGTAAGCATTTGGTTGTGCAGTAAGTATCATGAAGCCCACTGCCCTCAGATGTGATTTTACTGCTGGATTCAGGCCATGGACAGTGGGAACAGTATCTTCTAACAGCTGACCTACTGGTCAACCATACTGAACCACAAGTGTATTTTGGGAATTAGGTTAAGAAGCATTTGATTGATGTCTCTCAAGAATAAACTTTTATTTGATAACCTGATATTAAACCGAATTTCTGTCTGTTCTCCACAGTATAGCCTGTATGTGTCACTCCTTCCACTATGGGAAGCGAATCTTGGAGACGTTGTTCGTCCACCGCTTCTCCCATGGCACCATGCCGATGCGCAACATTTTCAAAGTGAGGATGCATCACAGTTGTGTGTGTATGTGTGTGTGTGTGTGTGTGTGTGTTTCAGTGTTATTTATATTTGCATACACTATCATTCGGAAGTTTGGGGTCGATAAGATTTGTTCATGTTTTTGAAATAAGTCTTTTATGTTTATCAAGGCTGCATTTATTTGATCAAAAATAAAACAGTAATATTGAGAAATATTACAATTTAAAATAACAAATAAGTGTTTACTATTATTTTATTTTAGTGTCATTTGATGGTAAAGCTGAATTTTCAGCATCATTAATCCGGTCTTTAGTGTCACATGATCCTTCAGAAATCATTCTAATATGATGATCTGCTGCTCAAGAAACATTTATTATTATTATTATCAGTGTTGAAAATAGCTGTGCTGCTTTATATTTTATGTGAAAACCGATACTTTGTTCAGGATACTTGATGAATAAACAGCTCAAAACACAGCATTTATTTGAAACAGAAATCTTTTAACAATGTAAAAGTCTTCGCTGTTACTTTTGATCGAACTGAATGCATTCTTGCTGAATAAAAGTATGCATCTCTAACAAAAGAAAGTACTTAGTCGAAACCTTTCAATGGTAGTGTACGTTTTGATTCAAGTGAAACATATTTGAATATATTTCTACAGACTGTTTCCTTATTTAATTCCAAGAAGACAGATGCATGTTTTTAGCATGCTCGGTTTAAAGACCGCATAAAATCAAAACGACTTGAAATTTGAGTTCTTCTATTTGCCAGTGTACTCCAAAATGTGACAGATAAATTTTAAGCAGACATCCACAGACCTTCACTTCCAGGAAAACAAACCAAGAATATAGATGACTCATCCTGCAGACCTGCACTTGTAGCTAAATCAAAAGCAAATCATGATGATCAACCCCCCAACTTCCTGTTTAATTAGAAAATGCACCAGCACAGGGAAGAAAAATGCACTCAACAAACAGTTTTCTGGGGTCTAAGTTGATCCCCAATTGTTACAGTCCCTGTTCTAGGTCAGGGTGTTACATAAACAACAAAATTATAGTTTTAGGGGACGCTTACATGACAATGACAACAGCGCTTTGGGTGCCTGAAAACGCAAACTTGTGGAAACGGGTTTCAGAGTGCAGGTTTTTGAAACCGACACCGTTATCATCTTCATGTAAACTACAAAAACACAAATTGCTGAAAATGGTGGCGTCAATCGCATGTGTATTATGTGTTCAGTCTATAGGCATATAGTGTTTCTTTACAAAATGACATCGCCAACTACTGGCCTGGCATGAATAATACAACGCTTTTAGTCATTGAATGGGGATCGTTTTGACAATGTTGTTACCCGTCTTTAGTTACCCTTCAACTCAGTTCCTGCAGGGCCACAGTCCTTCAGAGTTTAGCTAAAACCCTAAATCAACACACCTGATCCAGCTAATCAAGTCCTTCAGGCTTCTTTGAAAACTACAGTACAGGTATCCCAGACACCAACATAGTGTCGGCCCACATCTGGTACACGTGGATTCCACACGGACTGTGGCCCTCCAGGAGCGGAGTAAAATAAAAAAAGAATCCCAGTAATTTAAATGAATATCAATAAAGCTTCTTTTTTTTTTTTAAACAGTGTCTGTAAATCACATTGCAATTGTTTCTTCAACAGAACGGCTCCTATTACTGGTGCTCTGCTGCATGGATGGCTTATTACATCAATCACCCTCTCTACACGCCACCATGTATGTAACTCATCACTCAACTCTGCTCTTTGTCATTCAGATTATTACTGTACTCTGAACTGCTGTCTGTTTACATGCAGATTATGGGGAGAAGCAGGTGAAGGCAGCGCTGGGAATCTTTCTAGTAAGCACTTTCCACTGCACTGCCTCCTCCTGCATTGTGTCGTGTATCTGTCTTATCAGCATTCTTCAGTTACTGATTTGTGCTTTTTGCAGTTCTGTCAACTGGGCAGCTTGTCGATTCACATGGCTCTGCGTAATCTCAAACTATCTGGTAAAAGCTACAGAATAAATCCCAAATCCAAAGTCAGCCACTGTGGTTTTGTTAATATAATGCATTCAATTGTTTTTCTTTTTCTTTTTATAAAGGCACGAAGGTTAAGAAGATTCCTTATCCAACCAAGAATCCTTTTACATGGATATTTGCACTTGTTTCATGCCCAAACTACACATATGAGGTGAGACCCATGAGTGACTGCACGTAGGCTAGAGTGCATTAGTGCCCGCCCACTTTTTCAGCAGCGTATTTTTTCCATTTTTTTCCTCCATAGGGATTTAAAAAAAATATTTGTTAAAGCATTGTAAGCCATGAATCAAGACAATCAGCTACGAGGTGAATAACAACACTACAAACTTTGATTTGAAGCAAAAACGTATTTGAAAATCAGACAAAAATACAAATGTTTAAGACTGTGTACTTAACGGCTTCCCATGAAGCATTGCAAATGGCATAGTTAAATTGAAAATTATTAGGAAATATAAAACTACTCATTTACAAATGTTGATTATATGTATAAAAACAATATATTTTAAATTTATTGCTAAATATGATGGCTGACGTCTTCAACAGAAGCAACTATCTTTGGTTAACAACCTTATAGCTCACAGTAAGCCTGTATTTAACGATTTACAAATTATCGTTAAAAAAAATATTTTCGAGTTTTTACTTCCAGAACCTCACTGTTGCACTATAAACAAACTACACCACGGTCACATGACTTCAACATCACCATCCCTGGGCTTCGACAACTCTTCCAGTATTTATTTTAAAACATTTTCCCTGAAAGTGTGAATTAGAATTAGACACAATGAGGCTTGTAAAAGCACACTACACTGTAAGAAAATATATGATCACATATGAACGTTGAAATAACATATGAAAGTTATTACAACATGTTTTTACATTGCTTTAACAAATTAAAATAAGTTGGTTTGAATAAGTTTGTTTTTTTTTATAAAAAAATTTTTTTTAAGTCAGTTTAATCTAATTTAAGTTGAAATGACTTAAACATCCAAGTGTAGTGAGTAGATGAATTTGCCATTCGTTTGACGCATGACGTTTAATGGCCTCTGTAAAGACCTTATGCACCAGAGAGACAAGCACGCAGCCATCTTTAGATCTTTGTCTTTGAACTTCTGTTTTTGCTGTAGCTCTGTATAAAATGGCAATGCTGTCGAGGACACCCCCTGATGGTGTTCCAACCCCGTAAGACTTTAGTTCATCCTCGGAACAGATATTTTTGATGAAATCTGAGAGCTGGATCACTCATAGGGTGCTAGATAATTGCATCTGCGGCCCAGAATAGTTAGTAAAGACATCGTTAAAATAGTCCAAGTGACTACAGGCTCAATCTTAAGTTTATCAAGCGACGAGAATACTTTTTGTGCGCCAAAAAAAAAAAAAAAATAACGACTTTATTCAACTATTCATTTTCTTCTGTTTGGGCCTCTGATGTGCGTTCACGAGAGCGCCACGACGCATGCGCAGACACTGAGAAGACGACGCAGATGGGTCTCGATGTAGTGTTTAAATGGTTCTAAAGTGTGCATTTCCTGGATGTCCGAATCGTGAGAAACCAACGAGAAAACGTAAAAGTGTCTTACCAATGCCGCAAAATGAATGGCTTACCTTTCACACTTTCCCATCAAATGATCGTGAGCTTCATCTTCTCAGTGTCTGCGCATGCGTCGTGTCATGAACTCGCGTCAGAGGCCCACACAGAAGAAAATTAATAGTTGAATAAAGTCGTTTTTTTTTTGGCGCACAAAAAGTATTCTCGTCGCTTGATAAACTTAAGGTTGGGCCACTGTAGTCACTTGGACTATTTTAACGATGTCTTTGATCATTTTTCTGGGCCGGCAGAATGAAATTACATAGAAGCCTATGAAGGAGTGAGAAAGCTCTCAGATTTCATCAAAAATACCTTAATTTGTGTTCTGAAGATGAACGAAAGTTTTACCGGGTTGGAACAAAATGAGGGTGAGTAATTACTGACAGAGTTTTCATTTTTGGGTGAACTAACCCTTTAACTTCGACAGAACACAACAAGCGCAGCGCGGCGAAAAAAGGGCGGCGAAAATGTGAAAAATCACCACAGACCTTATTTCATGCATTTAACCAAAAACCCAATAAAAAAAAACATTAATTTCAGATCGATTCAACCGGAAGTGCTAAAATGCAACTCCTTTTAGGTTTTGTCTGACAAAAATACATCATCACTCTATAGACCACCTTAACAAGAAGTCCTGGCGTGTGAACGGCCCAGGGGCGTAGAATTTAGTAGGGACGCTAGGGACGTGTCCCTACCAATATCCAGTGACACTCATATATCCCTTGCAATAATTTCGATCAAGACTTAAGATATATTTATATATTGATGACCCCGTCCCCACCAATTTCAAAATCAAACCACTCAACGGCCCATTACAAATAATGAAATGCTGACCTCTACTGGTCAAACAGAGTTCATAACAGTCCCTGAAGCTGTGGTTACTGTACTTCTGTAGCTGGGCTCCTGGATTGGATTCACACTGATGACCCAGTGTGTGCCCGTGTTGTTCTTCACTGTGGTGGGATTCATACAGATGACGATTTGGGCCAAAGGAAAGCATCGCAGCTACCTGAAGGAGTTCAAAGAGTATCCCACACTGCGCTCCCCAATCCTACCTTTCATCCTATAGCAGGAAAACACACCACTAAAAAATCAAGATTTTTTTTTTTTTTTTTTTTTTTTACAAATATAAATCAGTATTTTCCTAGTTTATACATATACAGCAAGTCTTAATATATATTATTGTATGAAATAACTGCAGTAAATAATGAGACACTGTAATGTTGTATTTATATCAAGTAAAGTTGCTCTATTTTAATAATCATAAATTAAAAATATATATATTTTATTGTTCATATACATGATTACAGAAAATTGTGCAAATGTATAGGAACGCAAACAATTAGCAGACAAAGTACTAGAAATCCAAAGAGACTTTTGGTCTGTGGTGAGAAGCCATGATGTGAATTAAAGACAGTTCTGTGCCTTTAACTTGAGGCAAATATAAGACTCGATTCATTCTTCAGAAATGACTTGATTCATTTGCATGTAGCAGATATACATCACCTCACTTGACTGATGTATTTCCAAGCAATACATCTGAAGTGGCAACAATTTTATGCTATTGCTTTTTTTTGATTGTGTGAATTTTTGGTAATCCTTTATCAGATTGGCTTACTTTACCTGGGTAAATCTGATGAACATGTCAAGGGTATATTTCAAAGAAACACATATTTTGCTTTAAAAGTGAACCCTCTTTTTTAAGACCATTAAAGTTCTTAGGGGGTGCAGGGATCTCCACCGTTTTGGGAGCTCTTCGACTCGGCGCAGTAATATCATCACTCCGGAGAGGGAGAGGATTTTTCAGGAGTGATGATATAGAGAGCCTAAGTCCCTCCCCTCCGCTTCCGGCTCATGGGACCTTATTTCGGGAAAAATATCCTATGGTAGTCAATGGCAAGAGACAACTTATCTTTTAAGTCTATTTTGCTGCTATGTGAAAAAAAATCCAGCAAAACGTGCCGGCGCGTTTGTCGACCTCAGAGGTTTAACAAAACTAAGGCAAGTAAAACGGTCAGGGTTACATTTTCACGCAACTTGGATTGGTGAACAAGGCCGAAGTCCACCATTCTCCAGTTCTTGAAGCTCTCTCACTACAAAAATGCTTGCTACACACACATAGTTTAGATGTGTCCGTGGTTGACGGCCAACCAACCACCCGCAGCCACAGTCTAGCCCTGGCAGCATCGTGGAGAAAGATATGCAACGCACTGGAACTTTTGCTCATCTACTGCGTGATATCACAGTTTGACATGTCTGTCATTGGAAAGATCCACCTGGTGTCATGAATAATTAAGAGACAGTGTCTTCTCATAGGATAAGAAAACTCAGTCTCATGAATAATTATGAGACACCGATGAGTCATCAAAGCACTCACAGTGCACTGTGGACACAAAGATTTTAAACCCGGAAGACAAAAATAGCAGAAAAAAAAACAAAAATTTAAACATTTTCCCCCTACTATTAAATCTAACAGATGCTAACATTGTCTTCAATGGTGTTCAATACCTCTGTTAAAATCTCAGAAAATTGGGTTTAGGGTTTCATGGCCCTGTAAGGGGACCAAGACAAACATGATTATGTATTTCTGCTCAGCTAGCGACACTGGACATCAACCACACGGCATATGCTAATAGCTTTACATATAATGTCTTTCTATGTATAACAGTTCTATCTAAAAATGTATTAGAACTAATGAACACAGAGAATGCGAGGACTGTGTGCTCAGGCTGTGGCGTTCTCAGCGCCGTCAAAGTAAAAGTAACAACAACGAGTGCGGCTTCGGCACTTCCTACTGGTTCCTACTGGTGCTGCGAATGCAACCAGGAAAATGTTCCTAAGTGAACCATTCGTTTCTAGAAGTTTCTAGAAGTACCCAGTGCAAAAGCCCCTATAGTGTCGGCCCAGACCCGGGCCACATCTGGTACGTGGATTCAACGCGCACCAGATGTGGGCCGGATCTGTGCCAACACTATGTTGCTGTCTGGTCTTCTTATCGGATACAAATTGTATCAGCCACAATTGAGCACATACGTTTTTTTTTTTTCAAGAATTTATAGAATTTATACATATCTTGGCATTTCCATCCAGCGAGTTTTTATGCAATGTCCCGAAATTCACATAAAAATAAAACATAGCTAGGACCTCGCTCCATGTCTCTTCTTGGCAGGCGCGATGCATAACAGAAAAGATTGACGCCACAAGTGCAGTTTCAGATTCTGAAACTGAATTTTATTTCCTAACTTTGCGTGTCCATTTAAAGACTGCTGTAAAACATCGCTTAACATCGTACATTTAATTGGACAAGAACAATGTTTATACAATATTGCTACACTGTAAATTATATCTGACATATTATATTCAACACTGGTGAATGAAAAGCTCCACCATAGAAACAAATAACACTTCTACTAAGATGAATGGTCCCATCAGCCCTGTGAGGGACGGACAGACGGACGCCGACAGGACAGAGCAGAAGAACAGACTGCAGGGCTGAATCATGCGGCATGTCCTCACCAGGAAGAAGAGAAGATCGGCTGAGGAGGATTGTGCAAATCAAGTCTTAAAGAGTTAAAGTTTCCCCTCATTTCATAGCCTGCACTCTGAACCAGGAGCATTTCAGTCCGTTTGGCTGAAAACCAGCACTATGAGAAGAGGCGGCTGTCCTCCTGAAACTGGCTTCTCTGCAGTACCTTCACATGATTCTCATAGATTTTGAGAGCGGGGCCGAGTCTGATCGACAGACCAGTCAACACGTCACTGCGCTGCATCAGCAGTAAGGACTTCCCATCTATTTCCTGGTGGAAGATACAAAGGTTACTGGAGATCTGCGGCACCGATCCAAGACATTTAACTTCTGAATATAAAAAGAGATGGTGTACACTAGCGTTCAAAGGTTTGGGGTCGGTATGGTTTTTTCCTCTCGTTTTTCTTCTTGTTTTTAAAGAAATTACTACTTTTATTTAGCAAGGACACATTAAAACGATCAAAAGTGAGAGTAAAGACATTTCTAATGTTTCTATTTCCAACAAATGCTGTTCCTTTGAACTTTATTCATCAAAGAATCCTGAAAAAAATTAAGCAGCACAACTGTTTTCAACACTTATTATAATCATCAGAAATGTTTCTTGAGCATCAAATCATCATATCAGAATGATTTCTGAAGGATCATGTGACACTGAAGACTGGAGCAATGATGCTGAAAATTCAGCTTTGATCACAGGAACAAATTACATTTTATGTTATATTCAAGTAGAAACTAATAATAACATTTCACAATATTACTGTTTTTACTGTATTTTTTTAATCAAATAAATACAGCCTTGGTGAACCTAAGAGTGTAGTCTATAGCTTATACTGTAGCATGTTTTAGGTTTTCTTGGCCAATATCATCATATGATTGTAATATCGATTGATAAAAGTATTCAACACATTTAACTCCTATTGATCCTAGTTCTTTCAAAAAGAAAAAAAAAGCGCATTGAACCTTTTTGTCAAACTAGTTTTTGAACCTCTTTAAGTTCAAAAAGTTGGATTTTAATGGCACTGTTTACTGGAGTGACAAATTTAGGTAAAAATAGTAAAATTCTCATTAAAATATTCATTAGGGCGGTCAAAAGTTTGTTACCAAGTCGATACTGAAATTTTTTAAACGTAACAATATCTGCCTTTCTGCAGTACCAGTAGTATTGAGTATCGGGTCAATCCGGTACCCGCGGATAGGTGGCCGCTTCCTTTAAACGCTCCTTTCCATTTTTGTGTGAACACGCTGTGAAGAGCGTCAAAGGTTTCTATTTACAATTTTTTTTGCAGCGTTGAACATGGTAGCCAATCACAGACATATATGTTGAGCATGTGAATGCAATGGCCAATCAGAGGTGTTTAAATTTGTCAGAATCCATTCCACTGAGTGGTGAAGGAATGATGTCAGAACCTGCGCTCATTGCTCGCTTTCTGTATATAACCGTATGTAAATAAAATAGTTACCATACTTTTTGCTATGGTACCGAAAATAACAATAATACAGATAACAGTAACATTTTATTGGAATTGGTACGGACTAGAGAATTTTTGTGTCAACCTTAATTCTCATTATCACAATGTGCACAAAAAGGATGTTTGACTTCTAAGGTTTTGTTTTGTAATAACATTTATTATTACATTTATTGTACAACTATTATTGTATTGCCATTGTTGTTTTCCAATGATAACTCTCATTAAAGAACTACTCTAAAACAGTTTGTTTGTTTTTTCACTCCCGCACCTTTTCATCATTTAAAATCTGGACTAAGCACTTAACAAGGTAGTGGAATATTTTAGAGCTAGAAACTAGTACAATGCATATATTCACTACAGAAATTTGATTAATTTTTATTAATTTCCTGGTCTGGAAATAGCAATTTAAAAACGTCCTAATATTTGTTTTTCCAAAGCCGTGGCAAGTCTTATAGTAATATGAATTAGGGGGGAAATGTACCTAATTATGAAAACAGCATCTTTTGCACTGTAAAATTAAGACCTTTTTTTCTTTCTTTAGATTTTGGGTTAACTATAACAAGCACATGTTCTTGACCGGTTTGTTTGACTACAGCACTAACCTGTGTCCTGAAAGCCAGCGCCTGCTCAGGGAAACCCACGGACGTGAAGTAACGGGCCACATCAGCCACGCTCCAAAGCAAAGGGTCCTGCACAACTTCTTCCTTCACCGCATCACTGAGAATGGACAAAAACAGCTTCAAACCTCAAAGTTCATGAGCAATACAGACTAGGCTTCTCCATATCACAACAATAATATATTAACCAATGGTGTGACTTTGAGATGGTACTACCTGACCAATGGCACGTCCTAAAATACGTTCTAAGAACGTTTTGATAAAGTTTTGGAAACGTTATTTCTTATCTTCAATGGCACCATTTATTTTCAAGTATTACAGCTGTATCTTAATGCCGTCTTTTTATGAATGAAAGCCAGTATCACTCATATTATATCTACTGATGTCTCGATAAAAAAAAAAAGAAAATATAAAAACCTTTAATTTAAGTGAACTTAAAACAATCCTCACTTAAACCCATAATAAATGTCATTTACCTGTACCATACAGAAATTGAATAAGGTTATAAAACAGTCCGCACTGCATAAATTTTAAAGGAAATATAGATTAATCCTTATCAAAGCTACAAGCGTTCTTTAGTCGAGGGCAGCGAGTAATTTTCTCTGTTCTCTCTGTTCTTTAGGTTAACTTTACTGACAGACAGAATTAATGGCTCCTGTCACTTTAAGATCTGCCGCTGCTTACAGGATCTCACGCATCTCATTCTCTCACTACTATTTACTTCCATTTAAGATTGTTTTTAACTCATTTAAGACTGTTCTTGTGAGGATACTCGACAAAACTGACATTTTGGCATAAATGTGTGTGTTATTGTTCGTTCAAGCGCAAAAGAGAACTCGATACTGGCGCGCGTCTTTCTGTGCGTCTCGTGTGTGTGTGTGTGTGTGTGTGTGTGTGCGCGTGTCAGGAGGACATTCACTGAAAGCGCGTTCTCTTTTGTCTTGTCGCGCATGAGTGGTTTAAAGCATTTGCGTGAATAAGAGCGTGATCATAACCTTAGCTAAAGGATGACAGAAAGAACGGATGCTTATTTGTCCAATTGTGCTTGATGCCACAGAAATGCCACTCTAGAACTTTAAGTCTCAATATTT
Source organism: Tiaroga cobitis (assembly GCA_030578255.1). Lineage (NCBI taxonomy): Eukaryota > Metazoa > Chordata > Actinopteri > Cypriniformes > Leuciscidae > Tiaroga > Tiaroga cobitis. Next base: position 40,977,501 of record CM060593.1, read on the forward strand.
CAGTGTTTATTGCCAAAGATACAAAGAAAATGTTAACTTTCACTCACTTTTCATTATTCATCTCTCCATTGTTAATCGTTTCTTCCTCTGTCGTGCTCTTGGGCTCCTTATTGCACATTTCACCTGTGAAAGCACAATTTTGAAAAAATATATATACAATGAGTTGATAAATTCGGTGCCGGTTCAGAAATTAATGGGGACTTCAAATTCAAGATAGAAGGGCAAAAAATACCCCTGCACAAATAAACTAAACCTATATGACTGTTGCGATTAAAGTGAAATGTGAACATGATTGAATAGTGTTGATTGTGGTCATACATTTAGATTTTGCATTTTGATTAGATTTTTTTGCAGCATTGAGCATTACAACCAATCACTCGCATTTCTGTTGAGCACATGAAAGCATTGGCCAAGCATTGGCCACCTTTACATTAGTCACAGGTGAAAGAACAAACGCTCACTAACTCACTTTATTCCTAATTTGAAAAAAAAAAACGTTTTGTTTTCATGCTACTAAAAAACAACCAATGTGAAGTCTTGATTTTCTAATGCATAAAAACTAATTCATAAACAGTTTTTGTTTTGTTTTGTCTATGCAGACTACAGGAATATGACACGCTGTTTCCCCAAACACAAACATTTTTCTGTATTCTATTAATTGACAATAATTATCATTATTACAATATCAAGAGCAATAAATTGACAGTAATCTTTGTAATAAAACTGCAGCCCTACTCTGTAATGTTATGTTTTTTAATTTTATAATGTAGTATATTCTTCATGTAGGCTATTCATTATGCATTTATATTGTAAATACACATATGCCACCTATGAGCAGCATGAAACAGTCTGTGTAAATAAACATAAATGCCATTTCATATGCAGCTTCCGTTTCACCTTTGAAATTAAATGATGGCTTTTGTTGATGTTTATTATTTCAACAGTCTATTATTCTAATTAGTTGTAGTAATTGGTTAAATGGAAGTATTTGACATAAACAAGATACATATAAAAAAGACAACACAGATACGTAAACATAAAAATTACCCTTACAAAGGTAAAAAAAAACGCCTCTGGAAATCACTCCCAGGGCCAAATATTAGTCCTTAAAGGTGCAGTAAGTGATTTATGAGAAACACTGTTGACATTTGAAATTTAAACACACCCCTCCCTTCATTGCTCCGCCCCCAAAATGCATGAACACACAATGCAAGAGTGGATATTTATCATAGCTGAAGTGAAGCAAAATAACGCTTGGTATAATAATAATCTTGGTTCTGTGTAGGGCTGACTTCTAATAGTCGAGGATTCGACGATTCGATTCGGAGAGGTCTGATTCGACTATGAACCTCATAGTCGAACAGTAGGGAAGTGTTATGTAACCAATAGGGGTGTGACGGTTATCATATAACCATGAGACCGACAGTGTCATTAGAACTCCATAACCGCCAAAACCGTGCTATTAAAATATTTTTTACAAAAAAATTTTATCATAGAGAATGTTTAAATACTAATATCAGCTTACGAGGGAAACGGAGGCGGAGTTAGTGGTGGTTCGGAGGCTGAGTGCTGGAGATCATTCGGGAGAGGTCTGTGCACCTTCACCGATCAGAACGCGCGCTGACACGGAGAAAGCCTTGTTTATACCAGACGCGTCCGCACGAGCGCGAAGGTGCGCATGGCAAAAAATTACGCGTTGGGTGTGCAAGACCGGCAAGACCCCATTTCGCTTGGCTGTGTGCACGGCTTTTTTTGTAACAGCGCGCGCGACACCGCATCCGAGGATGAACGGCTTCAAGCCGAATCTGCTCGGGCATGTACGTCTCACCGACCGCACCGGCAACCAGTTTGCGCGTCTAAATTGCAAAGTTCATTGCAAAGTTTTTTTGTTAAGGTTTTGTTTACTGTGTGTGATTTATTTAAAACAAAGCTTTTTTTGTTGTTGTTAAGGATTCATTTAATGGAAAGCACATTCACTTCTAGTTGTCTTGCTGTTCATTTTAAACGTAGAGCGAGTTGTCCTATAAGAGACGAACAGTTATTCAACCGAACGTCTAGCTGCTATCTAAAAAAATAAATAAAAAAAAGGTTCGACTATCAGTCGACTACGGCAAAATCTAACGAATCAGATTCGACTATGAAAATCCTTCGTCGAAAACAGCCCTAGTTCTGTGACTTTCCATGCATGCTACAGCACCGAATGCCAGCAAACCAATGTTACTCACGTATGGAGCAGAACCAACTCTGCGTCTATTTTCAGGCCTCAGCCTGATTCAGTCTCTCCAGCGCTGGAAAGCTTATCTAATATTAACATGGGTCCTAAAGCTCTTTCCAGATCATAACCCTTCTTTTTCCAGTGATATTCCTCTGAGCTTTTATCTTTTGTAATGTCTCTCAGCCATCTCTCGTTCTACAATCTTTCTACAAATCTCCTTCTTGCTCATTCTCTCTCCTCCCCCATCATGAGTGACACGCCCCCTCCTGCTGATTGGCTCACTCTCTCTCCTCCCCCATCATGAGTGGACACGCCCCCTACCGCTGATTGGCTCACTCTCTCTCCTCCCCCATCATGCGTGGATACGCCCCCTACCGCTGATTGGCTCACTCTCTCTCCTCCCCCATCATGCGTGGACACGCCCCCTACCGCTGATTGGCTCACTCTCTCTCCTCCCCCATCATGAGTGGACACGCCCCCTACCGCTGATTGGCTCACTCTCTCTCCTCCCCCAGCATGAGTGGACACGCCCCCTACCGCTGATTGGCTCACTCTCTCTCCTCCCCCATCATGAGTGGACACGCTCCCTACCGCTGATTGGCTCACTCTCTCTCCTCCCCCATCATGCGTGGATACGCCCCCTCCTGCTGATTGGCTCACTCTCTCTCCTCCCCCATCATGAGTGGACACGGACCCTACCGCTGATTGGCTCACTCTCTCTCCTCCCCCATCATGCGTGGACACGCCCCCTCATGCTGATTGGCTCACTCTCTCTCCTCCCCCATCATGAGTGGACATGCCCCCTCCTGCTGATTGGCTCACTCTCTCTCCTCCCCCATCATGAGTGGACACGGACCCTACCGCTGATTGGCTCACTCTCTCTCCTCCCCCATCATGCGTGGACACACGCCCCCTCATGCTGATTGGCTCACTCTCTCTCCTCCCCCATCATGAGTGGACACGCCCCCTCCTGCTGATTGGCTCACTCTCTCTCCTCCCCCATCATGAGTGGACACGGACCCTACCGCTGATTGGCTCACTCGCTCTCCTCCCCCATCATGCGTGGACACGCCCCCTCATGCTGATTGGCTCACTATCTCTCCTCCCCATCATGAGTGGACACGCCCCCTGCTGCTGATTGGCTACAAGTGTGTTATGCTGCTTGGTCCGATCCACTTTAAACAGTGTTTCTCAGAAATTGCTTACTGCACCTTTCATGGAAAACTTAATTTCTGACCCTGATACGCTATGGAAGTTAAGGAGCACAGGCACAATCCTCACCCTCCTCAGCATGATCAGAGACAGCGTGAGGCCCTCCGTCTGCCATCACCGCCTCGTCCTGAAGACAGACATGCACAATATGACACAGAGACGCAGAGGAACATGACAGATGTGCTGTGACTGGAAGCAGGACGGATGTGCTCACCGGCGTGACTGGATCAGGGGTGGCCACGCTCTCCTCCACCCTCGGCTCCTCCTCGGCTTTAAGAGCGGAGAGACAGATGGCCGCTGCCTCCTGCAAGGACTCCACGGACCCTGTGGGGCACAATGACAAATACCGTCAGCTGAAATCTCTTCATGTAGAACATTTACGCCGTCAAAATGTGTGATTGAATGTTTGTCTCTTTGACTTCAAATTTTCTTCAAAGTTTTAAAACAAAAGCTGCTGCCCTCCGAATGTTTTTCCGTCATCTCAGATCGTGTTCATGTGTAAATTGCGCAAGCTTATTTCATCTATTAGTTCAAAAGATCTGAAAAAGCCCATAGATTTGCTGACCCATAGACCCTCCCCTAGAAGAAATCAGGACAAAAGTGGTTGAAAGTGGACAAAAGAGACTAATTAAAACACCAGGTGTAAACGGGAATGTGTTTCTCTTATCTACTTATGATCCAATCGACCAAAAAGCATCTTAAAGGGTTAGTTCACCCAAAAATTTAAATTAAGTCATTAATTACTCACCCCCATGCTGTACCAACCCCGTAAGACCTTCGTTCGTCTTCGGAACACAAATGAAGATATTTATGAGTAAATGTGACAGCTGGATCACTCCTCCATAGGCTCCCTAAGGGAATGAATCCTGACGGCCCAGAAAGTCAATGAAGAAAATGTTTAAATATTCCATGTCACAACAGTGGCTCAACTATAAGTTTATCAAGCGACGAGAATACTTTTTGTGCGGAAAAAACAAACAAAAATAACGACTTTATTCGACTATTCCTTTTCTTCCTTGTAGGCCTGAAACGAGACTTCAAGAGATTTCCACGACGCGCACGCGCGAGAACTGAACTGAAGTAGTTGAAGGAGATCGCAATTCTCGTGCATGCGTCGTGGAAATCTCTTGAAGTCTCGTTTCAGGCCTACAAGGAAGAAAAGGAATAGTCGAATAAAGTCGTTATTTTTGTTTGTTTTTTCGCACAAAAAGTATTCTCGTCGCTTGATAAACTTATAGTTGAGCCACTGTTGTGACATGAAATATTTAAACATTTTCTTAAATGACTTTCTGGGCCGTCAAGTGTCATTCCCTTAGGGAGCCTATGTAGCAGTCATAAACCTCTCAGATTTAATAATAAATATCTTCATTTGTGTTCCGAAGACGAACGAAGGTCTTACGGGGTTGGTACAGCATGGGGGTGAGTAATTAATGACTTAATTTTCATTTTTGGGTGAACTAACCCTTTAATACCAGCTGTAAACAGGGCCTCTGATTCTCAAACAATCGTATAAATGAAGTTTACCGACTAACATTCGGCTAGTAAGATGCCAGCTTTAACTGAGGCTGCCAGGAAAACCATAACGTTAAAGTCACCATTAAATCAAAATGGACAATTCTTAGTTTTTTATGTAATATTGCAGTTTATTGTCAATGATTCATCTGTGAACATCATTATTTTTTTTAATTCATTTCCTCATAATATCTAATAAGAATAACTTCCCCTCCTCTTGCAGCGTCATCTCTTCTCTTCTCGATGATGTGTTTACTGGCGTGAGGGCGGAGCAACCTGTCACTCACATGAGATCCACCAATAGCAAACTACAACTATCTAATCAAAACCATGGACAATGGACAAAACCAAGCCCCGTCCCACATTTTTTCTTGTTCGAGAAGTCGTTTCATTTGGATATACATCGCAACAGGAAAGAAAAGATCTTCCATTTCATGCAGACGTTATCTGGTTAATTTGCAGTATGGTTTGAAAAGATTGATTCTGTATTTTAACTAATGTATGTGAATTAGCGTCTCAGTTTAAATGCTGTTAGTTTGTTGTTTTATCTTGAGTAGTACGTACCCGTGTCCTGCTGGGCTGCTGGTTGTATGTGCTCGGGCAGAGTGTAAGCGCTGTCGGCGTCCTGCCTCAGAGCATCATGGGTAGGAGAGTTCTTTGAGGAAGTGGGTGAAGGAACAGGCAGACTGGTGTTACTGCTGGTGACGGGACTCATGCTGATGCCCGAGTCAGCGGTGCTCTGAGCACACATGGCGTCCAGACTGCTCTCATCGCCCTCCTCATCCATACTGCTGTCCATTCCTGCCGTCATCGACATCTCGTCCTAAAAAGGTTGCAGAATATTATTTTACTTGATCAGTCTGCCTACAATCCAGTGCAACATGAGGCTTCAACAGAACGCATCACGTGTGCCATCTGAAACTGTGTTTTTAACAGTTTTCATAACTTTATAAAGCATATATATATATATATATAGTATATACTAAATGCATAGCATTTTTTCAAGATAAAAAAAAATGAAGCAGCACAACTGTTTTCAACACTGATAATGATAATATTTCTTGAGCATCAAATCAGCATATTTTTACAGGGGTTTTCAAGGTGCGGAGTAGGGTTGGGCGACATGACGATCGATAAGAGATTTTTCTATATAGTTTATCTGTATGTAAATACATCCATGCAGTATATGACTGCTTAAACACGATAGAGCAGCAAAGAAACATGGATGAATGGGAAGAAAGACCGGGACATGCTTGATGATGAGTTATTAAAAGAACAATTAACCTTGACTGAGAACAGAATTCGGTAGCGACAGGCGGCTTTTTGTGGTGCACATCCGAAGCGCACGAGTGCTGAATTCAGTTCACTTTCGCTGCTTATTGCGCTTGAACGGTCAAATACACACATTTATGTGTCAAAATGCCGGTCTTGGTGAGTATTCACGTAAACACACTCAGTTATGTCTAAAGGGAAAATAAACAGTTGGGCCAAATAGATTCTAAATAATTATCATTATATTGGATCATACATAAGATCGTAAAGTGACAACTCTTATAGGCCGCATCTACATTATATGGTTCAAGTGACCCAATTCAGATTTTTTCCTCCCATGGGGCACAGATATGACCAGGGCTTGACATTAACACCCGCCAGCCCACCAAATGTGGGTGTATTTCAGCAGTGTAACGCCGTCATTCCTACTAGCCACTTTGGCGGTATATTTTATATATAATATATACATTTTTCAATTGTAGGCTTTAAAAAGGAATCTGAAATAATAAACTAAGTGCACTGTAGTGTGGTCAAATATATATATTTTTTCATACAGATACTGAAATATCTGAGACACTTCCAATACTCATTTTCCACAGAATAGATATACGATACCAGTAGGGCTGGGTATCGATTCAGATGTTCAAATTCGATTCGATTTCGATTCGCAAGCTCTCAATTCGATTCGATTTCGATTCTCGATTCGATTTCGATTCTTGATCCGATTTCGATTCATGATTTGATTCTCGATTCGACTATAATGAATATAGATGTAATACAAATCCTATATTTATAAAAAAAGAACAGTGGACATAAGTTTACAAGTGGTTAATTAATACAAAGAAATTAAGAGTCGCAAACCTGTATATTAAACTCTTTTTATTTTAGGTAGGGCACTAAATAATGCATACAATGAATAGACAGGATTTTGATGCAAGATGCAACATTGATGCTGAAAATTGGACAAGTCAGAACAGTCGCACGTCTTGATCAAACAGGATCAGGTTATTTTATGTTTAAGATATATAGATAAATAAATATCAGTTATAATTTTTTAGACAATTTTTTATTACATTGATCTCACCTAAATGTTTGTTTTTACAATGGGGTAATTTTTTTGTTAAGAGTTTAAGCAACACATGGAAGCTTGATTTCAATCTTTGATTTAATTTGAAAAAAGTAGCACGAATAAATACAATAGAATAAAGACACAAATAAAGAGACAATAAAAATAAAAGTTTTTGGGTAGGTCAGAAATACAGAAACTGAATAAAGTAATCCAATGTAAAATAACACTAGATAGTCTTTTAGTCCAGACTGAATACATAGGCTATTAATCCTGATTCCTTACAATTAATTGAATGCTATATTATGTTGTTTTGACAACAAAATTAATGACAGACACATATGGCTGCGTTCACTTTAAGAAATAGTGCACGGATCCATTACTGTTTCATTACTGTCTGTCACACGCGTTTTATGCTTATTTAAGACATAACCGACTGTCTTTATGAGGTTACTCACCAAGACCAGAGTTTTGACATAATTTTGCGTGTTTTTAACTGTTAAAGCGATATAATCCACGAAAAAGAACTTTTGTTACTGGCGAGCTGTTTGTGAGGCGGATTTAGGCTTTACTGTATGTGCACGCAGTGAAAAACATCTCTGAGAGCGCGCGAGCACGGGATAGTTTAAAATTGATTGAATGTTTAAACTGGTAAAACTTAAAAAAGACGTGGAAATGATAAACGTTAGTTACGATGCAATGCTGGCCCGATTGTGCAAGTGAATATTCCATTATGTCCCGACTCCTAAACACGAGTGTGTATCGACGCCTGCAGCGCTTGACGCTTGCCTTGTGCAGGGAGAGAAGACGCAGCACCGCGAGCCCTGAATGGAAAAAATCGATTCGTGGCCGTTGAGAATCGATTTTGAATTGAAATTTTGACCACACTTTAAAAAACGATTTATCGAAAAATCGATTTTTTTGCCCAGCCCTAGATACCAGCAGCGCTTTCTCTCTCATCTCTCAGACAGCGAGTTACACACAAACCCATCTCTCCTCACTCACTCGCTTAATTTGCTCCAGATGAATATTGTTGCTGTTACAGGGCTTGAATTTTGGCATGAGATTGCATATAATTTTAGTCATTCCAGCAGATTTTCTGCTCACATCCAATGTGCGGCACATTAAGAAGCCTCTCAGTACTAAATAGAATTCTTTTTCGCTGCTTATTGCGCTTAAACAGTCAAATATACACAAAATAATGTCAAAATGCCGGTCTTGGCGAGTATTCCCATAAACACAGTCATTTATGTTTTAAGTGAACGTAAACAGTTGAGAAAGAAAACACATTTGTAACAGTATAAAGGATCCGTGCGTCAGGTCTTTAAGTGACATCAGCCTAATATACCTGCTGCCAAATTATGAGATAATATAAAAAATATCTATATGAGAGTTTTTCCCTATGGTATAGATGCCAAAATTGTGTCCAAGGAAAATGCTGAGTCGCTGGTAACTTAGGAAAACCACTAGCACAGTCGCAGGTGAGCAAAAAAGTTAATGTCAAGCCCTGGATATGACCCATGAACGTGCAAGCCGGAAAAAGGCACATGGATTCCGATATTCTCCGATTGGTTTCATTCATGTGGAAATAAATCGGAAATGAATCGCATACGTGCATTTGCAAGAGGGCAGATCAGATATTCTCCTGTCAATACGAATTGAACGTCATTGAAAAACCGACGATGGCGAACGATGTCAACTCAGGTGGAGACCAACCGCGATCACATGACTCTTTTCAATGGCGCAATAGAGGACGAAGGCTCAACCCAACGTTTTGCTGACCTTTAATGATGTTGTGGAAAGCTAATGCTTGTATTATTATCATTTTGTCTTTGTCCAATGCAAATCAAGCTGTTTTTACTTCCTTTTTGGCCTAAGCTCTTCCAGATCAGTACGTCTACCTGGGGTTGTTTCGCCAAGTTTATAGTGTAAATGCAGATCTCGGATATGGGTCACTTTTAAAAGAAGATGTAAGCTGGTCGTCAAAATAATTAGATGTAGTCAACAAATCGATATTTGGCATCAAGACCTGCAGTGTAAATGCGACCATATAGGCCTACCTGCTGCTGCCTGTCGTTAATGTTAATCAAAAAACAAAAAGAAAATCATTCACTACTTTTCATCGAATATCTTTCATTGCTTTATTAAGAATATATGTATATGTAATTCATAGAGTGCAGTTCATACTATGCTGTTTAATTCCCCCCAATTAAACAGCATAGTATGAACTGCACTCTATGAATGCAAAATCATAGGGATTTCAGACATTTTTTTACACAATTATAAAACAAAAAAGAATGGATGAAACAAAAACAACTGACATGGCAAATCCCCCCATTTGCCATTTCAGTTGTTTTTGTTTCATCCATTCTTTTTTGTTTTATAATTGTGTAAAAAAATGTCTGAAATCCCTATAATAAACAATTTAATGGAAGTCTCCCATTATGTCAACTTAACCCATAAAATGTGCCAACATGCCCTGCTAAGGGATCAATGAACCGTCCTGGGCAATAACAGTGGAATGTTCAATAGCCCAGAAATATTTTCACTAAAAATCATAAGCAGCCAGGCAGGAGGAATAAAGAAAACATCTATTAGCATTCATTCAGTGGCTTTAAACAGGACTGCATGCAAACAGGACTTAGCAATACTATACCAGCATTTTTACATTTAAACGAATATATTTCGACTATAGCACTTTGTGATTATGCTCAAAACCGTCCCACTGCAAAACTGGATTACCGTCGAATCGAGCTTTAGTGGTGTCTAAAGGCCGCACGCACTGTTTATTCAGACAGAAATTCCTCGTCGCCCGTGTTTTCCTACACTTTGAACCCCGGTTTTGGCGATGATTGACGCTATGGTATTAGGAACGTTACTAGCAGAGCAGTACGCATAGCGAAATAACTTAGTAATACAGTATGAGGAACATTACAGAGTGAGATTGCTGAACGGAGGCGCCCTGAACTCGCGCGAGTCGCGCTTCTCCGCGCGCCCTCAGTGAAACGGGGCGGGCTCATGAACATTAATTAGCGTAACCTTCTCCAACAGCATATCAGAACGAAGCGAGCGGGCTCATGAATATTAAGTTACGTAACGCTCTCTAGCCGCATAGAACGAAGCGAGAAGGCTCATGAATATTAAGTGCGCGGGCGGTTCCTCAGCGGCCTGAGAGAGAAGCGTGGCGAGTTTATGTATATTAATTAGGCACGCCAGACGCCACAGGCGAACTTCACGCAGCCTAGTTAATATTCATAAACCCGCCCCGCTTCGCTCTGAGGCGCGCTGCCTGTCTGAGAGAAGCGCGTCCCAAAGCAAGCCAATGTTAAACGTGGCTATAGCCGACATTTTCCTCCTTTAAAACACATCCAAAACTAACGTTCCCCGTAGTGCACATGATTAATAAGTAGCGCAAGTTCACGAGCCGCAATGACGACTTGGTTCGCACTTCGCGTGCACGGACACGAAGGATCATCTAGATCAGCCCGTGCAATGACTTGCGCTTCAATGATCCCTATAAATTATCGTATTTACTTTGTCACGACCCATACAAGTGGACAAATGCGGTCTCCCGGTAGTAAATATTCGCTATGGCAAGTGCCTCCAGTGTTGCTCCTTGTGCGAAATGCGTCAGTCGGCTGATCAGTGATGTTTTGGTGACTTTCCCCCGCTAGTTTGGATCAACGGACAATGATTTTATCGCTAAAGTTGAGTTATGGGACTGTCTGCGCTCGAACAAAAACTCGCTCCGAAAGATCTCGACCTCGCAGAATCAGATCAAGCGCTTCCATTGTTGGCGATTTTCCGACGCTCATGAAGGTTCGTGCCGCTCCCCGTCTGCGCCAGTCCGCGCGCGCGTGTGTGTGTTTGTGCGTGCGTCCGTGCGTGCACTTGCTTTCATGTTTCATGCGCCAGAACAGTTAAACTAGTGATAAAACACCAATGCTTGCCATTGCGCGTGTGGTTTTAGTCGGAGCGCAGCCGCTCTTTTCAGTGCGCCAGCGCTCGGTTAAGGTTTACTTACTTCCATATCCTCCATGTGATCCTCATCCACGGGACCCAGAGCGCTGTCGCCGGCGCTCCAGTCCGCGAGAGAAGGCTGTTTCACCGCACACTTGCTCTGCTCGGTTTTTCTCCTGCCTCTTAGCACCTTTGCCGCGTTGCGATAGGACACCGAGCCTTTATAGTTGACTTTCAGCACCGTTTGCTCCTCTATCAGTTTCTCTAGTTCTGAACGGGTTCGGTCCCAGTCCGAGCCGTATCGTCTTTTAACCATTCTGCAAATTCTGTCCAGGTCCGGTCGCGCTTTTCTCGACCGCAGCGAGTCTATGGAGCCCAGGATCCATTCTCGGTACGGCTTAGACATTATTCCTAATGGGCTTCAAGCTTGATAGAGTGGATGAAGTGCGTCAGTGTTGCCTTCGACGTGACGCTCGCAGTCTTTCGAGTCGCGGCGCGAGCGCGCTGGAGAAAAAGAAAAAAAACGGAAACATACTGTACGCGTGCGTTGATCACATTGAGCGCTTAAGGTGGAATGCACGAGATGCGCGTCCCGCCACTAGGAGATTTAAGGAGGATTTGTTCTGTTCTGTTGTTCTACGTGCAGCATAAAGTTCTGTTTTGGAATGCGACGACTAGCATGTTGCATGTCTTGTTAATAATACGCGAAGTCCGCATTATTCGTAGGTAAAAACCTGTTTTATTTTCACATTCCTTGTTTAATTAAACCAGTTATCTCAGAGGTAAATAAAAAATAAAAAAACGTTGGAATTTTAAACGGTATTCAGTAAAAATCTGTTAACGTTTGGCAATCCAATAAAACAACTAGCCACTTAAAGTTAGCAAAACAAGGCATTTTGCAACAATACAGATTTCAAACGGTCTACATTGTTGTCAGGTGAGCTTATTATGCTTCATGTTTAAAGTCACCATTAAATCAAAAAGGACAATTCTTATTTTTTTCTGGAATGTTGCATTTATCATATATGATTTACCCATGCACATAATTATTTTTGTCTTATTCATGTGTCCTCAAAATCTTCAATCAAAATAACTTCCCCTCCCTCTTGCAGTGACATCTCTTCTCTGATGACGTGAGGGCGGGGCAACCTGTAACTCGCATGAGATCAACCAACAGCAAACCACAGTCATCCAATTAATTCCCCATAAACAAAACCGAACGTTTTTTTTCCTTCCACAATCCTTTTCATATGCCACAATGGGGGAGAAAAGACTATATTGCAAGTTCTGTTTCACACTGACTTTTAATCAGGCAACAAACATAAATATAATCCCAGAATCGTTTGGCAGTTTCATTAAATAATTTAAAAAGTTGCTTTTTATGAGTTAAACATCTTAAAAATCTGGAAATCCAACCAATTAGAGAAGATTGGATTTGAAATTCCAGATTATTTATGACACTAGAAATGGAAGGTCAAGTAATGTGCATTGCATTGTGGGATAGAGCATCTCAAGGAGATTAATATTTCCTGCAGAAAGCTGTCTGCATTTTCATGCATCTCGAAGGGAACTTGCTAGTCTGGTGTAAGAGCACCTGAAATTCATAAGTGATCCGCCATCTTTGATCATGGGCGCTCAGCTCTGCTGCCAGCTCATTTTGAGACCAAATGTCATGTGACTAATGACTAGACTTGCAAGAAAATGATGTCATGCCAACACTGATGAATCTAAAGGGGGGAAATACAATCCAATTCTTGCTACACATACAAATGGTAAAACATTTGCTATGATAAAATGTGATGCATTCTGTGCTATGCTGAACGTCTTTAAACAGCCTTGAATCTAACTGATAAATATAAACTTATGAACGAATTTCAGAAAAATAACATTTCAGACGGCACCACATCATTGTAATTTTAACAATTAAAACTTTATTGGAATGATACATGTTGCAAAATATTATTCTGTGTATTTTTTATTTTTAAACATACTCGATGTGTCCTACGGGTATCCGTCAACTTCTCCAGAAGGTAAAATAATTAAGACTGTTAAAGGCAGAGAATATACAGTATTGTTTCCCGAAAAAGGTACAATAGACTACACCATCACCATACCCATGTCGGGAGGAAAGAGACTCCTGTTATTGAAAATACACTTAGAAAATATGCAAAAGTAAATCAAATGTTTTCTTAATGATTTCTTTTTTAAAAAAGCAAATATAGAAGAGTGTAGGAAACTGGATGTGTAGAAAGGCAAACTGTATCATGGACTGATGCACGCACGCACGCACACACACACACACACACACACACACACACACAAAGATGATTGACAATGTAAATGAACAGATGAGTGAGAGACTGGAGGATGTGTGACACCCATGTATTTGAAAGGGAGGGACAGGGCCCCAAGAATCAGGCAGACATGGAGGGATGACATGAATACCACCAAGAATGTCATGCTCTGACAAAAAAAAAAAAAAAAAAAAAGGTGAGCCATAATTTCACCGAGTTAAACCGCTGTTGCTTAAAACAGAAGCCTTCCATATCACGATCAAGCTCAAAGTTGAGGAGGATAAAGCTAATAAGAAAGCCAACCTGTACATTAGAACTCAGTGCACCAGTTAAAGATAGTCTTACGTTGCTTCTAACATCACAAAACCAGTGCAGAAGAGCCTGCTGGCAAATCGAAACGTACAGAAGCATCATTTGAACACTGATTGTTTTGTTTTTCAGCTATTGAAACCCAAAAGGTGGAGCCGTTTGTCCTGTTTGTACACCCATTTTATGAAGTCTCCAGAAATGGGGCGAGTAAATGTCCCAGCAATAGCTAGGCATGCAGGGAAAAGAGTGAGGAAGAGGAAATCTAAACCTATCCAAAAGTTGTGTGAAATACAAACATCTGCCTTTTACTTGTCTCCGTTTCTAAAAGTATGCATGATCAAAAACGGACCCAATCCGGTCCGTTTTGGCGGTGCACCTGGCAGCTTACAGTGACATCATTTCCTGAGTGGGAAATGTAAATGAACAGGTATTTGATCTTATACTGTAAAATCATGGCATCATCCTGTAGTGTCCAATTGATGCTACCATTATTATAAGACACACGGAGAGTTGCTTGAAATACCATTTTAACCTGGCACCGATCTGTAACATTCAGCAAAATTAAGTTACACTACTCATCATAAAACAAACAAACCAAAAAAAAAATGCATGAGAAAGAGGAGCATCTAGCGCGGCACCTAATGAGCAGACGACTCCTGAAGAACAAGCGATAATTGGCGTCTCACATTTAAATGTGAAGCGTGTAAATTTTGTGCCACTAGAGGCAGCAAACAAACAAAACAAAAAAAAGCAAAAATAATGACTTATCAATCCATTCAAGCTAATATATTATGTCCTTTTCATTTGGTTACTCAACAGACTGCAGTTCAGTTTGGTGCCACCAGTGGCGCACTTCACCTTTAACATCTAATTAAATCTTCATTGACGAGAAGCTTTCCGAGCATAACGAAATAAAATCTTTGCAACACACTACGCACTATTGCACGCTTCTGCAAACTAAACAACAAAATTATGGGGACGTTTGCATTTAGATTCTCTTGCATCCTAGAGTTAAAGAGCAAGAGAGAAAGTTGATCAATTCGTTGGACGATATTTCAAAAGGCCGAATGGAGCTTCACTAACTGGTCTTAACGCACGATAAAGTCTACACGAACAACAAGCTTATTTGAAGCAGAAAAAGAGATTGATTAGTGAAGCCGTAGAGAGTTAAAACGTATTGAATATCCGTCTTCTGTAAGGATAAAAAAAAAAAGAAATGCCAGAAAGGGTTTGGTGACACGGCAGAAACGAATAATAACGAAAAAACATTATCATCATCAGCGTCCACCAGGAACCGGGTGTAACCACAGAAAACTAACGTTTTCCTTTAAAAGCATCATTCTAAAAACAAGAAGCACTTGTGCTCGGCCAATTCACTGCATTCCTTCACTTTCCCATTTCCTGTTGATTTACTCCTGGAAAATTCATCTTTGAATCAAAGCCATCTAAGAAAAAGTGTAAAATCATGGATTTGGAGCTTTAAGTATGCTTGTTCATGTTATATAAAGTAGTGTTACGGTCTTATCGGTGGCCATTTTATAGAAGCCAACACGTTCTATTCGTATGACAAGCTGGGCTTTTAGGACACGAAGAACGCCACAACATGATCTAGAGAATGAAGATCCAAATCAACGATCTTCATACAAAGTGGCTGATTCTGCCTGATCTTAGAGCACTGTGGGAAATTGTACCCAACCAATATGTGATGATAAATTTGAAGGATGGTGGCGCGATGCTTGAAATTCAAATGGCAAATGTGTGATATCTAAAACAAAAAGCCAGAACTCTTGAACGGAGGAAGTGGGATTGATTTGGTATTGGGTGCCAATAGGTGCACAGGAAGTAAACAAGATGTGACAGAGTGGAGAACTACAGAGCAAGGACACCTTTGCTGATAAAAAATAAAGGGAGGGGGGTAATTTTCTCTGGAGAAGCCAAAATTCAGTACCAGAAAGTAACCTCTATATCTCTGAAAAAAGAAAAAGAAACAAAAAGAAAGAAGAAGTCACAAATATCCCCATGCCAGCCAGTTACAGACAAGTGACTGAATCTCTGCCCAATGGACCCTGGCTACCAAACAAGAGGGAAAACATGAAAATGGACAAGTAACAAGTGACGAAGGGTCTGAAAAGGCAACACTGCTGGCGTCTCTCTCAGGACTTTCTGATCTTCTTCTCCCTCCATCCGTGTGTGAGGGCTCTACGTTGTTGTTGTCGTTGTTGTTGTTACCAGATACAGGCTCAGTCCAGTTCATCATCTCACCCTGGAAAACGTTCTCTTCTCACTGTTGCCCCACATCTAATTTCTCTCCATCCCTCTTCTCCACTCCTGCTGCTTCTAGAATTCAGCAAACTCCTTTCCACATTTCTCTGTGAAAGACACCCGGATTTCTTCCTCCTCGTAGTCGTCAAAGTTGCTGGTGTCCCCGGGGCCTTTGCACTTAGGGATGAAGGGGGCCTCCACCTGAAAACAGACACAAATATACACAGATGAGTCAGCGGAAAAGGTTATTGCATTTTGATTAAGTATTAACATAACGGCCCCGATATTCTTCAAGCGAACACGAAGAACGAACGTTATTCATAAGGCCAAAACGAAGTTCATTTTGTTCATTTTCACGAAGTTTGGGAGTTCAAAACTTTCCGGAAAAGTTCGCTCCGGCTGTTAAACCCTTTCCATTGGTCCGTGGAGATCGTAATAGATGGGTGTGGCTCTGAGGCTCCACTTTAATTGACATGGAAATGTTCTCCGGTTCATTTCTGCACATGCACATCGAGGTCAGACGCGAGTGAGAGAGTGAGAGAGAGAGAGAGAGAGAGAGCAGATGGGAGTGGAGTGGGAGTGTTTTCTACTGTGGATTTGCATAAAATGTCTTTATCTTGCTAGAGTTTATCGCTGTTTCTAAACGATGTCGTACTAGCAACTGGGTGTCTGTTAAATCACACAACATAAGGAGGACTATTAATTGGCATCACACACACACAATAACTGGAATTTAAAACAGTGAAGAAACAAAAGATCAATAAACTGTTGGATAGATATACACACGGATTATGTGCGCTCAACATCTCTTCTCTTTGTGCTTTGTGTACTTTTCAATTTAAGCATCATTCTGCACCCGCGATGCGCATAAGCGGTGTGTGCTGCTCTGTTTTGAAGTGTTTCATATTATCGTGGTTTTGACCACTGAAAGATTATTAAAAGCCTACCTTGTTCTCTCTCTAAAAAAAATGTATGACAAAGCCTTATCTGCATATTCGCTAGAGCCTTAAAACAGACAATTAATCGTCATAAATCAGATTTATATTTCAGACAATTAATCGGCAGTCAAATTTCTTAATCGTGACAGCCCTACGCACCACCAATTGGAACTTTGAAATGAGACACAAGACACAATGAGACACTTTATACTTAATACGAAAAAGTATTAAGTATAAAGTAAAAGTAGGGATGCACCGATACCACTTTTTTTCAGACCAAGTACAAGTACTTACATTTGGGTACTTGCCGATACCAAGTACCGATATGAGTACTTAATACCATACAGTTCTTCTAACAATGTTTTATTGTCATCAGATGTTTTTCACTTTCTGACTGTAACAAAGTAAATGCAACTTGTATAATCAAATTGCTTGTGTTGAAGGAGCTATTTCTCACCCCTCCTCTTGACAATTTAGCAGAGCATAGTTCTGCTCTACTTTTATCATCATCGCTTATCTTAAAATATCTCCAAACGGCTGACATTAGGTTAGGCTAATGTCTCGTTGCCATAAGGGGCCGTTGCAGTTCACATTCGTCATTTCAAATGTAGGCGCGCGGCAAGCCCGCTCATAATAGAAGCAATTCTATTTTTCGCTTGTTTTTCCAGGCGTGCAATGTTCATGGTTGCATAGCAATGACAGACACCACAGGAGCGCAAGTGCTTGTGTAAAGAAGGAGAAACATTTTACAGAAACGGTGCGGCCGCGCTCTCCACACGTATTTAGACGCGATATGTGAACGCCCCCTTAAAGGGACACTCCACCCATTTGCATTAAGCTTTCCATTGTTAGAAACCCAGTCATACTATTGAATGGTCGTGCAACACTCTCTCATTTTCCCCTGAGACGAGAGAAATCCGCTATTTACCTTTTTCACTTCCTCCTACAATGACACAAAATTCGTCATTTTACGTCATTGTAGGAGGAAGTGTAAGAGGGGGGATTTCTGTAAAGACTACAAGCACTAGCTCCCACCCTTTCAAACCCGCCCATAGGGGGTTGGACCTAATGCGCTAACAGACCGATCACAGATCAGTGCCAGTGCGTTTGATTTCACCGGCAGAAACTTTTTGAAAATTTGTAAACAGACAAATCATAGGAGATGTGTTGCTTTACAGCAGACGACTATGTCAGTGTGTGTTCTCAGTAGCCACTAGCTGCTAATAGAGTTGAGTTCAGGCAAATGCGTTTAGCGCTACTAGCACTGCTAGTTCCAGACGTACCTGGCTGTTCGTCGTCATCATCTGACAAGGTAAATATCGACGGAATTGCGGTTTTCACAAGCGCGGGTCTCTTCAATCCTAATGGTGTGTTCACACCGAACGGGAATTTAATTATTTGCGCGAATTCGCGCCGGGCGTTGCGAATGACGCGAATTGGGCGACGCGTTTGCCGCGAATGTCTTCCGAGCAAGTTGAAAAATTTGAACTCGAGCGAATGTCCAAGCGTCTAACTAGACGCGATAGACGCGTATTTGACGCTCTATTCGCGTTCGGTGTGAACACACCATAAGGGGTTGGGTTCGAAATCTTCTGGATTTAAATGTAGACTGCACACCGTCAGATGTTTTAGTGCTTCAATGGCTGTGTCCTCTCCGAACTTCGGGTTATTGATAGCCCATAGCCACTTTTTGCACAAGTCCAAATCTTTGGGTAATCTATGAAAACTTACTCTGTGTATTTTCCTTGTGCTGGCTGAACATGCCGGTACTATGCAAGTCCACACCATTTCAAAACAAAAATGAGGAGTAATTCAATAATTAGTTCGCAAAGTAACTCTTCACTAGAAATTGTGTGAAATGATTTCCAGGTGGTAGCGTAGAGGTGGGAGTAGCCTGCGGAGCTGAGCATTGCAATGCACTATGGGGATTGTTGTCTACAATCCACAAGCACTAAAAAGTCATTTTCTGCCTTTTATCGGCCAAGAAGGACCCAAATTAGAAATTTATGCTACTATTCTACTACATATATCACCCACTTTCAATACATATTCATGTCTCCACCGGTGGCATTACCCTTTAAAGTGGTATGGGGTGCGGTTGCATCAGGGTAGTTTTACGAGTACATGAGCACATTATTGGACCGACACCCGAGTACTGGTATCGGTGCATCCCTAAGTAAAAGTATAGCGTTCGCCATGTGATTGATGCCCAATGTCGCTAGCAGAGCAGAAATACATAATCATGCCAGTCACGTTGGATTTCCTCCTTAACATCCCTCCTTCCTCCTTTGGGTCCTCTCCCTATGGAGGATCCCTTTCCCACTCTACAGATAAAGCGTTGTTGAAAATCCGGCTCGCGTACCCCGAAGTGATAAAATAAAACAAAATTCTGTATCAAAATTTATAGGCAAGAAAAGTAGTTTGTTTAGGCATGGGTTGTATGGAGTTGCAAACCTGCGCACATATTTTCAAAAGTACATAACTATAGAATCAATTCTTAATGCGCATGTGAACGCATGTGAACGCCGTCAGCGTTAATCACAGGTTCGCGTTTACAGTCTGTTTAGAGAGAACGGCGTCATCTTAGTGGCCCCTAATTTAATAACAAATTATCATTTCAATGGAGGTGAATCAATCAAAACTAACTTTAGCTGGAAATAACATTCAAGAACCGCTATTAAGCCAAAACAATCTCTGTTACCTTAAATTATATGTTTATCTCTGTAAAGCTGCTTTGGAACAATCCATTGTTAAAAGCGCTATATAAATGAAGATGACTTAACTTGACTTAACATAAAGGTTGACAAGTGTCTGGACTTCGGCGTCGGTCTATCTATCGCTGTTTTCTATGTTCATGGAATAAATATATAGGCTATAAACTTTGTGTTTGTACAGCTTTGTAACAATTTTCGCATGCGTTCAGCCAATTGGCATACCCAAATCTTTGGGTAATCTATGAAAACTTACTCTGTGTATTTTCCTTGTGCTGGCTGAACATGCCGGTACTATGCAAGTCCACACCATTTCAAAACAAAAATGAGGAGTAATTCAATAATTAATTCAATGACTTAACATAAAGGTTGACAAGTGTCTGGACTTCGGCGTCGGTCTATCTATCGCTGTTTTCTATGTTCGTGGAATAAATATATAGGCTATAAACTTTGTGTTTGTACAGCTTTGTAACAATTTTCGCATGCGTTCAGCCAATTGGCATACAATTACGTCACTGGTAGTTCCAATTGTGTTAGGTTAGACCCTACTCTAAAGTAGGACCTAATTCAATCCCCACAATAGGCGTTCCTAGAACTAAAATCATTCCCAGTTCCAGTGATGCTACTGTAAACCCAAAGCACTTCACATATCAGGAGATCTCTCCTCAACCACCACCAGTGTGCAGCATCCACATGTACTGATGATTGTTCACAAAAGGGGACCAATTTTGATATCGGGTTGACTTAAAGACTGAGGAAAAGGTGAGAACATTGAAAGAACCCAGTCTGATTCAGGTACCTTCTTCTGGTAGATTGCGATCCAGTCGGTGGTTGCAAACCATTTGTGGCCCTTGATGTCGTTGACGCCGTTCTTGAGGTTCCCGAAGCGCTTCGTGAGATCTACCTGCAGCAGATTCCTCAGCAGGTCCTTCAGGTCAGAGCTAAAATGCGAGGGGAAGCGGACCTACAGAGAGATCGAGACACACCGTCAGTGCTTGGGATTCATGACGCATTGACTTCCGAAACACCAGAAAGTCTTATTACAATTGACACAAATGATATTTAATAAACGAGTCAAAGCAACACGTCAGTTTATCTGTCAAATCCTAATTAACTGACAGCGACTGAATACTTAAATTAAGAGCGCAGCATATCTCACACTCAAACCATAGGAAACTGTTGACAAAAAACCTAAATGACACAGTTCAAGCTGTCACATCGATTAATTGAAACTGACATAAAAGTCTGTTTATATATATATATATACACACACACATATACAGTAGTCAACATTTGAAGTGGATCAAAAAAGTTAATCAAAGTTGTCCTAAGACAAGAAAGGGTATTATTTAAAATTCATGTATAACTTTGATAAAAGGTCTTGATCCACTGCAAATATTGACTACTGTGTGTGTACATATATATATATATATATATATATTACATTACATGTGTGTAACATATTATACGAAATTACACATAACTCCGTAAAAGTATACATATATATGAATTATGTGTAATTTCGTATATTATGTTTTGATTCTGTATATTGTTTGTATTCTCTGTCATTGTTATTTCTCTGTGTTTTTTTATTGCTGTTTGTTCTAAGCAGGATCCCCTGATCAGCTGCGGGATGGCTCCACCCCTTTGATTGACGCGGGTTTAAAACCATCCCTTCCGCTCCTCTCTGAAGTTGAGCTGTTGCGATTCCCCGCCGGTCACACTTCTCCTGTCTCCTCTCCAGCCGTCAGACCATTAGTGTACATGTTTTAGATTCTGTTATGGCTTTTCTTTTCAGTTACGGTGTTCTGTAAGGGTTGACCTGCCCTTTTCTTTGAAATCACGTTCATTATGTTTTGTTAGTGTATTTAGGGTAATTAGCAGGATTTTGATTTGGAAACTTCGAGGGAAGTTAGTTTGATATTTTGTTTATTATCCGTTTTGTTTGTTATTTTGGGCCTTGGGTCTTCCAGAAGATTATACACCTTCTGACTGTCATCAGACAAATCCCCTTTTTGGGGATTTCTAGGAGTTTTGCTCATTATCATTTAAAGAGACATGCACCGAAACGGGTCGCTGTGAACAGAGCTGTTTTTGACGAGGTAAAAAGGGTGTTGTTTTACACAACCATTTAGGAATTTTAACCAAAGTATGTTACAAACTTTACATAAAGACCCTAAAGAATCATACCAACTTGTGGAAAATGAGCATCCGATGACCCCTTTAAAGCTGCTGTCCGTAACTTTTTTGGGTTAAAAATTATCCAAAATAATAATAATTTAAAAAAACATAACCAGCCAGTGTTCAAAAATATCTGCTTACCTTTGCTCGATTCAAAACGGTAAGCTTGTAATAATTATTTTAATTCCAGTGGTACTGATGGATTTCCGCGGGAAATTCGAGCATGTCTTTGCGTCATAACGTCACATCTGTACACATAAAGAAGGAGTCCCGGCAAGTAGGCTATATTGCGTGAGCGAGCGGATGATGGAGTTGGAAGCTTTTAGCCTTTTCTCACAGCTCTTCAAATAATTAAACTCATGGCGGATCCAGAAAGGTTCAAACGACAACCACCAGTGACAACTGGAGATTCACCAGTGGTAAAACCCAGGAGAATTCGGACTTCGGAGTGGGTAGAGAAAAAAAGAAATTGCAACCGGGCCCACGCGAAAACAAGGATTAACATTGGCAGGGCTTTTGAAAGGTGGCGTGAACTCCGTGATATTTGAAGGGGTTCAAAACGTACGCAGAAACTGCTTTTTTTTCTGTTGGACGGGTGACATTTCAATAGTTCAATCGTGTAACAGTAGCACACTTGTTCGCTTAATTCACACAGTTAAGGAGTTTTCTTTGTTGTGGCTTTTTTCGTTTTGCTATTATGGTAAATATGAATCATTTTGTGCTAGCTATGAGAGGGAGCAAATCACTCTACTTCAAGAAAACCAAACCCGCCGCCTCCATTGTCAAGCATTGGATCTGAATCAGATCGGTAAAGTGAAAATTATCCTTTTCCCAAAAATTATTAGAGTTATATTATGTAAAACACATTTATGCATAACAGGGATTCAGTTCATAAACCGTTTATTTCATAGCACTATGACTACTTGTCAGTATCCACACCGTCGCGGTGACTGACAGACACGCAGTCTCCTCAAAACAGTGTGTTCATCCGCGCTGTTTCATGCCGATGTACAACTCACGCAAAGTTAATAATTCAGCGAATAACTGCAATTACAGATTTCAAACAGAGATAGCGACAAAGAGGAAAAACGCCGGACTGCTTTAAATAATACATACAATTTTGGTTAGTTTTTCACGAAACCCTAGTGCAGTGCAGAGTGAATGAAATCCTGATATTCTCTGCTCACCTTTCCAGAGACAATCTTCTCGTAGATCTGAATGGGCTGGTCAGCAAAGAACGGAGGGTAACCAGCAGCCATCTCGTAGATCAGCACTCCCAGAGCCCACCAGTCCACTGCCTTATTATAACCCTAAGAGACAGAGAGAGCAAGAGGAGGCAAGGTTATGCTGGAATGGACTAGCCAATGATCAACAAGTAGAGCAGCTTTGTCACTAACTTTACTGAGGATGATTTCTGGCGCCAGGTACTCAGGCGTGCCGCACAGTGTCCAGGTCCTGCCCTTTACACGTTTAGCAAAACCAAAATCTGTTACCTGAGGGAAAAAAGCAAGGTGAATGACGATTAAAAATTGTATATGAACAGAATCCGACATTAAAAAAGAACCTGTATGGTCTCAAACACATGTTTGCAGTCTTGTAGTTGCTATCATTACATAAAGCCATCTGCATGTTTACCTGTATGTATCCCTGCTGGTCTATGAGCAGGTTTTCAGGCTTCAGATCTCGGTAGATGAGATCAAGCGAGTGAAGGTATTCAAAGGTCAGAACTATCTGGGCGGCGTAGAATCGGGCATGAGGCTCACTGCACCGGACAGAGACAGACAGACACAACGTGAACAAACAGAGGTCATGGGACCTGCACGCATAGTAACTATTCAAGAAGGTGAAAAACATCATTTTGAATGGGTTTTCAGATGAAACGGGGCAAACAGCGTGTCAGGACACCGTTGCCACGTCATGTCAACTACCCTAAAATATTTCATTACCTGGACTGCACATTGTTTTTGTTCTTTTTGAAAAATAACAGTAATATACAGCTATAATATGATACATTGTGTGCCTGGTATTCAGCAGACACAACCAACATGTCAGGCAGCAATTACTTGTGCTCATGATTCAAATATGAGGATAATATACAATCTATCTGTGTCTTTTGACTATCAACGTTTTCTGGTCGAGAACCATGTACTTGGACAGAAAACTATCAAGATAGATGTTTTAACTGCAAGCTTTTTAATGGATGTGCACCAAAAAAAGAAATTAGCCAGAAAAATTGGCAGTATGCAAAAGAATCCACTTGCGTGCTGCAGTCACAATGACAAATAATAATAATAATAATAGGGATGCACTGATCTATTAGCTAATAACCGATATCAGCTGATAAATGCAATTATTTTCACTATTGGCCACTATTATTCACTATTAAAACACTATCATTATTTCTACTGATAAAAACAGCCGATGATCAGGGCTGATTATATCCAAGAGGGTGGAAAAAGCTGCAACTTATACTGGGTGTATAAAATCGCACGTGTTGAATTTAGGGCTGTCAAAGTTAACACGGCAATAACGTATTACCAGTTTAAAAACAGCAACGTTAAATCAGGCTCTTTTTGACCCTATGAATCATCCATAGTTCAATCCAGGGTTGGCAGGTCTGCGGTTTTCCCTACACCAAAAATGATTTTTAATCACACCTCCTATCCAATAATCACAAAGAGCTTTGTGTTTTGTTACTTGTGATAAAGTCTCAGCTTTCAAATTCTGTCCATTTTATCACGAAATCCGAACAATAAATGGCGTTTTGACGCTCTTAAATGAAGATGCGACAGATCGCTATAGCGACTCAGTTAAATACACTTTAGTACAAGTTACAGCATGAAAAAAGATCCATGAACATCAAAAGGTATGTTGAAAGATACTGTACAACTTACTGAAATGTATCTTGTCTCAAGTAGTCTCTCAATCAGCATTTAAACCGCAGAAAGACATCATTAAAACAGCTTGTGAACAATGTCACCTAAAGTTGCATTTACCTCAGGCAAGTTCCCCAATATTCACAGTTCGTTAGTTAGTAATAAAAACACTAGCGAGGAGCTTGTTTACTGTTAATATGTAAGTTTGAACAAATTTGTCATGAAAGCTACCTTCTGTGCAAAAGTGCAGAGGCACGTTTTCTTTGAAACCCCAAGTAAGAAAAAAAAGAAAGACTGAATGCAATGTGACTGCAATTACTTTGTTATGACAATGTTCTGTAATTTTCACACTTAATAGACTATTTATAAACGCATGCCATCTATCCCTTTCCACGCATTCCATCTCTTCAACCAGAATCGCGACCGAAATCACACTCACGTCCGAAAACAAAAACAGCATTCAATCTTTGCCATCCTCAGCAAGCATCTTGGACAGCAAAATGACCAGGCATTGAGAGCAAAGAAATAAAAGTAAGAGAACAGGGAATAGATTAAGGGGTTTAATAGGAATTAGTATTGGCAGAGAAATTTAGTCAAGACTGGCGTAAAATATCCAATATCACACATTTCAAACCATCAGTCAGCGCAGCAGTTTCTGAGGAAGGTTGTATCGACAAAAATTAAGGTATGAGAATCAGTTTTAGTACAGTTGCTACAAAGTGCCTCCAGAAAGAAACTCTGAATACATTTCAAAGGTTTAACAAGTTAACCTCGACCATCTGAGACTGACCGTGGATCAACTCAGTGGATTCAGTCGATGTAGTCTGTAGTTACGCAAGATTTACTGCAAAATGTAGCAACACATTTCACCATCGGCACTGCACATTTGACCAATAAGTCTTTGAACTTTGCAGATAATCCAGTAGTATTTTGAATATGATGCAGTTTTGAGTGTCATTATAAAGATGACGTGGACCAATTTGTAGTACATCACAAAAAACAGTAGAAAACAACAAGTAGCTATAGTAAAAGAAAGCAATATGTAGTAATTAGAAGTAGTATACGTATGTAGTAATAAACCAAATTAACGGTTGGATAGAGTAATCTTATGCAGCTAGTGTGATATGCATAGAGAAAAACACACCTGAACCGGCCGATTCTACGTAAGTGGGAGAACATCTCTCCTCCAGGAACATACTCCATTACCATATACAGGTTAGTATTATCCTGAGTGGAGATAACACAAAAGAAAAAGTACGAAAACATTTAGATACACAAAGATTTTTGATTGATGTTATTAAAGAAGTCTCTTCTGCTCACCATGTAATATTGTGAAATATCGTTTTCTATTTTAATATATTGTAAAATGTAATTCATTTCTGATCCAAAGCTGGATTTTCAGCATCATTAGACCAGTTTTCAGCGTCACATGCTCCTTCAGAAATCTTTCTAATATGCTGATTTGATGCTCTAGAAATATTTCTGATTATTATTAATGTTGAAAACAGTTGTGCTGCTTATTTTTGTGGAAACCTTGATTTTTTTCAGGATTCTTTGATAAATTGAAATTTATTAGAAAATGTAATTATTTGAAACTTTCTAACTGACTATCTCATCCTTCTCCAAATCCTAACCGTCCTCTCACACACACACAGCAAATACCTTGAACGAGTGCTCCAATCGCACCAGGAATGGGAAGCTGACAGCCTGCAGGATGCGTTTCTCATTCAGTGTGTGTTCTATCTGTTTCAGTTTAACCACCTGAAAGACACAAGAAAATGAGCTCAACAAACACACACACACACACACACACACGTTTCACTATATTAGTAAGGACATAGCACAGACTTCCATTGATTTTATATCATGTTGATACATGTCCTAAACCAACCCCTAACCCCTAAACATACCCATCACTGAAACCTGTGCAGAACACTAGATTTGAATACAAAGATGTTTTGGCCAATTTATAAGCCTTTTTAACTAGTGAGGACCAACAAATTGTCAGTTGTCATAATCAGTGTTGGGGAAAGTTACTTTTAAAAGTAATGTGTTACAATATGTCTTTACTCCCTACAAAAAGTAACTAATTATGTTACTTTTATGGAAGGCAATGCATTACGCTACTTTAGCGTTACTTTTTCCCACCTGGGATGGGCTTGCTTGCTTTTTTAACTTCTTCAGATAACAAAAAAAAAGTTATATTTTAGGCAAATGTAAAAGTGCAAAGTGATTAGTAAATGCCTGCTCACATTTAGTCTAGAACTACAATAACAATCATGTTCACACGGCGCATAATAACTCATTCCCAATTTCTCTGAAGAGCTGTCATTCAATAAATGGGAAAACAAAGTAACTTGTGTTACTTATTTGAAAAAGTAACTTAGATATTTTGTTGTCAATTTAAAATGTAATGTGTTACTAGTTACTAGTTACTTGAAAAAGCAATCCGATTACGTTGCTCACATTACTTGTAACACTGGTCATAATATTTCACTATAAAAGTGAGGACATTTGGCAAGTATACAAGTATAGCCAAACCTGTAAACACACACATACACCTTTTAGCGATAATTTCTGTTAGAGTGCCTTACCTTCTGTTTGTCAAGGATCTTCATGGCAAAATGCTGGCCTGATTCTTTGTGCTTGACTAGCATGACTCGCCCAAACGAGCCAGTGCCCAGAGTCTTCAACCTCTCAAAATGGTCCAGAGATGCAGTATTCTGTTCATTGAGAGAAATAAAGAAGAAAAGAAGATGGTAATTTAGGTAAATACATTTTGCTTGAACAAAGACAAATTTAACACTGACTGCTCTTGTGTGGTCAAACACATACTGATTATTTATGTGGTGACTTGATTATTTGACTTGTTATATCATTTGAATGTTGACTAACAACAAGATCTACATTTCAAGGTAGGACTTTCAGAAATGTAATGAAATACAGCACACGACTTTACATTAAAAGAGTTTGAGTTCACATTTTGAAGACTTAAAAAAGACAAACGAACAGCTGGTCAGTTCACCTTGTGTCCAGAAGGAGGCGCACACCTTCTCACATTAGCTCT
Organism: Tiaroga cobitis; assembly: GCA_030578255.1. Lineage (NCBI taxonomy): Eukaryota > Metazoa > Chordata > Actinopteri > Cypriniformes > Leuciscidae > Tiaroga > Tiaroga cobitis. The sequence continues at coordinate 41,005,376 of CM060593.1, forward strand.
CAGGCTGACAAAGTGAGTGTGTGCCGTGCAGAAAATGGGATTAACTGACCTGTGCTGGGTTCTCCCATTTCTTTAGGAAATCTTCTTTGGCTTTAGCGAGAAACTCCTTAACTGTACAAGGAGAAAAGAGGAAATAATGGTGTGAGATGTGCACAACAGATCAACATGTACCATGTAGCACTCAGGGACATGCTTATGCCCTAAGCAAATGTCTAAAGGGGGCATTGCCTATTGAATTTGTAAAAATGTCAACATAAGTAGGACATGTAAAAACAGTAGAGGTGACCATAGCAGTGTGGCTGCCAACATGAACCTTTTACAGCCTCTAAAGCACATTAAAGTCCAGAGTTACTGGTCTACCCTTATTTATGACAGTAACTTGCAGCATTTCAGCCAGCTGTGCTGTCTGTGAAGACTGCTGAGAAGTACTACCTTTTCTACACGTCACACTGCATGTACACAAAGCGAATCTCGTGAAAACATGTCACATTTCACTGTAGATAAATAAAATGATTCTCCATTATATAGAAATTGGCTTTCTAAACTTTGGTCCCCGTATTGGCCACTTCTGTTTTCCATCATGTTTGTTGTTTGTTCAGGGCCTGTGGCAATCACTTTCATTGCCTGTCTGTGGTAAGGCCTGTTCTAATTTCCACTGTTGTTAAAACCACATCGACTGAGCTCGTGTTATCTAATACTTCCTGAGCCCACCATGACAGAACAAGAGCTCAGACCCAAATCAATATCTACAGACTCTTTCTCGCTTCATATATCTCTTGCATGTATGTGAGAAAAAAAAATTCTGCTTTAAATTTCTGCTTCAGAAACAGCGAGAAAGAATCAAGTCAGACATCTGATAAGTGCACCAATGAAGTTACACAAATGCATTCGAGCATGTTTCTCTCCTTATGGGGCTGTGTGGGAACGTTAAGATTACAGGCTCTTCCTCATTCCACACCACCAGAGCTTTCTCTTGGGAAATGCAAGCTGTCACTGCCACTGAGAAGAACTAACTGTTGCAACTGCAGCGCAGTGAGATTCCTGCCATTGAGGACCCTACTGTACGATACACCCTCATGAAGCTTTTCAATGCTTTTAAATCCAAAGTAGGGGCATTAAACGATCTATCTCAGTGGTGAAAGAGTCAGACGGTGTAAAGCGAGGTTACCGCCATTATCTTCGATCCACATGCCCCAGGCAGAACCAGCGAGAGAGAGAGCCTCACCCCACAACTTCCCGTCTATTCCCCTGCCTTATTATCTCTGAGAGAGATTCAGGAGTTTTCTTTCTCACAAACACAGTGGTTGATGGGACTGCACACACTCCAGGGTCATATTTCAACTTCATTTAGATAATCTGTAGAGGAACTACAGTAGAAGATAGAGAGGCAGGAGAGAGTATAGTGTCCAAAGTTCACCTAAACTCAATGTTGATCCAACACTCAATAAAACAACTATAGGTGCTTGAAACAGATTCAAAACAAAGGTCAGGCCTCAACAGCTACAGCACAAACAACCCGAAAGAAAAATCAAAGAATTATATCAACCACACATAAAAATAGCCCAGCTGCAATTTCATAAATGGCTCAGGATATGATCCTTGCCTTTGTGCTGGCTTCCCTGACAAACGGGTGCTATGACTAGAGGGAAATAAATGATTCCCACACAAAATTAGCCGTGCCCTTACCGTCCACTAGGAGCGTGGGACCCTCCACTCCTCCACCACCACCCCCTCCTGCTCCTCCTCCTCCTTCCACCGATCCTCCAGAAGAACGAGATTCTCCTGAAGAACGAGATTCCCGCTTCCCACCATGCCTTCTGGAGCTTTTTCGGTCACACATGGGCCCTGCCGAGACTGTTCCTCCTTTCTCCTCTTCCTCACAGCATCAGGCTCATAGCCCTACGCCTCTTCCTAAGAGGTCCCAGCACACCTGGCCCTCGCATCCACTTTAGCACAAAGCTATGGGTGTGTGTGTTCAACGCTGCTTTTGTCTTCAAGCGCGGCTGATGATTCAGTCTGCTGCTCCTGCTCTTCCTCGAGCGCCGAATGCTGAACTAAAGCCCTCGCTTTCTGTGCGGACATCACCCTGGTAAATCAATCGGCCTCATGCTTCGTTTGTATCAATATTTATTCTGTACACAGTGCCATTCCACTCACCCTCAAGTGGAAAACACACTCCTAAAATGCAAGCACATACACAAACACAGGCACCAGATTGATCCAAATAGGGACCTGGTCGCAAAGGGGAGGGACAAACCTATAACAGCAATGTTGCATCTAATGAGTTGCATGGACAATAATCAGATATTGTGGCAGTTCCTATCAACTTAAAGAAGCAAGGGAATGGTAGACTATTATTATTTCTCTAGCGTGTGGAGAAATAAAGTGGACGTAAAGGGTATGGCATAAAGTGCCTCCCGTTGGTCCCCTTAAACATTGGCATTGTCCTCTAGTGGACAGAGTCCATAATTGATTAGTCAGATCAATCAGTGTGGCCCTCGGCTGCTGTTGCTCGTTTTGACGCATACCAAAGGGGGTCGGCTAGCGGTGCATCGACTGCAGAAGTGCCGCTGGTCCACAAAAACACACACACTCTTTTGAGAACAGCACCCATTTGCAGACCATGCAGCCCAAGGCCTGGAATTTCAGACTCTAAATGCAGTGGGACTGCGAGAGTGAGGCAGAGGCACAGGAAGAGTCAGGGACAGATGGATTTAAAGACTGAGCCAGATCCAGCCACCCTGGCCAGGTGGAGACTCAAGGGACAGTGACACCTTTGGTAAGTCTCTTACATGACCTCATTTCTCAAGACTATAGGTGCTGCTCTAGTCTAGGTATAATCTCTTTTCAGCTCTCAGATATTTGGCATGCTTCCATAGGCTGACTTTGTGGATACAAAGTTAGTAAAAGTAGGAGGTATTTTAAGTAAACGTCAATGTTCTCTAGTGTTTTTTTTTTTAAGTTGAGCCTTTTAAAAAGTGTCAGGGAGCAGAGAACAGTCGACCAAAGAAAACAGTTGAAAATAGGAGAGTTGACCAAAACAAATACTGATTTAACAAAAGCTATGAAGACTCTACCTGTTAAACATGTCAAACCACAAATGAAGTGCTTGTAGTGCAATCGGCAGACTTTCAAAAAGTCTCACCCAACAGTCCGTTTGAGAGTGGGTAAGCGCTAGGTGTGTAACAGTTCAAATTAATCACGCTTCGGTTTTTATCACGGTTTTAGGGTCGCGGTTTTGGCACAGTTCAGTATGTGCTATGTTTAAGGAAAAAGGACTACTACCAAATAAAAATAAGGAAAATAAGAACAAATAATCAAACTACAAGCAAAAGCACAAATAAAAAGAGCAAAGATAAAAAAAAAATAAAAGTGCTTTTCAGGTATCTAACAGTAGTTTCTAGGTACAGAAACCGAATAAAGCAATCAAATGTAAAATAAGGGCCCAATCAGACAGAACCCGTTTTTCAGGTTTGAAAACGCGAGGCACACCGCACTGCCTTTTTTTGTTTGACTTTTTTTTATTTTTGAAAAGAGCAATGCGCTGCATTTTTTTGTATGTTGCTAGGCAACCACCGAATCAGCTGCCCTGTCAGTCTAATCCCCACTTATAGCGCGAGCGCTCTAGAATCTTTGGTTTGCTGTTAAGTAAACTGTCATATTAGCAGAAACATAAAAAAATGGAAAAGCAGAGTGCTTGCTCTGACCTTGACCGAGGGTGAGGTGTGTACAAACACATAAACATTTTTTTATGTAAACTTCCGTCACCACAATAGAAGGCCGGCCTCTCCATTCATTTGATTGGACAATGGGCGTCTTCTTGCACTTAATTGGCAAGGCTTAAATGAGTTTAGTTTCAACACAGATAGCAACGTGTGCTGTTTAGGTTAGAGTTGTTCCAATTCCGATACTAGTGTCGGAAATGCCGCCGATACCAATAAAAATTCTGGCATCGGTATTGGCGAGTACTTCTACCCATGTACCGATCCGATACCCTTTTCTTAAACAATATCTAGTTATGTACGCTAGCTTTGCTTAACGCTGCAAATCGGAGATCAATTCTTCTTCGCTGCTCTAAACAGTGGTAGCTTGTGGCGACACAGGAAGTTGTGCTGTTGCCACAAGCAACCACAGTTTAGACCAGCGAAGAAGAAAATGCGCGCTAGCAGTATGTCTGCTGTTTGGCAGTATTTAAGACTGGACCAACCAGTCAATAAAACGGCTACATGTCTCATATGCCATACTGCAATTTCAAAGGGGTGGCACAAGATTAGCAGCTTCAAGACTTAAAGGGTTAGTTTACCCAAAAATGAAAATTAAGTCATTAATTACTCACCCCCATGCTGTACCAACCCCATAAGACCTTCGTTCGTCTTCGGAACACAAATGAAGATATTTTTAATTAAATTCGAGAGGTGGATCACTGCTACATAGGCTGCCTAAGGGAATGAAACTTGACGGCCCAGAAAGTCAATGAAGAAAATGTTTAAATATTTCATGTCACAACATGAAAACTGATGTGGCAGAAAACGAAGGTCTTACGGGGTTGGTACAGCATGGGGGTGAGTAATTAATGACTTAATTTTCATTTTTGGGTGAACTAACCCTTTAATAAAGCATTTGAAGACACGTCACCTCGCAGAACACGATGGCAGACGGAGGATGAGCCGTGCCAGAATCAACAATCTCTGGAAGCTTCATTCAAACGAAGAGAAAAGTTTTCAAAAGACAGCCAACGAGCAATAAATATAACCGACAAAATTATCGAGTTTATTGTTCTGGATGACCAGCCGCTGTCAAAACTGAAATGCCGTGTATTTAACAAAATTGTTTTTGGACTAAGTTATAAAGAGGTTATTTTCTTATATTATTTATATATAATTTTTTAGATTCCTAGATTTATTTGTTGCACTTTTTATACAGTTAGATTGTGAATCTAAAATACCCTTTTCAGTTTAAAGTATTAGATGTGTGGCTGCATTTTAAGTTTTTTTTTCACTTAAGAAAAATAAATAATATATTGCTGTGAAATGTATGTTAGATAATAAAAATACTCTAGTTCACTGTATGTATTTGTTCATGTTTAATTAAGGGATAAGTCTGAAGCACGCCATAAAATAATTCTATCAATTCATACAGGGCTAGTATGAATTGCAGCTGTATAAATACACACCCAGGGATCGGATCAGTACTCGGTATCGGCCAATACCCTGAGTCCAGGTATCGGAATCGGGAAGGGAAAAAGGGTATCAGAACATCTCTAGTTAAGGTCTCACCTGCGCTCGCTCACCTGGGTGATGACGGCGTAAATGACTGGTCATAATCATATTAGAGCATACAGCACTCCTGATGAACAAAGTTCAACAAAGATTCGATTTTTACCCGAGAACCATTACACCCCTGTAAGCATCGCATGAATGGATAAAGCTGTTAGCATTAGTTCATTAGTTCACGAACAGCAGAACACTGGGACCCCAAAAAAGTGGGATTCACTGACAGGTTTCCAGGAGACAGACAGCCAGCTTCCCTAGAACTCCGGTATGACGCAGCCAACGCCAGGCAACAGCACAAACATTAGGAGATGAATTAAAAAAGGCTGTGTACCCAGAATGTGCGTGTCGGCAGTCCCACATCAATCCACGAAGCACACAGAGAGGTGCTTATTTAAACTCAATCTCCATATCACCCATGACTTAAGTTTACAACATCCCATTATGAAAAACATCTATAGTTATTGGTCAGTCAATATGGGTTTTCAAAGGGTAATATTAACATCCAGAGATAAGGGTAATCAGAACAATAACACATACATTATATAATGGTTATGAAAGCAATTTTCAGAAATAAACTGTAAGACTTATTTTAAACAACACTTACTTAAATGTAAAAAGAAACCGTTTATCCTCAATTGACCTCAGATAGTCTGGTCGATACCCCAGTCTATCACTATCCATAATCAAAGGCGAGATGTTTAAAATGATTATCAGTTAATCTTACCCACACACACACACAGTCAGGCCAGCACTTCAGACGGGGAGTTAAGACCTTTAGACATGCAGGTTTCTCCGCCCCTTTGCCAAGCCCCACCTTCCACAGCTATATCCAAACCCTCACTGTGCCAGCAGCCTTAACTAACATAATGCCTCAGGTCAGTCACTCACTCCAGCAAGAGGCCTCTGACTCCTCCTGGGACTGGTAGTAGCCGCCCTCCCCATGGCTAGAGTCTCCGAGACAGGGACCGGCTCGCTGGAACAGCCTCTCTGCCAACCTCTGCAGCACTGACATTGTAGACAGCCGTTAAAGCAAGCGCGGCACAGAGGCATCCGACTTTATACAGCGGTGTTTCAAAACTGTTTTTACAAAATAGAAGTTAGTGTCCCTACTTGTACGAGACTCTTCTCTCTTGACCTCTCTGATTCGGGACTCAGGGCTGAACCTTCTCCGTTTCCTTGCCTTCCTGTGCCGGGCTCACACACCCCGTTTCCTCCCGTGGGCTTCCTTGAACAGTCAGGGACTTCTGTTTCCACCACAGCCCACCTTAGCGTTAACCCTTACTGTTGTACCTTGATCTGATCCACAGCGTTGTCTGCCATGTCGCCCTCTGTCGTCCGTCCAGACAGTAAAATATGGACCTCCCCGGCTCATGGCCCCGGATGGCAGCCAGCACCTGTCTCTGGGGATCAAGGCAGTCCATCGGCGATGGGGCAGACAGGGATGTGAAGCACGGCGTGAACAAAGTCCCCCATTCCAACCAGAGGAGGGAGTGAAAAAGCCCACCGCGAAAAAAAAAAAAAAAAAAGAACCCACTCCATTTTTGCAACTGAATGTATCAAGCATATTCAAATGACATGCAGTCACATGCAAATAGAAATCCAGTCTTCACACATAGATTCTAGCAGCAGCATGCCACTGAGATCCATTTCACACATATCTGTTTCACCGACGACACTAACTATGCCTGCTGCATGCTAGGCTCGAAAGGTTCTTTGACTTTGGATGAAACTGTGCATCAAATATGTGGCAGAGAAATTGTGTACTGTGTAGTAGACCATTAACATGTACTTGAACTTTTTTCGACATGAAACTTCAGGTTTAAAAAATATGAATAATGCACTAAAAAGCAAAAAATATTTATAAATATATATAAAAGAGTAATTGGCCCCCGTCCCAAATGCCGTCATGCTGCTCTTTTCCACACATGTGATGAACAGGTCGAAATTATTGTTTACGTTTAGCATATTCAACCTTCACTTTCTTTGAAGAGGAGAAAAAAAAATAAGAAGAATTCCTTTTGAGCTCCACAGAAAAGATGAAAAAAATTATCATTTTTGGGAAAGCAATTCCATTAATGTATAACGTACATATTTTAGATGCTGTAACTAGTGCTGTAGCGGCGCGTCGATGCAAAAATTACGTTGACGTTATATTTTTGCGTCGACACTTATTTATTTATTTTTTGCATCGTTCCCGACGGTACAGCTTGCCACACACACGTGGGAGACGAAACCTTGCAGAATGGAGGACGAAAACAAGAAGTGAATGTGCTTTCCATTAAATGAATCACACACAGTGAACAAAACCTTAACAAAAAAAACAACGTTGCAATTTAGACGCGCAAACCGCGGTACATGCTCGGGCAGATTCGGCTTGAAGTCGTTCATCCTCGGATGCGGCGCTGCGCGCGATGTTACAAAAAAAAAAAAAGCCGTGCACGCAGCCAAGCAAAATGGGGTCTTGCGCACCCAACGCGCACGACCGCCCAGTGCCTACACCGCCATTTTTGCCGGACGCGTCGAGTATAAACAAGGCTTTACTCAATGTCAGCGCACGCTCTGATCGGTAAAAGGGCAGAGATTTCAGACCTCCGTTTATTAAGGAGATCTCCAAGGTTTCTCTTCTTGGGAGGGGGTGCACAGACCTCTCCCGAAACATCTCCAGCAGCAGCAGCCTCCGAAGCAGCACTAACTCCGCCTCCGTTTCCCTCGTAAGCTGATATTAGTATTTAAACATTCTCTATAATAAAATTGTTCGTAAAAAATATTTTAATAACACGGTTTGGGTGGTTATAGAGTTCTAATGACGGTGTTCAACTATAACCGTCGGTCTCATGGTTAAATAATAACCGTCACACCCCTAGTTGTGTAGCTTGAGCTCTGCACACTTCAGTGGTTCTAGCTAACCATCTTAGCTCTCCGTGCAGTTTGTTTGTGCTTTCAGTGATCAAGTACGCCAGTTCGTATTTTTTTTAGATACATTATGGTTTTTTATTAATCGAGCAGCAGAAAAATAACCGTTATATTAATCGTCCAATTAGTCGTTAGATTAGTCGACTAATCGATAAAATAATCGCCCGACTAATCGTTTAATTAATAACCGTTTACCCCAGCCCTAGCTGTAACTGAACATCGATTGTTTTAAGTTTTTCACCATTTTGAATCCCCTTTTTTTGCAATTCAAGGCATCACGACAAATTCATCATAAAAGTACTCATAATTAATAGGAGTTCATAAAAGCTGCATGCACAATAATTATAACATTGTTGAAATAACAAAAAAAGCAGTTTTTTTAATAATTTTAGGTGAAGTACAGCATATCCCACTAAACCACCAAATTACACTCCTTCAATAAGGTTCTTCTTTATAGAGCTTCACATTAGTCTATGAAAACATTTAAGCAGATAATGCCTATTATTGGATAATACATGCAGTGTGTTCAAGTCAAGCGATTATTCATAGAATATTAAATCAGCATAAGAGAAAACAGAGTCAAACTAATATAATAAAAATGACAAAACTAATATCATAAAACAGAAAATTCAGACTAAATTCTGATTGGATGAATCGGGTTCAAATACTAATTGAACTTGGTGACATCAGATGAATTTTGCATTGATGCTGCAAATTGCAACGTTATTCAACAGCCGTAAACAACTAAACAGTTACATCCAACAAATGCCCCTCAAGTAATTCCTCACGTAACAGTGTGTATTTTAGGATTACTTTATGTTACCCTATTATTCTCACATGTAAATAAGTCAACGCAGACTTGCTTGATATGTTGTCAGTCCCGGGGTAAACTGCATAGCAAACACTCTACCAGGTAACACAGGTCTACTGTCACAGTGTATACAAATATAATCATACCACCCATCCCTAGCAGGCAAAAAGCACTTATAAAATAAAGGAATAGTTGGAGACATCTGATTTCCAACAAGTTTTCCAACAAGAAAAAGACAAAGCAGAGAGATTACATCGCCAGAAGATGCAGACAGAAGGCCACACACAAAGTGGTCCTGTTCATGACAGTGGTCATCACATGATGTTCAAGAGACTGTTCAGCATCAACACTCCAGGCTGGCTAGATCACACAGACTGCATCATGTGACCCCGCCTCCACGACTTCACCAGCCCAGACCTCCTCCTCGCAACGGTTCCCAAGTGCTCTCTGAAGACTCGTGGCAGGCCTGTGTTTATGTTTCGGGTCCTCTTCACTCACATCCCCCACATAAAAACAATTATTTCTGGTTTGACCCTTGGGGTCAGAGATTCCTTTCTCATGAAATCCAGTGTAGCTGCTGAATTAGGGCCCCTTTCCTCAGCTGTTCCTGGAACAAGCTTCCATTTACGATGATATGCAATCATCGCCATGCTATGAAGTTAAAATGGGCAAGGACACTTAGAGATAAATTCAGTTTATTGAGGGATGTGTTCAACTGATATGTAAGAAGAGAACTGCACCTATGAGGACTGCCTGTGACTTTATTATAGTTTAATCATTGTTTCAACTGCCAAATAAACTAACACCAAGTTCCAAGAGATACACGGCAAGCCTTACTGCTCAAATCTGATTTATTTATGCATTGATTAATTTTTTTGTACAGCTGCTCACGTTGTTGTTTTAAACGTGGCCAAGATTCCAGTGCGAACAGATCACGGTCCTGAACTGACCCACATGCGCAAAAGAACGATAAAAAGGCGTCACAGAGTACATTGTCATACGGAAGTAAACACGGATGACATTAAAGTAAGTGATTACGCGTTTATTTAGTGTGATCCGCCGTGTAAGCCAGCGAATTTATGCGCAGGCAATATAAAAAAAAAGACGTAGATCCGAAAAAGAGAGCAGAGTTTTTAAACACTTATGATACGAGCGCTCGTGTTTTGCTTGTACATGTCACTGTAATACTTGTGAGTTCTGACACATCACTGTCCTTCACTGACTGCCTTTCGCAACGGTCTTGATAACATCGAGTATGTAACATCTTTGAAGTGACTCCAATGAGCGCAGCATTGTGATGAATGTTGCTCTAGACGAGTGACGTAAAAGTCGCATTAATTCCGATATGACTGTTTAGACTGCGGTCGCACTGCAAAACATCTGACCTGTATCGGATTTAATACCACATATGGAAGTGGCCCAAATCAGAATTGAAAAGATCAGATTTCATGTGGTTTGTGCCGTTCACACGGTCATGACAAAAACAGATTTGCAGGTGAAATCCAGTCATTCTAATTACACATGCAATCGGGGAGTTTTATGAATTTACCGCATTGATCAACAGACAGCTTCTTGGTTTGAAATTGGCTTCTGTGCGAGTAGTGCTTCATACATCTTTACATGATTGACAATGGAGTCCATTCGCACAAGAAATTTTTGCTAATGTGACCACACCTTCACAGCTATTGGTCTCTATAAATAGGACATGGTAAACATACAATTTGCAGGTAAACAATACACAAAATCTTCTTGCATATCCGATTTCCATTTACGATAGTTTCCCAAAGAACAGCACAAACATGACCTTCTTGTAGACTAAGAAAAAAGACCAGTCAACAAACTCGCCTCAGTTTTGTTTTGAAACTGTTTAACTTGTGTCTTTTGTGGAACACACACACACACACACACAAACATTTCAAGCCTATGTTTTCAATACAGTGAAAGATGTATCCAAAAAAGCACAATCAAATAGACTTGTGCACAACAGTCCAAGTATTTTGAAGCCATAGGGTAGCTTTGTAAGATAAACAGACACAAATTTAAGTGATTATCAGCACAAAATCTTTCCTTCTACCACAGTTCATAACACATTTCCAAATATTCAGGCTTGGCGCCATAATGCGACACGTAAAACCAATAGTGCTTGGCATAATGCACAGTGTCTTCATGTGGTATATTTGAAGACAAGCCCATGTGAAATGGGAAATGAGATCTGTGACAGAAGGGAAGATTATCAGTGAATAAAGAAGCCCACAAATCTTATGTACTAGATTAATGTTTCTTTTTGACATTTATTGAGATCAACAACCCTAGTCTCCATTTAATTTCATGGTATGTAAAAATGCAGCTTGGATATACTTTAAAATATCTTTTGTTGTGTTCAACGAAAGAAACGGGTTCGGAATAATATGAGGGCGAGTAAATTATGGCAAAACTGTAATTATTTGGGTGAACTAAAGAAATAAACCTTCAGCTTTAATAGCATAATATAGCATTTGCCAAGCATTGCAACCAACAAATGTGTCCTAAAAGGTTCTTGACTTGTGCAACATTATACAAGAGGCTGGCCAGAGAGATTTACCAAAACTTCCTGACAATCTCAAGTGTTTACACAAAGAATCCTTGAAAACACTTCCCTAGATGCACTCTTACAAGACATTTCTCAGGCAGAAAATGTAAATCCATTATTATATTTCTGCAGTATCAAAAGTAATGCTAAACTGAGTGAAAATGTTGATCACTATAATAACCGCTAGCACCTATAAATCCAAAGGTAGAGAGTGATGTTTATAAAGAAGTTATTAAATGGTTATGACTAGATTCAAAGGAAGTCCACAATCTGAATGTGAAAAATAGGCAGTGTTTTGTAATTTGTTTAATTTTTTTTAAACACTCTCAGTGTCATAATCAAGGACAAGCCGGGTTTGACAATCACACTCAACTGTAACATCTCAAAGCAGTCAGTGAAAGTGACTTTACTTCTAAGATCATACAGGATCCTAGCTAACAGTCAAAAATTGACAATTCTTGTTTTTATGAAACATTAAAGTATTTATTATAAATAAATAAACTCTGTGCACATTTTTTTTAATTCATATCCTTGTAATCTTTAATCAAAATAACTTCACCTCCCCCTTGCAGTGACTCTGATGATGTGTTTACTGGCGTGAGGGCGGGATCAACCTGTCACTCACATGAGATCAACCAATAGCAAACCACAACCATCCAATCAATTCCAAATGGACATCAAGCCCCGCCCTACATTTATTGTTGTTCACGCAGCCATTTCACTAGGATGTACGTTACAATAGGGAAGAATAGACTATCGTAACATCTGTTTCATGACTTTAATGGAAAAAATGGTCCCAGTTTACATGGGGAATATGTATATTTTTACATTGTTTACATGTTTTTACATGGTACTTATATTTGAAAAATACCTGCATGTAATTACAGCTGCTGTAATGAATCATCTACAATTACTCTTCCCTTACCCACCAAACCTGTCCCTAACCTTTACCATACCCATATCCCACTTCAATAGCAGCACAAGTGTTTGCAATACAACATTAACACAATAAGTACATTTTATATGTAGCCACACAGTAGTTAAAGACACCTAATGTTAAGTGTGGCCGGAAACATACTATAATTTATTAACCATCATGTTGCTCTGAACCCAGACATGTTATCATGAACTGATAGCCTCGGTCACAATTGACTTTAATTGTATCTTTTTTTATATACTTTAAAAGTGAATGCAACTCTCCTTTTGTGCTCCACATAAGAAAGTTATAAGAACAGGACCGATTGGTCATTTATGGGTGAACTATTCCTTTAACCATGATGTCAGTCAGATCATGTCAGTCATTCATCAATGGAAATGAATGGAAAAGATGAGTCCAGGAACACTGCTTTGAAACACAACCCGAGTGCGACTGATTCAAGTAAACACACACAAGCACTTACCGCTCTCCATCTCATTGCCCTTGTTCTTGGCGGTGGGCGCGTTGCCCATGATTGCAGGCCAGGTATAGCAGATCTAAATCGACTTTTCTTTACGCCAACTGTCTTCAGACTCCGTCCCCTTTATGATCATACGATTTCTGCGGCCGTTGCACTAGCTATGTCTGGTCATAACTCACTGGATCACAGTATGCTGTCAGATCACATAAAGTCTGGAGGTTGATAGTGGCTGGTTAGTTGGTTAGCTAGCTAGCGAGCGAGCGCTAGCTAGCTAACAGTAATTAGCTGTCCGATTGCTGTGCTTCGAGTTCGGTAATGTCTCTCAGTTGTTCTGGGTCGGGTCCAGTCCGTTGAAATAGTACTAAGAGCCGGTCTTCGTCTCCTTCTCTCGCTCCTCTTTCTCGCTCTGATAACCACCAGCGAGGCCCTCGACTTGAGCGACACAAGCCCTTGTTTTCACCGTCCGTGCGCGATTCCTGTCGCAGCACGCCCACTTCTCCGTACCTTTTCGGTAGCGTGAACGTTTGCTTGTTTATGTTGATAAAGCAATTTGGTCTTGTGGACTATGTAGTTCGCATAATTCGACAGTCAGACCCCCTCCATTAATCCTCTATCCACAGCTAGAGGGAACTCCTGCTTCAATGAGACCCGCCCCAACGCGATGCCTATTGGCCGCTATCCTTATGACGCCCTAGCAGAGTCAGAAGCTGATTGGACGAGAGGTCATCAATCCAGCGCAGGGAGAGCGATGTTTGGCCAATTTATATCTATCTGTAGAATTTTATCCCACCCCCGCAAACTGACAAATAACGTCATCTATTTTCATTTTAATAACACAAGTTTCTCTGTTCGCTTTTCGTCTTTGTAAGCGACTGCGGTATTTTGCGCTCTCAATACGGATTCGGGTTAATTCACAATCCTTTGATGATCCTCTGCGGTTGTGTTTGTTAGCGAAATGGCCGCGCAGACCCCTCCCGCTAAACTAATCCCTGATAGGCTGTATGACGTCAAGATGGCCTATTTTTAGAAAGTTGGTCAGAATTTGAGGCACGCGCGAACACCCTACGTCTATGGAATATTAAAACGAGGTCTGTCTTCTGCAAAACAACCACACTGAGGTCATTTACGCAGGTATTGCATTTCGGCAGCAAATTTGCGCGAACAGTTGCAAGGAAGGGATTCGCCATGCAAGAGATGGAAACCTGTGCGTGCTTTAACGGGCATAGCAACTGCATTAATAATGCTGTGCAATAAAATAGAGTAAACCCCATAAGGGGACACTGATATTATTGAACAAAGATGAAAAATTATGATACTTTGAGTAGGGATGCACAATATATCGGCCACCATATTATCGGTATTGGCCGATATATGATCATTTTTAATGTTATCACCCCGATAAGAAATTTTGGCCGATATATTAAAACCGATAAATAATGTATTTCTTTCATGTTCGCCATGGTGGTTTTAAATTGCTTGAAATATGATTGAAATCACTTCAAAAATGAAAATGCAGTTAAGTGCAGCGCAAGTCTGTCATACAGACTACATAAAATTATGAGAAGATTATAATTCTGTGCTTGGGACATGGCTTTTAATGGTGAGACTTTTGTTTTTGTATTCAGGCTTTTAAAAATTATATATAAAAAAATGGGATTTCGATTTATTGGCCAATATATCGGTTATCGACATTCAAATATAAATTATTATCGGTTATCGATATTGACCAAAATGTACATATCATATCCCCAAACTTTGAGGTCTTGTCACAGATGCTGCAATAAGCCATGTTGCTAAGCAACAACAAGCAAGGTTCTGTCACTCCTGCATAATGCAACACAACAGCTTTTTTATGAATGAAAAGACTCCACAGTTGCATCCACTCTGAGCACATCACAAATCAAAGTAAAACGGCTTCAATGAGCATTGTCACGTATCAAAACATTTATTTCAAGGAGAACTGGCATACAAAAAGACAGACATATATATTTATACACAATATAATACAGTCCCAGCCACAAAAAAATCATCCAGAGTAGCTGCAACCTTTCACACAAGAATTGCTGATTGTGTCTGTTAAATGAATTATGCATCTGACATCTTATCAACTGAGCTGATCTTCCATTGCCTTTCAGTTTGAGAATGGATCGGGTTTGGATCAAACGGCATTAGATGCAGCACATCTTAATACCTAAATCATGTCTCAGATACATGACTCACCAGCTCTCCATTCAGGTTTCAAACTGAAAAGCAAATATGTTTATTGCGTACCGGAGGATATTGTGCACTGTCACAGCACTGATTTGTTTCAAACAGGCGTGACAACTGTAACAAAATGAGATAACCCCCTCTGATGTGTTTTTTCCCGCCTCTCCTCCAGTGTCCAGATTGACCTGAGCTCATGGATGAGCCTTGAGATGTGAGGATTATTCACAGGAGCCTGCGTCACTACAAACAGTCCATGGAGTTGTCTGGCACCAGTCCCAGCGGAGGGGCTTTTCCTGTGGTGCAGGACGGCGGCAGCATGGCGTTAGGTGCGGGGTCCACGTTCTCCGAATCCTCCATTTTCTCAGCACATCCCTCCCAGTTGATGTGAAATCTGGTTACACGAGGATTGGAAGCCAGAATGTTCCTCTGGAGCTGAGAGAAAAGCACATGAAGAAAGGCCCATTAATTTGACCAGTTCGAGTTTTGAGTTGACTGAAATGCCTGTTTTTTTCCCCTAGACATTGTGACTTTCTCAAACATACATGCAAAGTTTCAACACGCTGATGCTGATGTGTTTGGACATACACGCACATCATTTCTATTACGTTTTTGGGTTAATGCACAGCCCCAAAATAATAACTTTTCTGGTTATATTTTGTTATGTTGGTTTTTTACTAACCTGTGAAGGTAAAAAGCAGCTTTTCCCCCACTTATTTCAATACTGAAAAAATATTGTGTCAGCCAAAGATAAAAATGAGCTATAATTTATTTTTCAAGCTGTCTGAAATACTATTAAACCTATGTTGTTTTTCTTGAAATGTTGTGACTGTCATTTAGGGTCCTGAACATGCATGCAAAGTTTCAACACGCTGATGTGTTGTGAAATCTGGATATAGGATTTTTATATGATCTTGAGCTGTTCAAAAGCAACTGTACAAACCCAAAATACAAAACATTTCTTTGCTGTATGTCAGAGCTCTTCAACTCTAGTCCTGAAGCGCCAGTCTCTTGCTGAATTTAACAAACACATTTTTTCAAAGTTTGTGAAAATAGTTGTTTAACCCGTTAACTGTCTGTCCTGCTTTTTGAGCATAGATTACATTATCCAAATATAATTTGTTATAAATCTTGAATATTTCAGACCACAGAGATACGTTTTGTGTCTTTTTAAAGGGGACACGTGGCAGATTATTGTAGAAGTAATTTTTTTATAGATATAAAAGTAACATTTTATTTTTTATAGAAGTTTAAGTTTATGAAAATATTTTATATTTTACAAAAGATGTTCAACTAAAACATTAAAAAAAAAAATCAAAGCCAAACATCTTGAACAGTTGTGTGCCCAATTTTAGATTGATATCTAAAAAAAAAAGAAGAATTTTCAGTAAAAATGTTTGTGCGCACTACCATACTTGTCCACTAGATGACATCCAGGCTCCACTGGTGACCATATAAGGACACATCCATTTCCATATATGGTTTGAATCATATATTTTCATACATACATATATATATATATATATATATATATATATATATATATATATATATATATATATATATTTTTTTTTTTTTTTAATTAAGTAGACATTAATCAGTAGTAATGTTAACATTTTATTTGAATTCAACCTCAAAAACCCACATACACAAATAGGGAATCTATCACAATTTCTCTATTGCTCTGTCATTACTTTTGAGAATTGAGCATTTAGCAATAAAAATCATTTTGACAATTTTATTTGATTGAAATTCCAAATCACTGCTAGCTTTGGTGACCCTCATATTAGAAATACTTTTTTGCTTTTAACTTTATTAGCACCTGAACTATAACTAAAGCCTGATCGTTGTATGTTGTATATGACAAATTCAATTAACAATAAAGGTGGCTGTTAACAAAACTATTAAAGACCTGATGAAACTTTACTAGTACAGGTGTTATTTCCTGTGGTGTCGTACTTCCTATGAAACAGAAAAGATGGGGCAGGACATATTGAAGGGCTCAACCATTTTAAAACAGTAAAAAAAGTGACAGCCATAAATTAAGGTTTGCTACTTGGATATTGCTAGTCCAGGACAGACTTCTTCCCTTTTGTGACGTACATCCAAGCGAAACTGCTAAACAAACAAAATAAAAAAAGGACGGGACTTCATTTTGTCCATTAGGAATTGATTGGATCGTAGAAAAGTAGGCATTGTAAACTAAACAGTTGTTGAGTGACAGGTTGCTGGAGAATAGGAAAATTGAACCTTACTTAAATTACAAGGGCACATGAATAGAAATAAAAATAAGGATGTGCACAGAGGAATCATTTTAAATACATATTTTGTCCATTTTTATTTTATGGTGACTTTAGGGGGAGGACATTGTTATTCTAGAGAGCACTTCATTGGAAAACAATTTGTATTAAACATGTGAGTGCACGATGAGTCAACAATATTTTTCTTAATTTGTTTCTCCAAAAGAGAAACTGTACACTTTCTATAGACAGATATAGAACACGCATGGACTGAAAGCTGCAAAACTGCAGTTTTAATTTCACAGGGTCTGTAAGAAATGAATCTCTCACCTGTCCATAGTTGGGTTTAATGGGCGGGTTCTCACGAAGCTCCGTGTCCGTATACTCATTGTTAACATAGTAGCCGATGCGTATGAACTCCTGTCCTCTGTATGTGCATGTGATCAGAGCAACAGTAACACCCACAGCATCACTCTCAGGTATGAGGGCAGGGTTTGGAGCTTCTGCCTGTTGCAAAAAAAGACAAATATAACTTAGAACAATAGCATGACTCAAACTGGGTGTAACTACAGGATAAGTGCACTAATTGTCTTTTCATGTGTACATTTTATAATACAGAACAACATTACATGAGCAGTTTACCCATTAAAACACCTCTCATGAAGTTTCAAATCCACAACACAAAATTCACTCATGCTCTTGCTAAATGTCTGTTCTATTGAAGAAAGTTACGACATGAGAGTAGTAAAAGAGTGAATTTCCATGTAAAATGAAATGAGGCATTCAAATAGCGCTTTACTATGTACTACTGTACACCCAAAGCGCTATATAATCATATCAGAGGATCTCTCCTCAACCACCGTAAAGGAGTTTGACGTAGAGGAACTAGCGGCGACGAAAGCTGACTGTTGTCGCCTTGCGTCGGCTGCGTCTCAGACAAAATCTGCGCTTGAACACACCAAAAGGACTAAAGGCGACTGTCAACTAGTATGTGCATTCAGCGCCTGAGTGTAAGGAGATATCAAGTCTATTTCGTCATTCAAAAAGGGAAACCGAAACTAGGACTGCGGATATACAAACCATATACAAAACAGTGTTTAGCATTTTGAATGCTGATCACTTTCTTCATTCCAAACGGCTCATGTTATGAAACAAGTCCAACGTATTGGAATGCTAAGATGACATAAAAATTAGAACAGCCTTCAGCCTGTGCCGTCTTGACTTTGTTGTACGCTTTCATCCCTTTCGCTTTTCACTTTTGACCTCGACGGACCTTAGGTGTGTGTCAAGCAGTGGCGCACGATGAATTATATATATATATATATATAAACTAAAGTAAACTAGCCAGAAAATATTATATATAAACGTTCTTTTAGTTTATGTGACACACAGACAGCTATGGCTAGCACAACCCAAATCAAACCCGAGTGTGTGGTTTTTTTGTGTGTTTTGTTTTTTATCCGTTGAGTTGCAGTCTTGTAAACATATTGAAAGTATGACTGAAACTAATAAATTGGAGCCATTTTCTGGGTTGTTTTGTTGTTTAACATTTATATGCGAATGTTGTACACCTCCCCATTACAAACTTTCAAGACTATCAATGTTATAAATGACCAACTTCTAAAAACAAATGTATAGTTGTCTTTGTAAAGAATTGCTCGCTTATATATGTAGCTTTGGAGCCGCTGCTGTGACACTGTACAAACGCTTCCAGTGTGAATACTCACGCGTCTGCAGCTGCAGTGACGATGTAAGTTAGTTACACTAACGCGCTGCTCAAGTGCCGCTATCGCTTGCGGTGTGAAACGGCCGTAAGGCTGCATCAAAAGGTAACTTCGCGTCTGCTGCCATGTTGGATCCATAGGTATAAACAAACTGCTTCAGTGTCGCATAGACGTCGTCATCGTCTTGCTGCTCCTTCCCTGTTCTGTGATTGGTTCCCTAGATGGGGTGAAAATTTGGTCCTTGGTATCCAGACTACCTAGCAGCGTGAATAAAATCGCGCTGCGGCAAGGCAGTATTGAAACCCAGGCTAGACCAACATAATAGTTTCCACAGAAAAATGTCATCTGAACAAGTAAGTAACATCCACTTTTGTTCTTCTGACCAACTAAGGCAGCGGTTCCCAAACTATTTTCCTGGGCACCCCCTTTTATGTCCCAACCGGGTTGGCACACCCCCAATCCCCACTTAAAAAAAAAAAAAAAAAAAAACGCAACAAAGCTTTGTTTTACCGCCATATAAAGACTCATGTTTAATCATGCGCAAATAACCACATCAACAAAGTTTTAATATAATGCAACAAAGCTACACTCAAGCTTCCACTTTTAACCCTTTCACACGTAAGTTTAAAATATTCTACCTGACCCCCCAGCGTGAGTTTTTCAAGGCGACCGTTATTTACACCGCGTTCCAAATTATTATGCAAATTGGAATTAAGTGTCATTAAAAAAAATTATTTTGTTTTTCAATCAAACTCATGCATGGTATTGTGTCTCCTGGCTCTTTGGATCACTGAAATCAATCTCAGACACCTGTGATATTTAGTTTGCCAGGTGAGCCCAATTAAAGGAAAACTACTTAAGAAGGATGTTCCACATTATTAAGCAGGCCACAGGTTTCAAGCAATTTGGGAAAGAAAAAGGATCTCTCTGTTGCGGAAAAGCGTCAAATAGTGCAATGCCTTGGACAAGGTATGAAAACATTAGATATTTCACGAAAACTTAAGCGTGATCATCGTACTGTGAAGAGATTTCAGAGCACAGACGGGTTCGTGCAGATAAAGGCATAATGAGGAAGGTTACTGCCAGACAAATTCATCGGATTAAGAGAGAAGCTGCTAAAATGCTATTACAAAGCAGCAAACAGGTATTTGAAGCTGCTAGTACCTCTGGAGTCCCGCGAAACTCAAGGTGTAGGATCCTCCAAAGGCTTGCAGTTGTACATAAACCTACTATTCGGCCACCCCTAACCAATACTCACAAGCAGAAACGGTTGCAGTGGGCCCAGAAATACATGAAGACAAATTTTCAAACAGTCTTGTTTACTGATGAGTGCCGTGCAACCCTGGATGGTGCAGATGGATGGAGTAGTGGATGGTTGGTGGATGGCCACCATGTCCCAATAAGGCTGCGACGTCAGCAAGGAGGTGGCGGAGTCATGTTTTGGGCTGGAATCATGGGGAGAGAGCTGTTAGGCCCCTTTAGGGTCCCTGAAGGTGTGAAAATCACCTCGGCAAAGTACATAGAGTTTCTGACTTTCTTCTTCTCACTTTCTTCCATGGTACAAAAAGAAGAACCATGCCTTGCGTAGCAAAATCATCTTCATTCATGACAATGCACCATCTCGAGCTGCAAAGAATACTTCTGTGTCATTGGCTGCTAAGGGCAAAAAAGGAGAGAAACTCATGGTGTGGCCCCCATCCTCAACCCTATTGAGAACCTTTGGAGCATCCTCAAGCAAAAGATCTATGAGGGTGGGAGGCAGTTCGCATCAAAACAGCAACTCTGGGAGGCTATTCTGACATCCTGCAAAGAAATTCAAGCAGAAACTCACAACTTCAATGGATGCAAGAATTGTGAAGGTGATATCAAAGAAGGGGTCCTATGTTAACATGTAACTTGCCCTGTTAAGATGAGTTTGATTGAAATAGCTTTTGATTTCAGTAAATATGACCTCCTAATGCTGCAAATTCAACAAATGACCATTTTTAGTTCTTTACAACCTATAAAATGTTTTCAAACTCTGTTGTGCATAATAATTTGGAACAGTGCATTTTGAGTTTTTTATTTTTGAAAAAAAATACTGTTTTCGTTGGGTGGTTTGTTCAATGAAATTAAACTTAAACCCTAACGGTTGGTGACTGGAAAATTATACTGACTGTCATTTGCATCGACTATTTAGGAAAATCAGTGTAAAATATCATTTGCATAATAATTTGGAACGCGGTGTAGTCACTTTAATGTTGTCCGTAAACTTGTCACTTTAATGTTTCCGTGACGAGTCATTGCTTGTCACGTGACACAGCACAACCACAACACAGCGCTGAATGAATGATGATCTGCTTTTATGTAATTTTTCCTTTTTTATTCGAAATATTCCCAAATGTATTAGCTATAGCATGAAACACTGTTATTCCGATTGTCAAATATGTGCAAGTGGATGTGTTTTGTTGTTTAAACACCTTCATAACGATCGCATTAGTTGAGCTGTATGTGCGATGGGCGGCGCCATGTTAGTTTGTGCCACAGTTCAGAGAATCGGATCTGTTGGATTTACACGTCAATTCCTCAACTTCTCACGTAATACATGAAAGTAAGAGGCCGGTGAACAGGGAGAAGAATAGGGTAAAATGTGAAGCTACTTACACAATGTGTATCTGATATGAATAAAACGTGTCGTCTTATAATGAAAAGGATTATTATTGCCGCTTCCAGAGAAATCAGCAAAATCATTGTTTTGCAAGTACTTATGTGTATTTAAATGTCTGAAACCTAAAATAAACATTATGTGGTTGAAAACACTCAATAGTTGTGATATATGACACTCAGCGCCAGCCAACGCGTGAAAGCACATTTGAATTTAGAATCACGTGACATAAGCTGTCTTCTACGTTTCTATCAAAAACTAATAAACTATAGTTTTTTTTATTTAAAAAATAAAAGCGATTACAAAGGAAATGTTTACTGTTCATGTTTTTTTTTTTTTATTGTATGGAAAAATCCCACTTAAAAAAACAGACCGCCATTACATTTTTCCCCTCGCGCACCCCCTGGTGGCAGCTCGCGTACCACACTTTGGGAATCCCTGAATCGCTTATATCACGTCAAACCGTGCAAATTATACTTTGTTCTCAAATTGTTAATGTTAACAACATCAGCATTGTGTGACTACATTTAAAGCCCTTCCGATATGTATCCTTGTTTTAGGTTGCAGACTCTTTTTCCAAACTCTCAGTCCAAAGTCTTTTGCATTTTACAGCGGGTGAATCTTCTCCAGTTGTCATTGTGGATTGTCGTTTGAACCTTTCTGGATCCGCCATCAAATTGATAAGTTTAATTATATCAAGTGCTGTGAGAAAAGGCTATAAATCTCCACCTCCAGCATCCTCATACGCAATAGGCTTTATGCCGAGCGTAACGTGACCAAACCGGAACACGGGTCTCATTGCATCCGCTTGTCAGAGAAAGTGTTAACGGCCGTAAGAACTAACTACGATATCTATGGATTTTTAAGGTAATCAGCTAACCTACTAAGTTCACTTTGTTATTGGTGTTTTATGCTATTTAAATATCTAAACGTTAGTGTGAAGAAGAAAAATTAAAAAACTATTAAATATCAATCTGCACATACGACATTGGTTATGCTCATTTTTGCTTGCTCCTTTTAAGTTATCTTGAGTAAAACCGCAAAAAAAATTCATGAAGCACATACAAAAGACCTGAATCGGAAGCGATGTGATCTGTTTTCCGGGTTGGTCACATGACGCTCGACATAAAGCCTATATAGCCAACTAGCCGAGACTCCTTTATGTGCACAGATGTGACGTAATGACGCAAAGACTTGCTCGAATCTCCCGCGGAAATCCACCAGTACCACTGGAATTAAAAACATTATTACAAGCTTACCGCTTTGAATCGAGCTAAGGCAAGCACAGAGTTTTGAACACTGGCTGGTTATGTATTTTCTCAAATTTATTTTGGATAATTTTTAACCCAAAAAAAGCTACAGACTGCAGCTTTAATGTGGTGCGTTAATATTTAGCTCATTGCGCCCTCGGGAGACAAGCCAAAAGCTTTTTTCCCCCTACCTGAAATGATCCCTCTTAAATTCAAATATAATTTGAATAATTAGTAATATTTAAGTTAAAAAAAAATATAATTTAGCTTTCAGCCATTTTTTAAGCCCTACTTTGCCCAGTGACAGCCCTGACAGGAAATGCTTATCAATATTTATTTGGTAGAGTGATAAAATATTTCGCTTTTACAGATGAAGACATTTTAATGAAATCTAACATATTTATGTCCCTCTATTGACAGACTTCATAAAGGTCATAAAGATATTGTAAAACTAATCCATATTAATTGAGTGGTTTAGTAAAAATCTTCTGAAAGGGGTCAATCATTTTAAATGATCAAACAATTAAATGTAGGCTTTTATTCACAAATAAACATTCATCAACGCACACAACAGTTGTGGTAAACGGAAAGCTCATGTTCACGTGTGACGTAGTAGCACTAACTGTAACCATGGACGTTTGGCAGGAATAGTAATATGCTTTCAAGTACGTCTCACATCTTTTTCCATCACTTCAAAACTCAAATATTATCATATTTAAATGTTACTTTTAATGTGATGACCAAAACATTATTTGTTCATCCTTCTACGAATACCCCCATTTATAAAACTGAAAGTTTCAAGATGTAGGAAAACACACTTATTTAAAAATAAAAATGAATTTTGTTTTGACTTATTATTTCGACATTTTGAATAAAAATGCTGCCCTCAAATGTTAATCTGGAGCCTTGCAAACTTAAAATAAAACTGCACATTTTAATTTCTGTAAGTCTATTTATTACAAGGCATTTGTCAGTAATAAAGTGAAAATGGGGAGAAATGTGAATAACTGCGCTGCAGGTTGATTTAAGGTGTGCCCCTCAATTTTCTGCTTGTGCGCCTAAAAATGTTCAAAAGTCTGGAGCCCTGTACATGACAATAGGCTACACCAGTAGGAATACTTCAAACAAGTAATTTACGCCGACATTGCCCCAGCGTGTCAATAACTGGAACAAGATGAAAACAAGGAGAAACAGACACGCATTTAGTGGACACCATCTTTCTGTGTTAAAAAAAAAAAAAACACTCAAAAATGTAGTAAAAGCACACCGAGTTCCATATAAAAACAAAATTGTTATTTTCTTTGTATTTGTTTATAACTACTAAAATATTACATTTAATTTTTTTTATAAGGAGCTGTTTTTGTTTTATATGCTGCTAAGAAGACAGGTCAAGTATAGCTCCATCATTGTTCAAAGTAAAAAAATATCATACTTCATATGATGTTAGTTTTAGGGCTGAACGATTTTGGAAAATAATCTAAATGCGTTTTTTTTTAACCAATATTGCGATTTAATATGCGATTACTTTTTAAGTTCTTTATCTTCTGTATTATTCGACAAAGACAAGCAATAAATCATTGTATAGTAGGGATGGGAATCTTTAGGCACCTCGTGATCTACTTTTTTTCCCTAACTAATATTATCAATAACAGTTAAAAACTTCATTTGTGTATTTATACGTATTTTTAAAAATAATTTAAAAAACATGTTAAGAATTTTAAATAGGCTATATAAACGAATATAGCTTCAAAATATAAAAGCTAGTAAATAAAGAGGAACAAAAAAACCACATATTACAAGCAATAAACAAAGAGTGTTTTCAGTATTTAAAAGTAGGCTGTCTGAACGTTTTCCATTCAAGAGCTGTGAGGGATTTGTCTTCTCAGTTTAGATACGATAAGCTGCATCATTCTAATGCACAGATCCCTTTTGAAATATAAGATGTGGTTTGTCCTGTTGGTGTAAGATATGACTGACCGTGTTTACATTCATTTCGCATCATAAAAGCATTTTGAGATGCCAGTACATTAACCAATGAGTCGCTCACAGCCGCATGCGCGACCGCTCTTCACAAAGCGCGCGTGAGTATTTAAAATTCAAAGCAGCCTTCTCAGTGATTTTCATATTTTTTATATATAAGCCAACTGCATTCCAAAAGACATAAATAATGCCTTAGTAGAGCATTTGAGGAAAATTACGGCGGGCGAGACCGCGAACTACAAGAGTAACATCAAGCAAAGCGGCAACCAGTGCGATAAAGCCCGCGAATGTCCTTGTAATTCGCTTAACTAAACCTTTCCGAACTTTATGAAAGATTATTTTTCGTAAGGTTCGAGCGGTTTAGTGTGTGTGTGTGAGAGAGAGGCAGAATACGGCTGTTTCTAATGTACACGCAGCGTCATCACACATCTGTTTAAAAACTAAGCTCAGACTCGATTCTGAAATTCACTGAATATTATTATACATTATATATTAATTATATATATATTACAACATATCACATAAATCAAACATAAACTGTTCTTTCCTGTATGCCAGGCCTATATGCATAGCGTGCCAAGTTGATGCTACATCTGCAGACTGCTTTTCTCCCGCGTGTCACGTGACCAGAGTGTAATCGCAGCTTTTGCTATTTAAAATTGCGTTTCATCATATCGCGATATTATCGCAAATGCAATTAATAGTTCAGCCCTAGTTTTAATAAAGAAAAAAGAAGAAAAAAAACCAAGGACATTTCTCTGGCATTTCTTTCTTTTTGCTGTATCGAAACCGTACCGAACCGTGACAGCACTGTCGTATCGAACCGAACTGAGTTTTGTGAACCGTTACACCCCTAATTGCTTCTCAGCCGAGCCTTATAAAGTGGCGCTCAAAGTTAAAATAATTTCAACACCTTGTTTCATTACATCTATCTTTGAATTAATCTCCGTTGTTGAACGTGTTAGTTTAATGAACGGTTTAATGACTCACTCAAAGACCTCGACAGCTCAGGCATTTAAGCGGCATCAAAACGAGGCACCGAGGCACATATCGGTAATACATGTTTTGATACCCAACCCTACCAATGAGGTTCATTTTTGGATGTTACGCAGCACGTTTGAGTTTCCGCAAGAACCAATGAGGTTCGTTAATAATTTGTGTTTAGTAAGAAACATTTTGCTAGAATACATTTAAATCTATTGCAAAGCAATCCAATAAATGAAATTGAGTTTTACAAAAATGGCTGTTAAAGGTTCTCGAAGCGATGTCGGGTGAAGTCACTTCTTGTTGACGTTTAAAGTATTGTCAAACAAAACGGAGGCTAGCTAGACCCTCCCTCCTCCTCCTCCTCCTCCTCATCCGCGTACTAACCCCCCAAACCCCACCCCCAAGTCCTTCTTGTCGGTGATTGGCTGGAACTGTTTGTCATGTTTCGTGGAGCGGGTCACCCCAGTTTGTTTTTGTTGCTGTTTGTGGAGCCTGGGCTGTCTACAGAGATCACGTTTCTTTACAGTGTGTTCAGGGGACAGGCAGCCAGCGGTTAGTGAGGAGATGTTTGCTGTATGTGACAAAAAATGTTTTGGCCTATAAAACGCGTGACATCGCTTAGAGCACCTTTAAACTTCTAAAAGATTATTTGTGGCTCATAATGACAATGTTATCAACTCACCTGAAAAACAAACATGTGCCGGCCTGCAGGAACTGGACCAACCAGGACAGAGTCAAGAATCTGATCATACTCCTCACTTTCTGCTGAGCCAACGTAAATAATCTTCCATTCGAGATCTAGAACACAGAAACACCATTAATTACATGTTAATGCTCAATTAATTAACTATTTGGAAAAAAAGAACTACCGTTCAAATGTTTGGAATAATGAAGCATTACGTTTTTCTTTATGCTTTTGAGGCTGCATTTATTTAATTAAATACAATAAAAACAATAAGCTACTAGTTTAATATATTTTGTGATTATAAAGCTGAATTTTCAGCAGACATTCCTCCAGTCTTCAGCATCACATGATCCTTCAGAAATCAGTAATGCTGCTTTACATTTTTGTGGAAACCATGAAACATTACCATTCAAGAGTGACAGTAAAGAAAATTATAATGTTGCAAAAGATTTCTAGTAACAAATGCTGTTCTTTTAAACTTCTTGAATCATCAAAAGAAAATTACATATTCAGAAAAAAACATTAAGCAGCATAACTGCTTTCGACATTGATAATCAGAAATATTTATTGAGCAACAAATATTCAAATTAGAATTATTTCTGAAGATCATGTGACACTGAAGACTGGAGTAATGATGCCGGAAATTCAGCTTTGCATCACAGGGTTAAATCATATTTTAAAATATAAAAGAGTTATTTTAAATTGCAA
The DNA here is from genome assembly GCA_030578255.1 of Tiaroga cobitis. Lineage (NCBI taxonomy): Eukaryota > Metazoa > Chordata > Actinopteri > Cypriniformes > Leuciscidae > Tiaroga > Tiaroga cobitis. The sequence goes on from CM060593.1 coordinate 41,032,762, forward strand.
TCATTTTTCACAATATTAATATTTTTCTGTGTTTTTCATCAAATAAATGCAGACTTTGAGAACATAATAGACATTCAAAAATCAATGTTTATAAAAAAAATCGTAATTATTTCAAACTTTTGACTGGTAGTGTGTGATGCCATTATTGGAATTAAAAAAGCACGTTTTAAAATAACCAAAAAACATGCTCTTTTCAAATTACTGACATTTGGACTGATTTAATTTGGAGCATTATTGCATATTTTAGTTATTTTAAGTATTTAGAAAGGTTTATCATAACATAATTATATCCACGCATCCAACACGGTGTTTTTCTTAGAAGTGCACACAACTTTCTTCTATCGACATGGCAAGACGCAGGGTCAGATGAAGAGTGATGGTGAGCTTGTCTTTAATTGAGATGAGTAGAAGAATAAAGGATAAGTTACAGCAGCTTCCTCGCACGCTTCAATCACCCGCCATTCTGAATGACGTCATCAGGGGGAGTTAGCGCGTTAGCTAGCTAGCCAATAAAGGACATCGAGAAAACGCATCAAAATTAAATTAAGCTTAAACACTCACCCTCAGGAAGGTCCTCCATGCACTCAAACGTTATTTCGAATTGAAACGGGTTTCCAAATGGACTTGGGTTGTCCAGGACAGCTACATTTAGCACTTGTACTTTTGCCATTGCTCTAACGTTACTGTAGTAAAAAGGAAATTGTCACAATATACCCCCAAAACAACTCAATAGACCGAAAACCAATTTAAACACTCAACAGACGTTTTAAAGTAAACGCTCGAATCCTTGGGTTCACTTGTTAGCTTGCGAGCTATTTTATCTTGTGAAAGTCCAATACCGTTACCGTAGACTAGTTATACTGTTAAAGCAGGAGAATAGAGAAGTCTATGTTGTCTCTCCTCCCAAATTAAAAGAAAAAAGAACGCAAGATATGATAGAGAGTAACGTGTAGATGTAAAAACAAATATTATTTCGCGAACACCGTTCATAAACTGACTGACAACAACACGAGCCGGGCTCTCTCCCGCCAGACTGTTCAGACAGCGCTAGTGACGCGTCGGGGGAAGCGGATTGGTTTCCGGCTTTTGCGGACGCTGATTGGACGACAGTGACAGCTGTTAAATAGACGAGTCTCCGACTGCCTTCATAATCATTCATAGCTAAAGTACAACAGTACAAGGGCTTGTTTCAGAAAGGAGGTTAAGTGAAAACTCTGAGTATGTTAACCCTGAAATGAGGGAAACTCTGGGTTTTCCGTTTCAGAATGGGAGGTAGGCTATGTCAAACCCGAGAAAGCAAAGTCAAGCCTGTTTCTGAAAGAGAGAACTTATACTCAGAGTCAGTTACCATGGTAACTTACTCTGTGAACCTAACCTGCCTGGGAGCAGGTTTTCTTATGGAAACCCAGAGTTTTTATTTTAGTAAATGCATCTTGATTTAAGAATCTTTAGATATTTTGACTGGAAACAACAAGACAAAAGTGCTAAGTAAGAAAAACATTTTTTTGCAGTGCATCATTCATTGCACCTTTTGTATATAACATCGGAGAGAGCACGTTATTAAGGCTGCTGTAGCGGGAAGGAAAGTGTGCCTCGCTCTCACGCTCTTTCTGAGAGTTTTTGTGTTGTTTCCTGGACACAAACCCATGAGATCCATCAAAGAGGAGTTTCACAGGATTGCCGGACAGTGGAGAGAATTCGGTTTAAATGAGGCTAATCTGATAAATGACATTCATTTGATAACATCTTGCTGTGACCTCTGAAAGTAACCTAATAATTAGAATTTCCTTTAGGATTTCCAATGTGGTTGGATGCATTGATGACGTGCATATTCCCATCATCGCACCTTCCGAAATGAAACAGATTACTGGAAGGATGCCAGATGGAAGGATAGTCCGAGATATATGCCGTAACCACCACAGCTGTTAAATACACACAAATTATTCACAATTTATTTGGTCATCTTTATTTCCTACAAATACAAAAGGAACAGTTATTCTTTTTCCTGTTGGATTTTAATATTCTTCCAATATTGTGCATCTCCACCAGTGGTGGTGCAGGTCCAGCCTTCTTGCTGTTGACCCAGTAGAAGTCAAATGTTAATTTCATTAGCCAAATTAAAAAAAATGTAACAGGTTGGATTACAGAACATTTAATTATGTGAAAAGAGCATTGTACTGTGTGGAAACAGCTGCTGCACATTGAAATAGACACTGAATTATATTTATTTAATACAGTGGCGTAGGTTTGATTTTGAAATTGGTGCTGACGGGGACATCAATATATAAATATATTTTAAGTTTTGATCGAAATTATTGCTAGGGATATATCATTGTCACTGGATATTGGTAGGGACACGTCCCTAGCGTCCAAATAGGGTCCCTACTAAATTCTACCCCCCTGATTTAATATGTGAAATGTTTGTAAAGTCATGTAGCCTACAGCCATGAACATTTTATGCTTAAAGATTTAACTGATTGAATTATGAATTTATTGTTCATTTTTAGTTGCTGCCACGTTCTTTTTTTTTTTGTCTTTTTTTTTTTTTTTTTTTTTTGTCTGTGGGATACCATGAAAATGGGTATTAGTTCAATAACTAACAGGGCCGGAGTGGGACTCATTTTCAGCCCTGGAGTTTCATGCCTTAGACCGGCCCACTTTAGTTCCCGTCTGACTATATTAAAATAATGTAATTGAAACCTCAGCATATAAGTCTGCAATAGTGCAGTGTTCTGTACAGCCTTGTTATTCATTGTATTTTAAAAATATATAAATTTCTATTCAGTGCAATAGCCGTATACAGGGTTTTATAAATACAGAGGTCCGAAAAGTGATCTTGGGGGTTCGGGGGCATATGCCCACCCAGACAAGTGAAGTAATACAAACAGTGAAAAGTCCCAGTGCTGATACTGGGGAAATATAAACTCATTCGAGGTATACACATATATATATGTATACAATAACAATGGCAATATATTATATAGGTGCTTGCGTTGGTAAATTGAGCTTATTTTTACACTGATGATCATCATTGGCAAAGAACATATGTATGTCTGTGTTAAATAGGAATCTATTGTAATAAAGTTATTCTCAATCTGGGCACAGTATGCAATAGGCTATTCCTCTGCTCTCATTTCTCATCTCCATCTTCTCTCATTCTTCTTTTCTCAGTCTCTTTATCTTTAGGTTACCTGTAAATCTCCCCTTCCCGAAGCTGAGTTTTGATTGATACAGTCTTTTACAAACTGATTATTTCTTTCGGTCGTTTAAAACTTCTGTCGTAATTAAAACAGCTGTTTACGTAGTTTAGCCACTTGCATCTTATCTCGTGAAACGTCGCGTTGGGATTCGCGCGCGGCCGCGGCTCGCGCTTCTGTGAACATAAATCCCGCTTGCTTTGATCGGTCATCTCAAACATTTTGCCATTGCCGACGAGCGGTGTTTTAATACTGAAGCAGCTCAGATTATGAGGTCGGTTATCCTCGCGATATGCAAATCATTGCAGCACCAAATTAGAGTTAATATTAGGCAATTATTTCACAACGTTCATTATACACTCTGAAAAATATACACTCAGAAAGCTGTGACTGGAGCCTATGTAAAGCATTCAACCCAGTGCCATGACAACACCGGCCCTCCTGGCCAATAAAACAGACCGGCCCACCGGGATTTCTCCCGGTGCTCCCGATTAGCCAATCCGGGCCTGATAACTAATATTTCTGTCAGTTTTCACCTGATAATTAGCCTGGATGCCAGCCGAATTTAGCCCCGCCCACAACATTTGAGGATGGGAAGTGGTCAAATATTTAACCGTGTATGACCAAATACCCATTGCAATTAAAATAATAGAAGAGTTTTCTAAAGCTTCTGGTGTTTATCTGAATGTAAAGAAATGTGAATTTATGGCGGTCAAAGAATGTTCAGTGGCATCTTATTGTAACATTCCAGTAAAAACAGAAGTCAAATATCTAGGAATTACAATAAATAAGAATCAAAAGAATAGAAGTTAATTAAACTTTAATCCTGTTATCCAAAAAACTCAGAGGATGTTTAATCAATGGCTTTTAAGAGACTTGTCATTAAGAGGGAGAGTTTTGATTTCTAAAGCAGAAGGTCTGTCCCGGTTAACTTATACAGCTATGGCTCTTCAGGTTGATGATAAAATATTGAGGGAGATTGATAAGATGCTTTTTGGTTTTGTTTGGAAAAATAGGATTCATTATATAAGAAAATCAGTATTAATGAACTCGTATGAAAATGGTGGTCTCAATTTCCTGAACTTTGCTACATTAAACAATACTTTCAAAATTAAGTGGATTAGACAACTTGTTAGGTATCCAAGCTCTATTTGGAATATTATTCCCCTACATATTTTATCTAGTCTTGATGGCATAAATTTCTTCCTTGTTTCCAATTTTGATATTAACAAAATACCTGTGAAACTTTCTGCATTTCATCGTCAAGCTTTTCTGGCATGGAGTTTCATTTACAAACACAACTTTTCACCACACAAATACTTTATCTGGAATAATAAGGACATTCTTTTCAAACAAAAAACTATCTTCTTTGAAAATTAGTTTCGAAATAATATTGTTTTGGTAGACCAATTATTTAATTTAGATGGCATTCTTTTTACTTATAAGGAATTCATGTTCAAATATAATATTCCTATACCACCAAGGGAATTTGCAATTGTTTTTGGAGCAATTTCTCCTAAAATTTGTATGTTATTTAAACAACAAAAAAGGCTAGATTACCAGCAATTTCCACCCTTCTCACCAATTCAATCTCTTGTAGGTAAAATATGTTTCTCCTGTCATTACAATTATAACAGGTCAATAAGAGGCCTTTTCCAGAAAGATGTTGTTTCAAGACCAAATGTTATTGCGTACTGGAGTCAGTTTGTGAGTGATGTTGACTGGAAAAAAGTCTGGCTTCTACCTAATCGCTTTCTCTTAACAAACAAGGTTAAAGAAGTATCTTTTAAACTCCTTCATAGGATATACCCTGCTAAACACTACTTATCCAGATTTAAAAAAGATATTGATGAAAGTTGTAGTTTTTGCAAAAAGAAGCCAGAGAAGCTGTTCATTTATTTTGGCACTGCCCTTATGTGTCTGTTTTTTTTGGCAAAATGTTCTTTATTTCATTGTTGGAAATGTTGATGAAAATTTTACATTACTGTGGAAAGATATTCTACTAGGTATTGTAAACTCAAAAGATAAAAACCCCTGCACTTATTTTATAATTTTTTTTATTTTGATGGCTAAATTTCACATTCATAAATGCAAATTTTCAGGGAAAAAGCCATGTTTTGTTGCATTTAAAAATGAAGTGAATCTTTATATTGAGTCGATATTGCCTATTAGAATTTTACAAGCATGTACACTCTTTAAAGTATTCCTATAATACTATCTGTACCTCCTCCTAGCATTTGAAATGTATTGTTTTTCTATTGTTTGTTTTGATATTTCTTCAATAAAAAAAAAAAAGTGTACTTATATTAAAATCGCAAACATTTTAAATTAAAACTTAAAACATCATTAATGAGACCTTGCTGGTAGACCAACATCATTAATGAGACCTTGCTGGTAGACCAACATCATTAATGAGACCTTACTGGTAGACCAACATCATTAATGAGACCTTACTGGTAGACCAGCATCACCAGCAAGACCTTGCTGGTAGACCAACATCATTAATGAGACATTGCTGGTAGACCAACATCATTAATGAGACATTGCTGGTAGACCAACATCATTACCACAGCAAGGTCTCATTAATGATGTTGGTCTACCAGCAAGGTCTCATTAATGATGTTGGTCTACCAGCAAAGTCTCATTAATGATGTTGGTCTACCAGCAAGGTCGCATTAATGATGTTGGTCTACCAGTAAGGTCTCATTAATGATGTTGGTCTACCAGTAAGGTCTCATTAATGATGTTGGTCTACCAGCAAGGTCTCATTAATGATGTTGGTCTACCAGTAAGGTCTCATTAATGATGTTGGTCTACCAGCAAGGTCTCATTAATGATGTTGGTCTACCAGTAAGGTCTCATTAATGATGTTGGTCTACCAGCAAGGTCTCATTAATGATGTTGGTCTACCAGCAAGGTCGCATTAATGATGTTGGTCTACCAGCAAGGTCTCATTAATGATGTTGGTCTACCAGTAAGGTCTCATTAATGATGTTGGTCTACCAGTAAGGTCTCATTAATGATGTTGGTCTACCAGCAAGGTCTCATTAATGATGTTGGTCTACCAGTAAGGTCTCATTAATGATGTTGGTCTACCAGTAAGGTCTCATTAATGATGTTGGTCTACCAGTAAGGTCTCATTAATGATGTTGGTCTACCAGTAAGGTCTCATTAATGATGTTGGTCTACCAGTAAGGTCTTATTAATGATGTTGGTCTACCAGTAAGGTCTCATTAATGATGTTGGTCTACCAGCAAGGTCTCATTAATGATGTTGGTCTACCAGTAAGGTCTCATTAATGATGTTGGTCTACCAGTAAGGTCTCATTAATGATGTTGGTCTACCAGCAAGGTCTCATTAATGATGTTGGTCTACCAGTAAGGTCTTATTAATGATGTTGGTCTACCAGTAAGGTCTCATTAATGATGTTGGTCTACCAGTAAGGTCTCATTAATGATGTTGGTCTACCAGCAAGGTCTCATTAATGATGTTGGTCTACCAGTAAGGTCTCATTAATGATGTTGGTCTACCAGTAAGGTCTCATTAATGATGTTGGTCTACCAGTAAGGTCTCATTAATGATGTTGGTCTACCAGTAAGGTCTCATTAATGATGTTGGTCTACCAGTAAGGTCTTATTAATGATGTTGGTCTACCAGCAAGGTCTCATTAATGATGTTGGTCTACCAGCAAGGTCTCATTAATGATGTTGGTCTACCAGTAAGGTCTCATTAATGATGTTGGTCTACCAGCAAAGTCTCATTAATGATGTTGGTCTACCAGCAAGGTCGCATTAATGATGTTGGTCTACCAGTAAGGTCTCATTAATGATGTTGGTCTACCAGTAAGGTCTCATTAATGATGTTGGTCTACCAGCAAGGTCTCATTAATGATGTTGGTCTACCAGCAAGGTCGCATTAATGATGTTGGTCTACCAGCAAGGTCTCATTAATGATGTTGGTCTACCAGTAAGGTCTCATTAATGATGTTGGTCTACCAGTAAGGTCTCATTAATGATGTTGGTCTACCAGCAAGGTCTCATTAATGATGTTGGTCTACCAGTAAGGTCTCATTAATGATGTTGGTCTACCAGTAAGGTCTCATTAATGATGTTGGTCTACCAGTAAGGTCTCATTAATGATGTTGGTCTACCAGTAAGGTCTCATTAATGATGTTGGTCTACCAGTAAGGTCTCATTAATGATGTTGGTCTACCAGTAAGGTCTCATTAATGATGTTGGTCTACCAGTAAGGTCTCATTAATGATGTTGGTCTACCAGTAAGGTCTCATTAATGATGTTGGTCTACCAGCATGGTCTTTGTTTGATTTATTTTAGCTCATTATTCTGTACACATTTATGCAGCCAGTCCTTACAATGTCCATTTAATAAGTTACTTGTTTATTTCTACGTTTAAATTACTGAAATAGAAGACAATTAAATATAGAAATTAGGCTAATAACGTCAAGGAGTTCTTTAAGGGAAGTACATTAATAAATTGTAAAAACTTGGCCTGCAATACAACACATACCACTATATAAATTTTCATACAAATTCATTACAATAAATATACTAAAACTAAACTTAAGATTCTTGAACATTAACATCTGTTTGAAAAAAGTTTTATTATCGCAACCGAATATTTGCACGTTACATTCACATTTATAGGAATTACTTGATACCATTGCTACCATGGCAATATATACAGTGCATTCAGTATTCACATTAATAAATTATCATGTTTCATCTCCCTTGATGCTTAATGTGTGAGATGAATACATGCCTCTTTAACCATCTACATTTTCTAGCCTGTGTGCAATATGTAGGGAAAAAAAGAAAAATGTTATTGTACATTGCATTTATAGATCACCAGGTTCTAATATTGATATATTTAAGGATTGGATAGAGGAAAATTTTTCAAAAACAAATCAGAAAGTCATCTGTGTTCATCTGTGGTGAATTCAACATTGATTTGCTAAATCCAAATAAACACAAAATGACAGAGGATTTTATTAATACAGTGTATAGTCTGGGTGTTTTCCATAAAATTACCTGACCCAGCAGGATTACTTCCCATGTGCAACATTAATTGATAATATTTTTACAAATGACATAGATAACAATGCAGTGAGTGGACTATTAATGAATATTATCAGTGACCACCTACCAGTTTTTACAGTTTACAACAGCAACTACAAATCTAAAAAAGACAATAAACCATTCAGATGGGTCAGAACAGAAGAGTCTGGTTGCATTTAAAGATGTTTTGCTTTCACAAGACTGGGAAATAATATATAAGGAAAAAGATATTGATAAAGTATATGGTGAATTCCTAAGAATATTTAAATTATTATATGATAAGAATTGTCCGATAAAACAATATTGCAGAAAACAAAAATAAAGTGATAGACCGTGGATTTCAAACGAATTACAAAATACCTGTAAAAAGAAAAATACACTTTATAGAGAATTTATTAAACACAGAACTATGGAAGCAGAAAATAAATATAAGAAATATAAAAATAAGTTAATTAAGATTATGAGAACTTGTAGAGAGAATACTATAGTAAACTATTAGATAATAATAAAAAATAATATGGGTATATGGAAACAGTAGGAAGGGGCACGAGACAGTCTAATTATCCCCAGTATTTCATTGGGAATGAAAAGAACATTAATAACATGGAGGATGTGGTCAACGACTTTAATAAATATTTTGTAAACGTTGGACCAGATTTAGCTGGAAAAATTCCTATTCCACAGATAATCGATAACAGACATAATGATCGTATTGAAATAAATCAATGTTCGATGTTTCTTAAAGCAGTAGAAGAAAAAGAAATAATAGATATTGTTAAAAATGCAAAACTAAAGCATCTACTGATTGTAACGAAATAGATATGAAGATAGTAAAAAATGTAATTGAGGGGATCTCAAAACCATTAACTTACATTTTAATTTGTCATTCCAAACTGGTCAATTTCCAACAAAAATGAAAACAGCAAAAGTCATACCTCTGTATAAAACTGGATATAAACACCACTTCACAAATTACAGGCCTGTCTCTCTACTGCCACGATTTTCAAAAATTCTAGAAAAACTCTTCAATGACAGATTGGACAAATTCATTGATAAATTACTTATACTGACAGCTAATATGGATTCAGAAAAAGTGGGTCAACATCACTAGCTTTAATTGAACTCATTGAAGAAATTACAAATTCCACAGACAAAAAGAAATATGGAGTTGGGGTATTCATTGATTTGAAAAAAGCATTTGATACTATTAATCATGAAATATTAATCAATAAACTGGAAAGGCTCGGGATCAGGGGGATAGAACTGAATTGGTTAAGCAGTTATTGAAAAGGCAGGAAACAATTTGTGAAGTTAGGAGATTATACATTTGAATGTTTGGACATTGCGTGTGGTGTCCCCCAGGGGTCAGTATTGGAACCAAAATTATTTATTCTCTACATAAACGATATATGTAAAGTATCTGAACTACTGAAATTTGTATTATTTGCAGATGACACAAACATCTTTGGTTCTGGTCAGAATTTACAATAATTCTCTAAAACTACTTGATCTAGTTGAATTTCAAACAGCAGTGATTATGTTCAAGGCTAGAAACCATTTGCCTGGAAATATACAGAAAAGGTTTTCAGAAAGAGAGGGGGGCTACGACTTAAGGGGAATGTCAAATTTTAAGACTCCCAGTTTTTGAACTACTAGGAAAAGTTTCTGTTTATCTGTCAGTGGCATTAAATTGTGGAATAAGTTAAATAATGAGTTAAAGCAATGTCCAAACATACTCCATTTTAAAAAGATGTGCAAAGAAATTATATTGGTACAAAGAAACACAGTGCTAATAATAACCTGAGCTTATATTGAATAATTTGTAGTATGTGTATAAATATTGTTGTGTATGTGTAATATGTGAAAAGAACTTTTGAATATATATTTTTATTGATTATAGGTTTATTATCTCTGTAGATTTATTATTGTGTAGCCATTTCCTTAAATATAGTATAAAGGGGTAGGAGTACATAAGTTTTACTTCTTCCTACTCCTTTTTGTACATGAGTTTTTTTTAAGTACTGTAAAGTATAGAGTTTTATTTTGTTGTTCATCTGTTTTTTTACCATTATTATTTTTTTTCTTTCTCTGATTTTTTCATTTGTTTAATTTAGGCCTACATGTTCAAAATAAAGATATCAATCCAATCAATCAACCAATCAATCAATCAATCAATCAATCAAATGACACCCAGACAGCATGCATATAGTCTGGAACAAAGCCCCACACTATATCAAAATAGGGCATGTTTACGAGTGGTGGTGGACCTTTCACTCCTCTGACACTTCTGTTTTGTGCTACTGCTTGCTCCACTCCACTCATCTACCAGCATTTTCTTCGCTTCTCTGTCAGGATATTCTGTGTCAGTCACAGTGTACTTCACCCGTTTCTCTACTAGAAAAATGTAAATAAACAGAAGCCACAACCAAAGTACCCATTAAACTGTGTTAAAATTAGTCGATCTCCGAATGCAACGTAACAGAGGAGAGTAAAGATGGAAAGCTTCTAAAGCTTAGTTCCATATAAATTCACGGATAATTTGTTGTTTTGTCGTTAGTAAAGTACCGTAGTTTAGTGTATTTGAAAAAGGATCCTCATATAATAATGAAATGATTCAGTGATACAGATCGACTATTTTTGACTGACAAAATGTCGGCGGCCGGGAAGAACAACAGCTACAGTGAGTTCACAACCACAGAAACCGAAAATTCTCGGGCCAGCAGCATGTGTCCAAATTTCAATCTTAACCGTTCTATTTCATCAGAAACGATCTTAAAACAGGGCTTTAAGTGTAAAATACCGAACTTGTCCTTTAATGATGCACAGATATAATTAAAACCTTTTCATTTATGGAGTCAGATGAAATAACGAGGTAATAACAAATGTATTTCATTTAATCAAATTACTTTGCCACGAGGAAAGACAGTAACGCGCATTCCTTCACCAGCTGATCGGACGTTGCCATTGGGCCGATTGAGCCGGGCTTACACTGACCCTTGACTTTTTTTAACATCCGTTTCCTTGTTTGAACTGTGTTTTGCAAGCCACACTTGTGCACACACACATGGTTTGCAGGGGTGGTAAAAGTACTCAAAAGTTATACTCGAGTAAAAGTATAGGCCTATATACCTAAATAAAAAAATTACTCCAGTAAAAGAAAGTCCTCCATTCAAACATCACTTGAGTAAAAGTACAAAAGTATCCGATTTAAAACTTACTTAAGTACCGAAAGTAAAAAGTAAATATTCAAATTAACTGTAAATATCAATAATTAAGCAGATCAATTGTTTTGGGAGTAATATGCAATGTTTTATTTGAACAAATGATAAGATTAGATACTGCAAGAATTTGTTAGCTAGCTGTTTACATGGCACGTTTCAATATGAAATCACTTGGCTAACAATAGGAACATTAAAGCAATACTAAAGAACTTTTCCTCTGTGGTCCCCCTATATGTTAGAAGCGGCATTGTCCGTTACCGCTGTTGTAAATAATTTAGCCTACCGCAGCCTACTGTCGCACGCATGCTCGCTGTTTATCCACTGTTTATCAAGCACCGGCTTTGGAGTGAATGATGTCCAATTGTAACACTTGCCGTAAAGCAAGTCAGATTTGTAGTTTTCTTATGTCTCATTCGAACTACAGAAACGTGACCCGATAAGGCAAACATATAGTGTGGTTATAGGAGTAACACTTGTACCCTTTCCTCAGTTTTGATGTTTCCACTTGAGAGTTTTCTACTCTCTACTTATCTACTCTCGTGTAATGGAAATGGAAATCAAACCACATCGCCATATGTGACTTCAGGCAGGTTGCAGAGAGATTTGGTCCACGCCGTTGGACTATTTTCTTTAATCTTCTTTAAGCGCAACGGAGCAACTGTGTCTAAAGTGCTGGAAAAGAGAGAAAGAGAGAGAGTTAAAAGTTTCTGTCTCAATATCGAGTTCTTCTAAGCTAGGATGCTGAGATGAGGAAACTGATCAGGAAGATTATTAATAAAGCAATCTTTAGTGGCAGAAGTGATAGGTCTAACATATTTGTAACACAGAGTCGGCTTTGCAGCCTTGGCTAAATGAAGTTTACAAGACTAGATAATGATCTGAGATGTCATCGCTCTGCTGCAGTATTTCAACAGCATCAACATCTATTCCATGTGATAATATTAGATCTAGAGTATGATTACAATGAGTAGGTCCTGACACGTGTTGTCTAACTCCAATAGAGTTAAGAATATCTTTAAATGCCAATCCCAATGCATCTTTTTCATTATCTACATGTATATTAAAATCACCAACAATTAGGACTTTATCTGCAGCCAGAAACTCTGATAGAAAGTCAGCAAATTATTTGATAATATGTTATAGCTCTAGCCGTTCGCCAGAAAGGTAAACGTTTCTATGGTAACAGCGAGTTGGACCTATACCTTTTAGGCTAGATATTATTGATAATTAAAACTGACATTTAACAAAAAGAGACAGGGTTGTGTAATTTTATTTTATATACTTTAATATATATATATATATATATTTGAACATTCTCTTCACTATATACATAAAATAAAATGACACAACCTGTCTCTGTTTGTTAAATGTCAATAAAAATAAATGTTTCATATTTTTTAAATGAAAACAAAAAGATCATGTTCATATTGTTATAAATATATGCAGTGAAGATAATCAATGCGCGTTGAACCACATGGCCATGTGAATTAATTTAATGAAAAGAGGCAAAGTGGAGTGAAATTTCGTTTTATTGTTGACGAAAAGAGGCAGAGTTGTGATTTGTAGCATATTTCGTTTTATTGTTGCCTTAAATATACATAAAGAGATAACCGGAGTAGTCAGAGCGAGCTGAGTGACGCGATCAAGACGCCCTGTTCCATTTGCAGAATAACCGGACTTGCGTCCTCTCGTCCTCTGGAGTTCATTCTCCTGAACGAACTACCAAAGACGCAATTTCGAAGTTTGCGTACTTGGTATTGAGAAACGGCCAGAGTAAAGGAGAGAGAGAGAGAGAGCCAGGATCATGACAAAATCCTTATCGAGAAATACTGTTGACCGGAAGTTCTGAATCCCTACTCCGCGTTCCAGAAGCAGGAAGTGTGACATAGGCCTATCAGTTAAAATGACAAATTTTTTAACACCTCATGCACAACCAAAGAAACAGAGCTAAACTGTCTTGCAGAAACACAGAGATATCAAAAATCAGCACGTCTCTCAACAATGGTGGCAATATTTGTTTTATTCATACTGCAGTGCATACTGGGAGTTTTACTATCCTGAAACCTAGCATGCATTGCGACATGAAACTTTTGATAGTTACCTCACCATTGTTGAGATTCATATGCTGATTGTTGATGTTGATGTCTGTGTCTAAGTCAAGGAGGAGTTCGAAATGTTTTAATACACTATATTATTTCAATATCCTTCATAATAAATGTAATAAACATTGCTAAATTTCATTTTGTAGATTCACAGATATAATTAATAAATATTAAATTCAAAGATTGTACACAGGAAGAGTACAGTGAATCAGACGTGTCCATGATGATCCCGGCATCATCACAACAGCCAAATACACCCGATCAACTTTTTCTTGACTTTCAACAAATGTGCTTTATAAACTCAGTTACAGCAGCCAGAGAGAAACTTATAGTAAAAAGTCAAGAGCCAACATTAAAGAGCCCCTATCATAGCATTTGAAATGTTCCTATTTTTGTTTTGGGAGTTCCCCAAAACAGTTTCACATGCATGCAAGGACAAAAAACACTTTAGTTGTCTTATAATATGCATTTATATTTACCTGATTTGCTCAACGACTCCCAAATGATTCTTTCGACGATTCATTTTCCCAAACACCTCCTTTGTGTGACGCAAATCTGCAGTGATTGGTCAAATGACCCAGTCAGTTGTGGTTGGGAAACCGTAGACAGAGATTGTCGGAAATGGAACGCCCATCAACATTAATAGATTATAGCTTGTCAAGTGTTGAAAATTGTATACAGTGTATGAACAGACATGTCATCAATTTTGCCTTACCAATTCGAGCCAGAGTCAGAAGAGGAAACGTCCGGAGATGCTGATGAACCAGAAAGTCAATTACAAACACGACTGGAGCAGGACCCTTCTCAATGGTAATTGTATCAAAATGCCAAGCGAGGTTGAAAATCTTTGCTGCAAGGAAGTACGACAGGTAGTGTATTCTTTATGCATTATATGAGCTTTTGACACCTAGTACATGTAAAGTAACGCTATAGATTAAAAGCACAATCCTAATGTGAAGTGTAAAATGCATATATAGACTTGTTCTGTGGTGACTTTTTTCACCTTAGGTTGCAAAAAGAATGGACCAGCTTCCAGTCCCACCAACATGTATAGTGCACCATCCAGGCTTTGAACCTAACTGTCTAAATCCATATACACTGCAGAACATTTACAACATCTATAGATGTGACTGGTCCTATAAGGCGCAGGACCATAGAGGAGTAAGTGTAAATTGATAACCCTACAAACAATGTAATTAACATCACAACCAAATTTGTATATTGAATACTTTGAACACGTAAATTACGACATTAATAAGATTTGTTACACCAATTTATTATCCAAAAAAAAAATACTTATCAAAATGTACACTTTATTTGGTCACATAGACAAGAGTTTTGTCTGTTGTTTTTAGGCAGTACCGCCATGTGGCATACCGCAGCTTTGTCAGCTGGTGCTGGGGCTACTTAGGTCGCAGTGTCCGTGTTGTCATTCCGTGCTGTGTTGTAACACGGATACGTCAGGCATTTCCAGATCCGGCTGGACAGTACACTGGCTTTCGACCCCTTCTCGACTGAATCTGGAAACATGACAGGCAATCACTTCATCCTTTGACGGTCTGTCATACTCTGCACAAAGTGGCGTTGGAATGGGGATTGTCTTCAGTGCATCAACAAATGGAGAGGGGTCCATGACAACTTCATCAAAGACAAGCTTCAGTAGGTCATCAACATAGTCTGTAAGGAAAAAGTGAAATGTTTCTATTTCATATATATATATATATATATATATATATATATATATATATATATATATATAATTATTTTCTTTACATGTTGGTTGTAATAAAGTGTTTTATTACTTACTGTATGTTGGTTCCGTTTTTATTGGCCGTGCTATGCATTCCCCTTTTTTTGATTTCGGGAACACAATTTTGAAAACCCCCTGTCCTGTTGATGTTGTGGCTTGTTCCCTGTTGGCATTTTCGTTATGATGAAGCACAGCAAGGTATAGTCTGCCAGAACAAAATAGACCGGTTAAAGGCAAGATCTTCTACAAAATTATTTAAAATCTTTTGTTTATAGCTGTATTACCTGCACAACATTCCAATGAAAGGGAACACTGCATTTTTAGGTGTAAAACAGATAATTAGGCTGTGGAATGCCTCCAGGGAAGATGTCTGGAAATGGTGACTGAGCTTTTCCACATCTTTGAGAACCCTCTTGTTGCACAGTATTTGTTCAATTTTGTGGACAGCCAGCAGTGGTGGAAAAAGTACTGAAAAAGCATACTCAAGTAAAAGTACTGTTACTTGTCAAAAAATGTAGTGAGAGTAGAGTAAAAGTACCGGTCCTAAAAACTACTCAAAGTAGGAGTAAAAAGTAGCCCTTTTAAAAGTACTCAAGAGTAGTGAGTAGTGAGTATTATGCTATGAATGTTAGTCCACCTTATACCCTGCAAATTGAAAATGTAGCTTACTCTTTTATCACAGATTCATAGAAAAAAAGAAACAGTATTTCAATATTTCTCCAACAGTTTTATTTTTGACTGCTAGCACTAAAAATACAGCGTTTCCCCTACCATTGTTTTGGACGACCCCCGCCCCCCCTAAAATGCTGACAAAATCCAGTCATAAAAAAGGAATTTATAACTCGGAATTTCACGGAATTTTTTTGAGGAATAAATATAAAGCAGTTCAGTACACTTGAAATCAAATCGCGATATAGTGTGAATATTAAACCACAAAGACAATTTAAATAGCCTACGAATCCTGCATGTTCTGTGTGAATGAATGGTGCAGCCGACGCGCAGTTTCATTTACCACACACGCACACACACACACTGAAGCACGTGTGAGGTGTGACGCTTGCGCTGTTTTTTTGCCTATATGAAGACACAAATGCATGAACTTCCTCCAGGCTCAAGATCCACTCCGAAAGTCACTTCGTGAACAAAATAAATTGGCGCCAGGTGTCTCGAAGTCTGTTGATGCTGGTTTGATGCAAAGTTTTCCGCGCGCGATTTGATTTGATGGGAATCACGCATGGAGTCACATGATGACTTATTATAAAAATAAATATTAATATAAATGTAGCGACGGCAGGTTCAGGGAAAATAGCGCAGTAAAAGTACCGATACAGCACTTAAAATGTAATCAAGTAAAAGTAAAAGTACACTGTTTTTAAACTACTTAAAAAAGTACAATTCCTAAAAAAAACTACTCAATTACAGTAACGAGAGTATTTGTAATTCGTTACTTTACACCACTGACAGCCAGTGACCCTGCATTATTAGAAAAGAGTGTCAGTAGTACCAAAAACTAATTTTCAGAAAATTAACTTAAATTTTTTCATTAGTAAATATTATTGTATATATAATATAAAATACATTACTCCAAAAAATGTAACAAAGAGATACACTTATTTATAAGAATTACTTTGTTGAAACCATTTCTTTTGGTCATTTGATGCTGTGAGTGGATGTGCGCACTTGGGAAAGATGGGATTGTCGTGTGTGTGCACATTCTGGAGGTGGTTGATCAGTGAAGTCCACTTAGCCACCTTCTCTGGTCCTGATGTCGAGGAAATGGCGCACCAGTAAACATGATTTCTGATGCTACGCTGCCACTTCCTCAGCAATCCACACTCCTTGTTTTTGGCCAGTTTGCCTAATTTCTTAGACAAACCTGATATACAGAAAGTAAACGATAAATTAAAAGAAACACATATAACAGTCACTTCAATAGTAAAATAACTATATGGTTAGAAAGTCAAACACTAACCTTTCTCAAAGTGCCACACATCATAGAACTGAGTTATGCTTCGGTCCCTGAGATACTTCTGGATCTGTGGATGACGGTCGGTGACAATGTAATCCACTTCTAAATCGTTTGACTCCAGCATGTCCAGACATCTCTTTAGGCCTTCCTTCTCCATGTGGTAGCTACCACCAACCTCATTGATCTATGTAAGCATTAACAAATGAATATTTTTTATACAAATAGTTTTAATTTGTCCAGTCAATCATGTACACTATTGTAATAAGGTTACACACCTGAACAAGCTGGAGGTCAACAATAGTATTGCTGTGCATGTGCATAAGCGTATAGCTGCCATACTTGGCAGAATGACCTACATAAAACAAATAAATGGAAACATAAATATGTTTAAACATTTAATGATATATTGTTCACAAGTATAAATAATCAGTTAACAAAATAATGAACATGGCTTACCAGGGGAATCTGCACGCATATCTCCAGATACTGCAATCTTTCCTCCCTCTTGTAACTTCTGTATAATGTTTCGCTGTTCACTTCTCCACTTGTGCACAATTGCTGGTTCCAAATAAATCCTACAATGTCTCCTGAATGTGTTGTACTGGTAAATTCTTAATCCCATAGCCTTGCAAATCTATGATTTTGAAAAAAATCTAAACATTTATAAATAATATTCACAATTAGAATTTAACAATTTATTTAATTAAATTAAATTTTTCTATTACTGATTACATGCCTACCTTTTCTAGTTGGATGAATGATCCCCCAGTAAAATATGTTGCAGGTGATAACAGGAGGTTGCCCATTGGTGTAGGCTACTTCCAACTATGGGCTGACTCTGCCATTTTCGGTTGTACATGCACTTGGGGCAACGCTGCTTGAACGCAACATAAGTGCCCATCCGGTGTAGCTCCATATCAGATTTGGAATTACAAATTGGACACGTGGAGAACAACTCCCGCAAACAGGTTTCAAAAACGATGTATTTTGTGTCTGCGTATATGGACCTTTGCCCAAACCTAGTAAATAAATATTTTTTTTGTTTGTAAGGTTCTCAGAAAACACATATTAATGACAAATTGAACTTATAGATGTGTATTACTTACGACATTTCAGAATCCTGTGAAATTATTGTGTCAGCGGGGTTATAAGTTGAGTCGTGGGGCTCTGTCGGAATTTGTATGTCTGACTCTTCACCCTCCTCTTCCAACACCAGACTGGCTGGTCTGAATCCGGACTTTACAGGTGTTGATGAGAACGGTATATCATCGAACGATGATGTCGTTGTTTGGCCAACAGTCACACGTGCAACCGTTGCCTGTGAGCCTAAAAAAAGAACATAAAATTAGGTAACTACAATTTTTTTTTTTAAATTAGCTTTATAAAATGCTATTAAAAGCGAAATTAACTACCACATTTATGAAATGTCTACCTTTACTTCGAATGTGTATGTCGTTCAACGTAGTTGAAGACAGTTGTGTGCCAACAGATTTTTTTGGACATTCATCTGTTTGTGTCATCACAGAAACAGTTTGTGGACAGTCAGTCTGACAAGCTACATCAAAATGTATAACTCTATTTTGACTGGTCTGATGTGATGTACTCTGAAAGAAACAGGAAACAATTTATTTGCCAACGAAATTCTGAGTAAACAAACAAACTAAAATGAATTAAAACAAATAACTACACCTATTTTTTTATTATTACACACAAAAAAAATTAACACATTGAATGCCTTCAGTGTGCTAGTGGACAGATCGTATCCAACATGTCAGTGTCACAATAGAATGTTACTAGCGGCGTTTAAAGACAAAATACTTCTAACGTTAATGGTTAACACGGAATATACCATGGTCTGGGTGAATACTTGATTCTGATTGGCTGCAGGGTGTCCGTTAAAAAGTGATAGAGGACACCTAGTAAAGGAGTTCTGGTGAAACTGCCTGTTTACCGTTCGAAATTAATAAATAAATGCTCTGCCTACAACAGCTGTGAGTAACCATACCAACAGGCAGTCAAAGTATCCGTTAACAATTTGCTCTATCAAAACAAACATCTAACGTTAGTTATATATTACATAGCCTACTAATACAACAATGAGCGACTTCGTTATTTCATCTTCTTCAGTCTCTCACGGACTGACGTAGCCCAGTAAGTATGAAGGTAAAATGATGTCATAATGAATTGCATGCGCAGGGTAAGATTTGTGAAAGTGTGCATAAGATTGCAAGCGTAAATTAAATTTGCGTGTGCAAGAGTAGATTTGTAAGCGTGTAAATCGCATATCAAGTGTAAGAAAAAAATATTTGCAGCATTTTACTGTTATTGGTAAGTGTAATACATGTATTGTGAAACGCAACTTCATGGTAACGCAAAATAAATAGGATCTGTATTCTTCTGACTTCCATTTTTCCGCGCTTACACTTTTGGCACGGTTTTTGCGCACAAATGCGGCCAAAAGCATTGCAAGCCTGTGAACAGCTATTTGCAACCGAAAACAACAGAGTCAGGGACTGCAAAACAGATTGATCGCGTAAAATCAAACTTTGTGTAAATAAATCAACTGTTGCAAATGTCTAAATGACTTATTGTGTACATGCGGCAAAAAAGTTCCCGAAATAACCCGATTTGTACAGTTGCGTCTTTCTTTTACCCGCGCTTCCAATTTTGGCACGATTCTCTCACTGAATGAGTTTCGCAAGCGCGAAGAGGAGGGCGGGTCCACCTTCATCATGCAGCCAATCAGATGAGCTTCTCGCTGACACTCGATTTACTCTTATCTGATTGGTTCAATAAACACGTCAGTCTTCAGAACGCATATTTATCTTCATTTGGCTCATTCTCGTTACTTTTAATGCAAACATACATGTTAAATAAATACATAAATCATGATTGTTTAATAACCTGTGCACCATTAGGTGGATTATTTGAGTAAATACGGAATTTAGAGCTGGTGTGTTAAGAAAGAAAATTTCTGTATATTCAGTGCATGTATCCTGCTCATAGACTGTGATCCTGCTCATCATCATCCTCCTCAGCAGGCCAGATTTGTTTGTAATGTTGATGTTGCTGAATGTAGGCCTTTTTGTACTGCATGCATCATTTCACCTGTCAATTAATCGTGGGCGATTCCAGAATTATTATTATTATTTTACTAAAATTAGTTATAATAATATATTTTTCCCTTTAACATGTATTTTAAGGTCATCTCTAAATTATGCACCATTTATCACCTGCAATGCCATCGTGTAACCACTAGATTTCTGTATAGCCCTATATATAAACACATATGCTGTGTATTCCCTGGCTGCTCGGTTTTTATTCAGACATAATTGGTTGCTTTGCATTTGATTTTGCATGTGGGTATATATATATATATATATATATATATAATTATTAAAGACTACTTTTTGTTAAAGTTGAATTTATCAGTTTCAGATTTATCAGAAATTAATCCGTTTTTCATTAGCTACAGTCAAATCTGGACACAGAGAAAGCATTTCATTATACTAGCAACATAATAGCTTGATCAGTCACACGAAAGTAAACAGAATTGTGACAAAGACAATATTTAAAAATATATGTTAAATACCATGAACAGAAATTTCTGAATTTCTGAATTCAGAAATTTCTACAGAAATTTCTGACATGATGTGAAAAACACTGCATCAGAATGGTATTATTCGGTATTAAAAAATGGGTATTCAATGTTTTCTTTTTGTTTGTTTGTTTGTTGTAAAGTTTAACATCAGCTCAGTGGTGTAACAGATAGGCTTATAATATAAAATTTAAATCCAATAACACCGCTCGGAATTCCGTATTTACTCAAATAATCCACCTAATGGTGCACAGGTTATTAAACAATCATGATTTATGTATTTATTTAACATGTATGTTTGCATTAAAAGTAACGAGAATGAGCCAAATGAAGATAAATATGCGTTCTGAAGCCTGACGTGTTTATTGAACCAATCAGATAAGAGTAAATCGAGTGTCAGCGAGAAGCTCATCTGATTGGCTGCATGATGAAGGTGGACCCGCCCTCCTCTTCGCGCTTGCGAAACTCATTCAGTGAGAGAATCGTGCCAAAATTGGAAGCGCGGGTAAAAGAAAGACGCAACTGTACAAATCGGGTTATTTCGGGAACTTTTTTGCCGCATGTACACAATAAGTCATTTAGACATTTGCAACAGTTGATTTATTTACACAAAGTTTGATTTTACGCGATCAATCTGTTTTGCAGTCCCTGACTCTGTTGTTTTCGGTTGCAAATAGCTGTTCACAGGCTTGCAATGCTTTTGGCCGCATTTGTGCGCAAAAACCGTGCCAAAAGTGTAAGCGCGGAAAAATGGGAGTCAGAAGAATACAGATCCTATTTATTTTGCGTTAGCATGAAGCTGCAGTTTCACAATACATGTATTACACTTACCAATAACAGTAAAATGCTGCAAATATTTTTTTCTTACACTTGATATGCGATTTACACGCTTACAAATCTTCTCTTGCACACACAAATTTAATTTACGCTTGCAATCTTATGCACACTTTCACAAATCTTACCCTGCGCATGCAATTCATTATGACATCATTTTACCTTCATAAGTAAGCCCGCAGACTGCTCTCGCATCGATGGCCTGTCACGACATTATTTGACGGCTCTCCAGTCCAGCATCGGAGAGTCGACCTACAGCGGTGCTTCGGAGGCTGTGGTTAGTGTAGACTAGTGTAACACATAGTGTTTTATGTGTAATAAAAAAATTAATAACTATGCCTACCTTTGTGTTTCATGAAAAAAAAAAAATGCATTTTTGAACCTGAAGGTTTCTACAAGCTGAGCGGACTATATATCTCAAGTTGCTAAATAAATCGTCAGGCAAGTTATTATTTGAAAAAACTAGATTTAGCCTAATTAAAATATAAACTAATGTTTTAAAAATGTTTTATTTGGAAAGTGACCATGGTATAAGCGGGTTAATCCTCCGCTGCGCGTCGGCCGGTTTACACCTCGCCGTCGTCCATTAAAACCTTACAACGGACACCTCGTCGGGCATTAACCATTAACCAATCTATTCTAGATCAGTGGCATTAACCCTTACGTACAGTAAAGTGCTTGCGTCACTTATTGTGTTACAATAATAATGGTGGTCTCACGCTCTGTTGTAAAAAATAATAACTCAGAGAGGGAATAAGTTGATTTATGTTTATGTTAGCGACCATAGGCCACAGTTAGGTGGTAAACACCCAATCAAGTCATTATTTGGGTTAGCCCAACGCAGAAACATATTGATAAAGCACTGCAGTATAGCTACACCAAGTACAATCCAAGTAATAACAACGACAAACATTAGACATATTTCTAAACAATTGATAGCGAACACGTCCACATGGTCCCTACTCGCGTCTCCGTCAAGAGCGAGCTTTCCCGGCGAAACTCACATTGCGGCGGCTTTTGAGGGGCATTGCTTATTATATATAGAGAGGAAATACGGAACATTAAGCTTGTGAAACATTGTTAGCCTTGCCTTTTTAGCGGCAATGGGGTTTAAATAATTTTTGGGCATGTCGTTGAGAAGGTAATTGCCATTTTTCAGCGAATGTATGAGGAATATCGAAAACAAAACGAATCGGTTACCTAACGTAACCTCGGTTCTCTCTAGAAGAGGGAACGAGTATTGCGTAAGCTAGCTTACGCTACGGGAAAGATTCATCTTTGCTGAGATTTTGAAGCCAAAAAATTATTTCATAATTTGTATCCATGCACAACGCAGTTCCTCTGCGGCAGACCTAGAGCAGGCTAGCTAGCCGCTCATTCGTTCGCTCAGAGAGAACTGCTTAAGCCTATGGGAGAGCGGGGCTGAACCCGCTGCCAATGAGAGGCGCCCGCGCGCTCATTGCGTCATGGCCAGCCAGAATGGGCGTGGCCATGGTGTATATAACAGTCTCTCCCAGGCTTATATGTTGATTTATTTCAGCGTGAAGCGAAACGCTAGTAGCGCAAGCACGGCCGGGAACGCAATACTCGTTCCCTCTTCTAGAGAGAACCGAGGTTACGTTAGGTAACCGATTCGTTCTCTTACGAGAGGTTCTCTCGTATTGCGTAAGCTAGCTTACGCTACGGGAACACCTGGCCAACGCCGTGCGCGCTATGAATCCACACATAAATCCCAGGGTGATACCGGGGGATTTTTAACGTGGAGTGAATGTAATATGAGGCCAGCAGAGCGGGCACATGAAGTGTATACATAAGCATTTTAGGAGAGCACAAGGGGCGAACCGGTTGTGTGAGGGACTCCCAGTAATGCAGCTTCTAGGGAGCTGGTCTTTTAGACAGCTAGTAATTTTGCCTGCAAGGCGGGAACTTCCAAGTTGTAAAATCTGACAAAAGTGGACGGGGAGGCCCATCCCGCGGCCACACAAATGTCATGAATGGACATTCCACAAGACCATGCCCACGACGAGGCCATGCCTCTGGTGGAGTGCGCCCTGATGCCCAGAGGGCAGGGCAGGCATTTAGATGCGTAAGCAGAGGCGATAGCGTCCACTATCCATCTAGACAGTGTCTGTTTGGAGGCGGCCAGACCTCTGGTGCGCCCCCCAAACGACACAAAAAGCTGCTCAGCGCGTCTGAACGCGGCAGCGCGCGTGGTGTACAACCTCAGAGCCCGCACCGGGCAGAGGAGATTGGTGTCGCGCTCACTATCGGATGACGGCAGAGCCGATAGGGAAATAACCTGAGCCCTGAACGGGGTACCAATCGCCTTCGGGACATAGCCATGCCTAGGTTTGAGAATGACAACAGAATCATTCGGTCCAAACAAAAGACACGCGGCGCTGGATGAGAGCGCGTGAAGATCCCCCACGCGTTTTACTGAAGACAGAGCCGTCAGAAAAACGGTTTTGAGCGAGAGGTATTTCAGGTCCACAGACTCGAGCGGTTCGAACGGGGGTGCTTTCATAGCTTCGAGGACTATAGAAAGATCCCAGATAAGCTATCTTACTCAAGTGGAAAGATCCTGCTCCCCCTTCCCACTCACTTTGGATTAGGGACATTATGTCCTGTATGAATTTAGAGAAAATACGGTACACCACCCAGGGATCTGAGAATAAATTTTACAAAATATGGCGCCCCTTCTTGACATTTTTTGAGAAACCAACTACAACAATATCAGAGTAGCTACACTCTTCTTTGTATTTATTTATTTATTTTTATTTATTTATTTTATTGTATTTTTTTTTATTTTTTTATTCTTACCCTTTTCACCGTTATGTACTATAATCTGGACTTGTGTTTTAAATCATCTCTAGTAGGATCTCTTAAATGCAGACTTGTTTGTAATTGGATGGAAGGGTGGGTTATGTTCGGTTTAAAAAAGGGAAAATGTGTATATTATCGTACAGTAATTGTTTTTGCAAAGTAGTCTTTCAATAAAAAAACTTTGAACAGAAAGATCCCAGATAGGAACCGAAGGGGGCCGCGGAGGGTTCATCCTCTTAGCTCCTTTGAGGAAGCGGATGACTAACTCGTCTTTGCCCAGGGGCTGAGCGCGTCGGGATTCAGAGAACGCTGCGACGGCTGCCACGTAAACCTTGAGAGTGGAGGGGGACCTGCCCTTGTCCATCATCTCTTGAAGGAACATTAGCAAAGACGGCACCTCGCATGACCGTGGGTCCAGATGTTTGTCGGTGCACCATTTTGAGAACACAGACCATTTAGACGCATAGAGCCTTCTCGTGGAAGGTGCTCTAGCCTGTATGATAGTGTTTCTTACTCCCTCTGGCAAATCGCTGAATAGTCGTTGATCACCCATGCATGTAGCGCCCAGCGCTGTGGATGGGGGTGCCAGATCGTGCCGCGAGCCTGAGAGAGGAGATCTGCTCTGACTGGGATGGGCCACGGGGCTGTCTGTGACAGCTGCGTGAGCTCCGGAACCCAATTCTGACTCTCCCAACGCGGGGCTATGAGGAGCACAGAGTGGCGTGTGTCCCTGATCCTCTGAACTACCTGCGGTAACAGAGCGATCGGAGGGAATGCATAGAGCGGGCGGTGAGGCCATTCCTGGGCTAGCGCGTCCTCGCTCTTTGAAAAAAATATTGGGCAGTGAGCGTTCTCTTCTGACGCGAAGAGGTCCACCTCTGCTCTGCCGAATAGTCGCCACAGCATTTGGACCGTTTGTGTGTTCAGGGACCATTCTCCTGTGGAGATGAGGTTCCTGGACAGTATGTCTGGACCGTCGTTCAGATGGCCCGGCACATGCGTCGCTCTGAGCGAGAGCAGGTGGCTCTGAGACCAAACTAAAATGCGGCGCGTCAGTAGAAAGAGATTCTTGGATCTGACACCGCCCTGACGGTTGAGATAGGAGACCACAGCCATGTTGTCCGAACGGATCAAGACGTGGTGTCCCCGAATGAGCGGGAGGAAGCGCGAGAGCGCGTTCTCGACCGCAAGCATTTCCAGACAGTTTATGTGTAAGGGGCTTTCCTGAGTCGACCAATGGCCGAAGGCCGGTGAGCCCTCGCAGACTGCACCCCAACCCGTGTTGGATGCATCTGTCGAGATGACTTTTCGGCGGGAAAAGGTCCCCATCGTGACGCCTTGTTGAAACCATTCTGCTACTGTCCACGGCTGCAGCGCCGTGAGACATGTCTGCGTAACCCTGATCAGCTGGCGGCCAGTGTTCCACGCGCGGTGGGGTACACGGCTGTTTAACCACAGCTGAAGCGGGCGCATGTGCAGAAGGCCCAGCTGAAGTACAGCGGAGGCTGAGGCCATGTAACCCAGCATCTTCTGAAAAGTTTTCAGAGGCGTGCGGGTGCTCATCTGAAACGAGGTGGCTAGACGCTGCACACTGCACGCGCGCTGTGTGGACAGGTGAGCCGTCATCGTGACCGAGTTCAAATCTATTCCTAGAAAGGAAATCGATTGACTGGGTTGAAGGGAGCTCTTTGTCCAGTTGACAGAGAGACCCAGCGTTTTCAGATGGTCGAGGAGAACTGCGCGGTGCGACAGAAGCTCCGTCCGTGATTGGGCCAAAATCAGCCAGTCGTCCAGATAATTCAATATGCGCAGCCCCTGACTCCGCAGGGGGGCAAGCGCCGTATCCATGCACTTTGTGAATGTACGGGGCGCTAGGGATAAGCCGAACGGGAGAACGGCGTATTGATAGACATGACCCTCGAAGGCGAAACGTAAGAATGGCCTGTGACGGGGATTTATCTGGATCTGAAAATAGGCGTCTTTCAGGTCTAGAGAGATGAACCAGTCCCCCTGGCGAACCTGCGCGAGGAGTTTCCTGGTAGTGAGCATCTTGAACGGTCTCTTCATGAGCGCTTTGTTCAAAGACCTGAGATCTAAAATCGGTCTGAGGCCGCCGTCTTTCTTGGGAACCAGAAAATAACGGCCGTAAAACCCCGACTCGGTCATAGATGGCGGGACTCTCTCTATGGCGCCCTTTTGCAACAGCGTCGCAATTTCTGAGCGGAGCGTGCCGGCGGCCAGCGGGCTGACAGTAGATTCGAGCCGAGCGCGCGCACGAGGCGGGCGGCGGCGAAACTGTAGCAGATAGCCGTTCTTTATAATGCTTAACACCCACGGGGAAATGCCTGGAATGGCTTCCCACGCTTTGGAGCATGCGGCTAGTGGCCGAATGGCTATATCGCCCTGATTGCTGTACATAGCGGGCTGGACACAGTGTGTGGGCGCGCTTTGAATGTGTGTGGCAACGGGACTTGCACTCAGAGAGGAGTCTATGGGCCGTGAAACAGAGCGAGCAGAGAGGGGACACGCGCACGGGCTCGTGGGCGTGTTTATGTTCTCTGATATTAGAGCGGGCTGTGCCCGTTTCATGTGATGGGGCTCTGAGAGAGACACGGGATATGTTATGCTTGTGTGTATGGGTGAACACATGATTGTGGGCACATTTTCTACACAACTGGCATATTTTCTCTTTTTGAGATTTCTCTGGGTAGCCGTAAAAACGGCTTTTTGACGCTCGCAAGCGGGCAGGGACACCGGCTTGTTTGTGGCGGTCAACACTACAGCAGTCGGCGAAACAACGGGGACTGGCAGAGGGCGAAGCTTTGACGGCGGTCCGGCCGCAGCGGGAGAGCGCCGTCGTTTTCTTAACTTTGCTAGGCAGACTTCTGATGATCAGGCTTCAGCGTGATTTTGGGTCGCGGGCCCCGTGGGGGCGGCGGTCTGCGGCGGCTGTCAGAACGAGAGCGAGGGCGGCCGCCCTGTCTGCGTTGGGCTGTTTGAGTCTGCGGAGGAGGGCGCTGTGGTGGAGCTCTGGCAGGAGGCTCGTGAGAGCGGCCTGTGGCAGAGCTAGCGCGGCGGGGCAGAAACAAATTCATGGCCTGGGTGGCTTTCTGGACCTCGGAAAAGCGATCGACGATTCCCGTGACAGCAGATCCAAAAAGGCCCGTCGGGGAGAGGGGTGCGTTTAGAAACGCGGCACGTTCAGCATCTCCCATGTCGGCGAGCGTGAGCCATAAGTGTCTTTCAGACACACACAGGCTGGCCATGCATCTTCCCAGAGCTTGTGCGGCGGCTTTGGTGGCGCGCAGGCTGAGGTCCGTAGCACTTCTCAGATCCGTGACAGCGGAGGAGGGGTTTCTACCGCTCTCGGCCCACTCACGGAGAATATCGCTCTGTAATACCTGGAGGACAGACATGGAATGCAGCGCTGCGGCGGCCTGACCGGCGGCGGCATAGGCGCGAGCATGGAAACTTGAGGTCGCTCTGCACGCTTTCGAGGGAAGCGTGGGGGAAGAACGCCATCTAGCAGAGGGCGGGCAGAGGTGTGTGGCGACCAAATCCTCAACAGGCGGCATGGCTGAATAACCCTTTTCGGCGGCTCTGTCCACTGTGCGCAGCGAGGCAGATATATCCGAACGGTTTCTCGCCGAGAGCGGGGCGTTCCAGGACTTCGTCAAATCAGCGTGCAGTTCAGGCAGGAATGGGGCGGCCCGGTTGCACGCGGGGGTCGAGCGCCGATGGAAAAAGCTGCCGTCCATCCGGTTCGGGGGCTGCTCGGGTGGAGGAGACCAGTCGAGACCGAGGCGTTCGACGGCCTGTGAGAGGAGGCGCATTAGTTCCTCCTCTATTCCAGCGCGGATCCCCACCGACTCTCTCGTGGATCCGAGAGATGACCACTCCTCACTGTCTGATGCCAGCAGTGAACATGAGTCCTTCTCCTCCGCGGCGTCATCGGAGATGACAGAGCAGCCACTCGGCGGCAACTGTATGTCCGGCAGGGGCGGGGAGGGAGAGCGGGAGGCGGCGGCGGCGGCCCGCATGGTTCCGCAGGGGGCTCCGGCGGCCTCTGGTCGCGGCGTTTCTTTTTTCGCGGCGACGAAGGAGGCGGCGCGGGGTTGGATTGTGCTGCCCGAAGTCGTGCCCGCAGGGACGACAACGGCAGGCTCTCACAGAAGTCGCATCCTCCATCCGCGAGGGCGAGTTCTGCGTGCTCGAGTCCCAGGCAGAGAGCGCAAATGACATGGCGGTCTCCATCCACGAGAGGAGCGCGGCAAGAGCCGCAGGAAAGGCGAGGCATCTTTAAAAAGACGCTCGGCTCTTTTAGAAAAGCAAAGAAAGGATACTGTCGTCGGATGGCGCTAGCTTGCAGGGCGGCTGAAGGTGGCGAAGACGGCCGGCTTCTTCAGGGTCCGGGAGCTCGCTAGAGTGATGCCTTCTCGACGGCGACGGCTTTCTCTCAGGACAGCAGAAGCGTGTAGCTCGCTGAAGATGAAATGAATCAACATATAAGCCTGGGAGAGACTGTTATATACGCCATGGCCACGCCCATTCTGGCTGGCCATGACGCAATGAGCGCGCGGGCGCCTCTCATTGGCAGCGGGTTCAGCCCCGCTCTCCCATAGGCTTAAGCAGTTCTCTCTGAGCGAACCAATGAGCGGCTAGCTAGCCTGCTCTAGGTCTGCCGCAGAGGAACTGCGTTGTGCATGGATACAAATTATGAAATAATTTTTTGGCTTCAAAATCTCAGCAAAGATGAATCTTTCCCGTAGCGTAAGCTAGCTTACGCAATACGAGAGAACCTCTCGTAAGAGAACTAACTTTACCCCACTTAGAAGATGCGCGGAGCGTACACAACAAAATACATATTGCGCCTGCTACAGAAAACATAACAGCAAACATTATTAATAATACTTACAGATTGTGATTCGGAGGAGGACGAAGCTGATCCATACACTGGGTACTGAGCCCTCTTTCAGGAACAACCGGCTTGCGAATCCACATTTGAATTCATTTATGTTTTTGAATGATTCGTCATTAAAATGATGAGAACACAAGGTTCGGGCTATACTGTTGTGGCATCGTTGCAAATATGAACTCTAACCACTGATTCTTCACATGCTCGTCCCTGGGCAATGAAAACAAATTGGCTAAACTATCTTTGCATTGTAGAACACAGCGTCTTCTCGACATGATGATATTCAGCTGAAGTATTTTAATGTGTTGGTTCTAGCAGAGCCATAGAGAGAAAGAGTTGCGACACGCTTTGATGTCGCCGCGACGGCTGTCACGTGGTTCATGTAAGCCCCAATAGTTCCAAATCATACGCTGGCTGTCATGTTCTTCTATGGACAGACAGCAGCGATTGCATTATTAAACGGTAGATATAAAATAAAACACACACCCAAGTACTTTTTAAGCTGTTATTGCATTTTGTTAATGTCAGTTTTGCAGTTGGAGAGGCAGGGTGACAACTTAGATGAGTTTAGGCTATATTTTTGGAGGGAAAAACTTAGTGTTCATGTTCGTATAGGTAGTTGCACTGCATGGCTTTAGCGGCTCTTAACTTTTCCATGTCATTGATCTGATGATGGACGACTCATGATATTTATTTTAGCACAACTGGGCTGTATTGATTCCCGAGATCTTGCTTATAAATTCCGATTCAGCCATTAGCCTACCTTCGTGATCACGCAAAGAGGTCTGCAGTGGCGGTCCGTTCAGAATTCCAACCAACATAAAATATAAATAATTACGCTGTGCATGTACAAATGAATGATTTAGGAGGCAAATAGACTGCTCCCATAACGTAGAAAGCAACGACTATATCAATGTTCGGTATTTAACCGAAAAATATTCTTCATAAAATTAAACCGGGGAGATAGTTAATGAGTGAATTAACTATGTTCCTAAATACATATAAGCACATATATGCATAACCCTAACCCATTTAAATAAATAAATTGTGTGTGTGTGTGTGTGTGTGTGTAAATATTGTGGTTTCATATTGACTTTAACAAGGTCGATGTTATCCTGTTAACATGTTTGTTTTTTTGCTGTTTTTGACCAATACAATATTATTGTTAATAGCCTATAGACCAGACCTTCAATAAGCTTTAGTATCACAAGTACATCACCGTCCCACTCACTGTTTACTTCCCACAATCCCATTGGGCAACTTATTTTCTTCTTTTAATGTTTATATTTTGCTTTTTTTTTTTTAATAAAACCTGACAAGACAGTGACTGTCTGTTTATAAAGTTTTCAATAAATTAGCTTACATTACTGCTATTTATCAGCACATTTCTACGGTGGCCGAGAGAGCTCAACGTGCTGCAACTGAAGAAAACACATGCAAATAGAAAAAAACGCGTGCAAATAGAAAAAAACACATGCAAATAAAATAAAATGCATGCAAATAGAAAAAAACGCGTGCAAATAAAAAAAACACCCGCAAATTAAGAAAACATCTTCATCAGTTTCACAACACACGTGTGCTCCAAATACTCACAACACAACCCAAATACAGAAACGCGCTGCAAAAGCTCACAACACAAATACAGAAACGCGCTGCAAATAACACAGACCACAACGGAAATGTTTCCAGGGGAACCAAATAAGTGACGAACCCGGCTGGGACGTGCTGGCATAGATATCCATAAATCTATGTGTGCTGGTGCTTACAGCTTAAAATGATACTTTATTTATTTATTTATTTGTGCAAAACATACGATTACATTTTTTTATGACATACAATTTGTATACAGTGTACAAAATGTATTAACAATATGTTCAATGCCATCAGAATACAAATGAGAAAAGAACAATGAGCTGGAAACTAAAATAAATAAATAAAAAAGATAAAGAAGAAAAACATGAAGGAAAGATATTTATCTATACATCAGTTACACTGTACACATTTCATGTTATTACATTTTCATAAAGAAAAGTTTCGTAAGAAATGTTAGGTAATGTAGGGTCCAAAATTTTAAAGTTGAGACATGTATATAACGCATATTTTAAAAGCTTTTTTGTAAACTAAAAATAAAAATGTGTTTGCATCCGTTATGTGAACAGCATTATATATCTGTCATAAGACCAGCTGATGGACACCGTGCTGCGTTGTCATGGGAACATCCCAGGTGAAAATAATGAGGAATTACGTTGGCCCTGTCCCAAATGGCACACTCCGGACTTGTGGACTTCCTCAGAGTCCACACTTCGGTGACGTCATGTAGTGCAGACCTATAGGGCCCTTAGCACGAGTCCGCGAGGGCGCATTGAGAGGTATTTTTGGGACCGACTCGATCGTCACGCCGGAAACAGGAAGACGGTCTGATTGTTGTTATGGACAGGAGCTACAGGTTCGGGGAAATATGCTGCCTATTGTTGTTGTGTTTATATGACTCAGTAAAGCCCTGACATTCTGTACTATTTATTTAAATAATCATAATGAGATCGTATTGTAAGACTGAAGAAAACTGGTTGAAGGAATCAACCTCACCACAGATCTATAAGGCAAAGGACCTTGCTTGCACATTAACATTTGAACATCTCACACACACACACCCCGCACCCCCTTCACCTTATCTACATTTTCTCTCTCTCTCAGTCAGTAACACTAAAAAACGCACACAAGTATATATATGGTTTAATGTGAATGATTATTGTGTTTAGTATCAATTTAAAGGTCTCAGGGTGTCTGGTTCAGATGTCTCATTCCAAATAAGTAAAACAAAAGGAAATAAGGTTTTTAGAAGTTTAGAGAAACTGACACACAAAGGAAGGTGGACTCAATGCTAATGGCCTTTCTCCCCTACCCCCAAAATAAGGTGTAACCTGAATGCAAATTACCATTGAAAAGAAGTTCTGGCTATTTAATGGAATGCAGCAAGGAATCGTGGCTCTTTCTGTATTTCAGATAGCCCATGAGGTTAAGCTCATGTAGCCTATTTCTTAAATGTTGGGTTTGCATCTATTTCTCTTATCAGAGCATTTGATGTTTTGTATTGATGGTCTTTGAACTGATTATGAAATTGGCATAATACTTTTACCTGACATAATAAATTGTTATATTTGATTATTCTAACAGACTTTGACTTTATTTTCATTGGAGTTAAAAGTAATAGTCAAACATTAACATATATTTAATGATGCACAGATATCATTGTTAAACCTTTTTCATTTTATGGAGTCAGATGAAACGAGTTAATACATAAGATAAAATGTGTTGCATTTAATTGAAAATCACTTTGCCATGGGGAAGACGGAACACGTGTGAAACCTTCACCTGTAATCGAGTACCGCCATTGGATCGATTTAGCAGGCCTTACAGTATTATTCAGCTTGCTATTATTAGCCTATGTTTGAGACATCAACCACTGGTCGATGATCATAATGTTTGTATAAACTTGTCCTAAAAACCGTAATGATATAATTACACTTAAATATTTTTTTCTCAGCCATGTTATCAATTGTCCGTGAGCGAAATCTCCTCCCATCTGTTGTCTGATTGGCCTTTCGCAAGGATTCCTGGGTAGTTAAAGTGCGTGGAGCCTGCATCTATGCGGGCTTCGCGGAAGACCGCTTCAAGGGTACAAAGGGGGCGCTGCTGAGCACACTTCAGAGCGTTAAAATGCTAAATGGGACGGCCTACGGACTCGTAGACTCGGCGAGCACGTGCAATTCAAGTCCACGAGACCGATAGTCCGCATGAAGTGCGCCATTTGGGACAGGGCCGTTGTCTTTCGTTGCTCCTTCATCAAGTGCGCTCCACACGGCTACATAACAGCACACTAGCTCTGCTCACTCCAAAGGCCCACTTCAAGGGCTCTGCCGTCTGCCCTTCGAAGGGAGTAGGGCATAGGGAAGCTCACGAGCAATAAGCACGTCCCAGCCGGGTTTGTCACTTATTTGGTTCCCCTGGAAACATTTCTGTTGTGGTCTGTGTTATTTGCAGCGCGTTTCTGTTTGGTTGTGTTGTGAACTTTTGCAGCGCGTTTCTGTATTTGGAGCACACGTGTGTTGAGAAACTGATGAAGATGTTTTTTTCTATTTGCACGCGTGTTTTTCTATTTGCACACGTTTTTTTCTATTTGCATGTGTTTGCTTCAGTTGCAGCGCGTTGAGCTGTCTCGACCACCGTACATTTCAGTAGCTTTTCAATATTTATTTATAAGTGAAAGGTTTTTTTTATTATTTTTTCCTGCTTTATGTTATACATTGCAATTCTTTACTTTGTAAGGCTTTTGTGATATTTGCACAAATACACTGTCATTTGTAAGCTTTTCCTTATTTTACTGTAAGTCTCCTGATTTGTATTGCTGCAATATTTCATATTTTATGTTTGTTTACTTTTTTAATAAAGAAACACAGCTTTTAAAAAAATATTCTGGATCTTATGTTTTGTCTTGCAGTGTCACAATAAAAGCAGAAGAATCGTGACCTCTGACTATAATGAATCATGTTTTAATTCTCTCAATAGTTTGGACTTGTCAGCCTAAAACTACTGTAATCTACAGACATTATTACATTTATATGGAGAGAAAAGAACTATAGTTTTAAACAATACTTGAACAAGCTTTTCTTTTTTGTACAGCCAATGATTTCACACATGATTATTTTACTGCTGGTCATGTGACATTTATGGTTTTTAACGCTACTGAACATGTCATGAACACATGGTGTCAAGAGCTGATTATGTGTTTAAAGTTGAGAAACACAAGAATAGTGTTAATAGTTCTGAGGAATCTTTTAGAAAATGGTGTTACGTTGATGAAATTTGGCTAATATATTTGATTTTAGTGTCTAACCCATAAGAACCCGCTGTGACGTGGGTGTCACAAACACTGGTGATCATCTGAAAAGGTTTTTTTAAAGCATTATACCTCACTTTCACAGAAAGTCCCTAAAGGACATTTAAGGAACACCCAGGTTCAGTCATGTGACAATGTGTGCATTTTTGTTGCCATGGTAACATTTCCAAAATGGTGGCCTGTCTGGTGTGCACATGTTGCAGTGTCAGCAATTGTTAAAAACACTTGTTTTTGTTATTAAAGGTATGTTTCAACCCATGCAACAATTCTAATGTTTTAATAACATATCCTAGATTAC
Source organism: Tiaroga cobitis (assembly GCA_030578255.1). Classification (NCBI taxonomy): domain Eukaryota; kingdom Metazoa; phylum Chordata; class Actinopteri; order Cypriniformes; family Leuciscidae; genus Tiaroga; species Tiaroga cobitis. The sequence goes on from CM060593.1 coordinate 41,067,441, forward strand.
ACTTGACCTGATTTTAAAACATGTCTTGTACAAATTGATATAAAACAAGTTTTGAAAATGTTGTGGTGACATATGTGTCACATCGGGCTTTTAACCTTAAAACAGTAGGTGTACCTGAAACACATCTCTCTGTAGGCAAGGGGGCGTGGTTAGCTGGTGCCTGCTTACATCACAGGGCACCACAACTTTCATAGGAAAATTCAACTGCAGTAGCCACCGTTCAACCTGAAGAGGGCAGCACTCAGACGTTTTTACACCATATATTGTAGAATTAAAACACTTTATACCCTAATGTCCAAAAAATTCAATGAACAGCAATAATAAAGCCCCAGTCTTACAAATCAATAACTAAAAAAAGTTGGTTTAGGGTTTACCCTTTAATGAAATGTATTTTGAAAATATTTTGCATACCTGTAACTAAAACAGGTATGCAACATATGGTATAAAACACCATATTTATTTTTATTCAGTTTGCACATTTTCGAGTTGTGAAAAAATAATCAAAATATGTATTTCTGGTTAAACCGTATACCTGAAAAGATCACAGTTATGGTCACAGTTATGTGGTTTTGAAATATGTGGCAAAGCAAATAAAATGCAAAAACTATTACTTCTGACAAAGTTTTTTTTTTTTTATCTTCCCAGAAAAGTTATAATTTTGAAAATGTTGTGGAAAAGAAAATGAAAAGGAAAAAAATGTTATTTAGCAAGAAAACTGAGAACATTTATTTTTTTTCCAAACGAGAAATAAAGCCCAATGTGACATATATGTAACATTACAGATCTTTGACAAGGAGTGGTTGTATTTAAAAAACAACAGCAGAAACATGTTTTAAGTGGTCCATTTAGTCTGTTTTATATGCCCCATAATTTTCCTATGAGGGGAAATTGGTCCGGATTCTTATGGGCTAAGTAATTGAGAAAACCTGTAATAATGTTAGGGATTTATGAAAAACCTTTGACCCAGAGTATGAACAATGATCGACACTTAGCAAACATCACTAATTCAGATTCTTATGTGTTGAGTGTCTTTCTGCATGAAGCACGAATAAAACAAGATCTGAAAACTATGATATGAGCTTCTTTTCACACCAGTTTATCTTTCTAGCACTTCCTCTTTCACTCTCAGTCTTTCCGTTAAATTAGTCATTCTACAATTTACATGATTCTATATTCTACAATTATCGATGATAATTATGTCTTTTCTAACAGTTTTCTTCAGATTATATTTTATTCATTAAGGAAATGCAGATTATAATCTCACACAAATGTTTTGTGCATCACAGCTGTACAGCAGCTTTACAAGAAAATAGTGCCGTTGTTCAGCTGAAGTTCCCTTTAAAGAGTGTTTCAAGCAACAATCCCCTTACATGCAAGTAAGAACAGTTTCTGTTTAATAATTGTACAGAATGATCAGTGGAAAAGAAAGTCAGATAGAGCTGTGCCGGACAGTGTTTTAAAAGAGGAACTGAGGAGGTTTCAAAGAAGGGAAGGTCAGTCAGATCAGTTGCGAAGAAAATGTGGAAAGCCAGTGGTGAAGTTTCTGACGCCACAGTCAGTGAAAACTTTTGTGTTTGTCTGAAGCCATTTGGCAACTCAAAGCCAAAGGAAGTGAAGGATAAATGTGTCTTGTGCAGTTTCTGGCTCACAAAGCCTGAACTCCAGGGTTAAATCATTCATCTGTGTGTCTATGTGTGAATATTCTCAATCAGAGTCAATATGGAGACAAACTCACACACACAATGACCAACGTGATCTCATGAGAATACGTGTGTATTTTACGTAAAGTGTAGTTCTACCACACGTACATTTACTGACGTATTTACAGCACTAAAACGTAAAATATTTACGTATGGACTCTACCGACGTACAAATTTGTACCTGTTCCTATTTATGCTTATTAAAATCGTGGCATTAATGTTTTGACTCTATTGCTTTCAACTGTCTTATCAATTACGTTTTCAGTCGCATTTATTAAAAGCAGTTTACTCATTTAAGAAATAATATTTCACTCTGTTCGTGCCTTCTGCTGCAAACTCGTTTCAGAGGATTAGCCTAAGTTAACTTACATTGTGTTAAACAAGACTACACTTTAAACCCTTTAAAATAACATTACTGTAAAGCGTCAAGTAATACACACACAGCTTGTGTAAGTGCAAAACACTAGACCTCTTTATTGATGTCTTACCACTTCCTTTTAACAGGGGTCGCCACCGTGACATTAACATCAATACAGGTATTGTTAAAGTGATAGTGCCACAACTCTACATCCCCTTTCTTCCAGATAGCATGTAAATCATCTTAACAACCCCAGTGTTTCCGCTACATTCATTCTGCCGTGGCGGGCCGCCACACCTAAAATCATCCCGCCACGGCTGCAGCTTCAGTGAGCTCTGATATTGTAAAGCTAAAGGCATAAAAAACATTGTAAAGCACCATAAAGTTTTCGCACTATATTCCAACACTTCTAAAGTCATTCAATAGCATAATGTGAGGTAAAAATTAATATTTAAGTCTGTAAGTGAAAGTTTATGGAAACTCATCTCTCCTCAGTCATTCTCCATTCAGCATCAAACAGCGCATCGCGTCCGGTTACGACAGTAACACGACGACACTCTCTTCAGGATCATGTTCAGGATCAATGTTCCCATTATTATTCTTTATTTGTAGATAAAGGTGTATGGTTTGCACTTTGCATAAAATGACTTTATCTTGCTGGAGTTTATAGCGCTTTCTAAAGCATATTCCTTTCTCCCGGGTGTCTGCTACAGCAGTGGAGTTTAGAGCACTATGAATTGTTCTTCATCCACACTGTAACTGAAATTTAAAACTGTTAAAAGAAAAGGCTCGATAAACTGTTGCATAGATATAATACATTAAGCATAGATGGATATAATCTCTTCGCTTTGTGCTTTGAACTTTTAAATGCGAAGTGCTGCGCGCTGTGACTTCACGTTGCTTCAAGTGCATCATTCTGCGCACGGGATGCGCATAATCGCTTTGCCACTCTTATTGGAGACTTTCATATTATAATACTTAGGGGATGTTTGAACACCTGTGGCAAGGGGGCGTGGCCAATTGGAATATCACTCATGGGCCACGCCCCCTGGGGAAATGGGCCTGCCACCACGGCTGGAAAAAATCCTAGAGGAAACACTGAACCCACACAACCAAACTGGAATACAACATGTACTGAATTTATCTGATTATCAGGCCACCTACTACCGAACAAATGGTGACATAAAACATAACAAGTATGGTGAAATATGAGCAAACCAGTTGGTTCAGTTTTTTAGCCACGTACCAACATAGTCCTGATACCGCTTATTGGGTTGGCTAACTCTGCCCGCTCGAGTCACCACCAACTGTCTCTCAGATGAGTCAGCAGTATTGACCACTGGTATGATTCTAGGAGGTGTACGTGGTGGGTTGGCTTTGACCACTGGTGTGATACTAGGAGGTGTAAGTGGTTGGTTGGCTTTGACCACTGGTGTGATACTAGGAGGTGTAGATGGTAGGTTGGCATTGTTGGCATTTTGGGCAGTTTCTCTATCAGGTACTGGTGAGGTTGACCTCAATGGCACGTCTTCCTCAGAGCTTGCCGTTGGGTTTTCCTCAACCCGGAGGAGATGTCGCCTGTTCCTGATATATTTCTTTCCTTGTGACGCTAATACATAGCTATTAGGCTGCTGAGCTGGGCCTTCCACTCTTGCCACTCGATCAAAACCACGTTCAGTGTGCACTCTGACTGTTTGACCTGGTCTTAGCGCAGAGAGGCGGTGTGCACTGCGGTCATGATACACTTTCCCCCTCATTCTGTGTTTGTAGATGGTAGCAGCCACATTGACTTGGATAGCAGGCCTAAGCATGTCTGTGGTTGCTGGCAGGAAGGTCCTGGTTTGCCTGGACATGAGGCGCTGAGCAGAGGAAGGGAGCCCATCACGGGGAATGTTGCGAGTGTGGAGAATGGCTGCTTGGATATCTGTGCCATCACGGTGGCACTTCTCCAGCAGGTGCTTAGCAGATCTCACTGCACGCTCAGCAAGACCATTGGATTGTGGATAACAAGGACTGCTGCGGATGTGTTTAAAGTCCCATGCTTGTGAAAAGTTTGCAAAATCCCTTCCAGTGAATTGGGTCCCATTATCAGTCATGAGGGTGTGGGGCACACCATGTGTTGCAAAGTGTCGCTTCAACTTCGCAATGACCGTGTTGCTGGTCAGGTTGGGGATGTAATCCAGCTCGAACCACCCTGAATAGGAGTCCACCAGGACTAGATGCATTTTGGCACGCCACTCAAATATATCAGCTGCAGTAAATGACCATGGTAGTTCAGGGACGTCATGGAGTTTCATTGGTTCCCTTGTGTGATGTGCTGTTAAGGCATTGCATGCGGCACAACGAGACACCTCTCTTTCGATATCTGTGTACATTGAGGTCCAGTACATAGTCTCTCGAGCTCTGCGTTTGGTGGCTTCAATCCCAGGATGACCCTGATGTAGCTGGCCCACATAAAACGTTTGCAGTGCTGCAGGTATTATTAACCTTTGCCCACGCAGGAGCAATCCATCCTCTAACGTCAACTCTTCCTTCATGGAGAAGAACGGACGCAACTGTTGCGGCAGCTCCTTGGAGGTGCTGGGCCAACCCTGCATGATGACTTCAGATAACTGTTGACAGGTGACATCACTCTTTACTGCATTTCGTAATTCATCCGTACGACGTGAGGAGAGCACCTGGACAGCCATCACTTCTAGTAAGTCATCAGTAAGTGGGGGCTCAGACTCGGGTAAATGTGCACGCGACAACGCGTCTGCAACAAACAGCTCCTTGCCACGCTTATACATTACATCCAAATCGTAACGTTGCAATTTAAGCATCATACCCTGTAGACGTGATGATGCGGTGTGCAGTGGTTTCCTCAGGATAGTTATAAGGGGCTGATGATCCGTTTCAGCAATGACGGGGCGGCCATAGGGGTCCGTGGTCCAGGGGTATTTGCCAAAACCCACACTTGGCATCTAAGATACTGAATATTTTGGCACCGGGCATGTCCGCAATGATTTGGTCAATTGATTTGAGCGGATGGCGGGGTCTGAGAAGGGCCCGGTTTAGATGCACTGGGTCAATGCAAAGTCGCACTGTTCCATCTTTTTTTTTCGCTGCAACCATGGCAGACACCCATTCTGTTGCGTCGTTTTCTGGCGTAATTACCCCCAGGGCAGTCATTCGGTCCAGCTCCGCCTTGACCTTATCTTTCATGGCAATGGGGACCCTGCGGGGAGCACATATTGTAGGGGCAACAGCGTCATCTAGTCTCATATGATATATCACCGGCAATTTACCTACGACATTAGTGTCAAAAAGGTCTTTGTACTCCAGTATTTCTGGAGCTTCTTGTTGCAGCATATGGACGTCAGGTCCTAAACATATAAGACCAATAGCAATACTGTCCTGTAGTCCCAATATGGGTTTTACATCCCTATTGACCACATGAAACTTGAACTGTCCCTGTGTACAATGCAGTGTTACAGTGCCATCAGTTTTAATTGACTCACCTCCATAAGCCACTAGATTGACCCTTCCATTTGGGTCCACATGCACTGTGTGGTCAACCATATGCAGCAATTTTCTGGGCAGCACATTACATTTGGCACCAGTGTCCACTTTTACCTTCAGTTGTCCCTTTCCATTCTTCATTTCGAGCGTGGCGAAGATTTCCCCCTTCTGTGCAGGTGTGAGTATCGTATCACAGTAAAAAGTCTCAACCATATGATTGTCTGGTTCAATGGTAAATTCATTCACTCTACCCATTTCTCTTCTTCTGTATGGAGTGAAGGCTTTGGGGCGAACTGTGGCCTGCGCTGATGCAGAGCGACAACACCTAGCAAAGTGATTAAGCTTTCCACAATTATTGCATGTCTTATTGAAAGCAAAACATCTGCTGCGGTCAGGTGAATGTTGGCCATTACAATTGCCACAACGAACCTTCTGAATTGAGCAGACTTCAGCTTCCTTATGAAGTTCCCTAGAGCTTTTCTCTGACTGTTCATGGAGCATGCCAATGCTAACTGCCAGTGCAAGGGTGAGATTCTTTTCACGCAATAACTGTTTGCGGAGGATGTCGTTCTGTATCCCACAGACGATGCGATCCCTGATCAATTCATCACAGAGCACGCCAAAATCACATTTTTTCGCCAGTATTTTTAAAGTGGAAACATATGCCTGAATAGACTCACCGGCTCCTTGACTAGCAGTGTTAAAAACATGTCTGTCCATAATGACGTTTTTCGCTGGCAAACATAATTCAGCAAACTTTACCAGTAGAGTCTCTGGTTCTTCGCGACTTTCCCCCTCTCCATAAACGAAGGAGTCCGACTTTTCAACAGCCTCCGAGCCTGCTAGGTTCAGTAGCGTGTAGGCTTGAACTTTCTTAGATTTATCCGCCAGTCCTGCATTGCAGTAGATTGTCCATTCTTTCTCAAATTTCCGCCAGTTGTCAGCAACATTGACATCAAAAACTAGTGGATCTATACGACGGAGTCCTTGAGCCATTACCACCCTCTTCTGACACCATGTAAAGCGTCAAGTAATACACACACAGCTTGTGTAAGTGCAAAACACTAGACCTCTTTATTGATGTCTTACCACTTCCTTTTAACAGGGGTCGCCACCGTGACATTAACATCAATACAGGTATTGTTAAAGTGATAGTGCCACAACTCTACAATTACCTTCTTAATTTTTTAACCATTTTGTAATATAGTTTATTTACCGTGAGACACAAAATGCGTTTTCTCCTATAGAACCATAATACACCAAAACACAACATAAATTCACAAAAGACATACATTTTATTAGCTTGATGTAATCCAAATCTTTAGAATCCATACGTTTGCAAGAAACAGATCCAAATTCAGCCCTTTATCCAGCGATTTTCATCTCCATTCTCATCACCGACCGTAAACGTCAAATCCCGCGCTCGTGATGAATTCAAATTCAAAAAATGCGCCCTGAAGAAGCGTTGCGACATGTTTTACTGCAGGGATATCAAACGCTCATTGGCTCTCGCCCTCTCCGTCACAAATTGCGAAATTCCGTGTTCCAGTCGGTGTGCAACATTTGAAATGAAGAAGCGCGCGCGCCTTCACAGTGCGAGCCGAAACCGGATTAACATTTTCATTGATTAATAATTTAAATTCTACTCAGAGAGGACTGCGTCTGCGACTGCAACACATGATGTGAACGACTTTTGGTACCGGTTTTGACATTTTCGCAATAAATAAATTATTGTGATTAATTGTCTGTCTGTTATGTTTTTCTTCATAATTGTAACGTTAGCCTACGTAGTTTTAAGGAATGGTTATGGGTAGGTTTAGGGGTAAATTAGGAGTAGGATTAGTGGCTCAAAATATATTTTAATGCTATATTGTTAACAAAACTGCCATTTCCCTACACACCTCTGCCCATTACGTTTTATCCTTTTTATATTCTGTATAAAATGGGTATGTTTAGGTTTAGAAGTAGGGTTGAGGGATCTCACATTTAGGCTATCTATAAAATGGTAAAAGGGAAATTATACAGATATGAAATATACGTAAACAGTTAACGTTTTGTAGCTGAAAAAACGTAATTATGTTACGTTTAAATGTTGCAGATACGTCCATATTATACGTTTCAGGATCTATGAAACGTACAAAAAGTACGTTTTCTATCTTTGAAAAAAACGTATTAATACTTACGTATTAACAATGAGACCAGGCTGCAATGACACATGTTCTTTACACACGTACACTGAGTTGACTATATTAAGCATAAATACCATTAAGGAGGTTTTTTCCAGTAGAATAATTTACACATATGCACAGTTGCACACACTCCTGAGTCAAACAGAAAGTGGAGTTGAGTTACAGTCAGTCACAGAGAGAGAGATTTTTAGAGATTATTATTTTGGATTGTTTCAATAACCCTATTTTTGAATCATCTTGAATGATGTTTTTGCATCTTTTGTTTAATTGTTACAACTTATATTGTATTATATTTATATTTAACGGAGGATAATTATTAGTGGATAATTATTGCATAAATATGAATTAGTACCAATAATTTCTCTCAAAATAAAAAATATTATTGAACAAAAATATATTACATTGATTTTACTGGGGGAAAAAATGCATTTCAGGTGTTTTGCATTTCACACTTTTGACCGTGAACAATAGTGTGACCCCCAAATGAACAATAGCAGAGGGTTATGTAAATCATACAGTGTGATTAGTGCAGATTGATTCCCAAATTGATTGACTCTTATGATCCGATTCTTTTCAGTGAATCAAAATCATTGAGCACAACCATTAAATAACGATTCCCAATCAGGTTTGAACCAAGAAACACACCATGTTGCACATGTACTATTGTAATCTTGTATTGCAATTTTTTTGCCATTGATGAGCTTGTTGTTGGCGTTCATAGTTCAGTTCTCCACCACGTGAAAAATGTGCAAACAACAATAAGACTTATGACCCTGGGCAAGAATTGAAATGACTGCTGAGGACAGTAAGATAAAAATTGCATTTCTTTTCTTTTTTTCAAACATTATATTCTATCAAAAGTACAAACAAATAACCTTGTTATTTGAATCGTTCTGGAGCTGAGTTCACTATATTTGTCAGGCGTGGGGTTGAGGAGATAAAGCGAGGACTCAATTGCAGGAAAAATGGGTTTTTAATAAGTATAAAAAATTAAACCAATACAAACAAAACTACCCCGAGGGGGAAAACAAGACAGACTTGGATAACAAAAGACTTGATTTGACTTGAACAGCATCTAGGCAGGACACAAGAGGTCGCCTACATTCAACGACGAAACAGCACAGGACTGCAAACACAGGGAGACCAAACAAAGGAGGTAACGAGGGAGGACAGGTGGGACAAACAAATCAATAAACAGGTAACAAGATGGGAGGAGCTAGACAATCAAAAGGAGAGCACATGGCACAAGGAAACATACATGACAAGCCATGTGCTCACACCAAACATGACTTGAACACAAGCACATGGCCAGTAAAACCAATCACCAGCCATGTGCTCACACAAAACGAGACATGAACAAGCAGCTAATGAAAACACTAAGCCACGTGTTCACACAAAACATGACAACATAAAAGCACACAGCTAGTGTAAAACACAAGCTGTGTGCTACACAGCACAAGACACGAAAGCACATGAAACAAGGCACACAGACAAGACAAAACAGGAGTGTCAGGGCTCTGTCACAAAACCAAGAAATAGACTAGACAGAAGTGACAGAACCCTGACAATATTAAGAGGAACTAAGAGCAATTAAGAGGAATATTAAAGTCATTACATCCCTTGTCTTGGTGCGAATATTAAACTTTTCACAGGTACAAATACATTTCAGTGTCAAACTCGACACCTTTATTGTTAGAGGCCTTGTAGATTAGAAATAGATCACGATGAGCTCATAGTTGTGGTTTGGTTTCTTCTGTTTCAGATCAGTGGCATTAACCAGTGTGGGAGGAACAGCGGATGTTCACCAGTTTCTGCTTCTTCACTTATAAAGTTATAAATACTTTGAATAGCTTTATTACAATAAAATCCATCAAAGTTATGATTCCTTTTCCATTAAACACACAAGAATATAATTCTCATAATGGCAATTTCATGCTGTTCACAACATTTCAGTCGGAAACTTGCGTGACATTTTTGAACGTGTTACAAGATTATCAACTTCATCAAAAGGTTTTCTGTAACACATGAGAGACATTTGTATGTCTTCTTTAATCTGTCATTATGTTCCTAAAGATCTGACTATGTATCAGGAAGTCTTGGGGCTTTAACTCAGTCTGTCTTTAACCGTCAGTCATTATTCAGTCAGTATGGACCTCAGTCAACTTCCTCTTCTGCTCTGTGAGTATTATTTCCTCAGAAAATAGTTGCACTTATATTATAAATAGGATTGTGTTCCTTGATTTTATTTTATTTCCATGCTCTGAGAGCTTAAAATCCAGCTCTAGTTCATGATATATGAGTGAAAGACGAGTCTGAGGAGTTAGTGCTGTTTGTGAAAGAGAAATGCACTCACTCGGTTTAATGCTTTGTAATGGTGTTTGCTGGATCATTTCTGTTGGTTAGTTTTGTACAGTTTGCTGTCGAGATGCACTAGGTAGATTTTCACTTGTTAGTCTTCAGTAGATGTTCACTAGTATTCAGTTAGTAAGTTTATATGAGTTAATTGTTATAATTGTCACTGTTTTCAGACTCTAAAAGGTTTTTACAAAAACACTCATCCAGGTGCAACTAGATCTAGACAATTAGAAGAAAGACTTAAAGGCAAATGAAACATTTCTGTGTTGTGAAGCTGAGAAACGTGTGAGAGTGAAATTATGCTGTTTCACAAGCAAAGAAAGAATATGCATTTATAAAACGTTTAAAGTATAATACAAAGTTGATCAGCTCCATGTTCACAGTGTAATCGTTTTGAGATTTTCCTGTATTTGGCTGAACTGTCACTTTTGGTTGCTTGCCAGTGTGGCAAGAGGAAACCTTAGTGGCACTAAGGCCTAACTACTTAGAATTAGGGGTGTCACTTTTGAGAAAAATCAAATTCGAACGGATATCAAATATCAAGCAATGTATTCGAATATATTCGAATATCTACGAAACTAAAAGGACTGCGCATGTGCAATGACGTATTACGCACGGAGCGAGCTGTTCTTCCTGTTGAATAGATTGTCATAAATGAGTGTTCCGTTATTAAAAAATTCTCATTTCACTCAGCGTCTGTGAAGTGAAGCAGGACAACGTCCCACCAGCGCTTGTTTCAGATTATCATCCACGGACGACTGGTTTTGGGCGCAGGGTTTTACTGCGTGATCAATATAAGCAGGCAAGCAGCACGGCAAATCATGCTCATCGTCTCCAAATCATGACCAGAGACGGATAAATATCAAGTCTGCTGTTTAAAACAAATAAAGAACCAATAGAGGAGAATAGTTATGCGCGAACAGCGGCATATTCGTGCAGTGTGCGCATGTCAAAAAATCAATTCCGATTTGAATCTTGTGACATATAACGCGCACATTACTTTATGTATCGTTCATGTAAACACCGTGTTCGGATTCATCAATCGGATTGTCCATTTCCAGACACTACTTTTTAGATGAGTTGGGGTAGAAATTGTCCGCTCAGGCTGGCCGTTCTGTGCGTTATCTTCCATTTTCAAAACAGGGTGGCTATTGGCTATTATTCGCTTGATTTGGTGATGAGCTTACGCTACAATACGTTTAGAGTGCCCGCTACTGGATGAGATGGCAAACAATAAAATAAAAAACAAACGGTCTAATCATAGACTGTAAAAAATGCGCTAAACATGGCACTTTAAAAACCGGTTAGTTTATTTATAGTTCGATTACGGATATTTCACGTCATGTTCGAATGCATATTCGAATATCGAATAAAAAGTGACAGCCCTACTTAGAATAGAATAAATGCAGCTTTAAGAAAACCGACTACGCCACTCGGACATCACACAGAGAATGATTGATACACTTTATCTTAAGGCACGCAAGTTGGTTGCACTAGTAAGGAACAGAGACATGAAGATCATACCAAAAGAGTTCTTTATTACTAAAATCACATTAAAATAAACTGAGCGTACCAGGCAAGACACGCCACAACATCTGACCAAAATATAAATATGTTATGTTATAAGCATAGGTTATAAGAGAAGAAATACAGTCATTCAAGAGTCAGTCACTACAAAATGAACGCACAATAAAACATTACATTCAAAAGCTTTTTGGCTGAGGGCTGAAGCACAAGGAATACAACCACACACTTTAGAGTAAACTCTTATCACTAACCATACTTACAAATCAGAATAAATAAAACAATCAAAAACCAAAAAAACGTAGGTTGTAGGATAACGGCGATTCCTCGCATTAAATACTGACAAAAGGCAGAGGGGAAAGATCTCGAACACACGACGATAGAATCAAGTCAATCATTCGGAACAAACCCATGGGCGTAGGTTTGGTCTCAGCTTTGGTGGGGACACCAAGACCTGAGACTGTGTAATGCTGAACAACCAAACATTTTATTTAACATAAATTATTATGTACATTAGTATTTACACTAACAAAAAATACTGTCACAAGGAAGTACTTTCAGAACTTGTGGAGCAAAACAAATCTAAATAAATAAATATAATAACCTTTTTCTATTATAAACACTTTTTACCCTCCAGTACCTCTAACAAATACTGTTAATACTGTCTAACAAATATCAAAAATCTGTTGTGGTTTGATGCTTTCCTGCATACAAAATGGTTAATTAATTTTGTAGTCTATCCTATGGCTAGCAAGTTTAACCCTCCTACCAGATATTGTTATTTGGATATTATCAATCAAATAATGATTCATTATATTTGAATTACCAACAGTGTTAACTTTTGCATTTTTAACATTGCCAACCTGTTTTTCCAGCACATGTGTCTAGCAAGTAGGCTACACTCACAAATACATTACATAAACAACAGAATGTAGAAACGAAAAATGTCTCAGAAGATCCACTGTTTATGACTGCAAGATTCTAAGTTAAGGTAGGCTAATTAACATTCAGTGACTTGCTAACGTAGCATTCTATCATGATAGCGCGACATATGAGTCTATCCGTGCTGCACGCCCCTAATTAATGCTCCTAACCTTGAAAGATTGCAGAAGTTAGGTTTAACTGTAACAATATCCTGGGTAACCAGGATCACCAGTACTGTTTTCCACAGTAGAATCTGCATTTGAAAGCCTGGTCAGTCACTACTACTGCCATTTGTGTGGCTAGTTATTTTTGCCTACTTACACTCTGCTTTATGAAAAAGCTTCCTATGTCCCCTTTCTTCTTCTTGGGTGACATAGCTGATCTACAAAGTACAAAAGGGGGTAAAAAAAATGCAATATTAAAATGTTTTACTCTGGCCTTTGTATATGGCAGGCAGAGAGACAGCCCTGGTAACTTACCGTCGGCGTCGTAACGCGCACACACACACACCACCCGCTCGCTGCCAGACAGTGAGTAGTCTCAGCCTCAGACGTCACGCCCACGGAACGTTGGCTAAACGTCTGATGCATATGGTACACTTAACTGGAAACACTTCAGGAATGTCGAAGTCGTCATCTGATTGGTTGAATTTAATCGGATTTCCGGGGGGCGCGAGTGTCGCGTTTATTTTCGGTCCGCCGGGAAACAAAGCGCAGACGTGTGATTGCGGAAGAAAAACTGTTGTGTTTACATGAGTGACAATGAGCATTTATCAAGATCAGCTAAACGTAGAATTCTCAAAAGTATGCGAGGTTCACGGGAAAGACTCTTGAAGTTTTCTTCTCCTTCTTTGATTTTCTATGCTGACTGACTTGTTGCACGCAGGTCTGTTGTTGTGGGGACATTTCCACGCACCGAAACGTGACGCTGAACGAAACGAACTGTAATTGGTTGTTTTACATGTCGGTCAAACGGCCTTATGGGCGGGCCTTGGCCAAAGAAAGCTGCTATGAATTCCAGACCTTCAGCCGTCAGTCTGAAGGTCTGGCTACGCGAGACTAGACAGTGAGTGCAAGCACAAAAGGTAGTCCCGGCCCGCGCGTGTAGCCTGCCTGTCAGATACCCCGCCGCCAATCAAATTACGGCGTATCTTGTACTGTCGTCGTCCTGGCCGTTGGAATCGATCCAAATAGCAGCGCAAAGATCCAAATGCAGAGCAAATATCAAAATAGCAGTTCAAAGGAGCTTGCTAAATATTGGTGGGGACAAATTTGTCATCTCAAAATATTGATTGGGACTAGTACCCAGAGCCGGATTAAGAATTCAGAGGGCCCTGGGCACAATGTCTTGTAGGCCCCCCATTAGGCAGGCCAAATGTAGTTTGTCCAAGGACATTTTAAATTGGTATTAACTGTTTTACTGACTTAAAAGGAACTTTGTTGTACATATTACTTCATAAATTATCTGTGTTTCCATAGGATTTTATAAAACTATGATGGGTGGACCTCTCTCTAGGGGGGTTCGGGGGCATGCTCCCCCGCAAGAAAAATGTGTACATTTTAAGGTTAAATGCATCAATCACTTTGAGAGCTCAAAATTAAGAGCTTCAACCGGCTTTAACCCGCATGAACTGTGCACATTGAACAAAGAAAAAGCATTGACTTGTACCTGGACATTAAAGAGGGCTCAAACACCTTTTTAGTTATGATATGAGTCTCAGTCTACATTACATTATCACTGGTGTTTTAGGATGCCAAACAATTATTATAATAATGATTTATATAATTATTCCTATGACGTAAAATCCATATATACCTCCTATAAATGTAGCCTAAAAGTATTTTGCATTACATTACACAGTATAGGAAAAGTACAATACTTTTGTCCTAATTTCTTTAATTGCCAGAAATAAACCCTTGAGCTTTCATTTAGGAGAAAACACCAGATCACCATGCTGATCGCGTGAGCAAAGCGCGCACTTCTCTTTAAATCACGCAGCACAAACAGAATGCCTATAGGAAAGGGTTAGTTCACCCAAAAATGAAAATTAAGTCATTAATTACTCACCCCCATGCTGTACCAACCCCGTAAGACCTTCGTTCGTCTTCGGAACACAAATGAAGATATTTTTTATTAAATGTGACAGCTGCATCACTCCTCCATAGGCTGCCTAAGGGAATGAATCCTGACGGCCCAGAACGTCAATGAAGAAAATGTTTAAATATTCCATGTCACAACAGTGGCTCAACTATAAGTTTATCAAGCGACGAGAATACTTTTTGTGCGAAAAAACAAACAAAAATAACGACTTTATTCGACTATTCCTTTTCTTCCTTGTAGGCCTGAAACGAGACTTCAAGAGATTTCCACGACGCGCACGCGCGAGAACTTAACTGAAGTAGTTGAAGGTGATCGCAATTCTCGCGCATGCGTCGTGGAAATCTCTTTAATAATTTAGAGAGAATAATTTACTGAAGGTAAATTAGAGAGAATAATTTACTGAAGGTATCAGAGCAGCACATTCTTCAGCAATGATGTTAGTCTGTCTTCAGAGAGTCTGAACCCAAATATCTGTCTGTGGGACAGACCTTTATCTAAAGCTTATTTACAGACAAAAGACATCATAGGGACAACTAAGAGAAACCGGTTACTTCACGAGAAGAACTTTGCAAAGAAGATCCCACAGAAATAAAAAATCAGGATAACCTGAGTTTAAAGATCTTTACAATGAACATTTAAAATAAACATAATATCATTGGTTGTGTACTTTGTGTTTTTAGTGCTGATTTCAAACATCCACTCTGGCCACACTCAAGGTGAGTGAATTTGATTCATAAATTTCATCACAAATGTGTAATTCTGTTACAAACCAGGGGCCGGATTCACCGGACATTCTTAACTTTCTCTTTACGGTTGTTCTTAAGACACAATTTGGTTACACTTTAGTTTAAGGTGACATAGTTACATTGTACCTACTCAAATAAGTGCTGAGTAATATTAATTAACTACATGTACTTACTATAGAGTTACAGTTAGGTTGGTTTAGGGTTAGTTACTTGTAATTATACATAATTTACTGTTATTACTATAGTAGCCGAAGCACATGTAGTGTAACTACATCACCTTAAAATAAAGTGTTTAATAATAAAAAAATGAACCCATTCATTTCCTGAAAAGAAAAATCATCGTAAATAACTTCTTAAAGTCAGGATAACCTCCAACCTGTCTTAAACCTCCAACTTATCTTAAGAACTTTCTTAACTTCTTTTTTAAGAACTCATCTGCACTCATCCACCTTTAGTTTCGTTTTCATAGACTTTCAGTTTGTTTTCATTCAACACATGTTTTCCTTTGTTTGTATTCATCGCTCCACTCATCAGTCACATGGACATTCATTCATCACAGCTATTCGTCATTTATTTCGTTACCTCTGTGTATTCAGTTCTTCTGTGTTCACTCCTGCTTGCCACTTTGTAATTAAGTTTATATTTGATAACCTCGTCTGTACAATAACAATAACAATGTGTAAACCTTTAGTAACTGATACTGTGTGTCTCTGACTGCTGGTGTGGATGTAGGTGTGTGTGAAACCCTGCGTTGAGCTCATGGGCTACTAACCTAAAGGATGTGGGTTTGAACTCCACATAGGGGGATCTTTACACCTTTGTTGTCCTTTAACTCTTTGCATTGCGCTGAGTGAATGACCCCCTTGTTTGTTCCAGTCATTTCTGCCGACGGCTCTATTACATTGTTTGTGAAATAAAAATGTATTAATGATTTACCAGTGAGAGAATGAGATCTGCTGAAAAACGTTCACATCTTATGATCTCACTGACTTTATATTAACAGATGTTCCCAAACCGACTCTGACTGTACGGCCACAGAGTTCAGTGTTCACTGGAGACTCAGTTACTCTCAGATGTGACATATATGATGAAGGAGTCACTAGCTGGCGGTACAACTGGTATAAAGACGGTTCAACCAGTGTTTTCAGTGAAGGACAGAATCACACATTCAGTGTTTATGAGTCTGACGCAGGAAAATACTCCTGTTATGTGACAGAGACTGAAAGATCACGCAGTTCACAACTCAGTGATGAAGTTACACTGACAGTTTCAGGTGAGTTTGATCATCTCTTCATAAACACACACACGTTTAACATGTTATTAATAAGGGATTTTTTTTTTCAGAGCAGTTTTAAGTGTTTCTCCACAGAAGTGGTTGATTTTGACACAGAAGTGTTCAGATTTTTAGGGGTCAGGCAATAAACGTGTGGCCTCAGTTTTCTTTTGATTATAACTTTTAACTTAAAAACAAGAACCTTTTCCCTCAAATTGAAGATGAGGATTTCAATTTCTGAAGTCTCAGTGAGTCTTCAGATACTGTAAAATATTTTGTAAACTGTTTTCACTTCTTGACAACAGTGGTTGATCTTTACACCAAGCCTCCCAAAAGTTATTGGCTAGATTTTTATTTATTGACATTTTTCAATTTAACCATTATCATATTACACCCGAACAAAGTAGTCATGACGTGTTTCATCTCTGCAACCCTTTTTTTCATGTAAACTGCTGCACTTCGTGAATTTGATTTCATTTCATACAAACCAACTCTGACTGTGCAGTATTTTGCTTTCATAATGCACAAATGATTTCATAAGACACAGAATAAGTGACTATAAGAGAACAACACTTCAATCTAACCTGATTAAGTGTTTTACAATACAAATGTTCAAACACAATTTATTGTTTTTATTTATTATTTTATCACATTATTTCATTGTTTATTGTTGTCTTTGTACAGAAAGACCAAAACCCAGAGTGAGCATTAAACCTGATCATCATGTATTCAGAGGAGAGACAGTCACTCTCAGATGTGACATATATGATGAAGGAGTCACTAGCTGGCGGTACAACTGGTATAAAGACGGTTCAACCAGTGTTTTCAGTGAACGACAGAATCACACATTCAGTGTTTATGACTCTGACGGAGGAAAATACTCCTGTTATGGGACAGAGACTGAAGGATCACGCAGTTCACAACGCAGTGATGAAGTTACACTGACAGTATCAGGTGAGTTTGATCATCTCTTCATAAACACACACACGTTTAACATGTTATTAATGAGTGATTTGCTTATTCAAATTAAACCAAAATTATCTCACATGATCTTCAAACCAAGTCTCAACT
Source organism: Tiaroga cobitis (assembly GCA_030578255.1). Lineage (NCBI taxonomy): Eukaryota > Metazoa > Chordata > Actinopteri > Cypriniformes > Leuciscidae > Tiaroga > Tiaroga cobitis. Next base: position 41,085,182 of record CM060593.1, read on the forward strand.
ATCTAAACTTTATTTTGATGGTCCCCTTTGCCCAGACATTGTGTTGACTGAGTAAAACTGCACCTGTCAACTAACTTTCATTAGAGTAATAGTTGAGTATTAGACCGTTAGTTTAGGGTTAGGACAAGTTTTATGTAGTAAAGTTACTTATAGTCAGTTGAATATTTAAAGGGGACTACCAGAATTAAGTGTTACCAATTATTAATAATACATGATACAAAAGAGAAACAAAAAGTAAAAGCAAGAAATAGATGAAAAAAAAAAAAAAAAAAAAAAAAAAAAAAATATATATATATATATATATATATATATATATATATATATATGTATAAAACACATACATACATATACACAGTAGGGGTTAAACAAATTTAAATTAAAAAATTTAAAACAAAATAAACTTTCCTGGCTTTATAACTTTATAATTGTTAGGCCTCAGTATATTTAGCTCTTTTTAAAGACATTAGACTGTAGTGCTGTTTTCAAAACTTAAAACAAATACAATATTTTAACATACCGGTAAGAAGTTATCAAAAAAAGTCCACATTTTTGTCGTCTAAATATATTCCAACTTTCACCATATCCCAAGTAATAGATGGAAAAATATATAATGTTTTATATTATCCAATTCAATTCCTCAGTCCAAAATGTTTTAACCAAATTACATTTTAAAAGTGAATGATCAACCAATTCAATGTTATTATTACAAATTTGGCTTGTGTTTGAATCCGCATTCAATTTTATTCTTAGAAATTCCTTTCATCAATAAATATCACACATCATTTTAAAATGCACATTTGGGGAAATAGAAGATATTTGCTTCTGAATTACTTGACTGATTTCCTACTGAGATGTTGAAACATTTCATTTCTTCATATATGACCATAGCTTTCCTGCAAAAGGCAATTCCTAATAATCTTATTAGTGCTCACTCCTCATCAATATAACTTATTTTGCCTAAATTAAGATCCCAAATATCTTGGGAAAGAGCATGGATTATGTTAAAAACTCTTATAACATACTAATCATTGGTAAAATAATACTTCTAATAACTAACAATCTTTTTTCTCACAATTACAATTGAATTGGGTGAAGAAATCACTACAACTCCAAAAACAGTCATTTTTATCCATCATGTGCAACATTGACCAAATAACATCCAAAACCAAAGATTGTCTTTGAATTGATATATTGAATATAGCTTTGCCTCCATTTATCTGAGCAGATGCAGGTTTGGTTACATCACCACCTACTGGTCAGAAACTATACCAGTTTCTCCAACACTATCATCTACTGTATCATTTTAAATGTTCATGAACTGCTGCACCGGCACAAGACTTTGTTGAATGGTGTGTCTTTGACTGCTGGTGTAGATGTTGCTGGTGTGACACTGTGAGTCCAGCTCTGGATTATCAACACAAATATTGTGGCTTTGAACCTTTTTTGTCTTTTAAGATTTTGTTCCATATTTATTGTCCCATAATGTTGGCCTTTTTGACCCTGTAAGGTTTCTTGCATTGTCTATGAAATCAAAATACTTTAATGATTTGCCAGTGAGAGAATGAGATATTCTGTTGAAACGTTTCAGAGCTCATGCTCCCAAAGTCCCAATAATTTTATATTGACAGATGTTCCCAAACCGACCAGTCATTTCTGCCGACGGCTCTATTACATTGTTTGTGAAATAAAAATGTATTAATGATTTACCAGTGAGAGAATGAGATCTGCTAAAAAACATTCACATCTTATGATCTCACTGACTTTATATTGACAGATGTTCCCAAACCGACTCTGACTGTACGGCCACAGAGTTCAGTGTTCACTGGAGACTCAGTTACACTGAGATGTGAGCTGGATCAGTCGTGGGATGGATGGGAGTTTCTCTGGATTAAAGACTCAAACACTGAATCTCCTGAAGCTGCAACTAAAACTATCAGTCCTGTGAAAGTCTCTGATGGAGGAGAGTACAGATGCAGAGCAAGAAGAGGAGGATATAACACAGATTACAGTAAACCAGTAGCAGTGACAATACATGGCAAGTATTTTTCCTCGCATAATGAACGGCTCGGAAAACACTATATGAAAATGATTTATAAGACACTAAATTAACATAGAGAACAACACTTCAGTTTAACTTGATTTAGTGTTTCGTAACTGTTTGTACAATAAAAACAGCACATTTTATTATTTGTATTTAAATTATTATATTATTTATCATTCCATTATTTTCAATGTTTATTTTTGCTTTTCTACAGAAACACCAAAACCCAGAGTGAGCATTAAACCTGATCATCATGTATTCAGAGGAGACACAGTTACTCTCAGATGTGACATATATGATGGAGGAGTCACTAGCTGGCGGTACCACTGGTATAAAGACGGTTCAACCAGTGTTTTCAGTGAACGACAGAATCACACATTCAGTGTTTATAAGTCTGACGGAGGAAAATACTTCTGTTATGGGACAGAGACTGAAGGATCACGCAGTTCACAACGCAGTGATGAAGTTACACTGACAGTATCAGGTGAGTTTGATCATCTCTTCATAAACACACACGTTTAACATGTTATTAATGAGCGATGTCTCTATTTCAGATCCCAGAGCAGTTTTAAGTGTTTCTCCTCAGAAGTGGTTGACTGAAGGAGATCCAGTGACTCTGATCTGTGAGGTTAACGGCTCCTCTACAGGCTGGACATTCAGCTGGTTCACTGTAACTGTCTCAGGTCAGTTATAATGTGCTTCATATGAATTGACTGGTTATATTGAAGTGAAATATATAATTTAATATGTCTGAAACCAGACACAGATTGGGTATTAAGGGCAACACTTCCATGGGCACCAAGCAGTGAAACCTAGTTTGAGATCCCAATCCCTCATTACCAGTCACTGCTCTTTAACAACATAAGAGCCATTGAACAAACCCTGAATAAAACAACCTAAACACAATGGGTAATATGGGTTACAGCAATGTGAACCAGTGTATTCAGGATTAAGTTTTGTCACAATGTAATTTATACGGACCAGATCAGATAGCAGTTCCTTGAAGTGAATTCTACACATTCTCACTTTATACAGGGAGCAGGAATGATTATGAGCTCCTCTCAGACAGCAGCAGAGGAGCTGGAGGAAAATACACTGTCAGTTCTGCTGATCTAAATCACACTGGAGTTTATGTGTGCAGAGCAGAGAGAGATAAAACTGCCGTAAAAACAACACACAGTAACACACAACCACTGTGGGTCACTGGTGAGTTCACACATAGTTTAAATGATTGATTCATATTTAATAAAGACAATTTTCAAATGATAGCTGTAATTGTCTTGTCAGGTGTTTCTCCTCCAGTGTCTCTGATCATCAGTCCCAGCAGAACTCAACACTTCACATCTGTCTCTCTCTATCTGAGCTGTGGAGACCAGAGTAACTCTGATGGATGGACAGTGAGAAGATACACAGACAGCGGGCGGCTGGAAGATTGTTCATCAGTGTGGGGATCACAAACAGGATCTACATGTACAATCAGATCCACCATCACAACAGACACTGGAGTTTACTGGTGTCAGTCTGAATCTGGAGAGAACTATCATCCTGTTAATATCACTGTACACTGTGAGTCTGTGTTTATGTATTTATTCATTTAATTGACAGTTTACAATCAATACACAGGTTTATTAAACAAGAGCAGGATGTAGTGTGACGTTGACCAGTAAACAACCAGCCAGACCATCATAGCAATACACTAAAAAAAGAAACCATGTGGGCAGTGGAAAATATAAAGTTATTTTTTATTTTGCCTTGTTTTCATTATGTTCCAATTTTGTTCATATATTGCATGTTTCCTGTGTTTCTGTAGTTGGCGTGATTCTGGAGAGTCCTGTTCATCCTGTGACTGAAGGACATAATCTGACTCTACGCTGTTTATATCAATATACAACCCTATCAAACATCAGAGCTGATTTCTATAAAGATGGATCACTCGTCCAGAATCAAACTACAGAGATGATCATCCCGACTGTCTCAAAGTCACATGAGGGTTTCTACTACTGCAAACACCCAGAGAGAGAGTCTCCCAAGAGCTGGATCTCAGTCAGAGGTGAAAGTAAGAACTACAAACACAGTTGAAATGTTCATGTACGATTTACAGCACTAATCTACATGTAAAATATGTATAATTTACATGTAGATGTAAAATATATATGTATCTCTGTTTCTCCAGCCTCAGGATCTAATGGTCCCAATCACGTGATAATTGGAGTGACTGCAGGACTGACTGTTGTATTTTTGATCATTGTCTTCATGGTCCTCCTGTGGCGCTACAGAAACAACAAAGGTTCATCATCTGACATAGCAAAACTCAGTGACAGATGTTCTTACACTACCTCTGTTCCTAAAGCTTGTGAGCTGCCAAACTACATCAACTACATCTTTGCTGGTTTACAAACTTGGTAAAGCTGATGTTTGCTGGTTTCAGAAGGTTTCTGGGCAGATTTCAGCTGGTCAGGCTGGGAAACCATAATTTGTTACTTCAATACTGAAAAGTATTGATACATATGTATGTCATCTATATTGAAATCATTGAAACTGATTGAAACCTACATTTCGCCCATATAGTTGTTTGATATAAAGAGTTACTGAATGTGTAAAACTCTCCAAATTAGTCATTTATCAGGTTTCATTTTCTGCCTATGAAGACAGCAGGCAGTGAGGCAGCTTAATGTTTTGGACACAACCATAATGTGATAAAAACTTTGTCATTCTTGAACATGTTTACATGAAAGAGATTATACACAAATATTTTGTTTGAATAGGTGTGAGATCTGAGTCTCCGTCTCCTGTCAGTCATCAGCAGAACATCAGTCAGAAATCAGAGCAGAACCAGAGTGAAGCCGGAGACACGACACTGCTGTCCGGTCAGTCTTTACTCATTACCCATTAATACATAAATCTTTACAAGCTGAGATAAAAGACACTTAGGTATAACTTTTAACTAACAGGACATATTTCACAACTAGATAGTGTTTAAGATGATATTTTGACTCTTACATATACACATATTGAACTTGTCATTTAGCTTTATTTGATTCAAAACTGCATAACAAAATATATTTTATTTTCTGTATTTATTTTTTGTGTCAGCATGAAATAGTATTTTTCTGTGGAATTGAATTTATAAGATTTCATATGTAAGATAATAATATTTTAAACATGTATGTATTATTGAAAATTAATTCATGTATTCATTTATTACAGGAACTTCACATATTTATGACTCTGCTGATACAAATATCAATAAAGAAATAAGCACAGGTAATTAATGATGTCAATCAATTTAATGTCATTATGATGAGTTCAGTGTTCTTTTCTAAATAAATTGGAAATCAAATCCATTTTTTTGTATCACTGTATATTTTTCAGTAGCAAATCGAGTTAAACCAAGTGTCTTATTTCTTTCTCTGCTGTTCATTGTAGACGGTGTAAGTGGGCCGACTGAGATCACATATGCCGAGATTGAACTCAAATCAACAAAGAAACAGAAGAAAAAGAAAGAAAACAAAGGTAAATGGAAACTAAAGTATCTGCTCTTATGATTTTATGATGTGGTTTTGTTGCTGTGCACTGTGACACAGACCTGATCCAAAAAGGTCATTGCATGCAAATTGTGTATTTTGAGGTCATTTGGTCAAACATCTAGTCATTTTAAAATAAAATGATCCTCTCTGTAAAATTATGATAGGACACTAAATAATATGTGTTATTTAACATGTTATAATACCATATTTCATAGCACTGTTGAACGTACAGTAAGCACTAGTGATATGAACTGTTGGCATCTTCTAGGCAATAACACTGAGAGTGACGACATTTACTCTAAACTGAAGCTGGAAACGGATTAAAGTGAGTGTCAAAATAAAAACATCAATCACAAAATAAAAACATCAACCACTAAAAATGTACATGCATTATTGAGAATCTAAGAAAGTAATTTAAAACCTGTATGTAAAAATGATAAATGTGCATTTTGAATTCTCTGATATATTTTCAGATGCTGGATCCAGTGATGTGACGTATGCTCAGGTTAAAAAAGATGACCGGAGAAGAAACTTTCAATCCCAGGAATCTGATGAGTTTATGGTTGAGAAGTGAAAGGATCCTCAAGGCAATAGATTTGCCAGAACTTACTGTAACATAAGTAAGCCTGCATGTGCTTCAGAGACTATGCATGTTAATATTTGAAAAGCATTGAGCTGATTATTCATTAGAAATAAGCTTGTATTGTTTAGTACTGCAGTGTGTTTTATATTGGTTAATACCAGCAGCAGCAGCAGCTTATCATTTGACAACTGAGGGAACATAATATTCAGTCTTAGGCTATTTCTTTTCTGACTGATGAGTAAGGGACCAAGTTAACTTTTTTGTTTCTGTCTTCTTGATTTTAAATGTATTTGAACAAAAATGTATTTGTTACAAAATGTTAAAATTGTGATTTCCATGTCTGGACAAGTTGTCTTTAAACATAAATGTACATAGTGAAACTACTTTTAGCAATTGCAAAAAAAAAAAAAAAAAAAAAAAAAAAAAAAAAAAAAAGATAGATATATATATATATATATATATATATATATATATATATATATATATATATATATATATATATATATATATATCTATATATATATATATATATATATATATATATATATATATATATATTTATTTGTTGGGCTATTTATGTTTTTTTGTTAAAAAAAAAAAAGGTTTTGTGTGTTGGCTATTAGAAATTTGTTCTCAGTTTTGTAAGCCTACAGTGCCATTCAAAAGTTTGGGTTTTTACCCCCGAATTTTACTTTTTATTGTAATAATATTTCACATTACTGCTTTTAATGTATTTTTTAGCAAATAAATTACTTTGCCTTAAGAATAAGAGACTTTTTTCAAAAACGTTTAAAAAAAGCATCTTAGGCTACCAACCCCAAGTTTACTTAAATATTCTTAAACAGCCCAGTATTAGCGTATCAAAATAGCCTACATCAGTTTGTCTTGAAACTTTCACAATAAAAACGTAACGAAATGATAATATTATTCGACTCATTTCTGTAAAGCTGATGATTGTGTATGGCATCATGTTATGATGATTACGGTGAGAGATGCTGTAATGATCACAGCTGCCTGACCTGACAGTCTGGGCGGAGATTAACAGGCTTTTTCAAACTCTTCTTCGATCGGCTTGAGCTTTGGCCAACACTGAGTGAGATGATCGAAACCACCATCAAGTCCCATAGCGTTTGACTGATCTGTCCCACCGGATAACAACAACTGCAATCTGCTGAAATGTGCTGATCTAAACTTCTGTTGTTCTTGAACTCTGGAAGGTAAGCTTCCTTTGTTTTGTTTAGATTTAGTTTTAAGCTTCGATATCTTTGCTTACTAGTAGCTTAGCCTATCTCTAATGAGTTCAATAGCAGTTAAGCATATATTTTTTTCAAAATTTCTCAAGGGCAGTTTTAGGTAATTTGTATTAGGTCAATTTGAACTTATTCCACAATTGTCAATTAAAATGTAATGCCGTCTGTTTTTGTTGGAGGCCTAAACCCATTTAAAGTGTCATTTAGGTGCATTATGTAGCCTACGAATGATCTAGATATCTTTGTTTATTTTATTAGGTAATTTGTATTAGGTCAATTTGAACTTATTCGACAATTGTCAATTAAAATGTTATGCCGTCTGTTTTTGTTGGAGGCCTAAACCCATTTAAAGTGTCATTTAGGTGCATTATGTAGCCTAAGAATGATCTAGATATCTTTGTTTATTTTATTGTTACTAGATTCACTATCTTTAATATGCAACACTTTTTAATAGTATATAATGATGTGTTACCATTTTCTAGATTCATAAATAGTTATTTATACGAGGCCTATATAAATGTATTTAACATGTTATTTATATTGATACATATTGATACATATAGTCCAAACTGATCTATAAGGTTCTCTTACTTGGAAATAGATAGTCATATACTGAAATAGCAAACAACACTGTATTGATCTCATCTGAAAAAAAGAAGAAGAGAGAATCAAGTGTATTTACGTAATGTATTTCCATCTGCCTATGCCTTGATTCCCCTTGACCAAAACAGAATAACAGATAAGCACAAGATTATCTTAAATTACAAAAGAAATATGGTTAGTTGACATGACACTTTTTACTTTCCTTCATGAAAAATATTCAAATATTGGATAAAGAATATGTATTTTTCTCACCATGTAATTTAGAGAGTATTGAATAGCACATGACAATATCATTAATTGTTTTGTAGAAATTAAATCGTATTAAAAAAATTAATCTTATTGTCAGTATATATTATATATTTGTATATATGTGGTGTATCAGTTGTTGACTGAATATGGAGCTCTAATTTATACATCTGTGTCTAATCTATCTATACATAGCTCTGTCAGGCCATGTCAAGTGTTAAATCACTCTTGATATTAATGTTGGCCAAAGGAGAAATGGCTTTGCATGCACTGAAATGTAGTTGTTTTGATCTTGACAGTTAAACTTTAAAACAGTTTTTATGTCATAGTTCATAAACAAGCATGTTTTTTTTTGTGTGCAAACTGAACTGCTTGCTTTGTCGTCTCAGTCCTCAGACTCATTCCTTCAAACTCTTACTTTGTGTTATTTTCTCAGCCCAGTTTTGCAGACGATGTCCAGTCATTTCACGGAAGAGGAGCGATCCTCGTAGCCCTGGCGAAAACATTGTTTCTTTGCAACATCCATCTCATTCCTGGCTTGATTTCAAGGAAATCCTGATTTTTGTTTGTGCGTTGGTCCATGTGAGAGGTCGAAAGTGTTTCTCCAACGTGTCCTCCAAAAACTCAGACTGTTGTCCAAAGCAGACGAGGCTCAGCCCCCTCATTCGGAAGTGATGGGAAGTGTGAGAGCCCACCGGTACAGCATAGTTTCCTCGGAAGAAGCCGGGATGAAGCTGTCCCCCATCGCTGTGCAAAACGGCTTCGGCAATGGAAACGTGGGCAGCAAAGTGCACACGCAGCAACAAGAACAAAGCCGCTTCGTCAACAAGGACGGACACTGCAATGTGCAGTTCATCAACATGAGTGAAAAAGGTCAGCGCTACCTGGCTGACATCTTCACGACATGCGTTGACATCCGCTGGCGTTGGATGATGGTCCTCTTCTGCCTCTCCTTCCTACTGTCCTGGCTTCTCTTTGGATTAATATTCTGGTTTATTGCACTTTCGTCCGGGGACTTGGAGAATCAAGAGCAGATTTGCATTTCGAACGTCGACAGCTTCACGGCAGCCTTCCTGTTTTCCGTGGAGACTCAAACTACTATCGGATATGGTTATCGATATGTAACAGAGGACTGTCCTCTTGCTGTCTTCATGGTGGTTTTCCAGAGCATCTTGGGATGCATCATTGATGCCTTCATTATTGGTGCGGTCATGGCTAAGATGGCCAAACCTAAGAAAAGAAATGAAACTCTTGTGTTCAGTCACCATGCCACAATAGCCATGAGGGACGGTAAACTGTGTCTGATGTGGAGGGTCGCGAACCTACGGAAAAGCCACCTGGTGGAAGCTCACGTTCGCGCCCAGCTACTTAAATCTCGCACCACCGCTGAAGGCGAGTTCATCCCGCTGGATCAGCTAGATGTTGATGTCGGATTCGACACTGGCGTTGACCGTATATTTTTAGTGTCCCCCATCACCATCGTCCATGAGATTGATGAGGACAGTCCATTCTATGAAATGAGCAAACAGGAACTGGAAAGTGCAGAGCTGGAGATAGTCGTGATTTTGGAGGGCATGGTGGAAGCTACGGCCATGACCACTCAGTGTCGCAGCTCTTACGTGACGAGCGAAATCCTGTGGGGTCATCGATTTGAGCCAGTCCTTTTTGAGGATAAAAATCATTACAAAGTGGACTATTCGCACTTTGAGAGCACATACGAGGTTTCCAGCACGCCTCAATGCAGCGCTCGAGATTTGGCCGAAAAGAAGTACATCACATCTAGCTCGAACTCTTTTTGTTATGAGAACGAAGTAGCCTTCATGGATAAAGAGGAAACGGAGGATGACGACGATGATGATGAAAATGACGAAGAGGACCAGCATAACATCAAAAGAGACAGTGTGGCATTGGAAGGATCCAACATTGATGACGTCAAAAGCACGGCTTCCAGTCAGGATACTTTACCACTTCAACTCAAACCTTTAAGACAGCAGCCAGAGATATGACAACTGAAGAAAGTTGCTTTGTATGGGATGACATTGGTGTACAGCAGGTGTATAGTATACAAATGAAAAGGCTTGACTGAGGAAAGGCTGTTTTGCTGCTGTTTTGAGAGCATGTTGCCATTGATTTGAGAGGAACCCAAAAGGTTGGGTTGCAGATGTCTTGAAACATTCACGTTGACTTATCTACGAAGACAGATCAACAAACATGAACTTTCAAATGTACTCTGACGCTTTATTCACAATCAATTTGTAAAATAGACAAGAGCGGCACATGTTATAGATAATAAAAGCTCTGTTCCAAACCAAGTAAGCCAATCACAGCAACTTAAATCCAATCACAGTAACTCAATATGGCTTAGAAAAAAATATTATTCAATGGCGTTCTATATAGAATAGGGTTCTTGGGCCTCATTATAAAATGCTGCTTATAAACCGTCCTACATTTGATCTTACGATCATTTCTCAAATGTCTGTAGGTGTGATTTAGAGAACGAATGCCTCTCTTCCAGATGTAAAATGTATAAATTGCAAATGATCTTGAATGGCTGCTGAATGGTTTCAGGTATCCACCTTGTAAATGGCATCTAATTAATGTCATTAACATATAAAAGAGCACCAGTCAATGTCCAAATGCTTTACTTGAGAATGGCGAGCGGCAAGAATTGCTTAGATTTCCAAATACCACCAGTTTCCCGACTCTCTGCCACAAGGAGAAGTGCGTACGTCTGCTTAGACCCTGACGTGGCGCTAAGAACGTTTCCACATCAAAGACTGTTTTTATGAATATGAATGTTGGCATGGATTTTAGCATACGCTGTGTGTATGAACGTTTTATAAATGAGGCCCCTTGACTCAATTTTAAAGAACCCTTTATGCCAAAAAATGTTCTATATAAGGTGAAATTAATTAATTAAAAAAATGTTATTAAAACTAAATCCATAAAATGGTCCCATGATAGGAACTCTTAAAAGGTTTTATGTATGAAGCACCTGACAGAACCCTTTAAGGTTAAATATATATATAAGTTTCACATTAGCATGTTGCTAAAGATGCAGTACTCTAAAAGGCATACAAATGCATGATATGAAATTGGTTAGAGTAGTTTCCTAATGTAGCGTAATGTTGTTTGGGAAGAGCTTTCACACGTGAAGCCAGTCTATGATGCCGTAACATGCTGTCTAGGTATGTAGCTCACTAGGTTTTGGAGCAGAGCTATAATTTCACAAGTCACAATGATTTTACAGGACAGACTGTTGACTATTTTGCCCTATTGTCCTTGCACACTATTAATAGTACATTGAGATAATACCTTGTGTCGGGATGAAATCATGTTGGACTTCAGAAGCAGAGGCGGTACAATGAAGCCGGTAGTGAAGATGAGAACCAAATGTTTCCTTTTGATCTCATCTATGAAATTAAACCTACAATAGAGGCATTTTTGAGCATTTAAAACTCACCGAAATTATGACACAATTCAAGATAAATGAGCATAAAGTTAGAACCCCAGCATCCATATTTCACGTTTCTAATGTGGTTTTTATTGACAGTAGGCATTTTTATGTGAAGAGCTATGTGTTCGCAGATTATTTGAAAACCTTAGCTGAAAATAATGAAAGGAACCTGTTTATGAGCTGGTCTCTTAACATAGGTCTCTCCTCTTTCTATAAATATACTTCTGTATACAAATAAATGTGTTACGATATCAGTACTGAAGATTAGCCATCCATTTTAATGACCGCATAAGCTAATCTAGGGCACTTATTAGTAAACGTAAAGCTAGTCAGTCCATGCACTGCATCTTCCACACAGGGTTTGTCAAAGCACACTCAACGTCTCAGGGTTTGGAGGAAATCTGGCATTCATACATGAGCGGTCAAAGAGTTGTAAATACACTACAGCAAATCTTTGAATAATATGTAAAGAATGTCATGTTCATAGCAGTATATGTCCTTTCGATGTGCAATATAGCTTCAGTGACTGAAGACATGAATGTTAATGTTTATGAATGAAGGCTCGAATGTTATTTATCTGCTGCTATTTAGGAAAGGTTATAAAAGATAAATATGTTGACAAAAAATACTATTTGTTTTGTATGACATGTTAAAACCCAAGCAATAATGACTTACAATACTGGCATTTAAAAACCAGAAACAGTAGGGAACCAATATCTAATGAGTTTTTTTTTTTTTTATGTATACGACTGTGACAGTAGCTATCAAAATAAATCACAATAAAGGTTACTATTGATTAACAATATAATCTGCAGTGTGATAATCTGCAGAAGTTTGCCTGATTTGTATTAAATTGAAGGTGAACCCCGGTCCATATATTTTTAATTGTTTGGTTTTATGCATAATTACGGTCTGGTAAGGTCTCAAAATGCACAAATTAATATCTTTGACATGTTTGTGACATCATAAAATATTATTTTATTATAAATATTTCTTGCCTGCAGCTTGTTTGATATTTCATAAAGATTTATTTTGATCACATCACATATTATGTCATCCTAGTGACAACATTCCAGATGATGACATCACATATGGATGTGTGCTACAGTACATTTAAAGAGACAGAAGAAGTTCATTCGCCTTTAGACTGTAGATGTAGTTGACATTGAGGATCATACAGGCAAGGATCGTGTGGCTTGACTAATTTGAATCCATGACCCTAGTTTGTGTAAACAGAGAATCGATTGGACACAGGAGATGCAATGAGAGGATTGGATTTTGTTCTGCTGAAAGTCTGATTTTTCCCTTGGGCAATTTTCCACATTATCCAATGACATGTCCTCTTTACTGAAAGAAAAAATCAGTTGACTGTATTTCATTGAGCATCAGATACTTAAAGGGATAGTTCACCCAAAAAGGAAAATTCTGTCATAATTTACTTAACCATATCTTGTTCCAATCATGTATGGGTTTCTTTCTGCTGTTGAACACACAAAATAAAGATATTTTGAATAATGTTGTCAATCAAACAGTTGAAGGATCCCATTGACTTCTATTTTTTCCATTCAATGGAAGTCAATGGCTACCATCAACTGTTTGATTGCCAACATTCTTCAAAATATCTTTTTGTGTGTGTTCAGCAGCAGAAAGAAACTCATACCGGTTTGGAACAACTTGAGGGTGAGTGAATGATGACAGCATTTTAATTTTGGGGTGAACTGTCACTTTAATGAACAAGTATTATTTTATATATTATATTATCCAAGAAGAGGTAATCCCTCTCGCATATAAAGCGAGTTCAAAGCCTTAATAATCCGAGCTACAAAATAAAGTACACATAAGGTAATACGAAGCAGCTGTTGCAGTGAAAGTTATTAACGGTGCAGTGTCAGTTCAGGTGTGGTCTCTACAGTTATTAGGTTTAATCTCTAATGTTATTCCTGATGAATGAAGTCTGGTTTTGAGATTAGGATTATCCCTCTACCATGCTGTGCAGTGAAAACTATATGACGCACAGTTTCACAGACCAGTGATGTAGATTAAATGCGTGTTAGTAAAAAAAATGCGTCGATATGTTTCTCACTCGATCATGTATCTGATTTTTGTTTGCATTGAGTCTGCAAACAAAAATGTTGAGTGTTTAATGGCGGCGTGTGGGCTGATCCACGAGCTGCGATACTAACGTTTTAATATGTCATTTGTTACTATTCAAATCATTTAGAGCTGCATTCTGCTCTAGAGAGGAAATAAAAAATCTTTGTGTTAAATTTTAGGTCAGTTGCTAGCCATAAAACTCTGGAAAATCCAGAAGGCAATTTTATCTCAGAAGAAGTCATTTAAACAGTATGCTAACTTCAAAACAAAGTTAAAACACTCTGTGACTCACTTAATGAAAATGAAACCATGCATAACATGTACACATTTATTTTGTATTTTAAAGTATATAATATTGCAATTTTTATTCTGGGATAAACCCCAAAATTCCAATGACCCTGTCCATGAGCTACCCACATATTTATAGGATCATTCAGGATCCCCAATTTCAGTCCCCAACGTCTATGATGGTCAATCTGATATATAGGTGATACAAGGAGACCATAGAAATTGGTAACACAAACAGTCTCTAAAGCAGCTTCATAAAAAATACAGTTTAAAAGTAATATATATTGAACTTAAACTGCATTCTTGCACGGACTGTGTAGTGCCATACATACATAAACTGCATTATGAAGATTAAAATGTCAAAACACAAGTTAAAATAGCAGAGACTGCTTTGCGGTTAACATCTCCACAGTCTGACATTTCCTGAGTGAGCAGTATTGACAGAAAACACATTCCCTCCAACCCTGATTATGCAGTTTCCGTTAATGATCTCTAGTCTAGCGACACTGAACCACTATCACACTATTAAAAGTAGCCGATGCACAGTTTGTGTATGCATATAGATTACTCAGATTACATAATACAATTGGCAAAATAGAACACGGTGCGTGTGCACTTTAAGTCCCCCTGTGGAGAAATTCAACACCATTGCTGAGTATTTTCTCATTAAAACTGCAGTGAACCTGCAGGCTCAAAATCGCTGGTGTTTCTGACATCACAAACTACGTTGTAACCAATAAGATAAACGTGTGATCGTCAACGAGTGGATCTCTGAGCTGGTGTGAGTGAGTGGAGGCGGGGCTAATGTGCATATTCATAGAACCGCATAGACTAGATGAGTTACATTCAAGCTATTTTAAGGCATGCAAAAAATTTTCAAGGAAAAAACATTGAAATATTACGTTTTTAGGGATGAAATGATTGACTACAGTGGGATTTTAATGCACTTTTCTTTCTTTTTTTAAATGCATTGGACTTGACCTGTGTGATAAACCAAAAACAATATTAAGCATGATCTAAAACATCTCTTTCTTGACTCGATAATTGATCAGATTGCCACACGTTCTGACATTGAAGAGGCTCTACGCGGGCCGATCGGTGTGTGACATCAATGTACCGTGATAGCGATTACAGAGCGGACGATTCATATTCTCTCTCGCGGTACTGTGACGTCATACACCGATCGGTCAGTGCAGCGCGGCTTCAAGGAGAACACACCGGCTGCGTCCAAAATTGCATGCTCTTTTAAATAGGTACTTACTTTGAATAAGTAATTTGACTGCTAGAAAAGTATGTTCTATGTAGTGTGAGTGTGTGTATGAATGTAATCTGGATGTACTACATTCGCCATGTTGTCATTATCATGTGACCTACCAGTCAGTGTCAGTTGCTTCGCTTCACTGCCATTCACAAATCCTCTCCCGTGGCCTCATGGGATAGTAAAGTGTCCATTGTATGCACACTTCAGAATCTCACCAGAAGTAGTTGGTCATCCGGGTCCTTTTCACCTACTGTTTTATGAGTACTGTAAATTCGGACAAACTTCTTTTGTCACATATGCGATTTCGTTTTGCAGCCACCTTTTTAATTACACAAACACAATGAGGTCATGTGACAATGTAGCATAGATCCATCCATTTAAAAAGTTTATCATTTAATTTTTCACTATATAGGCCTATATACGGTGCAGTAAGCAAGTATTCTATTCCAAACATCCTGCAGCCTGAGCATCGTGTTTCTTTTCCCAGCATGCACCTGCCCTGCATAATCACTCCAGCAGCTGCTTCTTAATGCTGTGTTTGCACTGCTGTGCTCCAGCTGGCTTTCTAATAGTTATCCTCTGATAGCGTTACTCCAGCCAAATGGCATCATGATGAAACCTGTCAACACTCAAGTAAGCGTCTGCATACCAGCAGCCAAGCTTTAAACCACTCTCTTAATTCGAATAGCTCAATGGCTAAATAGGATATACCACTCGTTGACCACCAGAGGAAAAGGAAAAAAACAATAATGACGTTTCAACTTGTGAGAGTTGTCCACGCTTTTTTTTTCTTTTCTTTTTTTAAGACATCTCTATTTAAAGATAAGATGCATAGTTGCAATACTTACAGCAGTTGCAAAAAGTTTTTAATGTCACAATGTTATCTAAGACAATATTAAATAAAAATAAACAACAATGCTTTTCCAAATGCATTTCCACCCCAGAAACATCACAGCTTCATAAAGTAGAACCAATGTATCTTGGTAAGGAATAAACACAGTAATTTGTGGGTTCAGAAATTGTGATTTTAATGAAACGTAACATGAATTGCTAAATAACAAGTGAGCAAAAAATTACTTAAATTTTTTTTTTTTAGCTTTTTGACTTTTCTTTCTATGAAAGCAATCAGCATGCTCACCGTACAATTTAAGGGGTTGACAAATTAAAGTCAAACATGGCAATATACAAATGTGCCTTCAAATTACTATTAAAATGTGGGTGAGCTTTCATGCAGCATGATAAAAAAAAAAGTTACGTAAAATGTCTTATTTTCAAATGAAACAGGATATTAAATGAGAAAAAGTATAGGGAAAACCTTGATTTTATCCACTGGGAATTGATTAAATGGTGACAAAATGTTTTTTTTTTTATGCACCATGAAAATGTATTTTAAAAATGAAATGGGTTGAATTTTGACATCAACAATAAAATTTGGTGCTGATTTGATATTTGCAAAAATCCATATGAATGTAAAATCAAAATGTGGTGCAGTTCAAGATAAAAGCATCCAAATGCATAAATGTAAATGCAAAACATGCCTTCAAAACTAGCGCATAAGTCATTGGTAGAGGAACTAGACTCTTATTTTTTGGCTACTATGAGGCTGTGGTAGAGAGGCTTCACAATAATGTGCAGGTAGAGCGAGCTGTCAATGAGGTACTCGGATGCTCTACGCTGCAGGTCCGCTTCCAACAGAAAGTCTCCCGCCTCCTCCGTGCTCTGGTGGAAGTTGTAGACATGACGGACCACCACCTTCCCCTGCTTGCGTGCCGAAACGATGACGGTCTTTTGAAAGCTGACGCCAGCAAAGTCCGAGCTGGAAGTGGCAGGTGTGACGATGATCCGCGGACGCCCCCCGTCGGTGCGAGTGGGCTGCAGGGACCCCTGCTCCGTGTAAGCGGATCGCACGCTGAGAGGAAGCCAGCGCGGAGAGAAAAGAGCGTTCCACGTCACTCGTTTGCTGGCGTCGTAACCGCTCGGCCCGAGTTGAGTCTGAAAGCTGAAGCTGCGGTCGTCCCGCGTAGGGTTGTTGATCACCCACGGGGCGCCCCATGCCGTCGACAGGTAGTTACGTGGCGTGAAGAGGCTGCAGTTAACGTCGAAGTACTTCGCGAGCTGGACCGGTGAGGCCGAGTGGAACTGGAAGGCCAGGAAGAGCAGATCGCGTACGGATTCGTAATATTTCAACATCAGAGAAGACTTCTTTTGCAGGTGGAACAAATGTTGAGGTGGTATCATGGCGTAACGGATCGCTTTGAGTGCGTTCTCGGCCGTCTCACCTGAAGGCTGGTTCTGGTTGATCCAGGCTTCCAGTGCTTCGTACAGCTCCAGTTCGCTCTGGAGAACCAGGTCTGAGCGCTGCAGCAAAGACAGCATCAGTTCTGGGCTCACGGAGCTCCACTCGGCGCTCTGGAGAACCGATGACAGGTTCCAGGACAGGTACTGCAGGCAGCTGTTCTGAAGGCTCACGTCCCCGATCTGCGTGGCGTATTGGTACCAGGCCACCACGTGACCCGTGGGCGAGTCGCTGGACAGGTGCTGGGACATGTATTGGGTGAGGCCCTGCTGGAGGTCCCACACATGATACTTGCTGGCGAGCTTGTGTAAAGGGATGGCCTGGTTCAGACGCACTGTGATGTCACCGCAGTACAAGTACCTGCAGGGAAAGAGGTCGGGCTGTGAAATCAACCTTCCCATTGATGTTTTACCTGAGATAACTTTCATTACTCTGAGACTTTACCTCCATAACCTGTGTAGAATGATAACACAACATAACACAACTGAACGCTGTACTAAATGGTGCACTAAAACTCTTTTTCTCTGTTCTTCATCTTCTCATTTTACGGAGCCCCATACCAAACATTTATTTCCATCAAGAGGTGCATACATTTTTGGTCAAGATCTTGTATTGACAATGCAAGAATCCAGCACTCTGTAAAGTCTCCTCCAGCATATCTCAAAGACTTGTGAATTTAAGGTCTGGAGTTGCCAATTCATGTGTGAAAATTATTCTTCATGGTCAATCCCAACCATTCTTTCACAATTTGATCCTGATGAATCATTGTCATCCTGGAATATGACCATGATGCGTCTTCCTACATGGTTGTTTAAGAAACGAAAAGCTACACACTCCATCAATTAGGGTTAGAAGAACTGATACCAAACATATAATATGCTAGAAACTTAATAATCACTGCAATAATGATCCAATCATAGACTCTTACGCATTTGCCAATTTAAATCCAAACTTTTTTTTTTTGGCCGAGCAACGTATAAAGCACACAATTTATTTAAAGCGAGGGAACAAATTAGTAAAGCATGCTGACGTAAGTCGTGGGAATTAATTGTTAATTCATGGGCACGATATACATATTTTTTTCCAGCATGCCATGTGCAGGGCTCTGTACATTTATCTGAGGCCTAGATGTAGGTAAAACCTGGAAATATTCATGATCTTTCACCACTGTGTCCTTTTGACTGTCCCTCTAATATGTGTACATTGGTTGCATTAGTTTTATCTCTAATTTTGTCATAAAAATTCACTTCTATAGTAGGCTATATATACATATCAATGTATGTTACGGCTTGAATTATACATTTTAATATGGACCCCAGGAAGACTGACATTAGCTTTGTGGAAAGTGATGTTTAGATACTAAATATGTTTAAATATTTTCCCTGCAAATGCGTTTTGTGGAATTAAATTAATATAATTTAATATAAATTAATATAAATTAAATTAAATCATTTTGTTAAAAATCTACAATATGAAATAACATCAAATTTAAAATATATAAAAAATAATTTACATTTTTTTTAATTAAAAAAGTGTTTTATTGAGAATGTACAATATAGAAAATGTAAAAAATAAAAAATAAAAATACCTAAAATAAACAAAATGTGGAACCCTTGGCTATTACTAGAGGCAACATTTTTATTACTTTTAAATGAATCTTTTGTACAAGTACTTCACAGTAAAAATAAACTAGAGAAAGTGGATCTAAAAAAATGAGATCATTACGAGAGCGATACATTGCTATCTACCAAAGTCAACTAAAAGGCAAACACATTACATCATAGACTTTTTCACAGAACCTCCAGTTGCTCCCAATTAGTGGACTGTTATGGCCTATTGATTATAGATTTAGGCTTGTAACTAAAAGGTTGTATAGGTTCAAGGGTAAAGCATGGGCAGTCACCTCAACCACGTGTTGCTCCAACAGAGAATTGTAAATCACTTTGTATAAAATTGCTAAATGACCAATTATTAAGGAATCACTCACCTAATGAACTTATCGAAGACAGCTGCACAGTCTGGTGTCTCTCTGAGGACCATAGTGGTGGAGTTACGGGTCTGTAGGAGCTCTTCAAACACGTCGCTCTGTAGGGTCAACACCAGCGAGTGGACCTGCATCACCTTCACCTCGTCCGTGTTCAAGGTCTGGACGCGCAGGCTCACGTCACTGCCGTTTCCCTGGGTCAGCAGGGCCTCCATGCGCTGCACCAGCATCATTGAATGGTTCAGTGTGGTAGCGCTGTTCTCCAACACCACATCTGGCTTCAACGCTGCTGAAGGACAGAAATGCGGCATTTGTGAACCGATTGGGGCAACGAAAGAATAGAGGACCATCCATATTATGAGGGGTTTAGATGTTCTTGCATGCATTTGCACTCCATATTTCATCAGTTTTTGAATAATCTCTCATAGATTCACATTTGTAGCCATTCCTTCTTGTATGTCATTTATGTAGTTGGAACTGGTTTTCTAAATTTGAAACACACCCCAGAAATTGGTATTCCCTCCACCTCTATTTGGCTCTAAACTGTGAATTTTCCTCCTTTCAGAATCATAAAAATAATTAAGTCATATAATATTAAGTATGAGAGCAATTACATTGCATTTCAGCTTGCAAAGGCACTTTTGGTGTCAAGGAGCCCAAGAAATGGAGGAAAAACATGCAAGCCTGAATACAAAATCACAAGCAAGACCTTGTTAATGAAAGGCTTTGAATGCTGGACGCTGCTCTTGAAGTCATGTGACACATTCACTCGCTCCTGACACTAGCTCAGTCGTTTGAAAGCTTCTGCATTTCCTGTAAAGATGGTGACTTCTCATTTAACTGCAACTGAACTGTGCAACCTTGTGTCTGCACATTTAAAGAAAGATTTTACAGATGTTTAGGAGCTTTTTGTGTTAAATACCAAAAACATGGTGAGGAAAAAGTACAAATTGTCACATAAAGTATCTTCTCTCATAACATATGTGAAAAATATATGGCTATTCCAGAGACTACTAAAAAAAGATCCATGATCTTACCTCCTACACACAGTGCAACACAAAGGTTGGCCAGGCAGAACACTGCAGGAACGATTCGTCCGGAGTTCACCATGTCTCGTCCTGTATTTAATGTCGTCCTTCTTTCTTCTGGATGCCTTTTTTTCACCCCAATCTCTCTCTCTCAGTATGTGCTGCCCAGGCTCCCTGTCCCACACTCTTTATGTAGGACGTTGGCACATCGCTGAGCATCTCTCAGCCTCATGGAGCCCATTGATTGGTGGAACTCTGGCTGGGCCGTTGCCATGGCGACCGCTTTGATTGTGAGTTTCTCCTCTTACAATGTTGCATGATATCGATCTGTGGCACTGGGCCGCGTGTTTGGACTGAAGTGGGCGTCTCGAGTGGGATGCGGTCTACACATGGGGGCTACTCCTACTATTAGCTCAAATAAAGGAATATACTGGAAGATGAATATTATTGCAAATTGTTCACAATATTGGATTGCACAGAGGATATCCATTTAGTAACATCTTAAAACACTAATGCATTCGCAAATCACTGATTGGGTGGCTAAGCACCCATTCTATGTAATTTAATAGATTAATACAATTAAAATCGAAAGGGAAAGCATAAAAAAGAAATAAAACCACATAAAAACATCATTCAGTATTTTGTAACAAACTAAAATGTTGTTTTGTAGTTTTACAATAAAAGAAAATTCAATACAAATTTCCACCATAATGCCGTGGTTTGTTTAGGTGTAATATGGGAGTAAAGTGATCAGCTAGAGGAGTTGTGCAGATAATTCGAGCAGCTTAATTCAGTAGAGAGAAGCTTTGAAGGCAGGTCACAATAAAGAGCGTTACAGTAATCAATATGGGAAGTGACTAAAGCATGGACAAGAATCGCAGTTACCGAGAGAGCCGGACAAGGTTGATTATTATCACGCATGTGGAAATATGCAGAGCGCATGACACTGTTTGTTTATATGTGCTTCGATTGATAAAATACTGTCAAAGATGACACCCAAACTTTTAACCTGTTTAGAAACAGACAGTGGAAAATTATTAATATTCACAGAGGAACATTTAGATTTGGCCAGGTTGTTTTTTGAACCATCAAGAAGAATTTCAGTTTTACTGCTGTTAAGTTTAAGAAGATTTGATGTAAACCACTCTTTAATATCCGCTGAACAATCTGAGAGGAAAGATGGAGGAAAATGATGAATAAAAAACAAAAGAGGACCCAAAACTGAGCCCTGCGGAACACCTGTATTGACGTATGAAAGCTTTGATCTAAACTGCTTCAGCTGTACAAACAGAGTACGACCCGTAAAATTCAAAACTCAAGTCAGATGGGTACCAATGATTCAAATAGACTACAATCTAACAGAATGCTGTGGGCCGAGAACACTATGTGAAATTGCTTATACAAACTATTAACAGAAAGATGATCCCGTACCTGGGCTGCAACAACCCATTCCAGTATTTGAGAAAGAAACGGTAGATTTGAAATGGGGTGAAAATGATCAAAGTTACTTGAATCAGCCTCCAGTTTCTTAAGTATAGGAGTTATGACAGCAGTTTTGAGCGAAGACGGAACAATACCAGAAACAAGCGACGAGTGTATAATATCAGTAATTAAAGAATAGAGAGAAGGAAAGCAGGCTTTAACCAAGTACATTGGAATAGGATCTGAACTGACAAGTGGTAGATTTATATTTTTGAATAATACAGACTACTTTCTCTGTGCTTGGAAGTTTCAATGTGGAAAGAGTAGAAATTAGAGGTTGCTCAGAACAAAATGCCAGATAAGCCTTCATCACCAGAGTCATTCTGAGTATTAAAGGAACAGATGCATGTGAAATCACTGTACCGTACATTATATAAAAGTGTGAACATTTTATTTTTGCCATTTATACAGTTCTGCTACAATCCACTTGTAAATATTTCACAGCAAAATTCATCAATATGGCATTGTTGACCAGCAGAGGTAGCAAAAATGTATAGAATAACGAAATATACATATAGACATGATAGAACACTATACAATACTAAGAGTAGAGTATCATGTGGAGGTCCTGGCTGCCCTGTCCTGCTCATGTTTGTCTCTCTGCTGCTGCTTCATCTGTCTGTACAGCTGCACCGCTCTCTCCCGCTCCTCCTCCATCATCCTCTTCCTCGCCATAGAGGGTTTGGCTACCGACAGAGGACTGTGACCCAGGAGGGAGTTCAGGAGAAGACATTTGGGTGCCCCCTTGAGGTCAAATGACGATGGGAATTATGAATTATGAACAAAATTGATTTTAATTAGCATCTCTAAAGGGAGTAGATGCATAAATATCTTACCTGGGGTTTGACTGTGGCTTTCCTTGGTTTAACACTCAGTAATGGAGGCGCCATGGCAACCTCTCCGAATGGTACCTCATCTAAGAGGAAGAGACATGATGCTCAGGGTACATTTGGACATTTGATGAGAATGCTAAATTTATATGTATATATATACACCTTTAAACATCTCCTCCTCTTCACGATCCTCTTGCTTGTTTAACTTCTTTCTCTGCTGCCGAAGTTTCTCTTTATTGAGCCTAAAATAAAGCCAAATAAACTTTAACACACTATGGCAGTATATGAAATGACTATAATCTTTTTTTATAGAGAAACTTTGCAACAAGCAAGTCAAGGGTGTGCAGAGTGACAAGCATTTTGCATGATTATTTAATGCATTTGTTGTCAGATTGATTAGATTGACAAGCTTAATCAATTAAGCAAGCAACAACAATTACTTAATTAGCAATAAACACCATGATCACACAAAGACCACGGTGAAAATAAAAATGAGACATGAGGGAAAATGATATTTCCATGTTTTTGCGTTCCCCTGAGAAACGTTGTGTTCTCGCAAGACTTTCAGGCTCTGCTTGTTTGCAAGTGAATGCAAAAAGTATTGTGAGCAAACAAAGTTTTTCTGGGAACACAAAGCAAAAGGTTTTGCAAGAGAACGTAACGTTTCTCAGGGAAAAACAAAAATATATTTGGGTAACACTTTACTTACAGCCTTTATGAGTATAAAGAATATTCATAATATATGTTATAATGCATCATATCCTTTCATAAAAGTTAACATGCATTATAAATCATATTTGCTGATTCTGTAATTGGTTGTCTGTCGTGTTATTTCTTCCATCACCATGTCCCTTTTATTTAAGGACTCTGAATTAACGTCCCTACTTTGCAGTTTGAGTGTTAATCAGTAATGCGTGTCAAACTAACCAATTTTTTTTAGTAGATTTCTTTTCCTCCGTCTTCTCTTCTTCTTTTAGCTCGACCTCCGGCTGTCGGTCTAGTTGGTTGTTCGTGAGGAAGAGGACATGCTCAGTCTCTTGGGTCATGCGGTTGATGTAAGCTTTCTCTGACTCTTGTCGTCCTCTGCGGAAGTGTGGGACAGGAATATCTCCTGAGAGCAGCTTTGGCTTAGAGACTAAAACAAGAGATATATATGAACACACAGCAAGACGTCCCCCGTCCTCCACTGCCCTTGCCACTGGCCGTGTCCTTGAGCGATATTTGTGGGTCACTAGCTTGTCTGCAGACAGAACCCAGACAGCAGAGGGGTGATGCCGCCCACATGATGCACCTCAATCAATTTTCAAACAACAGGCAAATTGCATGTAATTGTTTTAAAAGAATTCTAATCTTGCATAAATGGGTTACAATTATGTGCATTGACAAAAAAATATATATTGCATGTTTGAGAGTTCAGTGTGAGATTATGAGATTATTGAAACCACTGCTTCAAAAAAAACACTGTTGGCCCTCTAGGCATACTGACAATAATTAATATTGACATATTATCATTAACATCATTACCAATCTTCAAGCTTCTACTGAATGATGTCATATATTAATTTGAAAGAATGTCATGTTTTAAGAGCTTACATTAATAAATTATAATTATATATTTAAAATACGGGAAGATTAATTATATATTTAAAATCAACATTAAAATGACTAGTGATCTACATTTATATTAAGAAGTTGCAGTCTTATTTATTAAAATTGAACTTTTACAAATAATCTACAGTAAGTATATGGGTCTGCTTTTATTTACCACCCTTCCATTATAATTTATTTTGTGAAAATTGTGTAAGACGGGCAGCACCTTTTCCCCTTTTCTTTGAGCCTTGTTTCATCATCTCTTTACTCTTCATGATTTCACGCAAACGACGAGGAATCTGCTGAAGGTGATCGTCAGATGCAGGGTCAGCATGTTTATTTGACTTCTTTGCACTAATAAAAGACAAGAAACTTAGGTTAGATATATCAACACCAATCAAATGAGTAAACTTGTATCTTACAAAATCATTTTTGAAGGAACACAATGGGGCTATTGAAAAGACAAAGGAACAAAATAGTTTTCGATAATAATGCTTGGTCATTGAGATTTGATTAAAAGCAAAAGTTTAAGAAATACCTACAATTGATATTTAAACCATTTAGAATATAATGAATGAATGAATGAGGCATTTATATAGCGCTTTCATATGTACTACTGTACACCCAAAGCGCTTTACAATCATATCAGGGGATCTCTCCTCAACCACCACCAGTGTGCAGCATCCACTTGATGGATATAATTATGAATTCACTTGATGAATATAATTTCATAACTATGCTTATATACAAGGGTCCCACAACCCAAATACATTTTTTAGCCTTTTTTTAGAATACACTGTATGAAGGTGGCATTTTCAGGTTTTGGACACAGCCTTTTCAAAACACACAGTGGATATTAATACATTTTGCTGTGACGTTAAGCCAGTGTAATAAGAAATCCTAAAAGGTGCAACGTTACACAATTATACCAGAATTAATTACGCTATGTACTGGGAAATGTCTTCACCATTATCTGTCAATCCATATGATATATTTGGTTTAAATTAAGCAATATTTCTACATTCTACTTTAATTTTGGTTGTTTACCAGTTGAAATGAATATCCAGACATGGCCACAAACCTCTCTGAAACGCCGTTACTGAAGAAGTATTAAACCTCTGATTTACCTGAAATTCTTCTCATTCTTCTGTTGTTTGAGTTGTTTTTCTGGTTTCATCGTGTATTCTTATGTTTTACCCAGTTGACTGTAAACCATAGACAGTAAAATAAGCTGTAAACTCGTGTGGTGTGTTCTTCCTCCTGCTCGTCTTCCTCTGCGCTGCGGAGATCAGCGGCACATCAGCGCGTTACTGCCACTTACTGGACGATGTGTGAACTACTCACTCCGACCGCGAGGGTTCTGACTCCTGGGGTAAATCATATATTTAGTCAGTCAAAAACAAAAATTTTGCTGGATTATTACCATTAATTATACCATTATTAACTTCCAAAGTAAGTATCTAAAGTTCATGTACGTATTTCTCCTAAGTTTATTTCCTTGTGTTACCCTGTTTACATGGCTGTGGCGATACCGCCAATTTAATTTACTACTCAGGACAGTTCAAAAACTATTCCTATTCAAAAACTTTTCTCTTTATTTGTATCTTTATTCTATTGTATTTATTTGTGCTACTTTTTTCAATTTAATTAAACAATTTAAATCAATCTTTCTTGTGTTGTGTAAATTTACAACCCCATTGGAAAAATTGCAATGAGCGCAAACGTTTAGGCAAGATAAATAATTTTAGAGATGTAATAATGTATGTACCGTAATAATTTTGTTTGGAAAAAATGCTTTTCCCTTTCTCCCCCTCAAACAAAAAAAATCCCCCCCATGAGAATCATCTAAGGGGGAGGGGGATTAAATCCAGCCAAAAGTCATGTGGTGTGTGAGCCTGCTTTATGATTACAAAGCTTTGGAATATACAATGATATATTTAAGTGATGTGATCTTGGAAAAATTGGCCTAAATGTCTTAGACAACTTCTTCTCGTATATAGACTTTATCCTGATGTTTTCACCTAGCCCAGCCTTGTACCTTCAGCTTCTAAGTTTAAATATAGCCTATGGGTAAGAAATAAGCAAATGTATGACTGAAATTCTGTAATTGTAAATATTGGATATAAAACAAAGAGTTTTTCAGGTAATGTTAGGCTAAATGAAGGAAAATTAAAAAATCACCACAAAATTGGTTTAATAAACCGGGTTCCACTTTTACCTTTACATTAGTTTTATTTTCCAAAGGCTATACACTCAAAACTCAGGCTCATTTTAACAGCCTCTCAAAACCAGCTGACTAAACCTTTCCATGAGCTGGGGACACCCGGATGACCCTCAGTCTCCACCTGAGGGAACAACACGCTCTTTGAGTCCAGAGAGCGGACAGACGGATTGTTGACACTTTCAGAATGGCCTGACTCACCGTTTCCTGAGAAAGCTCCACTCCCAGGTACCCACAGTGACCTGCCAGCATAGCAGCCTCTTTGTGACCTGTTTACATGCTTGTTCCACAAATATACTGTATTTGTATACTGTATTTAAAAATGCATAACACTGATTTCCTGGATTATTTTCCAGCTGAACTGGCTGACGTTCAGAAAAGGTCACGTCTTTGTGGTCAGGTGGGGCAGAGAAGAAACAAATGCTTCAATAACACGTGAATAGACCTAAATAGGGATTATTCCTATGCTCTCTTCAAAATAATTTATGACATAACTCTGGGGCACATTCCAGAAGAGGTCACCCATCTCGTTGGGAAGCACCGGTGAGGAAGAGGACACAAACACCATAAGGGATCATCCAGTTTCACCCATGCTAAACCAAGTTTGGCATGGGTTTTTACGACCGGCGGAGCACTTGTGAGAGTGATATGTCTGGGTGGTGGTGAATTTAGACATACTGGTGTATGGTTTTAAACATTAGCTCAGAGCTCATTCAGAACGTATATTATGTGACTAACATTGTTATCCATACGCAGAGACCTGCTGAGGAAACCCTGAAAGAGAGGCGCTCACTACCCTACGCCTGTGTGTGATGAGCTAATGTTTGTGCCAAAGAGAATGATTCCTCCACAAATCTGAAGATTTTCTGAAATGGACATCTGATGATTGTTTAAGAGGTCTATTGAAGGTAAATTTTTAAACGAAAGAAAAAAAAACTGGAGAAAGATGCTTCATGACATCACCTGTCTCTTAACGCAATCTTAATCTCTATCCCTTTCAGACAGCATTGAGTCATGGACAGCAAGGTACTTGCACAGTGACTTACACTGTGACAGTATGAGTCACTGTTAACGGTAAATCAAGAAAAAGGAAGTTTTGTCTAAAAATATACATGTGAACATTCCACTTCACTGAACAATCTTAGCTCAAATAAAACTGTTGGATATTTACTGCCAGCTCAGCGTCTCCACTGGGAATCACAGAAGTGCTCTGGAAATGAACCTTTAGGGAACAAGAAGATAGTCACACACACAAAAAAAAACATCAGTCCACATTTTCCAGTTTTTAGACATAAGAAAGGAAAATATGTTTTAAGAGTTACTATAGATATTGCAACTAGTTTATAATGAGTATAAAAGTATACAAACATGAAACAAATCAAATCCACTAGAGCCCATTATTTTGCAATTTAGACTGGGACCTCTAGTGGTGCAGAATTTGCTCACTTCACCTTTAACTTCTGAAGGACCTCATGTCCATTCTGAATTTAGATGTCCACAGGAATGCTTTAACCGAGTCAGTTTTGCTTGCTGCGCAAATAATAAATAAACCCCAATGCCAGCAGCTATACATTTAAATAGATTCCTTATCACTGGCAGTGGCTTCCTTTCATAAAATTATTTTATTTCTAAAATAATCTTGAGCTAATATTTACAGATTCCAAAGAAGGCACTTGTGGTGAATGAGAGCACAAGATGAGCCTTAGCTCAGGATTAAGCCTCCAGATACCACACGGCTCCAAAACGGATGAAACTGGCCACTGACGCAAATCCTGAGAGACCGTGTGCAATCCAAGACATCGCCACATATTTCCCTCCTCCATTTTTTTCTGTTTTTTTTTAACAGGACTTCTCAGAAGTGAATGCAATGTGTCATTATGTGTTACAATACAGCTTCCTTAAATAGCGTCATCATGCATCATGGACACTGAAGTCACAATTAAGAATGTTTAAATGTCTTTGCATTATTATACAAAATATCAAAACAAGGGGCTTTTTTTCCCAAAAATACATTGCACAAACACATTTTTCAGTGGAAAAATGTCACAAAATGGAGATATGCATATGCAGATGTTTAAAATGAAGATAAAAAAAATATTGGACACTTTGGTTGTCTAAGTTTGTGGAACATGTTCATGTGAACTTAAGGGGGACTGACATAAAATTATCCACACACACACACAAATGACTTTTTTTGTCCAAAAATTTGGACAAAGGGGAAAAAAGTTTTTTAAAAAAAAGAAAGAAAAAGCTCTAGCGTCATTTGTTTGCACAAGCCATTTGGTTTGAAAATGTGTGTCTAATGCAGTAAAATTGAGACATTTTTAAGTGTGGCTTACCAGTAAGTGTCTAAAAGTGTCCAAATACTTTTTGGGGCCACTGTATGCTGTTGATTTACATGTAATGTACACCACGTCTTTAAGAGGAAGTGATGATTACCAAACATAGGAGGCTGCCATTGCCATTGCCATTGATTGATCATCTTGCTATAAAGGTAATACATTCACCACTCCATTATTCAGCATACTCAGAGGCACCAGGAAGGTTATTGGTAATAAATAGTTGTTGTCACTGTGTGAGGTCTTGGGGAAATGATACCTCTGTGTGTGTCCTCTCACATTTACATGCACTCATATTCACATTCCAGGTTTCATACAGACTGTGCAGAGGCCCTGGAGCCAGGATGTCTTGACCAGAGTCTCATGTCCACTGTCCAGTGTCCACTGTTCCTGCCTAGGATAGGCCAAAGCCAACCGCAGAGAGAGAGAGAAAAAATGTGTATCAGCAGAATGAAAAGAGATGCAATGAAAGTGGGAGGATTTACACAACATCACCATAGAATCACAGCAGAAATTACACACTTCACCCTCAAGTGTAATTTCTGTGCCGCACCAAACAGAATTGTAAAAACAATGACAGTTTTGAAACAGTTTTCCCTGTCTGCCCCTCATATTGCCTTGATAAAGTGTGCCTTTCTATTATTTGATGTTAAAGTGATGTTTAAAAGGGTACAAAATAGAGTCACTTGCTTGTTTGGGTTTTACCTCTTGGCAACCTTTATATACTCAAGGTTCCCATGATTTGTCAGCAGGAGGAAGCTTCATCCAGCTAGTTTCTACAATTTCTAAAAGCACTCTTCACAGTGAGCATTGCCCAATTCGCCACCTCACATGGTCTGTAGGAACAAGTTTCTTAAAATTCAACAAGTGTAATTTGACCAGCTCAGATAGTACACTTGGGTCTCTGAAGCACCCATTTCCACAATGAACATATGTATTCGAATATTCTGAACTCAAATACCTGTTCAAACCTCAATAATCAGTATATGGGGTGTGTGCCGACTGTGATGTGGAAAGCCTGACTTCGGCCTTATAAGAGGATGCGCCAGAGAGTGAATTAGTAGTTGCACATTTCCATGAGCAAATTGAACATAACTTAAGAGGCTTTTTGCCTTACAGAATGCTTCCTTCATGCCTTCTAGATATTGCTTTAACCTCCGGGCTGCCGTCGTGATTGCATGGCAAGTAATTCTTGTACAATTTTCTAGATACAATGGACTCCACTAACAAATCTCACCCAGCTTCCAACAAATTATAGGATTAATGGTAGTTGTCCATGGGTAACGTGATGCTGAAGGAGTGGTTGGGACAGAGTAAGAAGTAAAATGTATTCAATGTAGAACAATCAGATTTATTGTCCTATACTGTGCTTGCAGGGGTGGGAACATTTCTTGTTTAACTAACCTTATTATCTAAGGGCCCTTTCACACCTAATTGTTTGGTCCGGACTTTCGGACTTTTCAGTTTGGTCCGAATCAAAATTACAGGTGTGAAACCTACCCGGACCACGGTCCGATTAAACAAATTAAATTTGGTCCGACGAAAAGAGGTAGTCTCGGTCCGGATCAAACTGAACAAATGTTTGGTTCGTTTCTAGTGTGAAAGCATTTCTGTATGGTTCGGACTTTCAGACCTTTTACAGGAAGTTCCGTGTGTTCCCGCATAGCCGAAAAAACAGAAGGTGGCAGGAAAAATGAGCCGTGGTACGGTCAGTAGCACATGGGGAGAGGAGGAGACGAGGTTTTTAATTGAAGTATGGTCTGATGACATAATAAGAAGTCAACTTGCAGTCTTCTCCTCCTTTCCTGCCGGCGACGATAAAATGTTTGCACGAAGAGGACGTTCATTTGGCGAATTTGAACTAGCCTTGTGTATAGTTGGTGCTGCAGGTAATTATGCCATAAAAATAACAATATAGTTGCAACGATATGCGTCTGTTCATTCATGTTGTCAAAGTTACCCGCCAAATTGACAACACGCTAACGTCAGACGCACGTCCATTTACAAAACCAATCAATGTCAAGATGCAGCCCACATCACAAGTATCACGTAAAGTTCTTTAGTGCGCTCGCATAATTGCAGTGTGAAACCAAACCAAAACTTTCTGAAAGTATAAAATATATCAAAACGTGAACTTTGGTTCGGACCTTGGTGCGGACTTTCAGGTGTGAAAACGCCCTAAATTATTTATTTAAAGTATACCCTGAGTTTCAAGTAATGTTCCAACCTGTCAATAACAATAATTCATTTATAATAAACATAACTTGTATTTAAGATCAGAATAAAATGATTATTTTAATTGTAAACATTCCTATATTCATTATTTATTTGATTAGTTTTACATAAGCATTTTGATCACAATCTTACCAGCTACCTGTAGTTTCATCATACACCCCTAGAGGCTCATGAACCTCAGGTGGGCAAACCCTGACCTAGAAATTGGTTATCTATATTGAGCAGGGAGTCATTGTTATATTTGTATAGCTAGAATGACTCCGGAAATATTTTCATCCTTGTTCTTACACTTGCTCATGCTCACTAAACAGACTACTTTTCCATATAAAGTTTCTGTATTTCACACATGATTGCCCATGATCCTACGTCCTGTTATTGTACAACTCCAGACATGCAAGATGTCATGTAGGAATGCACTTTACAACAACAACAAAAAAAGAGAGGTGGAAAAGACTACGGTCGGGATGTACTTCCTATTGGGACAACGGGAGAATGTGCGTGTGACCAGAGAATGCCACAGTTTAAGCAACTGACAGAAGTGAATTGTATCGTCAAAACTTACAAGCAGTTCAGTATAGAAACACTGAACAGACTTGCAGGTTCCAGCACCTGAACATAACAATCTAAATCACCCATCTCTGCTAAAGCGAGAGAGTGCCACGGAACAATAACAAAACCGCAGTAGCTAAAGAGCTAAATCAGGACACACACCACTAGACAAACAAATACACCACCAGCCCTACGAATTTGGTTAATCATGTTGTAATTGAAACCACAAAATAGCGACTCAGCCCAACTGTATATATTTCGGTCAAACACCCATGATGTTGTAGAAAGTGAATATGGGTTGTACCAGACAGACTGCTGCATGACTCACGGTTACAAATACAAAACAAACATTAAGGCACAAGAATAAAACAAGTCAAAGCTTTGCTCCACCCCCTCAACGTCTCCATAGATTGTTGGTGTTACTCACAGTGAATCAGACATCCAGGTGCTCTTTAGATGGCCAGACATGCCACTTGGGGGTCAGGAGTGTGACAAAGTGCCGAACTTTGTTATAGAGGCAGTGCCAGGACTGCTCCATCTGTCTGGCATGTGTCAAAAATGACAAGAACCAGTGGAGTCCCAGCAGAAAGACACGACTCAAGCCAGAGTCAACAACCGGCCTGGAAGAACATGAAAGCTCCTACTTGAGCACTTTTGCAACAGACCGTAAATGTCATAAATACAGCCCTCGGAGATCTCAGTGCACAAACTCATCTCTTAGCGTGCTGATCGCACTGAAGTTTCTGTTAGACACCATCTAACATGTTGCTGCCCAAGAAACACTGTGTTTGTTTACATGCACAACAAACCCCATTTATGATATTAAAGGCTTTTTCTCCTTTTTTGACATCAAAATGTAAACAGACGTGAGCACAAAATGAGTCGCCAGACGAGCGTTAAAGGTGTTCAAATGCAGTTGTGAAAACAGTCTTAGGCAAAAATCTAGATATGGCAATCAGGTTTTTCTTAAACTCAGTTCTTCTATTGGGAAAGGACTGTTTTAAGGTATTTACATGATCGTGCGCATTGTCTGATTATTAAGAATAATCAGTTTAAGTTTGTGCATGTAATCACACTCAGTTTAATGGTGTAATCCATACAATAGGCAGCATAACAAACATTTTTCATAGCCAACAGTCTTCATTCACAAGCAGTGAGAGCATTTCTGTGTATATCGAGGGGGAAATAATAACTTTTCAACATAAACCTTCAATTATAATTTAAATTTAAGACATAAGAATGAACAATTTATACAGAAATTGGGAATTTGAGGCCCAATCCTTCAAAAATCAAATGAACAGAATCTGACATTTCTGGTGTCTTCAGTGTGTGAATATGATAAAAATGTACTCTGTATTTTCTTTTTTTTTTCGATCTGTTTATTTATTACAAAGCTTCATACCTAAGGTAAGTGTTTATTGGTTATTTGAATGATCTTTGTCTATGTTTGTATGTTAGCATTAACTATTGTGTTACGGCGAGTAAAGGAGGAAATTATGAACTAACATCTTATGACTGCCACCAGTCATGTGTGATGGCCAACCTGTTGATACTGAGTAGCATAGGGTCATCTCGTCCCATCATACAACCATTACACCACAATAACTGAATACATAAACATACTTCCTGCTTGATTCTACATTAGCATTATAAATATATTTTAACAAAAATAAAGCATCTTTCCACAACTATCTCTTTCACATGTCTTCCCATGACACATATTTCCAGGACAAAAACCTAGTTTCGAGATATGCTGTAAATTATAAGCAAGAATGAAATGATATATTGAGAGAATGGTACTGCTAATACTTGCAGCTCAAAGAAGATGAGCTCCTCTCACATTGGACTGAGAAACGGAGAGGGTGAGAAGGAGAGATCGCGTACATAAATACTTTATTCTGGCATAATGACTGCAAACACTGCCTTCTGTAAGTCTTTGATCATGGACAGGCAGTTGAAATCTTCGGAAGGACAGAGCTTTCTAGAGGCACATTGGAAATAGCAGTTCAAATGTTCTGGACCCAAGAGGACTAAGGTAGAGAATAACAGAAAATAGCGTCTTCCACTATAGCAAGGTTATATGACAGTACATCCCTTGTGTTCTTCCTCTTTTTGAATGACTGGAGTCAACTGAGTTAGTTCATCCTTCGAGGACTCCTGCTTGAGTGCATCCAAACCCAAGCATGTGAAGTTCATGGTCTCTACTTAGTGTTCTCCAAAAGACTTTCTCCTCATCTTTGACCTTTACGAGAGTTGTGTACATAAACAACAGAGAGACGACACAAACATCGTTCCTTTTCAGTTTTAGTTCTGCCCAGTGTTTGACCACTTAATAATTAACTGAATACCAATCTTGTTTGTCTTCAGTGTTTGACAGAGTACATAGAAAGCACCGTTGGTGTTGTGTTTGTGTACAATGTTCCTCTGGAAACAGTATCTTTTTTTGAACAGCAATGGGGTCAGTAGGGTCAGAATTCAGAGGTCGAAGTCCCCCGAAGCTTTACGTAGCCACTGTTGTCTTTCAATCGCTCGTATGATGTGGTTTCACCTCATGTCCACTGGAGGGAGAGAAAGAAGACAAAACAGCTGTCAACAAGCAATTGCTTTTTTTTATTAAATCTGGTGGAGATTTAAAGTTATTTGACTGTGATTTTTTCCTTAGTAAGACATGCGGTTTGTGTTTGGGTGACACATATCCACCACACAGTGATTTTAATGTGGGTTAGCAGGCAGTC
The DNA here is from genome assembly GCA_030578255.1 of Tiaroga cobitis. Taxonomy (NCBI): domain Eukaryota; kingdom Metazoa; phylum Chordata; class Actinopteri; order Cypriniformes; family Leuciscidae; genus Tiaroga; species Tiaroga cobitis. The sequence goes on from CM060593.1 coordinate 41,119,824, forward strand.
TGTGCACATTTAAGAAAGAAAGACCAATGTGAAAGACACAATCTTTGTGATCAAGTTCACCAAACCATCAATCCACACATTTTCATACACAAACGCGCAAACTCTTTTCCAAAAACCTAGTGAGCTGCCTATAGCTAGACAGCATTTTTAGGCATCATAGACACACTGCTGAAATAAGGCTGTTTCAAAAGATATGAAAATGGTTTCAAAAACCATATGACGCTTTCTTTGATCCTTCACAAAGAAAGCAATCCCAAACAAAGCAAAGTACTTTTATTTAATTCACTGCTAATGTGTCTTTAAAAAAGGGCTATGCTAACAATATGATAATCTATTATGATATTGGAGTCGAGTTTCTGCATAGTTGCTGTCTATGAAAAGCTTTCCAAAAGAAGTCACTTCCATTTTAGTTACGATGTCGCCTTAGAAGGTAGCTGCCTAAGTAGGCAAAAGACAGCAAGGCAGTTCACTTGGTTTTAGAACAGAGCTAAATAATAGAGATGGTGAACACAATTTGATTTCATGAAATAAGTTGCATCAAACAGACAAACCCGTGACACATGCAGAAAAGCGAAAACAGCACAATGCAAACGTATCTCTAGTTCAGTGTTGCGTGACTCTGATTGGACGTCTCTCTCTTTCTCCTGATTGGATCATGCTAATGATTGGTTGAGAAGTGGCAGCGGTTCTGCCTACAGCTGTCCTACCTGCAGGATATTTTGGTCCGCGGAGTGTAAGGAAATGTTTGACTTTTATTGAATATCCTTGTTGATCTGTGCTGCCACTGCATGCTTTCTGTGTTTCCGTTTTTTACCGTTTTTAACTGTGAGTGGGCCTGGAAACACAAGTTTGGGGAAGAGTTCAAGCAGATGATGGGCAGAGATTGGTTGAGTAGAAAAAAAGAAAGCAAGAAAGAAAGCAAGAAAGAAAGCAAGAAAGCAAGAAAGCAAGAAAGAAAGAAAGAAAGAAAGAAAGAAAGAAAGAAAGGAAAGAAAGAAAGAAAGAAAGAAAGAAAGAAAGAAAGAAAGAAAGAAAGAAAGAAAGAAAGAAAGAAAGAATTTATGGCCTCGGGGAGGTGTAAAACAGACTGTAATTGCACTTCATAAATATTTGAGCCTTATGAGCTTCCAACCCTTTTATCTCGGCACACGAAAGCAGAAACCTGTTGAACCTGAAGGAGAAACCTCAGACACACGTCTACGTGGTTCAGCATTCGCACACACCTGTTGCCTTTCTTCTCCATTCAATTGCATCATTGCCCAGCACAGTAAAACTCAAGCTCACGCAAACATTGACATTTTGCAATAGCAGACTGACCAACAGGTGTGTTTGTCTGTGGTAACAGCACAATGCCACAGGCCGCTGAGTGCACACTTCATCGCCAAAAAGTCATTCAAAGATCAGGCTAAACATTCTGTGTATGCATGACATGTATACCTGCGTCTGCTTCCACGTGCTCCATCACATGATGCTGTGACGTGCACACGCATTCCAGGTGATCCTCTAACCGGACAAGCACCTCCTTCAATTTCGCTTTCTTACGCGATGAAAACTCTACCTTCGCCACCTGGAAGAAGAGAGAAAAGCCGGGTTATCATGTCAGCTCTGTATGCCGATTTTTTTACTTCGAAAAACGTATACTTTTGCCATGCATAATTATCAATGGTATTCAGATTTGATGTTTTAGCAGCACAGATTCTTAACTGACAGGGTACTACATGACCAGTTAGCTCAGCTAACACTGCCAAATGGCGGAAACAGTGGAAAAATATGTAGAACAATTTCTGGGCAATAAGCCCAAAACAGTTACATGTTCCATAGTTAAAGCCCCACTGCAGCACACTAAACTCAAAATAACCACAAAGCCTTACACAGGGGTCGACTAGTGTCTTTTGTTGTACTAATTTTAATCCTTAGGCCTATATTCCTTATTATTGTTCTGTTAATGCTTGGCTGACCATATTCATGGTGGGTGGGTATATGTTTAGACCGGGGGTGTCCAATCCTGCTCCTGGAAGGCCACTGTCCTGCAAAGTTTAGCTCCAACCCCAATTAAACACACCTGAACCAGCGAATCAAGGTCTTACAAGGTATACTAGAAACTTCAAGGCAATTGTTTTGAGGCTAAACTCAGCAGGACAGTGACCCTCCAGATGAATGAATGAGTTTGAACATCCCAGGTTTAGACCTATTCTGCTAGTTTTTTAATCAATGCTGGTCTAAGGTGGCGTTTACACAGAACGTGTTTCTGCATTACACTGCGCTGCTTCTCCATTTTACAAAACGTGGCACTCGAAGTTCAGTTTTATTGTGTTTTTTCCCAATTACGCCTCTTTTTAAAAAAACGCAAAATCACGTTCTGTGTGAATCACCTCTAAGCTAATCTTTTTTAGTAGGGAATTCCACTTCATTTGGTAGAAGTTTGGTTTTATGGGTTGCTAAAGAGGTTCTGTAGTGCGGTGAGGAATGGTAGGGGAGCGCGGGGCACAACCTAACGCGGGGTTAAATGTAACACGGACCTTTTACATAGTTAGTCAGGATCAAGCCGGTGGTGTTTCCACTCTTTTTCTCTCGCTGCCAGAAGACGGTCTCCCGCGAATTTGCGGAAAGTTTTGATAAGATTTCATGAAGATGCTGGACAAAGAGTGTTTTGACACCATGCAAGTAAATTTTTTCATCATAGGTTTTTTTCGGTTTCTGAGTTGGGTGTGTACGTCACCAAATCTAACTTTATATTGCCTTAATAACTGTCTTGTTGGCTAAAACATAGCACCGTTTTGAAACATGTCAGCAACTCCTAGCAACTGTTAGCTAGGCTTAAAATATGTTTTACACAGCGGGGTTAGATGTAGCACAGTGTTACAAACAAGCCGCCAAGTGTACAATGATAATCAAATGAAAACAGGGAGCCACACAACTTCTAGGTTTGAGTATTATTTATATATTTAACTTTGTTGGACTTTCACAAACAATGTTGGAATTTTTTATTTTTTTTAATTTAGTTTACTATGCATTGATCACTTGTTTCTTTTTTTTAAAATATAGCCTGGTTTTAATGCAATAAACCCTTTAATCTTTTTATTAAATTTTTATTAAGTTTTTATTATTATTACTGTTATTATTATCAATAATAATAATTTTACATGCAGCTGCCACACATAAATGTAATTCAATTGCAATTACAATATTTGATGATTTTATTTATTTATTTATGTATTGCTGCAAAACTGTGCAGCCCTTTTCTATGTCTCTATCCATGATATTGATCCATAATAGAAGGATGATTGGATGAAGGATGGATGTATGGATATCTATCAATACATATGCACAAACAATATCAAACTATACAGATAAAATAGTACTGAATCATGTGTTACACACAAGTGTTACAACTAACCCCTCTGTCTGTTACAATTAACCCCGCATATGGGGTAGGTTGTAACATTTGCACTTCTGTCACTTTCAGTGCAACTGTACGGAAATGGAAGCTCCTAGAAAAAAACTTTAAGTGTTCATATGTAGCAGAGATGTGTATGTTGCTTGTGTAAAAAAAAAGATGAATCTAACTTAATTATTTTTTAAATAATTGAGCCAAAACCAAAATGTGTTAGGTTGTGCCCCGCTCTCCCCTACTCATCTCCTCTCTTGCTCCATCAGGAACGACCTAGGAAGTGGCCGAACTACCACAGTAACGCACATTAGTTCTGTTTATATAAACCCCAAACCAGGGTTCCTCAAATCCAACCCTAGAGGGCCACTGCCCTACAGAGTTTATCCCAAAACCTGATTAAACTCGCCTACATATAGTATCTCTGAAGACCTTGATTAGCTTGCTTATGTATCTTTAATTAGGGTTAGATCTAAACTCTGCAGGGCGGTGGCACTCCGGGGCTGGATTTGAGGAACCCTGCCCTAAACGTGTAATCTGGCTGACATATTCGTTTACATGCACATTATATGTATTCTGAACCAGGCTTCAGCTCATGCACACTGCCCAGTTGGCGCATTCAGAACTGGAGAAAGTGTTAATCTTAACCACGATAATCTCATCAGAGCTACTGCAAGCTTATCTGCTGACATATCTAAAAAGAAAGCTGACATATACAATATGTAAGAAAAGCTTTTTCACGAAGAGCTTCTTCAATGACCAGTTTGTAAGAAGTGAGACATAAATGAACGCCCATTTGGTAAAAATAAAAGGTAATATGTCCACATACACATTGAGTGTGCAGAACAGGACAGTCATTTGCAACGGGTTGGCCAAGCATCCAGGTATGCGTTTGTGTGCGTATTTTTCTGGCTTCAAACTCAATCACTAAATGCATCACGCTCCAAGTGCAAATAAAAACTCAGTCTACCGTGCAAGTGCAATTGGTTTAACATCATGGAACAAATGACGCAACACTTGGAAACTCCTACAAACCTATAGAGAAACATACAGAGCGTCAAAATGAAGGTGGGGAGCGAGAGACAGTGAGACAGGCCAGTTTCGGTCGCTCTGTCCACCGGGTTACTGGTTTATGCCTCTTTCCCTCTGTCTGCTGCCCACCTCTCCCTCCTCTTGGACATTCTTGCGCTTGGTTATATTTACAGAGCCAAGTCTAAAACAGCCCGTGGCGTGCAAGAATGTTCTGCGACGGAGGATGATGGGTGAGACAGACACTGAGGGGCTTGAGAACCAGTCGGGGGGTTGGGTAAGGGGTTCAGGAAAGGGTCATATCAAGAAAAAAAATCCTTTGCTGCTCCCGCCCCAATATTTCCATTCAAATTCAATTTATCATTGGCTTCGCATCTCGGTTTGAAGTCCACAGTGACTATGCCTGAACTTCACACATGCGCTTGCCCACATACTCGAATGTGCTTTATAAAAAGCCCCAAGTTTCTCAGGAGGCCCTTCCAAGCTCTATTTATAAACCACTGTGCTTTACGCCGCAATGAAAGCCCTGCGAAATCCCAGCGCAGCGCACTAATGGTGTGACATCTGATCCGGCCCCGGCTCCAGCAACCCCAACCCCCTCTGACTCGCTCCTGAGCTCTGTGAGGACTATTGTCCAGGGTCCGGATAATTGGCATTGGGATTTCCCCGCAAGAAAGGTCGATAAAGAAAGGGTGAGAGAAAGAACGGGCATCATGAGAGGTGCATCATGGGTAATTAGCATGGGAACAAAGGGAAATGGACAACGTAGCCATGGGACAGGCAGTTTTGCTGCACATCTGTCAGTGGGTAAATCTGACGACAAAACGCTGTGGATAAAGCGAAACCGAGAGCCGCGGAAAGAGCGGGGGTCCGATGGCAGGCAGTCGACTGGTGGGGCGACCCGAAAAGAAAGAGGGGTGTGGGGAGCAATCGTTCTTATTGAGTGAGTGACAAAGAGAGGCCTGAACAGAAACAAGGGATGCTGGGAGGGGGGGGGGGATAAGGGAAACTTTTATCTCATGACCTGCATGTCTAGAGTTACAGAAAGAGTGGGTGAAATCTCTGCTGTAAAACACACACACTGGCACTCAGACAATCACGGAGATAAGGAGAAAAGGTGATCTAATCTGTGCACTTGCTGTCATAGCCCTTAAAAACCATCCCTAAACACCAGCAGAAAGGCAGAGAGTGAAAAGATGGAAAGAACACTATATATGTGACGGCAATTACAGCCCACATGCAAACAAAAACAAAAGAGAGATAGACAGAGACAGAGAGAGAGAGAGAGAGAGAGAGAGAGAGAGATAGAGAGAGAGAGAGAGAGAGAGAGAGAGAGAATTGCATATTTATATACTATATATGTAGTTATATCCTATATTTTAACTTCATGACCATGTAAAGTTGGTAAAATACATTCACATGATATGCCAGAATGGCCTGTTTACATAGAGAAAATATGTATACATGGAGAAAAATTGCATCGATGACATAACCTAAGGGTCCACCACTAAAAGTAAAATTTACATATTTTATGGAGGAATTCATTTAAGTATTTCAATAATCTTTTTCAAACCCTCTACAATGTCCATAGACTTTCATTGTACTGTAAGTGCATTACTGTAAACATGATTTAGCATCTTACATTTTTACAATGCAAATAAATGGACTTTAAAATCAAAAACTGCATGCTTTTGTCAATTTATAGATTATATATTATTACATAACTTCACAGAAAGATCTATGAAAAACTGTTAAACATGAGCTTACTGTAAATGTAACCCTGAAAACAGAGCTATGTTATTCAGTCTTTGTCAGATACATCAACCTTTCCACTCTGATCCAACAGGGTCTTTTGGAATAGTCTGCTCTTTTCATTTTCTATATTAATACCACGTTCATTTGAATTAGCACTATTTGTGTTTCCTCTGCGTTTGCGTCAGAGATGAGTGCCGTATCCTCACTAACCTGGGCCATTTGAGGCTCTTTAATACCCAAAATCAACACTCGGAACACATCGCATGCTTCCCCTGCCAGAATAAACCATGTATGATTTCCCTTCATACCAACCTCTGAAGGAGGGATCCAAATCCGGCTCATCCAAACACATAAACACTCACCTTTTGAACCACATCACATGCTGTATTCTTGCACTCACTTGCAAACATTCCAAATCAGGAATATCCTCACTTAGTCTCTTGATTAGGAAAGAACAGCGGTCTGCCGGATTTAGTAACTTTAGCAGTCTGATTAACCAGCGATGAAAATAAAATAAACAGCACCCATGCGCTCCTCAGATGCCTATCTAGATATTCCCCGCTGCCTTTTTCATTGTTGATGGATAAGGATACGTTTTCCAATTTGCTCAGTTTGAGTTCAGGTATGCTGATTTAGAGATGGCTTGATACGAAACCTCAAAACCTCCCAGAAAACCACATAAAGACACACCAAGAAGAGACTAAAAGGACAACGAAATAACAAAACGTCTGTCATCTTTAACTCACACTCATGTCATTCCAAATTTGCATCGGAGTTGTTTTCCTGACCTAAAATCACCATTAAACAGTCATAATTTTGTTTTTAACAACCATTTTTATCACCCACTGTTTGCTACTGTATCTTAAAATATATAATTAATAACCATTTTTATCACCCACTGTTTGCTACTGTATCTTAAAATATATAATTCAGCGACAAAACAATTGGAAAAATTAAGTCATTCGATGCTTGCTAATTTGAGGCAACGTGACCATTGAGCAGAGGTCAACTCCATGCAAATGAGCAGCGATGTGATGTGGCGACTGAGTGGAGACAGTAAGTGTGTTTGCAGTGCATGCACTTAAAAAGTTTGATTTCAGTGGGACTAAAACAATATTTTGTTGTTTAAAAACTATCCCTCTAGGGCCACTGAAATTGTGGCAGTACTTTTTTAAGTTAAAGTACATTCTATAGTCTACATACTAGTCTACATCAAATATCAATCCTGTTTTTCATGATATGTCCCATTCAGCTTTCTGCTGTGTGAACCGATGTTTAAATGTGACTTTCTGGGACGTCAGGATTCATTCCCTTAGGGAGCCTATGGAGGAGTGATCTATCTGTCACATTTAATCATAAATATCTTCATTTGTTTCAAAAACAAAAGAAATGGTCATTGACTTTAGAAAAAAGCCCCCTCCATTGCAACCGGTTACTATTAATGAGACAGTTATTGAGATTGTGGAAGAGTATAAATACTTTTTATTACTTTTTAAGGTACTATTATTGATCATAAACTCAATTGGTCAGCCAACACATTAGCAAGATACTCAAAAGCACAGCAACGGGTCTTTTTTTTTAAGAAAATTGCGCAGCTTTAATGCAGAGACTAGCACCCTGATGTTGTTTTATTTAACTTTTATTCAGAGTGTGGTGATTTTTTTTTGGGGGGGGGGGGTCTTTCTATCCAGAACAGGAACATGCTGGACAAGGTGATAAAAATGGGTAGGAAAATTACTGGATCAGATGGGAAAAGCATCACAAATCTTACTGACCAGCATACCCTCAATTTGGCACTGAGGATACTGGAGGATCCATTGCACCCACTTCACACAGAATTTTCCCTCGTCCCCTCTGGATGTAGATTTAGAATGCCCCGAACAAAAGCTAAACGACATATTACATCATTTGTGCCGAGGAGCATTCAATTATTAAATGGATCATCTATGGGCACATAGATTTATTTTAAATGTGCATTATTAAATATATATCTATTTATTGATTCCTTTAAGCTGTTGAACATTTTAGATGCGTATTATTGAATATATATCTATCTATTGATTCCTTAAGTTGTCGAATTGATAATTTTATGTCACTATTTGCTGTTATTGTTGTTCTATGTTTGTTGTGGTTATGTTTATTGTGGTTCCCATGAGTGTAAAACAAATTCCCCACGGGACAATAAAGGTTTCATTCATTCATTCATTCCTTCTGACTTTATATCTCCCAATTGCGTATTATAAAGTCAAAATTGCGAGATATAAATATTAAATTCTGAGAAAAAAAAGTCAAAATTGTGAGTTTATTTCTCGTAATTCTGAGTTTATATCTCACAATTCTGACATTATAACACATAATTCTGACTTTATAACTTGCAATTGCGACTTTATATCACGTTCAGAATGACTTGCGTTCAGAATTGCGAGATGTAAACTCACAATTGTGAGAAAAAAAGTCTGAATTGTGAGATAAAAAGTCACAATTACCTTTTTCATTTTTTATTCTGTGGCGGAAACGAGCTTCCATAGATCTGAGGTTTATTCTGTCTGGGCTCCAGCTCCTCTCCCCTCCCCCAGTACTCCACTGCAGCACCTGTTGTAGTAATGTGTGATGATGTTTGCATGCGAGTGTGTGTGTGTGTGTGTGTTTTAGCAAGGCTAATAGACACAAACTGCAACACAGCAGTTCTGGTAAAACCATTAGTAGCGTAACACCAGGACTGTAGAAGAGAGAGAGGAGGGGAAATGAGGTGAAAGAGACTGTACAGAACAAGGAAATGGACAAATATGAACTGAACTGGAGGAAACGTATTACTTAATATTTCGCCAGAATGGAAGTTAAAAGGTCCAACTGTCTTTTTGATAGAAGCATGTGCTGAAGCTCCACCTATAACCTGCCAATTTTAGCCTGATTTGAACTAAAGCTGAAATATGTATGTCATATTTTATTGCTGTTTTGACATCTGTTACTGAAACAAAATCTTTGCCAATTGGTTTGGAGATTTCAGTTCCGACTCAAGCAGATAGGAGCTGTACTAGCATGACAAGAATGGCTGATGTGTGAACCGACTTGCCTTAAAGCAACTTTAGGTGAAAGACTTGAACAGAATCCATCAGAAGAATATGCTGTGCTGGTAAAAAGAAGAAAGAGCAGCTATCAACTCCTGTTACACTTTACGTAACAGCTCAATCACTACTGTGAAAGAGAGAGGGAGACGGGCTAAATGCCAGAGAAAACATGAAGAAAGATAAAAGGATTGCAAAAGAGAAGGACATGCAGCAAGAAAAAAAAAGTAGCAAAAGACAGAAAGACAGACTATGTAAAGTTTAACTCCAGTAAGTGTTGATAGACTCATTATCTGGTGTTATGTTCCACACCCAGCAGTGTTTCCTTTGAAACAAGCTTATCACTGCAATGAACCAAAGTACAGCAGAAATGTGGCAAAGCACACACACACACACACTGAGGCCTATTTACAGTCTGTCTTTTTTATATCACGGCTCTGAACAGCGGTAGCTTGTGCAGACCTGCTCCTTTTTTAGGATGAGAAGGAAAATGTAAGAGAAGGGTAAATATATCTCTTAAGGGCATTTGCTCAAATATATACAGCCATAGCTGGAAAGAAACACACATAATATATTCTCGACCCGTCCCTGTGCTAGGTGCTGGAAAAAAAACTTACAAGACTAACATCTGTATTCATTTTATGTGGGGAAAAAAATGGATAGTGCTACACAATCACCTGAACCTCCATTAAGAAGATTGTGAATAAATGATAAATGAATAAATGTTTCAAAACATTTTCACCGCCATTCAAAAGCACTTTGGTAAGAATTTTGTAATGTTTTAAAGCTGCAGTCCGCAGTTTTTCCTCTTTGTCGCCATCTCTGTTCGAAATCTGCAATTGCAGTTATTCGCGGAATGATCAACTTTACATAAGTTGTCCTTCGACACCCTCGACACGGCACCGCGTGGATGAACACAGTGTTTGAGGAGAGTGTGTGGCTGTCAGTCACCGCGCCGGTGTGGATAGTGGCATTCAGAATCACAGATTATTATTTTTGGAAGTATGACCAACATAAGAATTTTCACCGAAAAATGTCATCTGAACAAGAAACATCCACTTTTGTTCTGGTTCTGACATTGCAGTAAATCGCGCTGATTAAATCTAGCAATCGCTTATAAGTTATCATATCACGCAAAACCGTGCAAATTATACTTTGTTCTCAAATTGTTAATGTTAACACCATCAGCATTGCGTGACTACATGTAATGTCCTTCCGATATTATCCTTGTTTTCGCATGGGCCGGTTGCAGTCTCTTTTTTCTGTAGCCACTCCGAAGTCCGAACGAAGTCTTTTGCATTTTACAACGGGTGAGTTTCTAGCTGTCACTGGTGATTGTCGTTTGAACCTTTCTGGATTATATCAAGTGCTGTGAGAAAAGGCTATAAATCTCCACCTCCAACATCCTCACACGCAATACTGTAGCCTACTAGCCGAGACTCCTTCTTTATGTGTACAGATGTGACGTAATGACGCAAAGACTTGCTCGAATCTCCCGCGGAAATCCACCAGTACCACTGGAATTAAAACATTATTACAAGCTTACCGCTTTGAATCGAGCTAAGGCAAGCAGAGAGTTTTGAACACTGGCTGGTTATGTATTTTCTCAAAAATGTATTTTGGATCATTTTTAACCCAAAAAAAGCTACGGACTGCAGCTTTAAAGAAGTCTCTTATGCTCACCAAGGCTGCAATTACTTGATGAAAAATACAGTAATAACAGTCAAATTGTGAAATATTATTACAATTTAAAATAACTATTTTTATGTTTTGAAATGTCATTTATTTCTGCAATGGAAACGCTGAATTTTTAGCATCATTACTCCAGTCTTCAGTGTCACATGATCCTTCAGAAATAATGATGATTTGATGCTCAAGAAACTCACTTGCAGCTCTTCTCTGATGATGTATTTACTGACATGAGGGCGGGATCAACCTGTCACTCACATGAGATCCACCAATAGCAAACCACAACCATCCAACCAATTCCATATGGACAAAATCAAGTCCCGCCCTACATGTTTTCTTCTGCGAGAAGCGGTTTCATTCATTTATACGTCACAATATGGAAGAAAATACTATAGCACCTGCCATTTCATGCTGACTTTAAATTGGGGCTAAAAGGGGGTGTGGCTTGGAGTGGGTGTGTCCTGATATTTCTGTGGGTGATATGTTGTACCACTTGTTCTGCATCTAAGATGGCTGGAGTTTGAACAAATATACAATTGTCTAATAATTGAACAACAAATAAAATATTTTACTGCACATCTGGAGTCTTGGTGCTTAAAGGAATAGTTCACTTCAAAATGAAAATTCTGTCATTATTTACCCTCAAGTTGGAAAAAAAATACTATGGAAGTCAATGGGGTCCATCAACTGTGTGGTTACCGACATTCTTCAAAATATCTTCTTTTGTGTTCAACAGAAGAAAAAAACTCATACAGGTTTGAAACAACTTGAGGGCGAGTAAATGATGACAGAATTTTCATTTTGAAATGTGAAACTAATCCTTTAAGATATAATGTCAACATCAACCCCATAGTGCTGAAATGACTTCACAGGACTCTAGATGCAGGGCTTTTACCTTGACAGTACGGTGATGTTTTTTGGAGGGGTGACAGCGCATGTTGCCTGTGTTGCAGCAGCCTGTACAGCGTTTCACCTCCACGCACGGAGGCCATATTAGGAAGTTTGCAGCGGTGGGATCCACTTGACTGCGGGGGATCTCGTGGATCACTGTCCGTGTCTTGCACATGGCGGGCACTGCCTCCTCTACTGAACACAAAAAATGAGGATTGCATGGAGAAATTAATATCCTAGAATAAAGATATTACTTTATCAATTATCTCAAGCATAATCACAGCAAACTAAAATAAAAATAAATAAAAATATTAATAATAAAAAGAAAATAGTATTCAGTAACATGGCATTACCATTTTGTCCAGTTATATAATATACCGTATATAACTGATAACTTGTATACAATATATATACAAGACTAACATGGAAAAAATGGATCTTGCTATACAATCAACTGAACGTCCATTCAGAAGATTGTGAAATATGAACAAATTATTAAAAAATGTATAACATTTATAAAGTATACACCACCAAAGCTTCTCTGTAACTGATGCCATCCAGCTAAACAAAAATACCTCTTAAAACTGCAAGAGTGGCAAATATTAAGGAGGGTTTTTAATATTTACCTAACCCAAAATAAGACCAGAGCACTGAGATCGGCGTTTGATCTAGAGGTTTAGACTAAGAGCAACTGTTGTAACAAAAATGGCACACAGCTATTCTAAGGCCTTAACAGTTATTCTGTGCGTTTGACTGAGTGATTGGGAGGTACAGAGGGGCCGAAATATCCCGGCACACAAAGGCACACACACACACCGCTGCACTCCACGATTGATGTGAAAGGGAAGGAAGAGTGGATGTCAGAGCTCTATGTGCCAGTGTGAACTCTGTTCAGTTCAGCGAGCTGTGACATGAACTCTGAATGTTTGGAATTCCCTGGCTCGGATGCGTTTGTGTATCACCAATCAAAATACTCTCACGTACAATCAAATAAAGAGGTGCCCTCAATCATTATGATTTCCTGAATAAAACTGACATGCTCTGCTTTCTATGTGGTGAACATTTAAATTGTACCAATCAGAAGCATTAAAACATCTTCATGACACCTAAACTTTTGAATGTTTTGCATGAGTAGTAATACACTTTCCCATGCAAAAATTTGCTGCCACGAGGATGTTTGTTGCCAGATTATTGTTCCCAGGCTGTCGGTTGATAAGGTGTTCTTAATAGTTTTTAGTAAATTGCTATACACAAATGCAAGGCCTGCTAAAGTTGTACCATGGCAAAAGTAAAACCATATATCAACAAACGTTCTGCCAAGTTCATGAACTGTTTATGGATGCCAAGCAACTGCAGAATTGATCATATCCGATTACAGAGCAAGAACTAGGCCTACTAATTCATGAAATACTTCTTAAACTGAAGGTTTGTCTTACCGACACTCCTCTTCCGTCTGTGGGACAGCTGCAGACTCTTGAGATCTGAGGAACCGGCCTTATATGAGTGATGGTTCTTCTGGTGGTGCTTCTGTTTGACCTCCTCGATCACCTCATTTCCAGGACCTCATCAAAACACAGGTTATCCATATTAACTTTCATGTTACTCAGCCAAAAAGACAAATCACTTTTCCCCCCTTTTAAAGCCAAGATCAATCCACAATGAGGCTATTGAAAGTCTCCAGTAGATGCCCTGTAGCCTTTTCGAGGCGAAATGGCACTGCCGTGAGTGGCACCAAAGCATGAAATAATTTCCTTCTTCAGAAACTCATTTTTCCACAAACAATGGCTGCTTTATTCACGAGCTTAATTGGAAATTCATCACGATGGATTTCTGGAAGAACCATGTCATATTGGCCCTGAATGCGGTTGCCAAGTTTATTATAATGTCTTATGTACCACTGACAAGCCCAAAGAACAAATCTGAACTCCTGACAACCTACGAATGAGTAAGACAGCCATTTTACGCTATTTAAAGAAGAGGCGGGACTGTGGGACTCCTGAATACAAAATCAGTTCAGTTATTAAGTGCTGCTTAAACGATTCATTGTGCTTATAAAAGGTTCACATTAATAATAAGGTTTAAAATCATGCGTGACATAACGATTAAGAGATTGATACATTAAAAAAGAAAAAATGAGAAGATCATTATTTTGATTTCAAAATCATTTGAGCATCAAGCATGTCCTCTGAAACATGACATAATTTCCTTTATTCCTATAGATCTAAACTAGTTGCACTTTGAGCGGACATTCAGAGACTGAAAGCATATTTATGATATGATATATGTTATATGATATATTTTGTCAAAAGAACTACTCAACAAAAAGTGACCGTCTGATTGACATGTAAATAAATAACGACAGTTCACTAGTTGCATTTTATTCTAAAGTGTCATAAGCGGTGCTGTGTGGTATAATGTATGGAAAAAATAAAATCCTGAAGAAAAAAATAGATATATATATAATTTATATTTAGATAAATTTGGCATATAATGCATGCATTATTTGTGAACAATTAAAACAGAAAAAATTAAAGAAAAAATATATACTTATATACATACTGTAAAATTATTGCACATATAGATTAAAAGTTCTATTTTTATTTATATAATGCATAAATTGTTTGTGAATATTAAAACAAACAAAAAATAAAATGAAATATATATATATATATATATATATATATATATATATATATATATATATATATATATATATATATATATATATATATATATACACACACATACACTATACTGTACACGCATACTGCATGTATGTATATACAGTATATATATATATATATATAATTAACAATATATACACTACAGAAAACTATAATAACCCTGTATGATCATTATCTGATATTGTTCAATATTTTAGCTTGGTTTAGTTTAGCGAAGTATACAATGCAGTTAAACATCAAAGTGACTAATGTGTGACGGGCAGAAGAACTGCGCCCAGCTCTGAGCGACGAGGGTGGGACCGTCAGGAATGCTGGGAGAGCACAGCACCCAAACACACTCTATGAACTTGAAAGACTGCATGACCACACACACAGTCCTGAAGCAGGAAACACAAGTGACATGTGTACAAAAGCCCCACTCTGTTCTGTGTCTCAGTCCGTCTCATCTTTCCTACCAAATGGAAGGCCATTGTTTTTAAGTTGTTTTTCAGACTCAGTCAAAGAGTAAGCGCTGACCCGCAGAGAGAGAGAGTTCAGCATTTGATCCTGCACAACACACCTTATCTCATGTTCAGATCAAAACTCAGTGTTATGATGTCAAACTCAAGAACTTTGTTCTCTCAAACTCAAAAACACAAGACGGCCGAATGGAAGAAAGTATAGGCTACTACCGTCCAAGTACGCTCAAAGGAACAGGTCACCCAAAAATGAACATTTTATGAAGTGTTTTGGAGGAAGAAAATGGAACAATGTTGCTTCATGTTGTTTCAAACCCGTATGTGAATGAGCAAATGAGATTGGAGATCCAGGCTGGAGGGATTTTCAGTGAATATTGACTTAATCTTAAAATTTATTCATGCATATTTACCTTTTGATTTATTTGGATTTGTCAGTGGTATCAATACAAAGATATATATTTTTATTAATGCAATTCAAATCTTGCAAAAGTGTATTTATTTAAAAGTGACACACAGACAGATAGATAGACAGATAGACAGATAGATAGATAGATAGATAGATAGATAGATAGATAGATAGATAGATAGATAGTTACTATCAGTAATTATTATTTATTAAATCAATTATTAATTGTTTAATGATAGCAAATATGGAATTTTATCTTAAAATGTGTCATTTAATAATATAGTTATCATTTATTTACTATATAATATATATTATTCTCTCTCTCTCTCTCTCTCTCTCTATATATATATATATATATATATATAATATATATATAATATATATATAATATATATATATATATATATATATATATATATATATATATATATATATATATATATATATACCTCTTTTTTCAAATGCTTCACTTATTCTTCCAGAAAAGTAAGTCATACAGGTTTGGAAAGTCAAATGCGTGGTTAAATGATGACAGAAGTATGACTTAATTCATAAGTCTATGATTCCTTCAAGTCCTCTCCGCTCTAACCTTGTAAAACTGACACATTTTCATCAAGTATCATTTGCCAAGTGATTTTTATCCACATTAGCTTGAAGAGCAATAATTACAGGGACGATCAACCAGTAGCGAGCGAGACACTTTTGTGTTCCCTCCTCACGACTGCACAATGCTGATGAAAGCATTCTTCCAGTAACTGTGTAAATTGCAGGTTCTGAACTTATAATCTTTGCATTACCAGCGCAGATCTTTAACCACTAGGCCTCTATCATCAAACCCCTCTGCTTCTAACTATCTCTCTCTCTCTCTCTCTCTCTCTCTGTGAGCTTTCTCTGAATGAATTACAAAGGACAACATTAGCCCTTCTTCACGGATTGACAGCTGTCCTTTCATCAAACAAAAGCTCGTCCCTCCATCTGTGGCGCTTTCTTGTGTATGTGAAAGCGCGAGCGACAGGAGAGGCGGACAGATGGATGTTGAGAAGTTAAAAGTCTGCTGGGAGGCGCAGAACAAGTGCAGTCTGTTCCAGGTGAGCGGAGGGGTCACGCGCCATGACCTCGCAGAGAGAGAGACACCGTTTCCTCCCTAAATCACTGTCACTGCTTTCACGACCTCTAATTATCCGTCCATTAGCGGAAGATGCCTATCTGTGCCTTCCTCCTCTCATCATCCGCTCCTCCATCCGCTCCTCGCGTGGACAGTTGATGAGGTTAGCGCTCTGATCTGAGGGATAACAGCCCGCTACTGCTTCCTAAATGAGACTAATCATGAACCGAAAACAGGAAAACACTCACAGCAACAATATCGATAGTCTGACAAAATGCGTTTTATACTGATTTTGCATGTGGTTCCTGCGTCGTTAAGGTCAAGAAACAAAAACTTTAAGATTTCAGTGAACATCAAAACAACCTATTCCAAGTCCTTCTCTGTCTCTCTGGCTGACATGTGACGGCTTTGAACAGTCTTGACTTTAAAAAGATCTGAAAAGATACCATCAGTGGCGTCAGGCATCTTTCACTAGTCTTTGGGTGTCAGTCAGACTGCCTGATTTATGTTGAATAGATTACTAGAGCACTAAAGCTAAAAACTTGAATATTTGAAGGTACAGATTAAGATAGATAGATAGATAGATAGATAGATAGATAGATAGATAGTATCAGTAATTATTATTTAATAAATCATTTATGAATTATTTAATGATAGCAAATAAGGAATTTATCTTACAATTGTTAATTTAATAATACATTAATCACACATTTCATCATATTACATTACATTTCACCAACAACAAAAAAATCAAAAGAAAAAAAAAACTTAGAAATTGCCCTTGTTTTGGACATTATTATCATGATAATTAAGCACAAATTGTCATTAGCATATTTCATCTCAAGATTTTACACTTCCCATATTCTAAATGGTGATTCTCATTATATTTGCATTACAGGATTTTTGTTTTCAACTATGCTTAACCAAGGGGTTTTTCCTAAAGTGACATGAATGCATGCAAAATTCATAAATAAAACAAATTATATTAAAAAAAATATAGATAATATATATATATATATCCTGTATATACCTATATATATATATATATAAAAATTAAAAAGAAATCTTCTTTTTCCATTTCGGA
Organism: Tiaroga cobitis; assembly: GCA_030578255.1. Lineage (NCBI taxonomy): Eukaryota > Metazoa > Chordata > Actinopteri > Cypriniformes > Leuciscidae > Tiaroga > Tiaroga cobitis. Next base: position 41,137,378 of record CM060593.1, read on the forward strand.
ATGAAATATGACCCAGACATGTTCTTGACAGGTGTGGTGAGATTAACCCACATAGCATGTAAATAACTTCTAATTCAAATCAACAGCGGAGCCAAAAAGCCCAAAAGTTTTTAAAAGCTGATATTTTATATCAAACTTCAAAAGAGCCCCTCCATTTGATATATTACGAGTGCCTGTGTAAATACCAGCTCAAGTGAACTCAGAGACGGCTCGTGTTAGTAATCACTGTAATAGTATCCAAACTAAAAGAGGCTGAAGAAGACACAGAAGAAGGAGGAAAACAAGAAGGAGAACATGAGATTTCAACCCTGCATAAAGCATATTTCTCTCATGTGCTTTACTGTTACTGTTGGAACATTAAATGCCTAGAGGGCTTGTATTTATGATCTGTTATCATTATTCCACCCCTCCCCCTTCCCCCCGCACACCTATACGGTCTCACCGCAGAAACCAGACTGGTTACACTCACACCCCAAATTATACTGTCTTGGGGTTTTTTTGTTTGTGTAATTACCGGTAACTCGCCTGTAAATGAAATTATAGTGGGCAAATGAAACCACTTGCGGACAGCTTAAGTATAGGAAAACTTGGCTTCCCATTCGCCGTGACGTAAGCCCGGACATATGCGTTGCACTAAAAACAGAAGCAAACTGTTAACTATTTATGACCCTCCACCCATTGGCCAGTATAAACGATACCTTTAAATTGTTTTGTGCCACTCATAAAATACAGCTTCACGACTTTGTGACATGTGCCCGATACACTTAAGCCACGCGGCAACTACAGCAAACACCTGTAAATAGACCCTGCCGTCGAGCCCAGGAGATTAGCTACTGGACACTGAGTCCACTGAGGTGTCAAGAAGACAATGAGCAGAATTTACCTGGGGAATTTACCTCCAGTAGCCGCTGGAGGTCGCTGATGCTGTTGATTTCGCTGTGGGACAGTCTGTCGATGAAATCTTGAGGGATTGCAAACTCCTTCTGCCGGCATAAAGAGAGATCAGATGCGGCATTTGATTTCGACTCATCTGTTACGACACCGAAGTGTGTTTCTACGCGTTGCACTGACAAACGTGCATCAGTAGCATACAATGAAAGTCTTCAAAGTTGATAAATCCGTCATTCGGAATAGGCATTTCTTATCACATCAACAAAAATCAAGTAGGCCTATTGCATTTTATACATTAGTAGGCTACCTATATACCCACATGGAAAAAAAAAAAAAAAAAAAAAAACATTCTCCTTACATTTATGTTTTTTCTTCAGAATTTGGTTGACAATATTATATCTAAATGATCCCTCATTAAAATGATGCACAATGCCGTAAAAAAAGCATGAGTTATAATGACAGCATCTTGAATAAATTACGAACAAGCGTCTCCTCTTTGTATAATTTCATAATATTTGTTGTTATGTTTGTCAGTAGGGGGCGATCTTCAATAGTCAACCCTGTTACCATGATTTTGTGTAGTAAATCAGCTGTTTACTGAAAAGTGGACATTTGTGCACATGGTCAGTAATGGCTAAATGAACTAGAAAAGCCCTCAAAAATAGTCAACCCTGTTACTTTTTTTTTTACAGGCATATATCTACATCCCAATAATCATAGCCTATATAAAAAAAATTGTATGATGTAAATGTTTTATAACCATCTTAAACAGACACTCATTTTGTACAACTACTCTCAAAGAATCTAATAAAAATAAACGCTTTACATATTTTTTACTTTACATATTCCAGAGAACAGCTGATCTGCTTATCACATGTTCACCCGCAACCACAATTGTTGAGTTGATACCATAAAAAAATAAAGAATGATATGGAGCCGAGATTCAATGAACTGAAATCGTTTATTAATAACCTCATTAGGAAAAATACTGTAAAAAAGACATCGTGGGACTGATTCAATTTAAAGCTATATGCCAATATATATTAGGTGCATGGATTATATAAACTCTGACCTGCACCATTGTGACAACTGACAAGAACTGTGCAGTGGATGTAACAAGTGTCCGTTTGAGTGAGATCTTTGGCACTTTACCTCAGCAGTTGCCAGCAGAAGGTGCGAGGTGAGGAGCAGAAAGCAGCAGAATAAGGTTCTCATCTCCTTCCAATGTCAATTTTCCACCCGATAAGAAAGATGAAGACTGTAGGAGCCTTAGAACCGCTCCTGAGCGCAAAGAGTCCAGAACCATACCTTGAAGAGATCTCCCTTTAAATGACCCGAAGCACCAGCTCAAGTCTAGGAGAATCCAAACTGTCCTGGTACTCCAGGTGCTGGTCCAAATACGTCCTGTGACGAATCTCAAAAGTGATTTAGCTTGCAAAAGGTCGTCATGGCTGTCCAAGCCTGAACAATCCAAAGACAGATACCCTTTTGCATTGCCTTGGTCAATTTATAGCATACAACTCTGAGAGAAATTCTTCACAAAAGTTTATTAGCGAGTCGATGCACCTCATATAAGAGCTCAACACTGGATCTTCAAGAAGCAGGTCGTCATGCAGTGAAAGTACAATCCCAGGTTAGTATCCATGAATAAAGAGCTCAGATTGGGTCTTGTTCCCTGGAGCTCGCGCACTGAATGCCGTCTCGAGCTCGTCTGATCTGCGGAATATATGCGCCTCCCCTCGCGCTCCGGTAATCACCGATGAGCGCTCGAGGAGGCGGTTGGCTGGAGCTTTATGTGAAATTTAACCCTTTAACCCCTTTTTGAAGCAATCCAACCTCAAGTTTGTATTTAAGATGTTGACGGGCCCTCGTTAAAAACTTAATAGCCGCGCTTGCAACCTCTTTAGCTGGAACAAGCATCGAGTTAATCAAACTCTTCATTCATAATAGCCCACAACAAACATATTAAGTAAACAGACATTAATTAAAAAGTTGTTATATTAACTAAATTCACTAAGCGTCATTCATCCTAGCTATGCTGACACGTAAAAAAATAGCGTTATTCTTTAGATTCTGCGCAGTGATAGGCCTACGTGAACTGTTTTGCGTCGTAACTGGGTCAATATGTGCATTAAAAATAACGGTAACGGCGCTTTACAGTAAGGTTTCATTTCTTAATAGTTAATGTATTAACTATCATGCACTAACCATGAGCAATACATTTGTTCCTGTATTTGTTTATCTTTGTTAACGTTAGTTAATAAAAATCCAGCTGTTCATTAATTGTTTGTTCATGTTAGTTCACAGTGCATTAATGCTAACAAATACAACTTTCGATTTTAATAATGTATTAGTTAATGTTTGAAAGTAACATTCACAAAATATTAATAAATGCTGTAGAAGTGCAGTTCATAGTTCATTTGAACTAACGTTGTTAATGAAACCTTATTGTAAAGTGTAAACTGTAAAAAATAACAGTTCGGGTCCTGCATTCTGATTGGTTAATAGCCTACAGCTAAAACCAATGATAATATCTACGACGAAACTTTGAAACACCCGTTTATGAGTGGAATCACTGCAGGCCATATGGATGGCTTTTTGCATAGACATTATGTCAAATCAGGGACTATCTTTTAGTGGAAGGATACCACTGAATGTTTAATATAGGCCTATATTATAGACTGATCAAAACTATTCTGTGAAGTAGCTAAATACTACAGCAAAAAAAAAACAAATGCCATGTATAGGCCTAAGTTAGTTCAGGCAAGAATAAAAAAAACACGAAAATTCAAGGCTATAAGAACTCAATTTAAGCTTGAAGTGTAGAAATATCAACCTAATAAAATTGAGTAAAACCTACTCAACTTTCTGATACTTGTGTTGTCATCATGCACCCGGGCATGAATTAGTAATAAGGTTGCATTTTTCACCTTTTTCCAGCTATATTTACACTGTTTTATGTAAGTAAATAAAATAGT